>JAQQTO010000059.1:35965000-37215000 GCA_029884595.1 Ormosia semicastrata | reverse complement strand
GTGGTCACGGTTTGGGAGGGCAGCAGGGTTATGGTGGTTTCTGGTGGGTGATGGAGGGTTGGAATGGTGATGAGGGAGGTGATCAAGTGGTTGCAGGGGAGCAAATGGTTCCGGGGATCTCTAGAGAAGAAGTGGTGGTCTCCTTTTTGATGGAGTCATGATGGAGGGTTAAGTCCCGGCTGCTAAGCTGAAGATGGTTTCTTTTTTTTCAAAATTCTTGAACTCCCCTCCCCTTCCGTCGCTTAGGCATTTGTATCTGCCTTTGTGTTGGCTATCAAAAGTCTCTATCTCCCTCTTTGTTGTCCAGCTGCACTCCCTGCACTAGATAGAGGGGTTGCCAGGGTTGACCAAGCTTGGGTCTCATTTGGACTTCCTCTTTCATGTGTTATTCCTCTACTTCATGCTTCCTCTTCTTCCCATTTCCTGCTCTATTCTTCTTTCTCATTCTCGTCGTTCTGTGACCTGCCGAGGCTCCCCGCAATTTGCATTGCTTTGGCTCCCGCAAAGATTGGAGGTCTATGCTGCTCTGTGCTCCTTTAGCTTTCTCTTTTCTATTGTTTCTTGTTTTTATTTTTTATTTTTTTTTGTTTTCCTTTTGTTTATTATTTTTGTTTATTTTTTTTATTTTGTTATTTTGTTGTTTGTTTGTTTATTTTTGTTTTATTTATTTTTAGCCCGGTCAAAATTCAGTGTTCACAGTTGCCCCTCTTTACTTGTTTCTTAATAAATAAAAGGAATAACAGAAGTTTTTTCATTTTATCATTGTAAGAGACGAGTAAAGACATGAACTTGAATTTTGTCTGGCAATGCATAAGATGAAAAACAAATGCGAGAACAAAAAAGAGCGAAGAGCTGAAGCGCTCAAAAGGAATGATAGGAATATGACAGAAATTAAAAATGTATGGAATGCATGGAGCCGATGCGCTCAGAATTGACAAGAATTTAAAATGCATGTAGCTGATGCGCTCAAAAGAATTAACAGAATTAACAGCAATTAAAATGCATGGAGCCGATGCGCTTAAAACAATAGACAGAAATTAAAATGCATGGAGTCGATGTGCTCAACAGAATTTAAAATGCAAGGAGCCGATGCGTTCAACAGAATTTAAAATGCATGGAATGTATGGAGCCGATGCGCTCAAAAGAATTTAAAATGCATCGAGTGTATGGAGCCGATGCGCTCAAAAGAAATTAAAATGCATGGAATGCATGGAGCCGATGCGCTCAAAAGAATTGACAGAAATTAAAATGCATGGAGCCGATGCGCTCAACAGAAATTAAAATGCAAGGAGCTGATGCACTCAACAGAATTTAAAATGCATGGAGCCGATGCGCTCAATAGAAAGTAAAATGCATGGAGCCGATGCGCTCAAATGAATTGACAGAAATTAAAATGCACAGAGCTGATGCGCTCAACAGAATTTAAAATGCATGGAGCCGATGCGCTCAACAGAATTTAAAATGTAATGAGCCGATGCGCTCAATAGAAATTAAAATACAAGGAGCCGATGCGCCCAACAAAATTTAAAATGCATGGAATGCATGGAGCCGATGCGCTTAACAGAAATTAAAATGCATGGAGCCGATGCACTCAAAAGAAAGATAATGGGCAACTGCATCCCGAAATTTAAAAGACAGGCGGGCTACCGTGCTCCCGAAAAATAGAGATTTAAAAAGGCAAGATATCTTGATCCAAAAAGATTTTTCTTCTTTTTTTTGTTTCTTTTTGTTTTAGTTTTATTAAAAGACCTTCGAACCAACAGCGACTTCTGGAAAACTTTAACCAATCAAAACCCTTGTTCACATGCTTTTGCTCGTTGGACCTGATAGCCTCGATCTTTCCTCTATTTCTTCTTCTTCTTTCTTTTTTTTTGTTTTTTTTGTTTTTCTTGATTCCCCTTTTCTCCTTGGCAATGAAATCCAATACTGCGTTACAATCTGTAGTTTGAGCTATTGAGATCTTTTATTCCAAGTCAATCATTGAAGGATTGTTGTAGAATTGTCAAGTCAAATTGTTAACCATAAATTTATCCTATTTGAGACATAACTTAATAAGTAAGCATGCATTCATGAATGGATAGAAATTCGTTAAATGAACAAACTTTTTTTTTATTGCTTTGGTGATCTGATCATACATGAACTTTTAGCAGGACACATGCTTGAAAGATGAAATCCTAGAAACTAAAGGAAGTTACAAAAGGTAAGAAAAATTTGCCCCAGTATTGGTTCCTTGTTCCTCATTCAATTGATTCCTTGCAATGGCCTGATAACCCAACTATTGCCTCTGTGTGGTTACTTCCTTCAACACATCTTCTCCTCAGTCCTTCAAAAATAATTGCCCCACTGTAGCCAATTGAAAGCGAACAAAATTGCCCCAGTGTAGTCAACCAAATGCCGATAAGAGTTGCCCCAATTTGGTGAGCCCTTCCAGGAGTTTCATGCCAACTTTCTTTGAGTTCTTACCTATTTGTTTGCCCTAACTTTTGCTTAGACCGCCCTTTTAGGTTTTCAGCCTAACGGGCTTTTTTTTTCTTACTAGGCATAGAATCTCTTGACAACATCAGTATTTATGGGCCTTGACAATTCTTCTCCATCCATATTCTGCAAAATTAATGCTCCTCCTGAAAATGCCTGTTTGACTATATACGGGCCTTCATAATTTGGAGCCCATTTCCCTCTGGTATCCTCTTGATTAGGGAGAATCTTCTTCAAAACCAAATCTCCTGAACAAAAATCTCTGGGACGAACTTTCTTGTTAAAGGCTCTGGCCATTCTGCTTTGATATAATTGCCCATGCAAATAGCTGTCAGTCTTTTCTCTTCTATCATATTCAACTGCTCATGTCGAGTCTTCACCCATTTGGATTCTTCCAACTCTGCCTCCATCAAAACCCTTAGAGAAGGAATCTCAATTTCTATGGGAGAGACAGCCTCCATCCCGTATACCAAAGAGAAAGGCGTTGCTCCAGTGCTCGATCGTATATTGGTACGATACACATGCAAAGCATAGGGCAACATTTCATGCCAGTCTTTGTAATTCACCACCATCTTGGCAACAATTTTCTTGACATTCTTATTTGCTGCTTCAATTGCACCATTCATCTGGGGCCTGTAAGGAGCTGAATTATGATGCTTGACTTTGAAGCTCTCACAAAACTTCTGAATCTCAGCACCGTTGAGATTAGTGGCATTATCTATTATTATCCTTTCTGGAATTCCATATCTGCAGACAATATCCCTTTTAAGGAATCTCAAAAACACTTTTTGAGTGATATTGGCATACGAGGTAGCTTCTACTCACTTGGTGAAATAGTCAATCGCCACCAAAATGAAGCGATGACCATTGGAAGCTTTAGGATTAATGGGTCCAATGACATCTATTCCCCAAATTGAGGCCATGGAGATACCAAATTGTGCAAGGGAAATGGAGGTGCATTTACTCGATCTGCATATATCTGGCATTTTTGGCACTTTCGTACATATTCTATGCAGTCTGTTTCCATGGAGGACCAATAATAGCCACTTCTGAGAATTTTTCTTGCCATCATATGACCATTAGCATGAGTTCCACAAATCCCTTCATGGACTTCAGACATGATTATGCGAGCTTCACGAGCATCCACGCATCTAAGCAAGGTGCCATCATGACTTCTCTTGTACAAAACCTCTCCGTTCAAGAAAAAGGCCATTGCCAGACGACGAATAGTCTTCTTGTTCACCTCATTTGCCCCAGTTGGGTATTCTCTATGTTGAATATACTGCTTGATATCATGGTACCATGGCTTACCATCTGGCTCATCTTCCACATTAGCACAATACGCAGGCTTACTGTGCATCTTCACTTGGATAGGTTGAACATTATTGTGAACATCCAATTTGGTCATTACAGCCAAAGTGGTCAAGGCATCTGTAAACTGATTCTTGTCTCGAGTCAAATGGGAGAAGGTCACCTCCTCAAACTTCTCGATCAACTGTGTCAAATACTTTTGATAAGGCACCAACTTCGGGTCTTTAGTTTGCCATTCACCGTTCACCTGATAAATGATAAGTGCTGAATCTCCAAATACATTTAGCTGTTTGATCCCCAAGTCAATTGCAACTTGCAAAGCATTAGCACAGGCCTCATATTCTGTAACATTATTAGTGCATTCAAAATCAAGCTTGATAGCGACTGGATATTGCTTTCTAGTTGGTGAAACGACCACGGCTCCTATGCCACGACCATGCATGTTGACTGCTCCATCAAAATACATCTTCCAAATGGGCTCATTCTCACTTTCTTCTTCTCCTTTTACTGTCAAAATTTCTCCATCAGGGAACTCGGATGTTACTAGTTGTCCACCCTCAAGAGGGTTTTCAGCTAAATGATCAGCAATTGCACTTCCTTTGACGGATTTTTGAGTTATGTACTTGATGTCGAATTCTGATAGTATTACCTGCCATTTTGAAACCCTTAATGAAACATGAGGGCTTTCAAATATATACTTCAGGGGGTCCATTCGGGAGATCAACCAAGTGGTGTAATACAACATGTATAGCCTTAATCGTTTTGAGGTCCATACCAGAGCACAACAAGTCTTCTCAATTGCCATGTATCGGGCTTCACAATCATTAAACTTCTTACTCAGGTAATAAATTGCCCGCTCCCTTTTCTCTGATTTATCATGCTGCCCCAACATTGCTCCCATTGAGGTTGGCAGTACAGTTAAGTACAATATTAGAGGCCGACCAGATGTAGGTGGTACCAAAATAGGAGAATTCACTAGATAAGTTTTTATCTTGTCAAAAGCTCCTTGACATTCCTCATCCCATTTTCCTGGCTGGTGTTTCTTCAGCAGCTTGAATATAGGCTCACAAGTACTGGTCAAGTTAGCAATGAATCTAGCAATGTAGTTAAGTCTCCCGATGAAACTTCTCACTTCACGTTCTGTCTTAGGAGCAGGCATCTCCTGTATTGCTTTCACCTTATCCGGATCCACCTTTATTCCTTCTCTACTAACAATGAATCTGAGTAGCTTTCCAGTGGATGCTCCAAAAACACATTTAGCGGGGTTCAACCTTAACTTGTACTTTCTGAGTCTCTCAAACAGCTTACGCAAAACTGCTACATGACTTTCTCCTTCTCTAGACTTGGCAACTATATCATCCACGTACACCTCAATTTCCTTGTGCATTATGTCATGGAACAATGCAACCATAGCGCGTTGTAAGTAGCCCCGGCATTCTTTAATCCAAACGGCATCATTATGTAGCAAAATGTCCCCCAAGGAGTGATGAAAGTGGTTTTTTCTTTGTCATCGACATCCATGGGGATTTGATTGTACCCTGAGTATCCGTCCATGAATGAAAACCTGTGATTCTTAGCAGTGTTATCAACCAAAACATCGATATGAGGGAGTGGGAAATTATCCTTCGGACTAGCCTTATTCGATCCTCAGTAGTCCACACACATTCGTACTTTCCCATCCTTCTTAGGCACAGGCACAATATTGGCTACCCACTCTGGGTATCTTGACACTTCTACAAATCCTGCTTCTAGCTGCTTAGTCACCTCTTCCTTAATCTTCAGGGACATATCAGGATGCATCCTCCTTAGCTTCTGCTCCTTTGCCTCAACATCTGGATACAGTGGGAGAGTGCAATAAATTTAGAATATTTGAGAAAAACTCATAATTTCATTATTGTGAGGGACTTGGATAGTTTGCATGAAGTTATAGGTTCAGAACTAAATGCCACAATTGTACCAAAAAAATTACAAACTATGTTTTCAAGTGAGATTTATCTTCAGGGTCAAAATATTCTTTTAAGTAATGGTATATAGTTAGAAAATATATTATTAAAATTTTAACATAATTTAGCTAAATTAAGGGTGGATATTAGATAAAACAAAATGATAGGTACCACTCACGCGACAAAAGAGTCAAGCATGTCAAATGATTATGTTAAAAATTCTGGCAAAAGTATTCTTACTATCAAACTTTTTACTACTTTTTTACTCCTTTTGTTTGCCATCTTAAGATTTTGTCTCGAATAGTATGGAATCGCAGCACCATCAACTTTTCATCCATTACCTATTTTTTTTCCTTTGGAGCTAAATTATCAATCATGACTCAATTCTCTAATTATTTAATTTTTGCCTCATCATTAGCATATAGCAATGTATCTCATATTTGAATGAATTATTCACCGATTGGGCAATATTTTCAATTTTGGAATATAGTCTAATACAATAAATTTAAGATTTAATTTGTAGGACATTGTATATTGATGATTGTTTCTCAATTGTGTAAGATGTTATTGTTCTATTTGTTTTTAATTATGTGGGAGAGTGTTATGTTCCTTTTCGATGTGGAGGGGTGCTTTTAGAGAGATTCTTAGATGTTCTTGAAGTAAGAGATCTTGCTATGCACCATTGATTGAGTGACAAACCAGGTATAACATTAAAAATGTAGTTAAAGTGCAAGAAAATAATGGCTCACAAAGCTAATTTGTCAATCATTCAATGGTACAGAACAAGATATTATAAGAGAAATCTCTTATTCTATAAGCATATAAGAATTTTTCGTGCTTTTAATGAAGTTTCTGAGTAACTTAGTGCCGATTGACGGAAGAAGGCAAGGGCTAGTCCAAAGATAGACTAAGCATACAAAAAAAATCAATAATTTAATACCCAAAGAAAAATATAGTTAAATATATTTTCGATTTTATTCTCATTTGATGGTTGGTTTCCTATTATGCGGGATGTTTTTAACTATGTTACACTAGTTTCTTTTTTTTACGATATCGGATATAGTTGCATTGTTCCCAAAAATAATCTAATGCAATCAATTTAAGATTTAATTTGAGGGAAATTATATATTGAAGATTGTTTCTCAATTATGTTAGATGTTTTTGTGTTGTTTTTTTAATTATATGGGATAGTGTTATATTGTTTTTGGATAAGGTGGTGTGCCTTTAATATTGTTTGGAAGTAACTTAGTGTCGATTGAAACAAGAGCAAGCCCAAATATAGACTAATCATTCAAAAAATAATAATTTAATATCAAAAGGGAAATTTAATCAAATAAATTTTGTATTTGATTTTCATATAATAACTAGTTTATGAATATACAGGACACAATTAATTATATTAAACTAGTTTTTTTTTCATGATATGAGATATTGTTGCATTGTTTCCAAATATAGTCTAATACAATCAATTGAAGATTTAATTTTTGAAATATTTTATATTGACAATTGTTTGCCAATTATGTAAGAAGGTATTATATTGTTTTCTAATTATATGGGATAGTGTTACATTGTCTTACGATTATGCAGGATATTGTTACTTGTTTTCCAATTATGCGAGATATTGGACAACATTGTTTTCCTAAAATAAGTTTTATTTAATAGAATAACAGATCTCATCCCTCTATTCTTTTACTTAATGGACATACTAGATTTAATACAATTATATATAAATTACTCCGCATCTTTCTATTCAAGAGACACACATAAGCGTACACATAATCTCATCAAAAAGTTAAAAGAAGGAGAAGGGAGAGGAAATCACTTTATTGTAGGTTATCACATCATCATGTCAGCTCATACTCACACATCAAAAACTAAAGGTATGAGCCATCTCGCATCCTTGTTTTAAGCATCTATTGTTTGCTTTCACTAATTTTTTATTTTTAGTTTTATTTGTAATATCTATATGATGCTGACTTATAAGCACGATTGTGAAACTCTCGAGTTAACTCTAAGACTCTTACATGTTTTTTATTCTAAGGCACAATAACGAGTTAACTCGAATGCAAACTTCCTTTTTGTATAACTCGTGCGAGTTTAAGTATACTTTGACAAAATCTATAAACTCTCAATTCTACTAGCTTGTTTGTGAGCCTGAATTTATACATGATTTTGCCTTTAAAAATCATAATGATATATTTAATTTTTGTCAATTTTGAGTTAATGAATCATGTTTTCATTATTAGTTTGTTATGTTTTTGTCAAATTAAAAACTAATGTAAGTGCGAAGCTAAGTGTAATTCAATAGTTGGGTCATATATTGAGTTATGTTTTTACTTTTTTTTTTGGCTTTGTTATAAAGTTAGAATGTTCGATAATAATTATGAATATGCTATTTAATCATGTTAATGAGTTTACAATTCGAGTTTGCTAGGGTTCCACGAGCCTAAATTCTTGAGTTTGACATCCTTACTTATAAGTATGTAGAAATTAGTAAGACTTGTGAACAAATTGTTACCAAAGTAAAACTTTTCAGAAGAAAAATGACTACTCACATTCCACAAGATGTCTATTTTAACAATTCAATTACATTTGTGACGATACTCACAAAAGTTGAAATAATGGTTAGTTTTGAATATGAGATTAAACTCAAAGAATTTGAGACAAGCTTTAGCCAAATCTTAGTCATATTCACTATATTAAATAAAATATGGTCGGAACTAAACATTTAGACCTTATATTTTTATGGCTAAAAAAATATTGTAATATATAACAAATTATTTTAAGGCTAAATAAATTTATTTTAATCAAAGTTTATTTCATATTCTATCTATTTAAATGTATTAAAATAATGTTAAATATAAATTTTGAAATTTTATTTCTCATTTGATTATATATTTGCACTTATTTAAAATTTTAAAAATTTAATATACCTTTTAAAAATAATTTTCTTAAAAGATACATTTTATGGCCAAAGAGTGCAACCTAGAAATTCCTATTTATTTTATTAGTAGTTCAAGTCATTTTATCAGTGTTATAATAACTTTATTCTGAATATATGTAATGAGATGGGAGAACCTTCTTGGTTCTCCCCCAAATTCAGGCCCTGAGTATAACACACTTACCTATATTTGAATGTAAATTTTCATTCACTGTCTCAGTATGTATTTCTCATAAATTAACGTACACCTAATATTCCAATGTAATTTGTAATGGGAACCTTTGTGGTTCACCCCTTAATTTATGTTTTGACCCTGACACATCAACCATCTGACAAACTTTTCGCCTTGTAGCAATATTTCAAAGTAGATTATGCGTGTTTTCTTTAAATTAACATACACATTCTCTATTTCAGAAAATGTGTCTTTTAAACAATTGAGTGAAGAAGAACGTAGCAGTAGTGAATCTGGTTGGACTAAGTATTTTCAAGAAGCCGCAACAACAGAAGAAACAAAGGCAAAAGACAAAAGAAATAATAAAAAAGGCAAAGTTGATGGAAATGCAAGTGATGATTCAATGGCTTCAGATGCTTCCACGGGTCAAATTCATCGCCAAAAGGGTCAAACTAGTTGCGGTAAAGCCTCTAAGGAAGATAAAAAGCATCAAGGAAGTGAGTCTTCTTCTCAGAAGAAATCTAACAATGAGGAGAAGGAAAGTAGTGGCAGCATATGCAAAAAAACATGAAAATGTTTATTGCATAGGATGTTGTCCAATAATAAGTATGTTAGATAGAAATAATTATATTATTTTTGGTAATTTAAGGATTTACTATTATTTTAGAGATCTTTATTAGAGATATTATCTTTAACAATTTATTTAGTTTTAAGAAACAGATAGTTTATTAGGATTTTGTTTACCTTTGGGCTATAAACACCACTTTTGGTGACACATGTTATTGCCATTTTTTAAAATGATTAACTAACTATATATTATTATATTTAATTAGATGTGATTTGACAAAACTAGTTCTAAGAAAATAAATATAAAGCTAATTTTAGATTATTTACATAAATTTTATTAAAATCTTAATTTACTCATTTAAATCTTTGTCTTTCCCCTAACCCAATAATAAAATTTGAATTGAGCAGCATCATGCATTCCCATGTAATTTCATTTTTCTAAAAGTCTCCCAAAAATACATTATGATAAAAAATGAAAAAGTATAAGTGGAGCAAAGACAATAATCTTGTATAAAATTATATGCTATCGTAAATAATAATTACTTCACTTTAACATTTAACTAAACGACAAATTATTCAAGATAATATTAAAAATAATTTATGTTTAAATTCAATGCAATGTTTAACAAATCAGTCAAACTATCATTTAATAGAATTTTTTTTAATAAAATAAATGAATTATCCAAGTCGAGCTTTGGCTCGGCATGTGAAGCAATTAAATTCTCCTATATGCACTAGTATGATGTGGAGGTGTGCCTTTAATATCATGCGAGAGTGACTAAGTGCCGATTGATGCAAAAAGTAGCCCACAGATAGACTAACCCTAATAAAAAAAATTAAGTTTTTAATACCAAAAGAAAAATATAGTCTAACACATTTTGTATTTAATTTGCAAGATATTGTATATTCAGGATTGGATTCCAATTATATGTGATGCTATTAAATGTATTACATTTTTTGTGTTATTATATGAGATAGTGTAGCAGTATTTCTAAATATAGTCTAATACAATCAATTTAATATTTAATTTACGAGATATTTCATATTGACAATTGTTTCTTGATTATGTAAAATGCTATTACGTTATTTTCTAATTAATTATGTGAGATAGTGTTACAAAGTTTTTCGATTATGTAGGATATTATTGTTATGTTTTCCAGTTGTGTGAGAGACTGATCAACATTATTTTCCTAAATTAGGTTTGATTTAATAGAATAACAAATCTTGTCCCTAGACTCGTTTACTTGATCGGTGGACATACCAGATTAAAAAGAATAAAACTTGGCTCCAACCTTTGACTTCAACCCTTGCCTCTAACCTCATTTAATCTTCCTCCATGTGTCCATTAACTTAGTTAATTGGGGTTGAAAGTAACAAATGGTGAGAGATTAAATGTGGTTAAAGGCAAGGTTTAGAGCCAAATTTTGTTTGATTAAAAAATATTACATACAAATTAGTCCAAGTTTTTTAGTTAAAGGGACACATGGAATATATTTTAACTACCACTGGGTGGAACAATAAGTTCATTAACAACCTCACAAACAGGAGCATGTACCTCATTACAACATCATCAACAACATCCTTAAACCAAACTAGCGGCTTTGATACCAACTGTGAGAAAGAGAGGATCCCAAAATATTGGAGAGATATGAAACAATGGACTGAAAGAGGAACACCAAAGTGGTCAGATACCACATCTTAACCTAAAACTTTAAGGCATTAAGTTAATGGATTCATCCACTTATAAAATCATCACTTTGTCCATTTCTAAACAATGTAAAACTTCTTTAACTCGCATATACACTTGGAACTCACACTTACGTTCCCAACAAAAAATGAGTGGGGTCGAGGGATGTCTCACAAGGGAGCACTAGGTGGGGGAAAGGGTAGGGCAATGGTTGTGGTCGTTTGGGAATGAAACTTATCTCTGGATACACGAGATATCATTAGGTGTCATTTGAATAGTTACCCTATTTTAGTGATTTATTAAGATTATTTTTGAATTAAATTATGTATTTATTTAATTAAAAAAGTTATACAATAAAAAATATTTCAATAAATCGAATGTCTGAGTCATTTTCTTTTAATATTATGTTAAAAAAATATCCTCTTTATTATTTTACAAAAAATATTCATATTATCTTTTTATAACAATAAAGTGAAATAAATTTAGAATATTTGAGAAAAACTCATAATTTCAATTATTGTGAGGGACTTGGATAGTTTACATAAAGTTATAGGTTCAGAACTAAATTCCACAATTGTACCAAAAAAAAAATTTCAAACTATGTTTTCAAGTGAGATTTATCTTCAGGGTCAAAATATTCTTTTACGTAATGCTATATAGTTAGAAAATATATTATTAAAATTTTAACATAATTCAGCTAAATTAAGGGTGGATATTAGATAAAACAAAATGGTAGGGACCACTCACACAACAAAAGAGTCAAGCATGTCAAATGATTATGTTAAAAATTCTGGCAAAAGTATTCTTACTATCAAACTTTTTACTACTTTTTTACTCCTTTTGTTTGCCATCTTAAGATTTTGTCTCGAATAGTATAGAATCGCAGCACCATCAACTTTTCATCCATTACCTTTTTTTTTTTCCTTTGGAGCTAAATTATCAATCATGACTCAATTCTCTAATTATTTAATTTTTGCCTCATCATTAGCATATTGCAATGTATCTCATATTTGAATGAATTATTCACCTATTAGGCAATGTTTTCAATTTTGGAATATGTCTAATAGAATAAATTTAAGATTTAATTTGTAGGACATTGTGTATTGATGATTGTTTCTCAATTGTGTAAGATGTTATTATTCTATTTATTTTTAATTATGTGGGAGAGTGTTACGTTCCTTTTCGATGTGGAGGGGTGCTTTTAGAGAGATTCTTAGATGTTCTTAAAGTAAGAGATCTTGCTATGCACCATTGAATAAGTGACAAATCAGGTATAACATTAAAAATGTAGTTAAAGTGCAAGAAAATAATGGCTTACAAAGCTAATTTGTCAGTCATTCAATGGTACAGAACAAGATATTACAAGAGAAATCTCTTATTCTATAAGCATATAAGAATTTTTCGTGCTTTTAATGAAGTTTCTGAGTAACTTAGTGCCGATTGATGGAAGAAGGCAAGGGCCAGTCCAAAGATAGACTAAGCATACAAAAAAAAAATCAATAATTTAATACCCAAAGAAAAATATAGTTAAATATATTTTTGATTTTATTCTCATTTGATGGTTGGTTTCCTATTATGCAGGATGTTTTAAATTATATTACACTAGTTTTTTTGTTTACGATATCGGATATAGTTGCATTGTTCCCAAAAATAATCTAATGCAATCAATTTAAGATTTAATTTGAGGGAAATTATATATTGAAGATTGTTTCTCAATTATGTTAGATGTTGTTGTGTTGTTTTTTTAATTATATGGGATAGTGTTATATTGCTTTTGGATAAGGTGGTGTGCCTTTAATATTGTTTGGAAGTAACTTAGTGTCGATTGAAACAAGAGCAAGCCCAAACATAGACTAATCATGCATTCAAATAATAATAATTTAATATCAAAAGAAAATTTTAATCAAATAAATTTTGTATTTGATTTTCGTATAATAACTAGTTTATGATTATACAGGACATAATTAATTATATTACACTAGTTTTTTTTCATGATATGAGATACTGTTGCATTGTTTCCAAATATAGTTTACTACAATCAACTGAAGATTTAATTTTTGAAATATTGTATATTGACAATAATTTCCCTATTGTGTAAGAAGTTATTATATTGTTTTCTTATTATATGGGATAGTGTTATATCATTTTACGATTATGCAAGATATTGTTACTTGTTTTCCAATTATGTGAGATATTGGACATCATTATTTTTCTAAATTTAGTTTTATTTATTAGAATAACAACTCTCATCTCTCTATTCGTTTACTTGATGGACATACTATATTAAATACAATTATATATAAATTACTCCACATCTTTCTATTGAAGAGACACACGTAAGCATACACATAATCCCATCAAAAAGTTAAAAGAAGGAGATGGAAGAGGAAATCACTTTATTGTAGGTTATCACATCATCATGTCAACTCAAAATCACACATAAAAAACTAAAGGTATGAGCCATCTCGCATCCTTGTTTTAAGCATCTATTGTTTGCTTTCACTAATTTTTTATTTTTAGTTTTATTTTTAATATCTATGTGATGATGACTTATATGCATGATTGTCAAACTCTCGAGCTTACTCCAAGACTCTAACAAGTTTATGATTCTAAGTCACAATAACGTGTAAACTCGAATACAAACTTTCTTTTTGTCCAACTCATGTGAGTTTAAGTATATTCTAACAAAATTGGTAAACTCTTAATTCTACTAGTTTGTTTGAGAGCCTGAATTTATACATGATTTTGCCTTTAAAATTCATAATGATATATTTAATTTTGCTCAATTTTGAGTTTAAGAAGCCTATTTTCGTTATTAGTATGTTATGTTTTGTCAAATTAAAAAATAATGTAAGTGTGGAGTTAAGTGTAATTTAATATTTGGGTCGTATATTGAGTTATGTTTTTACTTTTTTTTGGCTTTGTTATAAATATAGAATGTTCGATATTAATTATGAATATGTTATTTAATCATGTTAACGAGTTTACAATTTGAGTTTGCTGGGGTTCCCCGAGTTTACCTAAATTCTTGAGTTTGACGTCCTTACTTATTAGTACGTAGAAATTAGTAAGACTTGTGGACAAATTGTAACCAAAGTAAAACTTTTCATAAAAATATGACTACTAACGTTCCACAGGATGTCTATTTTAAAAATTCAATTACATTTGTGACAATACTCACTGTCGCAACCGGGATCGCGACGGGACGACCGAAAAAAATATAAAATCAATGGAGTCGCCACCAATGTTTATTTAAATTGGGAAAACATTAGAAAAACCCTTTTATCAGGAAAACTGGTCTTTTGAAAATGAGTTTGAGTCCGGGAGTCGATTACAGATAGGGAAGGTGTTAGCACTTATACTACCCTGCTCCAAGAACTAAAAACCTTATGTTAGTTGTGCAAATTTTAATAATATCAAATATATTTATTTTAACCCTCTAAACAAAAGACTTTGTAATTATTTTTTTTCATTTTTTGGAAAGAAATAAAAGAAACAACCAAATCATGAAAATTTATTTTTTTTGGGGCTTGACAAAATAGAGATTCTGCTCCTACGTATCCTCGGGTGCAATGAGGAACTTAAAGTCACGTAGTTCTTTAGAAAATGAGTATGAGTTGATTGATTTTAATTAAAAAAGAAATTTTTGAAAAGGAATTTTATTTGAAAACAAATCATCATCGCACGGGATTCAAGGCAGCACTTGGCTACTCAATAAACCCTTATGAGCTCAACGATAATGAAGACAGCATCCGCTATTCAATCATCATCATTGGTCATTGCGTAGATTAAAAGATATTTATTTATTTATTATTTTAAGAAATATACGAAGACAAACAGATAAACACAAACTACCACGAGTCAAGTAACCAAAGAAGATTAAACATAAACATCACAAATCAGCCAACCCAAAGCGAAACTTATTTTTTAGATTTTTAGATTTTTTTTCTTTTTATTTTATTTTTTAAACTTTCTTAAAGAAAATAAAATAAAATAAAACAAAATAACAATAAAAAAAATTTCCAAGCCCATTAACTAAAAGAAATTTAATCTATTCTACCCATTAGCCCAAGCCCATTAAAAGAAAAAACAAGAAAAGAAAAAAAAGAAGCTAAATCTATCAGAATTTTAAAACACAAAACAAAAGAAAAAAAATTAGAACATACGCAAAAGGAAAGCAAAGGACAAAAGCAAATAAACAAAAGCAAAAAAACAAACAGAGACTTGGTCTCCGAACAGGAAAACGAAATGGAAAACAAATGGGAGGGAGATTTCGTGAACTGCTCACAGTGGTGCGTGGCTTCGGTGGAGTTGGCAGAGATGGAGCAGGTTTGGCCGGCTGGTGGCGACGACGCGACGGAACGGTGGGAGGGGCTGTTGCTGCGCGTGGAGCGTCGATCCGGATCCAGCCGCGGGTTCGCGTCGGGCGTTCCGGGGAGCTTCTGGTTTGACGGCGTGGGGTGGTGCTACGGCGAAGACGAACGACTCGGACCGGGAAGGTGGCAACGACGCGACGGAACGCGGGTTGGACGACTCGGATCTGGTTGATTCCGATCTGGGTCTGATGGAGTTGGAGCGGCGTGCTCGCGGTTTGTTGGGCGAAGAGGCGACGCACGGTAGGGGAGGAGAGGCGTCACACGGTGGACGGTTCTGGCGAGCTCGGTTAGCTGATTTTGCAGGTGTAGGCCACGGTTTGGGAGCTTGGATGAGGTTGTGTGGTTGGGTGGCGGATGTTTTCTGGTTTGGTGGAACAAGGTGGTGTTTACGGTGGCGTGGTGTTTGGGTTGCTGTATGAAGGCGATGGAGGAAGGAGGTGGTGGGTCCAGGTTGGTCGCTATGGATCTCTGTTGGTTCTTTGTTTTTCCTTTTTTTGGAGGGATTGAAGATGAAGATTACGGGTGGATGATGGTTCTCGTGGTTTGGAGGTTACGCGAGATGGATTTGTCACGGTTGGGTTGGGTTGCTCACGGTTGGGATGGTGTTTGGGTAGAGGCCGTGTGTGGTTGGGAATGTGGATGAAGAGGGTAGGCCGTGGTGGATCTGGTGGTTATGGGTTCTCACGGTGGAGGCCGTGAATGGGAGGTGATGGAGGAGTGGTTTAGGAGAAGGGTGATGGTGAAGGTTGGAGGCTACGGTTCAAGATGATTTGGCCAATGGAGATAGCAAGCCAGCTCCTTCCTTTCGTGTGATGCTCTACTCGTAAAAATCCCCTTCATCTCTCGTAATGCTTTGTTCTTTTGTAAGCGAAATGAAAATCTGCCCCAAAGAGCTCGGTGTAGGCTGCGCAGATAGGCTTTTCTTGCTCGGTTCCATTCTCATTGTATTTTCCTTAGCTTTGTCTTTCTTCAAGCTTCAAATCCTCGCCAACTTGCCATTTTTGTCTTTGCCTTGAGCCTTGAGTTAGCGGTGCTTGCAGAGAGAGATTGACATGACTTGGTTGCAACTCAACCAAATCGAAGTTGCAATCACCCAAATTTTGCAAAAACGTAACCAAGACTACCCTCCATTTCCCCCTTTTTTTTTTAAGTAGGCTTACAATTGTGCCTAAAAAAAAACATAAACATGGACCTTTAATTAATCAAATTCAATTTTTACTTTTCATCTTTCTTATTTTTTTATTTTTTTATTTTTTATTTTTTATTTTTTGTTTTTATTATTATATTTATATTTTTTATTTTTGTTTGCACAAATAAGAAAAAAAAAACTGACCCAACAAACCAAGTGCTCACAACATTGCAATTAAGCGATAAACCTTGATTATATGACAAGAATTTTATGGACAAAATTAGGTATCAACAGCTGCCCCCCTTTTGCTTTACATTTAAAATAAATGTGAAGCAAAGGAATTGATTCAATTTTGTCTATAAAAAAAGTTTCTGTACAATGGGCATTAAAACAAGGTAAAAAGCTTACAGAGTCGAGTATCTGCTGAACCTTGAAGACAGAAAGGGAAAAGCTTGCGGAATCAGGTGTCCGCTGAAACTTGACAGAAAAGAAAAAGGCAATGGGCACAAGGCCCTTACTTGTTCTGGAAGCGATGGGTACGAGGACCCGAAAACTAAAAAGCAATGGGTGCAAAGACCCGGAAACTGAAAGACAATGGGTGCGGAGACCCGGAAACTGAAAGACAATGGGTGCGAGGACCCGGGAATTAAAAGACAATGGGTGCGGGGACCCAGAAACTAAAAGACAATGGGTGCGGGGACCCGGAGACTAAAAGACAATGGGTACGGGGACCCTAATTAAAAGACAACGGGTGTGGGGACCCTAAAATAAAAGACGATGGGTGCGGGGACCCGAAAACTAAAAAGCGAAGGGTGCGGGGACTGAAACTTAAAGACGATGGGTGCGGGGACCCGGAAACTTAAAGACGATGGGTGCGGGGACCCGGAAACTTAAAGACAGAGGGTGCGGGGACCCGGAAACTTAAAGACAATGGGTGCGGGGACCCCGAAACTTAAAGACAAAGGGTGCGGGGACCCAGACACTAAAAGACGATGGGTGCGGGGACCCGGAAACTAAAAGACGATGGGTGCGGGGACCCGGAAACTTAAAGACAATGGGTGCGGGGACCCAAAAATTTAAAGACAATGGGTGCGGGGACCCTGAAATGAAAAGACAATGGGTGCGGGGACCCGGGAACTAACAGACGATGGGTGCGGGGACCCGAAAACTAAAAGACGATGGGTGCGGGGACCCGGAAACTTAAAGACAATGGGTGCGGGGACCGAAATTTAAAGACAATGGGTGCGGGGACCCTCTAAATGAAAAAGACAATGGGTGCGGGGACCCTTTTTAAACTTAAAGACAATGGGTGCGGGGACCCTAAATTTAAAGACAATGGGTGCGGGGACCCTCTTTAATGAAAAAGACAATGGGTGCGGGGACCCGGGAACTTAAAGACAATGGGTGCGGGGACCCGAAAATTTAAAGACAATGGGTGCGGGGACCCTGAAATTAAAAGACAATGGTTTTGTGAATGCATGTGATGTCAGAGATGGTGCACGATGCAATGGATACAATGAATGTGATACTTGAGGACGATGCATGTGATGCTAGAGGCGATGCATAATGCAATGGATGCGTCATGATGCAATGAATGCCCTACTGTAAGGATTCTCATGAACAAAACTGAGTTAGCAAATCTTGTTTTTTGCTTTTTTGGTTTTTTTTTTTTTATTTTTTTTTTGTTTTTGTTTTTTTTTTTTTGCTTTGGTTCCGCAACCCTTAAGGACTCTATCCACAGCAGAATCGAGATTGAACAGTAATATTCGCTGATTGGCCTTATGATTTGCTCGGTAAATCTTACTTTTCTCATCAACTCTTAAAGGGCCTTGAGCCAGAAAACTTTATGCAATGGGCCTTTAGCCTAAAAACTCATGAAGTGGGCCTTGAGCCCAAGAATTTGTACAATGGGCCATGAGTCAAAGAAGTGAATGTACTTGAGGAACCAAACGCTTCTTGGAAAACTTTGACCAACCCAACTCATATTCAAAAGGGATCATTGTTGAATTTCTCATCATTAAATATGGCTTGTGCAGAAGCTTGTGACCTTCTTTCCCCAAAGGTTCTTATTCCCAACGGACACACTTCAATCTGAATTATCGAGGATGTCATTCTCTTCATCGATTGAAACTCTAGAATTCCTTTGACTTGAGTTGTTCAACAAGAAGCTACCATTAGATGGTTGAATTGTACTATTGTGTTCATGTTCACCAACTTGAAGCATCATGTACCAGATATGCATGGATTCAAAAGTTCAACAAGAAAAAGATTTACCAACTGAGTAACCTTTTGACTGATTTTGGGAATATGACTACACAAAGGATAATTACAAAGGATAGAAACATAAGAAGTGGAATAGTACGAAAGCCAATAGTTTTTTTGCTTTTGTTTTTTTTTTTACTTTTTTTTTTGACCCAGCTTGGATGTGATTGATCTTTACTTGACAACTGGACATCATGACCATTGTTTTATCAGGTATCTACAAGAATATGCCCCTGTGTATGGTATCAAATGAATTTGACTCAAGGTATGTCCTTTGAGAACAAAGATGCCCCAGTGTAGGCCATTTGACAACAAAAAATGTCCCAGTGAGGAATTTTTTTGTAAGGCCCAAGTAAGACAAAGCAAACTGTCCCAGTTTAGAACTGAATTGAACATGGTAGAGACTTGTCCCAATGTAGAGCCAGTTGAACTAGAAGATTTGCCCCAGTGTAAGGCCAAATTGAACAGGGTAGAGACTTGCCCCAATGTAGAGCTAGTTGAACCAAAAGATTTGCCCCAGTGTAGGGCCGAATTGAGCAGGGTAGAGACTTGCCCCAATGTAGAGCCGCTTTGAACACAACAACAATTTGCCCTAATGTAAGTCCCTTTTTTTTTTTTTTTTTTTTAGACTAGCCTTTAGCAGTTTTTCAAATTAACAATTTTTTTTTTTATTTTATTTTATTTTTTTTTAAGAGCAAGGATTGAAAATTCATGCATTGCATAAACTTTTTGTCTCAAAATTAAAGTTGATGAAAATGAAAACAACCTTTCATTGATCAGAATGGACTTTTTAAGGCTTGTAACGTGGCCAAGGTTAGGGTTTATGAAATGAAAGATATAAGGCTCAAATAAGTGTTTAAAGGTTAAGTGGGACCAAGGATCCTTATTCAAACTTAAACTTTTCCAATTGCTTTTACGCATTCAAGCACACTTTTCTCTTATTGCTCTCCCTCTTTTTTGTTCTCCATCATTGTTCAAACTTGAACTTTGTCAAATTTTCTGCTTTTACTTTCCGCCCCTTTCACTCTTCTTCATTTTCCCTTTTTTATACTTCAAAATAATCATCATGACAATCAACCTTTGTTTTATGTCATCCCCTAGTGTAGGGGTGATCCTTATCCAGGGTTTATTGAAGAAAACCTTCAAGCTCAAAATGGGGTAACGATGGATAATGAAAAAGATGAATTCTTGTGAGAGATAGAGAAAGATGGCCAATCTTCATTTCAAATTTTGATTGCTCATTTTCAAAAAATTTAATTTAGAGACAAAAGGATAATACACACCACGTAATTATTTATTTGCTCCATTTATTCTTTTTTTTTATTTTTGTTTTTTGTTTTTGTTTTTGTTTTTTTGTGTGCAAAGAACACCTGCACTCATGAGTCTTACGACCACAAAAACTTTCCAGAATGAGAGTCCTATGAGATTCGAACCAAAAGAAAGCAAGTAAAGAGAAGAAAGAAAATGACAAGAAGATCTGGCAAGAACATGAGTGTCAAGAACATAGGAAAAGGAAACAAGGTAAACTGAGATCCACACAAATTCATCACATTAATGCTTCAAGCAAGTTTACATAAATTCAGAAACCCGAATGGTTTTAATGATTGAATAAGCATGGGGTCAGTACAATCAAACCATCATTTCATGGTAACAACTTAGTAAACAATTCAATGTCAATCGCTCAGAATTCCCAGGTCTTTGAAGAACTCTAGGGTACAGCTTCATTCTTGACGGTTAGAAAAATGAATCACCACTTTGTCAAACTTTCTAAGGTTACCCCGATCAACCATTGTAAACATTCGTTCCTATTGCGGATGTGTAGAAACCTCGACAATGCTTGGTGATTTAGGTAACCGTTGTAGTCCATGAGTTTTTCTCAAGTCCCATTTAACTCATTCGACTTGAAGTCCACCTCGCCGATTCAACATTCTTCATACTTGCCTCGTCCGTCATTCATTTGGTGCGAAATCCCTTTTTCATTTCCCTTTCAATCATTTCACTAATTACCACGATGTCTGAAAAATCCGCTGACACACTTCCAATCATATGGTCATAGAATGGCGCATATAGTGTATCAGTGAACATAGCAACCATCTCTTTCTCTGACAAAGGGGGTTCTACTTGCGCAGCCATTTCCCTCCACCTCTGAGCATATTCCTTGAAGGTCTCAACATCTTTCTTAGACATGCTTCGTAATTGCATTCTATCTGGTGCCATGTCCATATTGTACTTATACTGCCTTACAAAGGCATCAGCTAAATCCTTGAAACTCCTTATATGGGCACGCTCAAGATGTGTGTACCAATTAGAAGCTGCCCCAGTTAAACTGTCTTGGAAGAAATGGATTAACAGTTGTCATCGTGAGCTTGTGAAGCCATCTTGCGAATGTACATTGTCAAGTGATTCTTTGGACAAGTAATCCCCTTATATTTATCAAAATCTGGGACCTTAAACTTTGGGGGAATGACAACGTCGGGGACAAGACAAAGCTCAAGCATCTTTGAGGCCATAACAACCGCTCTTTCAATGACCCGTATTCTCTCTTCCAAAGTTTCAAACCTCTTTTTGAACCGAGGATTTTCAAAGAAAAAGAATTCAATGGGTATTGAGGCATGACAAAGAACAAAATGTTGTACTTGGTGGAGTCCCACCGGTACCGGTAATGGGCATATGGTTGGGTTGTGCTCAATGAGTTCGAAGGTGCATGCCACTACTGTCAAGGGAATTAGCAACCCATGGTGCTACAAAGCCGGAAGGGAAGCCATATGGTGGGATGAAGAAAGGGAATGGGTGTCTTTGTATTGGCGGGGTTCCATTAGCATTCAAATAGAGTGACTTGAGTTTGGGTAAAGTTCAACAGGTTTGAATTCGGTGTCACTGTTGGCATGCTATTACCAGGGGGATTGGTGGTTAATGATGGTACATAGCTGGGATGGAAGCCATAAGGAGGGAAGGGTGGCACTTGGATTTCTTGAGAACTGGTAACTGAGGGTTGAGTAGTGATTGGCATCACAACTCCTTGAGGATTGAAGCCTTGGTATTGCGAGAGGGTTGGAGAGAAACCAGACAGGTGAGGAGGTGTGGTCGGATACCCCTTGTTTGCCACTGAGGGATTCCCATTTGTGCTCCTTCTATTTTTCATAGACTAAAGCATCTCCATCATCTTGGACACTTGCTCTTTGAGCTGATTCACCTCATCCTTCAACTCTTGAATTTGATCTTTTTCATCCATGATCCTAGCCTGGGAATGATCCTGTAAGGGTGTTGCGGAAGCAATTTGTCGTTATAGTGCCCATTTTTTCTCTTGGTGAAACATGATGTGAATATGCAATTATCAACATTGACTGAACAAAATTGGCAACATGTATGTATGTAAAGTATTATGCAAATGAAATTTTTTTTATTTTTTTATTTTTAAAAAGAATGCTATGAATGTCATGGTAATGTAAAATGATGTATCCTTTTCTTTCTTTTCCCTTTTTTAGAGTCAAGAATGCGATGAAAATGTAAGATGATATTTTTTATGGGAATGTCATGCAAATGCAAGATAATGTATCTCTCCTTTTTTATGCTAGAAATGCTATGAAAATGCAAGATAATGTATATTTTCTTTTGTTTTTGAATGCTAAGAATGCTATGAAAATACAGGATGATATTTTTTGTTAGGAATGTTATGAGAATGCAAGATGATGTTTTTTTTCGCTTTTTTGATGCTAGGATTGTCATGAAAATATAAAATGATGCTTTTTTTTCTTTTTTATGAATGCTAAGAATGTAATGAAAATGCGAAATGATACATCTTTTTTTTTTAAAGTAAGAATGAATGACATGAGAGACAGATGGATAATGAATAATGAAAGAAAGAAAAAAAAAGAAGCTAGGAATGAAAATGCAATATCATGTATCTTTTTTCTTTTTGTTGAAATTTTTTTTTAGCCAAAAGAAAGCATGGATGAATGACATGAGGAATAGATGGATAATGAATGAAAATGCAATATGATGTATCTCTTTTCCTTTTTTGTTGAATTTTTTTTTTAAAAAAAAAACCACAAGGAATGCATGGATGAATGACATGAGGAAAAGATAAAGAAAAAGTATGCTCCATTTGTGTCCTAATCAGGTGTAACCTAAGGAGATAGATGACTCTAAAATTTTTATGTCATTATGTTCAATCCACTAGTGCAAGGTTTTTAGGACAGATCTATCTTCTAAAAAGTCATGGTCCCCAGATTGCCCTCATCTCAAAAGATAAGGACCCAATTCATGAATTAATCACAAGTAGGGATGAACCCTCTCAATATGACTAGTCCATGATACTGGTAACAATCTGAGTGGTGTCTCAACAAATGTCAAGTGAGCACAAGGCTCCTCAATAACAAAAGTCGAGACCCCTCCTACTCCTCGGGTTCGCACAGACTCGGGTATAGAGCCCAAAAAGTGTGTGAGGTAAGTGATTAGTGACGTGTGTGAATGAGCATAAAAACCTGTACAAAAACTTAAAAGACAAAAATACCCCTAACCAGCAAAACATATATACAACAGCCATCCAAGCAATCATCTACCCTAGGGTTTTAACAATTAAGTACAAAATATATATACAAGTCACAATATACATGGAATAATGCTATCAGATATTTACATAAAAGTACTAAATTAAATACATTTACAAAACAAATAAGAAAACAAAAACAAAGACAAAGAGGGTAAAATAAATAAATAAAAGATTATTACAAATTTGCACAACTAACAACAATAGGCCTGACTCTCTGAAAGTCCCCAGTGGAGTCGCCAATGTCGTTAATAGGGATCGCGACGGACGTTATGAAAAAAAATATAAAATCAATGGAGTCGCCACCAATGTTTATTTAAATTGGGAAAACATTAGAAAAACCCTTTTATCAGGAAAACTGGTCTTTTGAAAATGAGTTTGAGTCCAGGAGTCGATTACAGATAGGGAAGGTGTTAGCACCCTATACTGCCCGTTCCAAGAACGGTACCTTATGTTAGTTGTGCAAATTTTAATAATATCAAATATATTTATTTTAACCCTCTAAACAAAAGACTTTGTAATTATTTTTTTTCATTTTTTGGAAAGAAATAAAAGAAACAACCAAATCATGAAAATTTATTTTTTTTGGGCTTGACAGAATAGAGATTCTGCTCCTACGTATCCTCGGGTGCAATGAGGAACTCAAAGTCACGTAGTTCTTTAGAAAATGAGTATGAGTTGATTGATTTTAATTAAAAAAGAAATTTTTGAAAAGGAATTTTATTTGAAAACAAATCATCATCGCACGGGATTCAAGGCAGCACTTGGCTACTCAATAAACCCTTATGAGCTCAACGATAATGAAGACAACATCCGCTATTCAATCATCATCATTGGTCATTGCGTAGATTAAAAGATATTTATTTGTTTATTATTTTAAGAAATATACGAAGACAAACAGATAAACACAAACTACCACGAGTCAAGTAACCAAAGAAGATTAAACATAAACATCACAAATCACCAACCCAAAGCGAAACTTATTTTTTAGATTTTTAGATTTTTTTCTTTTTATTTTATTTTTAAACTTTCTTAAAGAAAATAAAATAAAATAAAACAAAATAACAATAAAAAAATTTCCAAGCCCATTAACTAAAAGAAATTTAATCTACTCTACCCATTAGCCCAAGCCCATTAAAAGAAAAAACAAGAAAAGAAAAAAAAGAAGCTAAATCTATCGAATTTTAAAACACAAAACAAAAGAAAAAAAAAATTAGAACATACGCAAAGGAAAGCAAAGGACAAAAGCAAATAAACAAAAGCAAAAAAAAAAACAGAGACTTGGTCTCTGCAACAGGGAAAAACGAAATGGAAAACAAATGGGAGGGGAGATTTCGTGAACTGCTCACAATGGTGCGTGGCTTCGGTGGAGTTGGCAGAGATGGAGCGGTGTTTGGCCGGAGTGGCGACGACGCGACGGAACGGTGGGAGGGGCATTCTTTGTCGCGCGTGGAGCGTCGATCCGGATCCGGCCCAAGCGGGTTCGCGTCGGGCGTTCCGGGGAGCTTCTGGTTTGACGGTGTGGAGTGGTGCTACAGCGAAGACGAACGACTCGGGCCCTTAGGTGGCAACGACGCGACGGGCACAACGCGGGTTGGACGACTCCTGGATCTGGTTGATTCCGATCTGGGTCCGATGGAGTTGGAGCGGCGTGCTCGCGGTTTCTTTGGCGAAGAGGCGACGCACGGTAGGGAGGAGAGCGTCACACGGTGGACCGCAAAGCGAGCTCGGTTAGGCGATTTTGCGGGTGTAGGCCACGGTTTGGGAGCTTGGGTGAGGTTGTGGTTGGGTGGTGGATGTTTTCTGGTTTGGTGGAACAAGGTGGTGTTTACGGTGGCGTGGTGTTTGGGTTCTTTGTATGAAGGCGATGGAGGAAGGAGGTGGTGGGTCCGGGTTGGGCATTTCTACGGATCTCTGTTGGTTCTTTTTTTCCTTTTTTTGGAGGGATTGAAGATGAAGATTACGGGTGGATGATGGTTCGTGGTTTGGAGGTTACGGCAGATGGATTTGTCACGGTTGGGTTGGGTTGCTCACGGTTGGGATGGTGTTTGGGTAGAGGCCGTGTGTGGTTGGGAATGTGGATGAAGAGGGTAGGCCGTGGTGGATCTGGTGGTTATGGGTTCTCACGGTGGAGGCCGTGAATGGGAGGTGATGGAGGAGTGGTTTAGGAGAAGGGTGATGGTGAAGGTTGGAGGCTACGGTTCAAGATGATTTGGCCAATGGAGATAGCAGCCAGCTCCTTCCTTTCGTGTGATGCTCTCACTCTGTAAAAATCCCCCTTCGTCTGTAATGCTTTGTTCTTTTGTGCGGATGACGAAAAAATCGCCCCAAAGAGCTCGGTGTAGGCCGAGATAGGCTTTTCTTGCTCGGTTCCATTCTCATTGTATTTTCCTTAGCTTTGTCTTTCTTCAAGCTTCAAATCCCTGCCAACTTGCCATTTTTGTGCTGCCTTGAGCCTTGAGTTGGCAGGCTTGCAGCAGGAGAGATTGACATGACTTGGTTGCAACTCAACCAAACTGAAGTTGCAATCACCCAGCTGCAAAAACGTAACCAAGACTACCCCTCCATTTCCCCCTTTTTTTTTTTTTAAGTAGGCTTACAATTGTGCCTAAAAAAAACATAAACATGGACCTTTAATTAATCAAATTCAATTTTTACTTTTCATCTTTTTTATTTTTTTATTTTTTATTTTTTTGTTTTTATTATTATATTTATATTTTTTATTTTTGTTTGCACAAATAAGAAAAAAAAAAACTGACCCAACAAACCAAGTGCTCACAACATTGCAATTAAGCGATAAACCTTGATTATATGACAAGAATTTTATGGACAAAATTAGGTATCAACACTCACAAAAGATGAAATAATAGTTAGTTTTTAATATGAGATTAAACTCAAAGAATTTGAGACAAGCTTTAGCCAAATCTTAGTCATATTCACTATATTAAATAAAATACGGTTGGGACTAAACATTTACACCTCATATTTTGAAGGCTAAAAAAATTTTGTAATATAAAACAAATTTATTTTAAGGCTAAATAAATTTATTTTAATCAAAGTTTATTTCATTTTCTATTTATTTTAAGGCTAAAGATTTTCATATGACACAAAGTTGGACAGCGGATGTTTGGTACATGACCTCACATCTTTTCGAATGGTAATGCGAAGATTCGAATCATTTGACTAAGTGGATTTAGACTCACGACTCAAAGAATCTGAAATAGGTTAAATAATTTGTGCAATTTCAAGAAAAATATTACCTGGCTGGTTCACAGACTCATGGTAGTGCATGGGATCATTGAGCTCATTCATTTGAGTAATTTTCCTCCTTGAGTAAACAATGTCAATAGGTCTTAAGCCTTTGCTTGTAGTACTTGTCTCATTTATATTTGTTACATAGGAATCATGATTTTCATGTCTCAGCACTAAACGTAAAACTGCATCTTTATCATTTAAAAAACTTGACTCATTTATATTTAAACTCTCGGTTTGAGTAACAAGGGGTGTGGAATCTTTAAGTTAAAAATATTGTGTCGAATCTTCAAATTTCCTCCCCCCTGAAGATGAGTTGTAAAAAAAGGTGTTGACTTAAAAAATGCGACATCCATAGTGACAAATGTTTGTTTGGAGATGAGATTAAAACACTTGTATCCTTTTTGATTAGGAGCATACCCAATAAACACATTTATTTGCTCGAGGGTCAAGTTTACTTTGGTTTTGTTCATGTATATGGACAAATACCATGTACCCAAATATTTTTAGAGGTAAAAACATTGAAAGCCTATTTGTTGGAAAAACACTGAGAAAAACATCAAAATGGGTTTTAAAATCCAAAACCTTACAAGGCATTCGTTTAATCAAATAGGTTATAGTCAAAATGGCTTCTCCCCAAAGATATTTAGGTACCATGTTATGAAAGGATAATGCTTGATGTAACACCCACCGTAGGGTATCACATTTATGTTACTTTATTACCAAACTACCATTTGTTATAAAATCGTGCTTTGTAATATAAATACGAGTTATAAAATTTCTTAATAACAATAATATAAACTTAGTGGAAAATAAAAACATAACAATATTGTCACAAATAATTTACATCTTATATACATATACAAGTCTTAGTACTGTCATATTTTAATATTTATAAACCAGACTCTCATAATATTTAAAACATTATTTAAACTAACACACTGCACAAGTCCTACTACTCAGCAGAACCCTTAGACGGGTCCTCCTCAGACTCCTCAGTAGATAAAAGTCCAGACTGATGCGAGGTCCTACGGACAGGTGTCCGCGCAAATGGCACAATACTGATCTCACTAGGGGTACGATAGTAAGTCCCCCAGTACTGCCTAATAGATATTGGAAACTCTAAATATACATAAATATTAATAGTAAAGTAAGGATGTCCAAGATGTTGTCTACTTAAAACAATATTTAAATCCCCCATATAGTAAATACGCTCTCTCTCTAGATCAACGTGTTATGCCTCATATCTTCCACGAAACGTCAATCTCATATACCCAAGGAAACAATGCATCTTCATCGTCTCAAAACTCCACTTCCTCTACAAGAACCTGCTCCTCCTCAGCTTCTTGCTCAAGTCCTCACTCAATGTCTTTAAAATTATAAATACAATACAGAATAGACATACAAAGAGGTGAGATCACCTACGCCAATACCAGTATGGTAGCAATGAAGATAAACACATACAATATCTCATGCAGCTATTATACCATAATTATAGTTATGCCATCAACATCATTTATCATCACAAAACATGTAATAAACGATAATTACAATCATGCCATTACCAATATCCAAATATTCATCAATTCAATTATCATAAATAATAATTATGATAATGCCCTCAATAACTATGCATATGCACATAGACTCAATTTTCTACTCTATGGAGCTAAAACTCAGGTCGGAGAGAGTGATCAAAAAGATCTATCTGTACCAACATGCCTCAGACCAAATGCTCAATTTTGCACATTTAGCATATACACAACAGTCTTTATCAGATCTTGATTAAGAATAGTGTCTCATTCAGGATCATCGGTGTGTTGCGTCGGTCAAACCTACGGTCCAAAAGAGCTACCAATTGCCCGCTGTAAGCAACCCGCACCCCGATGCCCCCAAAGTCAACAAGTGACTTACACTACGCATATCACACCCACTCAAGAGGTGCATTCTCTCCTAGGCAACTAGCCTTATGCAGTCCATCGGACCTTTTCAATGCATGTACTATGCACCATTCACAGTTCAAGCTCATTATCTCATATTCTCAGTTCAATTTCATCATCTCATATTCGGGGTCCTCATATTGACCCAACAGTACCCTTACTGTATTTTTACTGCGTAGTTATATTTTTGCATTTTCTCAATCGCGTAACATTTCTGTCACGTTTTCAAATCGCATAGCGATTTTTTAACGTATTTAAATTAAAATACGATTTCTCTCATTTAATACAAAAAAATTTACCTAACTTTTGATATTTGAAAAATAGTCCCTTAAAACATAATATTTATGTTTTAGTCCTTATTCAAATAATATTTTCACAATAGTCCTCATAAAAATCATATTTACAAAATAGTCCTTCCATTATCAAGTATTTGTAACTCAGCCCCTCTTTTATAAAATAATTACAATATAACCCTTTTTTAAATAATAATTTCAATATAGTCCTTCTTAGAATATTAATTGCAATATAGTCCCTCTTTATGAAATATTTGCAATATAACCCCTCTAAAATTCAGTATTTCTACTGTTGCCCCAAAATTGGCAATTCTTTCTTTTACTTCAAATATTACATCTCAAATTTTTCGGACGCGCTTCAAAACCTATAGGGTGAGCTATACGTCAGTAAACTTCAAGTATTGACATCCATTTTTTATTTCATAACCTATTTATTTAATTGTATCAATTTATTTTCCCAAAAACCATTTTTGCTTTGCTAAACTCAAACTTTTCCAAAATCATTTCCTTCTCATTTAAACCTTTACTCTTTCATCTGAATCCATTATTTTCAGGACTTTGGTCATCTTGATCCTAGTAAGGCCGTGAGCCTCAAGCTCTTTGGAGCTCTCATGAATTCGTTCCATCATGTTATTTACAATTACACATACACTTGCATGCTTTCAAAATCATGCATACAAGCATATTATCAAAACAATAATCACACTATCACACATGCAATCACAAAAATAAAACCATAAACACCACAAACAAAATTAAAGAAGCATCAAACAACTAGTGAATAAACCCTTATGGGTTTTTCACCATACAAAACCATCCCCACACCACCAAAACTTAGTTGGTGAGGTAAAATTTTCCTCTTACCTCTTGAAGACAAGAATCCACAAGTCTCCTCCTCCTCCTTGATTTCGTGTGACTTAAAACAATTCCCTAAAAATTCTTAAATAATTAGTAAAATCACAAACAAGACTTAATAATGAAAAACCATGGAACAATCATGGTTTAGAAAATCAAAAACTAAAATTTAAACCATGGAATCAAAAGTTCACCTTTAGGAAAGTAACCCAAAGCTTGGATTTGAAGCACTTAGGATAGGATTTTGACAAAACTTCCTAAATGAAAAGTGTTTAGGAGGTGGTTTAGGTTTAGGAAATGTGAAAAGGAAAAATTATAGAAGATGAGGGGTGATTTTGGGTGTTGGGGCCGAAACCCAAAGAGAAAAGGGGAGGGAAAATGTTCTTGGTGTTCTTGGGAATTTGAGAGAAAATGATACTAAGCTTTTAGGTGAGTGAAAAAGTGAATAATGAGAGTGTAATTGGAGGGTGCAGCCATGAGGTGAGTATAGGAGAGATTAAAGAATAAACTTTGATAGTAAATATCCTATTGTGTTCACATTTGCAAGGCACATGACCTATGTCACCAATTGATCATGCAATGGTCACATGGATGAACCTAGAACCTTATGGAACTTGGTAGAATTGCCCCCCCTTGGCCGTGGAACACTAGGGAACTTAGTGACTTGTTTTAACTTCAATTAAAGTTTAATTACATGCTAATTAGATGACTAGTTAATTAGGTTAGGTTTTCTAATTACACTTAATTAATTATCTAATTACATAACTAATTAATTAAATAGGTCATTGCATATGTCATGCATTGTCATAGCTTCTAGATAGAATTAGGATATTTAATTAGTAACTAGATTATAACTAATTAGTAATTAGGTTAGTTCACTTAGTTTCTTAATTAGGTAATTAGGTTAACTAAGTTAGGTTTAATTAGCTACTTAATAACTAGTCAAGCCACTTTCATTGACTAAATCTTAACTATTGAATTTAACTTTATTTCTTAATCATTAATTTAATCTAAGATGAATATCACTTAGTGATTTTATCAGGATTGTTCTCACACCATTTGATCTGATTAATGGTTATGATAAAAAAACATCTTAATCAAGCTTTTCATCCAATGGTCCACAATAAAGTCCATGCCCCTTTATTTGACCAATTCCTATTAGTTTAGAAAAGTACAGCCATCTATTTTGATTGGTTCCTATTGGTTCATTTCCAATTAGGTTATAGAAAATATTCTAAGCACATTTTTTGTCAACTAAAATATATCGGGTCAAATAATTTATAGCAGTAATTGCTATAAATAAAATAGTAAACATTTATCCGTGAAATATTTTTATTTCACAGATAAATTCTAAAAATTAAAAGATTCTTTTCTGTGTCACTCAGATTTGGGTTTAGTAAGATCTCCCGTCTCCGAATAAATCAGATAAGAATTTCCCCGGCCCGAAAATTATTATTTTTCTGACCCGGAGCAAATCACACAAAACAACCAAAAACAGTATTAGAATAGTCAAAATATTTTTCTGTAACACAGAAAATGCAAAACAGTGAAATTCTGCTATTATTGTTAACATAGTCAAAATTTGGGTTGTTACACTCGAACTGCCTCTAACAAGTGTTTATTTTTTCGCTTAGCCACCCCATTTTGTTGAGGAGTATTAATACAAGAACTTTGATGAACAATTCCTGTTTTCATGAAAAAATAGCTCAAATATTTGTTAAAGTATTCTTTACCATTATCACTCTTGAAAATCTTAATTTTTTTCTTGAAATTGTGTTTGTACCATCTTAAAAAAAATTGAAAATTGTTTCCATTTCAGATTTTTCTTCATCAAATACACCTAAGTCAACCTAGTATGATCATCAATAAACGTGACAATCCATCGTTTACCTGAAGGTGTAGGATCTCAAATAGGTCCCCAAACATCACTGTGGATTATGGTAAATAGAATGGATGTTTTGTAAGGTTGAGGTGAATAAGAAATGCGATGATACTTAGATAATTGACAAATTTCGCAGGAAAAATAAGATGGATTTTTATTCTTGAAAAATTCAGGAAACAAGTGTTTTAAATAAAGAAAACTTGGGTAGCCTAACCTATAATGCCATAACATTATTTCACTATCCCTAGAAACAGAAATAGAATTGAAATAGGTACGTTGAGTTTGTCTACTCAAGTCAGATTCATCTTCAAAGATGTAGAGTCCATCAATCTCCCTAGTACTGTTAATCGTCTTCCCCAAATTCAATTCATGAAATTTACAACATGAGGAATAAAAAATAGCACGACATTTAAGATGTAGAGTTATTTTACTAATAAATAATAAATTGCATGACTAATTAGGAACATGAAGAACATCATGGTGAATTAATGAAGGGGAAAGAAGGACAGAGCCAATTTCGGCTATTGCAGAGAAGGAACCATAAACAATTTTGATTTTTCTATTGCTTGCACAAAGACTGTAAGATGAAAATAATTTTGAGCAATCTATCATATGATCAGTTGCTCCAGAATTAATGATCCATGGAGCTTTTGAATTTAGTTTGGTACTAAAGAGAGCAGCCGTGAGATAGGTACCTTTTTGAGCCAAAGAACAAAATGGGTTTACTGAAATGTTTAGAGAAAACAATTTGTACATGTGCTCTAATTGTTCCTTTGTAAATGGGGTTGTCTCTTAATTGATTTGTGGCTCCTAAATATCCTCGGAGATGGTCTGAAATGCACGATTTTTCCTATTGGATTTCTTCCTCCAGTTTGGTGGTTTTCCATGGAGTTTCCAACAAGTCTCCTTTGTATGCCATACTTTTCTACAGTGTTAGCACCATGACTTCCTCTTTCCTTCTGAATCCTCTCCTTTCACAAAATCTAAACCTTCAACTTCCTGAATTTTGGAGATTTCAGGATTGTGCAGCATAATTCTTCTCCTAGATGCCTCTCGTCTGACTTCTGAGAAAACTTCATGGATGGAGGGAAATGATTTTTGACCTAGAATTTGACCTCGTACTTCATCCAAACTTTGATTAGACTAGCGAGAAACATGTAGACTCTATCATTTTCCTCCCTTTTTTGAGCCGAGCAGAATCATTGGGGTTTTCCCAGTCATCATCATAACACTATTCTAATTCTTGCCAAAGAGTCACTGTCGCGACCGGAAAATCGCGGCGGGGATACAGCAACTCGAATGGATTTTAGAAAATGAAATTGAGAAAATGGAGTCGCCACCAATTTTATTTGAATTGGGAAAAATTGGAAAACCTCTCTTTGAAAACGGTCTTTGGAACCAGATTGGATTCTGAGTCGGTTATGCTTAGGGAAGGGTGGAAACTTAATCCCACAAGACTTCCTAACGCACTTCGTCATAAGACGGTACATCTTAAGTCAATTGTGCAAATTCTTAACAATCTTTGAAAGTATTTATTTTACCCTTTTTTACAAAACATTTTTACAAAACATTGTAATTAAAAAGCGAAACCACAAAATTGTGAAAATTTAATTTGGGCTTGACATGAAATTACAGCTCCTACGTATCCCCTTGTGCAATGGGGAACTCAAAGTTACGTAGTTCTTTATAAAATAAGTGTGGGTTAATTGATTTTAATTAAAAAAATTTTATTTGAAAGTGAATCCATTCTTGCACAGGATTCAAGTTAGCACTAGGCTACTCAATAAACCCTTATGATCCAACTGACATTGAAGATAACATCCGTTATTCAATCAACATTAGTGGTCATTGCATTGATTAATTTTTTTTTTAAGAAGATACAAGAACAAACAACTAAACGTAATTTTTCATGAGCTAAGTAAATAAAAAAAATTTAATATAAGCATTACGAACCAAACAACTCAAAACAAATTTTATTTTCATTTTTAACAACTTTCAGATTTTTCTCCATTTTTTTATTTTCTTTATTTTATTTTTCAATCATTTTTTTATTTCGACTTCCTACTGGTAATAGTCAGTCACAAGACACGACATGAAGTATATCATTAAACAAAATAAACACTATCAAATAAGAACTGAAAAATATTTTTTTATTATTATTTATTTATTATTATTTTTTATGCATATTAGATTCAAAATAAATTCCACAAAATCAAAATTATTATTTATCCTATTATACCCAAACCCAATGATTTAGCATACGAACTAAATACTAAAAAAATAAAAAAATGTTGAACGTATTAAGCCCAAATAGTTAAACCCAAATTATACCACTTAAAGCCCCAAACAATAATACAACATTCCCTAATAATAATAAAAAAAACAACATAGCACTTACGAAGAAAAGCAGAACAAGAGGGGGGGCTGCTTATTTGCTTCAGGTGGCTTAGACCAAGAAAGGGGGTGAAGGTTCCAGATATAGCGTGGATGAGTCAGTTGGGTTCGTGTCTGAGTAGAGGATGATGAAGACGGTGGTGCGGTGGTGCGTGAACGGTGGCGCTATGGAGGTTGTGAATGGGTGGTGATGGAGGTTGAACGTGTGAGGGAGGTGACGGAGATGGTGGTTACGTATGCATGGGGGGTGGTTCGGTGTGAAGCTCCTCGGTTTTTGAGGAAGAACGGTGGCGGGAGGTTGAGGTTGAAGGTGGGTTCACGTAAATGGTGGAGGGATGATTAAGAGGTTGTCTCATGAGGTGAGTATAGCTCACGGTCTTGGCTTGGAGGAGATGCAGGTCAGGGTACGGTGGAGCAAGAGGGAAGATGGTTGGGAAGCTCATTGTGGGTGAAGGGAGGTGATGAGAGATTGAAGGTGAAGGTTCCAAGTAGTGAGGTGGTGTGGTTGGGTGGCTTACGTGAATGATGAATGGTGACCGAGTTGACTCGGTTGGATGGAGGAGATGAAGGTAGGGGTTTCGATGGAGATGGAGATGGTCGGGAAGTCATTTGTGGGTGAAGGAAGAATGAGAATGGTGATGAAGGTGTTTAAGTTTGGGTGAGGTTGGAGAGTAGAGCCGATGGAAGGTAAAGGGAGGTTGAGAATGGAGGTTGAGAGGGTGGGTGTTTCACTTTTACCGGAGGTGTTTCACGGTTGCATGAGAGATGTTTGGGGGATGTTATTGGTTGGAAGAGGTGGTAGGGATGAAGATATAAGGTGGTTGTGAAGATGGAGATGGTGAAGGGGAAGAGGCTTGAGGAGGAAGATGGAAATTTATGATGAGGAGGGATGCTGCATGGTGTTTGGGAGGCTTCACGTGGTGGTGGATGTGCATGCTGGCTTGAGTTTACGTGGAAGAGGGTGGTGGGAGGAGAAGGAGAGGTTTGTTTCTCACTGAGTTGACTCAGTTGATGGAGATGATGATGATGGAGGGTGGGAGCTTGAGGAAGGTGATGGAGAGATGGAACTGGCGGCAGGTTGGTTGGGGGTGGTGTTTACGTGGGCATGAAGAGGAAGGTTGGAGGTGAGGGTGAAGATGGAAGTGTATGGAGCTTAACGTGGAAGATGAGGAGTGGTGGTTACGTGGAGAGGTGGTGAGGGGTTTGGACATGGTGCATGGATGGAGTTGAAGATAATTATGGAATGTAGTTGATGAGGATGAAGGTGAGGTGGTGATTGGAGGAGCACCTTAGAGGATTATGGTGGAGATGGGTTTACGTGGGTGAAGGGTGGTGGGAGGAGATGAAAGGTGTTGGTGGTTTTTGAGGAGCACCGTGGAGGATTATGGTGGAGATAGGTTTACGTGGGTGAAGGGTGGTGGGAGGAGAAGGGTCTTCGCTGGTGAAGTGTGGGTTTGGATGATGATCATGGAGGGGTTGGGAGGAGAAGGGTGCTGCCTTGGAGGATTATGGTGGAGATATGATGAACGTGAAATGAGAAATGGAGGTCTTGGTTGATGGTTATGTGAGTGGGTGAAGGTTTGGGTGGCTACGGTGGTTCATGGGAGGACACGGTGGTGATGGTAAATGGGTGGTTGGACGTGGTGCATGGATATGTGAGGTTTTGGAGATGGATGTTGGGAGGTGAAGGATGGAGGTCATTATGGTGTTGGGTGGTTCATGGGAGGACACGGTTTTGAGGAGAGGTTTGGTTGGTGAAGGTGGATGATGGTGGTCATTGTGGTGGTGGGTTGCATGGTTAGGTGATGAAGGTAGATGAAGCCATGAAGGTGGGCGGGGAAGCAGGGTTCACGGTTGGAAGGTGGTTTGGAGGAGAGGGTGGTGATGGGTTTATATGGAGGAAGATGAGGATGAGATGATGGTGGCTTTGTTGATGGAGGTTGAAGATGGTGAGGTTTAAGGTGGTGAGAATGAGTTGAAGGTGGAGAGGAGGTTGGGAAGGTTCTTTGAGTTTGGGGAAGATAGCAACAGAAGGTGTTTAGGGTGGTTGCTACGGTAGGAAGAGGAAGGTGAGGGTGAGATGAATGGTGGTAGGTTATGGTTCACCGAGTTGACTCGGTGGTGTTGGTGGTGATGGGTTTACGTGGGTGAAGGGTGATGGGTTTGAAGGTGGAAGGTGAAGATGAGATGAAGGATCGGGTTCTGCGGCACCTTGCACCGGAAGAAAATGATAGCAGAGGATTATGGAGGCCTTGAGTTCTCAAGCCTCATCGTGTAAAAGAGAAGGAAAAGAATATAATGGAGGGGTTGTCGCTTGATTGCGAAATTACTGGAAAGAGGTTGAGTGAGTGGGTTGCGGATTATGTGTGAGACAAAAACGAGAAAAGAAAAAGAGAGAGAGACGTGGAAATAGTGGAGTGCGGTGGTGGGAAATGAGTAACAAAGCGTAAAAAAGAAAAGAAAGAAAAAAATGGAGTTAGTGGGTGCTAGCGGAACGTGAGTGAGTATTTTTTTGTTTTTTTTTTTATTTTTATTTTTTTATTTTTTATTGTTTATTTATTTTTTTTTATTATTTTTTATTATTTTTTATTTTTTTTTTTTTTAAATTTTTAAGCCCTGTCAAAATTGGGTGTTCACAAATACCATGACATTGTAGTACACGGTAACATCCTGATCACTTTGTTTGGATAGCCAGAGTTGAGTCTTCAAATCAAAGTTCTGAGATGAGTTTTCTAGGTCAGAATAACAATCACGAACACCCTCCCAGACATCCTTGGCTGTCAGTAGAAATAAATGAGGCTTCCCAATTGCTAGCTTCATAGAATTAATTAGCCAAGCAATTATAAGAAAGTTTTTTGACCTCCATTTATTCAAGGAAAAATCATTTTGTCCAAGTCTCCAATCAGGTGCCCTAATTTTCCCTTGCCATCCATTATCAATTTCACGGATTGAACCCATTCGAGGTAGTTCTTTCCGTTAAACTTATGTATAGTGAGTTGTAGGTTGGAATTCTGATAAATGGCATCAACAGAAGATGAGGAAGACCCTGGTTGAATAGATTGATTACTCCCAGATGAATTTGTAGAGGTCATTGAGGGATGTGGGGTTGCTTCGGTCATCGCCGTTTTCACCATTGCGGAAGATGGTCTAGAGCACGGGGCTTTGTGATAAGCTTATATTTTATAGTCTTAAACCAGATAAATTATGGTGATTTTCTTATGTTTATTGATAAATTTTAGATGGATCCTTATCATTGTCTTCATTTTTGCAGATTGAATGGGATTTATCACATTTGGTGTGAAAGCAGACGAAGACACCGCGTTTTTAGAGCAAAAGAAGATTATTTTTGCTTAGATAGGATCATGTGTCAACTTAGAAGCGATTAAGGAGATAGACACGGTCCTGTCTAACTTGAAAAAAAAGCGATTGAGAAATTAGACACGGTCCTGTCTAACTTGAAAAACATCTCTTACTAAGAGACACGGCTCCTTTATGGTGATTTTACGTGATTTTAAGCTCACACGGTTGTGTCAAGCTTAGACATGGTTGTGTGAGACTTCCTGTGCGTAAAAATAATAGTTTTTGCCCCAAATATTGTAAATAGAAGCAAAGCCCTAAGCCTTGGAGAGATAATTCACAAGAGAAGACAACCACGAATCCTTAGAAGACGGCTATGAAGAAAGGATGATATTCTTGAAGGCTTGAAAATCATAATCATTATAAAAGGGGTTTTGGTTTTTCTTCCCTTTAGTTTTTCCCCTTTCTTTAGGTTTTTCTTTCCATAGATTTGTGTTATGATTTAAGATTATTTGTATTGAACATGAGTAACTAAACTCATAACTAGGGTTATGGGAGATATTATTTTCCTAATTAATTGATTTTTAATTCAAATTTGATTAAGGTAATTTCAATTAAGTTTATTGTATTGTTTGAATTCTTGTCAAGACTTGATCACTTTTGACATGCTTTAATTCATTGTTTGACCAGTGACCATCTGCAAACAATGAGCGGACTTATATAATAAACTTAGGATTAGATTGATGAATGACCAAATATCAATTTATTCTACCAATTGAATTAACGATTATGTTAGTTCATCTCTTAAATTGGGGTTTAATACATTCTTAGTTAATTAAACTAAATGACCAAATAAGTGAATAATTTAGAAATATAATATTGTTTATCCATAACCATTGGGACTCAATAGCAATTAAGAGAATATTAACATGAGAATTACCTTACATAATAAATGAATAAAAATATGATTAATTAGATTCAAGTGAACATTGCTCCCTAATCTCTCTCTAATTGATTTATCTCTACATTGTTTGATTGTCCATCATTTTTCTTATTTGTTTTCTAATTTTATTTTGAATTCCTCTTTTCACTTACGATTGTTTAAATAACCAAATGTTTAACGAATCTAATAATTACCTTTTATTTCTCATGAAATCGATAACTGAGACTAAAATCCTATATTACTATACGATAGAGTGCACTTGCTCTTAATGTATTTTACGCATATCACTTTGATACCATGTAATTTTTGGATAAGAGAATACTTTTGTTCTCTGATAATTATTGAATCAACAACGTAGAATTTATAGCTAGAATTGGTTAAGAAATGCTAACCAATTTACTATAATTTAGGAAAATACAGAGGATAAAACAAACTAAAAAGATTTCTTATCTAAATCTGAATATTTTAGATTTTATTCTAACTACCTATCTCCTAACAAACTTATCTGAATCAGATTATTCAAATCTTATTCTATCTTAACAAATTTTCCTAACAAACTTTGATAATTACTATGTATCATTACCTAATTCTAATTTTTTAAAAATCTCTTATTTTCTTCCTATTTTTACTCCATCTTATAGCATAAAGATGTCTACTTAATACTAAATTAATAAACTTAAAAAATACTTTAAGGATAGATCTGATAAAGATAAAAAAATAATTAAGCTATAAACAAATTAAACAAATTGAGATCAAACTTCATATATTTAAACAATTCAAACTCACCTTTCACTAAGTATGTTTAAACAATTTCCCTATTTATCTTAACGAGAAATTCTTATATATTTTGAGAGTTAGACATGCCGCTTATTATGATCTATTCATTGCTTCCCATATTAGCTTGTGGGCCAAGCTTGTCTCTTCAAACTAACATTTTAAAATGTTGAAATATTAACTATAGTTAAGTAAAATTGTTTCTGCATCTCCTTATCCTCTTAACCCCTCTCACAATCCTCTCCAAATCCTTTCTGTGCCACCGAAGTCTGTCATCGTTGACGGACCATCAAGCAGCGAAACCAGTCGCAAAATGAAGCGTAGCCACACATATAATGATACCGCAAAAGCAACTGCGCATCGTCTGGCTCAGGTTGCATCTCAAACAGTCTTATGCCAAATAGTATACAATTCCAAATAAAAATAATTTGCATGGCCTCATGCCAAATAAAATAAAATCCTCTACTTGCTACCAACATCTTTTAAATCGATGCAACCAAGCTCTTAAATGTTAAAAAGAACGTGCTCAATTCTCAATAATTGAAATACTTTCTTACATCATTCTAAAGGTAAACATGCCAACGATTGAGAAAGACTAATGAGGGAAAAGAGAAATTGAGGAAAGCAAAAAGGAGAGAGAAATGTTAAAAAGTTTTTACTTCTACTTAACCATAGCTAGTATTTTAATTTTTAAGAATTTCAAAATGTTTAATTTGAAGAGACAAGGTTGTCCCACAAGCTGATGTGGGAAGTAATGCGGGAAGCAATGAATGGATCAGAGCAAGAGAGATACCTTTAATGTAGAACAAATATGGAAGAGAACAAACCTGTTCCAAGAAGAACACAAAATCCTCAAGATTCAAACTCAATAATTTTATTATAAACGCCAAAAGTCAAAATAACCTAAAGGCACATGAAGGATATTTATAATCTAAGAGTAATCAAAATCTTAATTAAACACAAAATCTTAGTAAGATATTATTTTCTATCACTAAAATTTAAAATTCCTAAAAATAAGAAACAAATATCATTTAAGATTCCTAAAAATAGTAACAAATATATATATCTATATGATAAAACTCCTAAATAATATAATTATATGTAAAATTCTTAATTTATAAAAATAATAGATTTTCCTAAATTATAAGTTTATCCATTCTACATCATTCTTGCCCACTAAGAAAAGTCTAGAGAGTTACGCATCTTGTACTCGTCCAAAAGATTGAGAGCAATATGGTAGAACTAGAAGCCATAAACCATCCTCAGTAATCCAAGTGACACTAGAATTGGATTGGCTTTTCCATTTCACAAGATAGCCATGAAAAATGGAGAGTACAAGAGTCAACTTTTTCAACATCAAGTACCTCACAATGGTGGTGGGACTATCGAAACCTTAGGCATTTGAGAACTAGGACAATCTATACAAATATGATAGGCTCGCTATATGCAAAGCAACAACAGGGTATTCACGATCTCTACGCTCAGCAATAAGCGTGAAGGGTTCGACTTGGTGACTTTTGGTGCAAGCAACGGCGTATTGAATGGAAACAACATGTCGCCAACAATGGATGACGACGAACTACAACATAGATCTCATGTGGGACTTTGCCAAGAGTGGTGGAAGGAGGATGATGCAATTGATGAAGAAATGCAATGGTGGTTACATAATGGTATATGGATGTGGAAAACATAAGTTGGTATGACTTGTGAGCGTGGAAACTAAAAGATAAGGGTTTTGTTAACATGTACACTAATGATACATGTTAAGAATTAAACATAGTATTTATTTTAAATATTAATTACTTAAAAAAATATTAAATACCTTTTAGATATTTAAGATATTAAATACTTTTACTTTTTATCTAATAGTTTCTGTTTTTAAATAATAAAACCCAAAGAGTGTGTTTGAAAATGTAAAAAAATATGAAATAATTTAATTTGTAAATCAAATCTAATTAAATATTGTATTTTTTTAAATATGAAATGATTTGATTTTTAAAATTTAATGAATTTCATTTTTTTTGTTTTGAAAATTTCATCAAATTTGATTGAATTTGTTAGGATTAGATTTAATTTGAAATAAATAAATTATTTTATTATTAATAACTATCTCTAACTACTTCTCATAATGTTAAAAATATAAAATAATAAAATCAAATCAAATCAATTCTCATTTTAATGAATTTAAAACACAATTTGATTTTTAAATCAAATCAAATCAAATCATTTCTAATTTGAATTTATTTCAAATACTGGCAAGAAATAATATAGGAGGGGAAAACACAATTTTAAGATGAAGATGAAGTTGACGCGGAGGGGTTATGAGGGAAACTGGGTGTAATTTGATTTGGGTCAAGGAACATCGAACATTGCTCTGAATACCAATTGATGGGTTTGGTTTATCGTGGAAGGTGGTATTGTGGTTAGCTTTGGAAGGTGATAGGTTTTGGAAATGGTGGCTGTTGCGAATTTGTTGATTTATCGTGGATTCTTTGTGGAATAGGTGCAATATGGGGTCCCAAAACATGAAATAGATGCCAATTGATATGGAACGAGTATGGAAGAGAATCAATAACCCTTCGGGTTTCAAAAAGAATACAGAATCTTAAGGATTCAAACTCAATAATTTTATTATTAAAGACAAAAATTTGAATAAAATAAGATATATGAAGGATATTTATAATCCAAAAATAATTAAAATCTTAATTAAATACAAAATCTTAGTAAAATAATATTTTCTATCACTAAAATTTAAAATCCCTAAAAATATGCAACAAATATCATTTAAATTTCCTAAAATATATGGAAGATATATCATTTAAAATTCTTAAAAATAACAAATAAATATCTCTAAATCATGAAATCCCTAGCTGACATAATTATCTGTAAAGTTCTAAATTATAAAAATAATAATTATCCTAAATTATAAGCTTATCTCCTTTATAACCCAACAATAATCATTATCCTTAAGTGCTCCACTTAGTGTGCATTTGTGCATGCCTTGGCACCATTGGTGGACACCTGCACAATGATAAGGACATAAGTAAATATTGACTCTAAGATTATACATCTATGAATATTTGATTTAATTATTTAAAATTTGATATGTTTGATTGTATTAAAATAATATCACATGATTTACCATTGAATTGCTTAATTTACATTCTAAATAAATCAATACAAAGAATAAGTGTGAGAGTTTTGGTCTATCTCACTCTAACAAGATGAGTTTTCAATTACCCTCCGCTTTAATATTTTCAATAAGGTGAGTAAGTCTTTCAACACAAAGAACGAAAACCTAAGGCGAAGTGGAGTCACCTTGTTTAATGCCATGAAAAGGACGAAAATGATTTGTCCGAATGCCATATCAATTGAAGTACATGGTAGGAGAGGAGATACGTTAAAGGACTAGATTAACAAAATGCATTTTGAAGCCAATGTTTGGAAGAATTTCCCAAATAAAGTTTCTACTCAATTTATCACAGACTTTCTCAAGATCAAGTTTAATGATCATAAAAGTCCCTCTTGCATTTCATTATTCTCATCATATGAATAATCTCTTAGAGAATAACAATGTTATCTGTACCGTGCATCCCAGTACAAAGTTACATTTAGTAGGTGCAATAAATATCGACAAAATATTGCGAATCTCAATTCCATGACTATGGTCATCATCTTGTAAATCACATTGCAAAGGGATATAAGTTATGTAGTATCAATACTTCAAAATGATTGTACCGATATTCAATAGGTTGAATACCTTTAAATAATTTTTGTCTACATATCCTTTAATTATTTTTTTAAATTTTTGCTGTATCAACGTATCCATGTTGTATTATATCCATAACTTATATATGTATATGTACTTCCAAAGATACTAGAGAAACTAGCTCAAGATTATCTAACTTTTTTTTTTATGGACATGATTATTCAACTTAGGGATCAAAGTTACTATAATTTTAATGAATTAAAAGAATAATTAAACATGTATTAAATAATATGAAAAAGATCATTTAACTTAAATATTTTTTTTGAGTTAAAAATGTGTAATAAAAGTTAACAATTATTAATATTGTCAGTTATCAATTAAATAAAAATAGCAAACATTAGAAACAAATTATCTGATAACATATTTAATTTCAGGCTATAAGGAGATGAGTTTTTAAACCAAAACTAGTATTTCAAATTTTAAACTTAATTAGAGATATTTCTTTCCTAACGTGAAATTATAGGTTTTGAAAAAAAAAAATCAATTAAGAATGACCTATGTAATTATTTGATAGAGAGGAAAATAACATTATTTGGTGGATAATGTAAAAAAATAAAAATACTTTATTAATTTTTTAAAATAATAGAAAAGGAATTATTTATTGATGAGACAATAACCTGACTATTAAACACTGGGGAAAACAAAAGATAGGAACTAGGAAGACAAAACAAAGCAGAGAAACAGACATTAACCATCGCTGCTGCTGCGTGTCGGGAAGCTGACACTGTGGTTTTTAATCTTAGAATTAATTCAGAGGGCAACTCCGCTAAACCCTAGAAAGTAGAAACCCTCCACTGGCTCTGGCATTGAGCATTTTCACAATGCACTGGCTAGCAACTAGAAACGACGTCGTTTTGTTACCCCGGTTGCGTTCCCTTGCTCTCTTCCTTCGCTCTCCTACACCTGCATACACTTCATTCCTTCCCTCGCGAATGTTCATGTAATCTCTCTCTCACTCTTTCTCATATTATTTCCTATTTTGCACACGTGGTTCTGTTTCTCTTTGTGGGAATTTTGGCTGAAACCTTCAACTTTTTGGAGTTTTTTTTTGGGTACAACTTTTTGGAGGTTTTAACGTTGATATAAAGCTTTTTGGATTTTGGATGTGCTTATTTTCATAAAAAGAGATTTTTAAAAAATATATATATATATATATTTTACAATTTTTATCATGTTTGGATGAGTTTTTTTAGAAAAAGAGATAAAGCATTTGATCATTTTTTAGTTAGATTTTTGTACTTGTAAATTTTTTTTTTTAAATATGTAGAAGCCGTTTAAACATAATAAAAAAATCAGATTAAAAAAAAAAAAAAAAACCAAACAAGCCCATATTATTTCCTACTTGAAATTTGGGTTAGTGGCTGATGGGTACTTGAGACGAGACATGTTTCCATTGTCTCCAGAGTACCATTGTTCTTGCTTATTCTATGTTAGAAACAAAAGTTTCAAAGCTTGAGTACAATGGGCTGTAAAATTCAAGTTTGTGTGGGTGATTTTGTAGAATTTGATATCTGTAAAATTTACTATACTGTTAAAGCATAAGTTTCTGTTGTTTTGGATTGCATCAAAATGATAATCATATGGATAAATTTACAGCAGCATTTTTTCTTAGATGCAATATTTTCTATTTTCTCGTTTTTTTAGTTTTGGTGTCCTCATAAAAATGATCTATTTCAAGAAAACTGTCTATTGGTCCACACATTGGATTTAAAGCAACTGGTGTGCATAGAAGTGCCTTATTGAAGTGAATTAAACATTTGAGGACTCTAATGATAAATATAGAGGGGATAGGATTGAGAAAACAGGTACTCAAAATAGCAGTTTTCTCATTTCAATATCCCACTAAACATTTTATCTTGTTTGAGTTTTCAAATTTACCATGTGCATTTTTCTCATTTTATTTTTGTATTTCTACTTTTTCTTTCAGATATGTGAAAATACAGTGAATCATAGATCTAAGTAAATTTTTATTTTGTATTACTTTAAATTTTTCATGCTCAATAGACATTATAAAAATCATAAAGATCTAGTCTGAGGTTTTGGTGTTGGCAGAAAAATATCTGCAAAGTTGCAAGAGATATGCATGCTAAAGATAGTCCATTACCTTGACTTTATTCTAGCTACATCGTGCTTGCTTTATCTGTTAATACGACAAATGCAAGCAACTGTGTCTGTGGTTAATCACCTCTATTTAGAACCATGCATAATTCAATATGCAAGAATCAGCATTAAGATATGGTTGTCAAGTTTGTATTGAAACGGGTAGTATGTGAACTAAATAGTTGGATACATAGCTTATGTTATTGTGTTTGATGGCTAGCGGAACACATTGTGAAGTTATTGTTCTAATTTTAGAAAGTATGCTGTAATTTTTTTTTATGTAATATTTTCTTGACTTGCCAAAATCCTAGTGATTTAAATTTCTTTTCTTTTGTGGTTTAGCATCTGAATTTGAAACTTGTTGATGAACAGAATAAATGGACATCTTGAGAATGTATCGTGTTTTAAAGATAGGAAGGATTTGAGGGGGAGCAGTAAAGCAACCAAGAAGCACAAAGTACCAAATAATGTTTTAGATGATAAAGATCTTTCTCACTTATTGTGGTGGAAGGAGGTGCCATTAGTTTCTTTTATCTAGTTAGATATCAAACTTAGCTATGGCTTATTAAAACTTCTATTATTTTGATTAAACCATGGGATCTTTTGAGAAACCTTGCATTCTCTTTCTTGTTTTTATTTTTTATTTTTATTTTTCAAAATTTGGCAGAGGATGGAGATGTTCAGAAAGCCTTCAACTGTCCAGCTGTTGAAAAGGCTTGAATATTCCAATTTACTAGGCTTGGACTCCAACTTGAAAAATGGAAGGTGAGCACTTATGAAATTGAGGCTATTATTTTTCGCTTTTCCTTTCATCTAGGACTTTTGATACATATGCATGATGACTTTAAAATGTACAAGTTAATCATTATTTATAATTGTTCTTAACTCAAATGGTTGACATAGATTACAAAACATTGCACTAGAACTTTGTATCTTCAAAATCCTAAAGAGTAATTGGTCATTTAATATTAACGATAAGCCAAGATCTTAAATGCTGTATGATTTCTTGATATGTTGTCATTTCTATTTGCTGGTAATCAGTCATCCCAAATACTTAGGTGTTACCTCTATTAAGTTGTCAGGTGAGTTATCTCTATTAAGGCCCTTCCAATGTAAGTCCTCTAGTCTTGAAGTTTGGCAAAGCTTAGATGTTAGACCTGCTGTTGCTTTTTTCCAAAATATAAATTATGAGAATGAAGGCAGCTAGGATCAAATATTAGATCACTTGGTCTTAGGGGTTCTGAATCCATGTCAAAGAACCAGCTGTCCCCAAACTTTAAGTTGAGGTGAAGGCCCAAAAATGGCTAAATCTGCATTTTGTTTTGGGGCCAAAATCTAGGCTTTTTAAGGTGTAAGCAGATACATTACCTGTGGTTCTCAGTAGTATTTTTTTTGGATAGAAGAATAATATTATTAGAAAGAAAGGAGAGAAAGCCCATTTATTATTTTTACATTGTTGGGCAGCTACTTTCCTTTGGAATAACTTGTTTGGAGTTCTTGGAGAAGATTGGTACATCCTTCTACCTTGGAGCAGTTTCCCATGATATGTTTTAAAGGATTTGGTAGGAATAAGGAGCCTAAGGATATATTTTTGTACTCTCTTCTTCTCATCTAATAATATTTCTTTTCTTATAAAAAAAAGGAGCCCAAGGATATATTTTGTTTCCAATGATATATATTTTTAGAATGCTTGCATCTTCGAGGTCATCACTTTGAGCCTATATATGCTATAAAATAGGAGTGTGTTTATGGCCTCTTTTGTGTCCCTGCTCATTGTTGCTTTAGGGAAGTTTCCGTGTCTAATATGCAGCAAGATTGTAAAGCTTTGTTGCATTTTTGGGCCTCTTCAACTTTTCTTTTGCTCAATTTCAATTTTGTTTTCTGCCAATTCAAATAGGAGAGTTTGGATTTTGGATTCTTCTCCTAATAATCAAAGGTTCCTTCTTGAAAAACCCATTTGGAATACCAAATCTCCCTGTCAAGTCTTTTATGTGGGCATTGGTACTTCACAGGATTAACACCAATGCTTTATTGCTGATTCATAGGCCTCACACTACTCTTTCTCTTGATATTTGTGTTTGTGTTATGTTCAGAGTTAGCTGAAAATCATAAGCTGCCCTTTTTTTTTCTTTTTGGGGCATCATTTTCAGAATTCTAGGGTGCTGAGAAAGTGAGGGAATCTAAGGGAAAACGAGAGAAAGAGAAAACAGAAAGAGAGAGAGAGAATGTGATAGGGAGAGAAGAAGAATCTGGAACTGAAACTGTAACTGAATTAACCAATCAACAGAATGGTACAAGTCTGTTATTTATACATGTGGTTAGAATGAGATTCTACAACCTAGAATATTCTAACTAACTAACTGGAATATTCTTTCCTAACTAACTGTTTTGGAATATTCTTTTTGTTAGAATAAAAGCCCATGTTTCACATGTTTCTTATGTTACACATATGAAACATGTGTCATAGGACTTGGTGTCTTCATAGGACTTAGTGTTTATACTAAATACATTCATGTATCATTCATTTACATTATGTAATATAAATACCAGTTTATAGGTGTGTGCAAACACTTAGTGTTTGTACATGACCTCACTCCAAGAAAAGACAAATTGGTTGCCAAATCCCTTAAGTTTCTTTTCCTAGGCTACCCTCGATTGCAGAAAGGTTATCGATGCTACTCACCAGATCTCAAATGATACGTTGTTTCTGCTGATGGCACCTTTTTTGAGACTTGTCTGTTCTTTCCATCTACCTCTAATGGCATCATGACCTTAACAGTATGCTCCCAGTTGGTCCTTCTCTTGTTCAGGTTAGTCCCACACCTGTCCCGACTCCTCCCTTAATCATATATCAGAGAAGACCACGTCCACATCCTATTCATTCATCCGTCGACCCAATTAATCAGACAACCATTCATGTTGCTTCAGATCCTGTCCCCAGTCCTCCTTGTGACCCTTCTTCTACTCCATTGGACTCTCTGGGTCCGCCTCCTGCGTCGGAACTGCCCATAGCATTACGCAAAGGTATCAGGTTCACTCGTAATCCTAACCTTATTTATGCTTGTCATTTGAGTTATCATCGTTTATCACCTTCCTATTATACCTTCGTGTCTTCTTTGACCGCTGTTTCTATTCCCAAAACTACAGGTGAAGCTCTGTCTCATCTAGGATGACGATATGTTGTGGTTGACGAAATGACTACTTTACACTCTAGTGGTACTTTGGGAACTTGTCCCCTTACTTCTTGGTAAAACGATTGTTGGTTGTCGATGAGTCTATACTATTAAGATAGGTCCTGATGAGAAAATTAATCGTTTGAAAGCCCACTTGGTGGCCAAAGGATACACACAAATCTTTGGCCTTGATTATGTGGATACATTTTCTTCTGTAGCTAAAATTGCTTTGGTTTGCCTCTTTCTTGCCATGGCTGCTATTCATTCCTAGCCCCTTCATTAGCTTGACATCAAGAATGCCTTCTTGCATGATGAATTACAAGAAGAGGTCTATATGCAACGGCCCCTAGGATTTATTGCTCAAGAAGCACTAGACTTAGTATGTCAACTACGCCGATCTCTCTATGGACTTAAGAATCTCCTCGCACCTGGTTTGGGAGATTTAGCTCTGTCATCCAACAAGTCGGCATGACTCAATGTGCGGCTGATCACTCTGTGTTCTTTCGACACTCTTCACCTGGCCTTTGTATCTACCTTGTGGTTTATGTAGATGACATTGTCCTCATAGGGAATGATGAAGCTGATATCCAACATCTAAAGCAACATTTGTCAAACCATTTTCAGACGAAAGATTTGGGCCCTCTAAAATATTTTTTGGGCATTGAGGTTGCTTAGTCTTGTACAGGAGTTGTCATCACGCATCGACAATATGCTTTAGACATACTTGAAGAAACAAGTATGTTGGATTGCCGCCCTAGTGATACTTCGATGGATCCCAACGTCAAACTGCTACCTAGTCATGGGGAGCCACTACAAGACCCTGGCAGATATAGATGTTTAGTTGGTAAACTTAACTACCTTACAGTAACTAGACTAGACATTACTTTTGCTGTAAGCGTGGTAAGTCAGTTTCTAAATGCTCCTTGTGATAGTCATTAGGTGCCGTGGTTCGCATCCTTAGATATATCAAGAGTGCACCAGGAAAAGGGTTACTTTATGAAAACAAAGGCAATGCTCAAGTTGTTGGCTATTCTAATGTTGATTGAGCCGGTTCACCGTCAGATAGAAGATCAACCTCAGGGTGTTGTGTTTTTGTTGGAGGTAACTTAATCTCATGGCGGAGTAAAAAGTAGAACATAGTTACTGCTAGATCTAGCACAGAGGCCGAGTATTGCGCTGTGGCAACAGCAACATGTGAACTTACGTGGCTAAAGCAATTGCTTCAACAGTTGAAATTGGGAGACGTCAAGGAAATGAAACTGATTTGTGACAACCAAGCTGTTTTACATATTGCTTCTAACCCAGTTTTTCATGAAAGGACCAAACATATAGAGATTGACTGCCATTTTGTCAGAGAAAAGGTTCTTTCAGGCGAGATCACGACAGGTTTTGTCAACTCCAATGAACAATTAGTTGATATATTTACTAAGTCCCTCAGAGGGCCTTGGGTTAATTTTATTTGTAACAAGCTTGGAACATATGATATATATACTTCAACTTGACGGGGAATGTTAGAATAAAAGCCCATGTTTCACATGTTACACATGTGAAACATGTGTCATTGGACTTGGTGTTTATACTTAATACATTCATGTATCATTCATTTACACTATGTATATAAATACCAATTTATAGGTGTGTGCAGACACACAATTTCCTCAAATCATCTCTATATTTATACTCTCTAACTCTAACACACTGGTAATATAACATACTCTAACAATCGTAAAGCGGCCATCTTCCTTGGGACAACCTTTTGTCAGGTTCTTGGTGAGCATTGGGGGTGTCTCAAATTTGGAGCACTTTTTGCTGGTTTGTAATTGGAATAAAGGTTTTGGCAAAAAATAAGGAGGCTGAGATTCTGCGGCAGACTGGCAGTGGGCAGTTTAAGCAGTTCTTTGGTGCACTTCGTTGAAGCAAAATGCTTGCATCTTTAATGGTTGTGGCAGTCTGCTTTCTTGAGCTTTTTATGTTTGTTGTTGTATCTAGAATTTGTGTCTTGGATGATATCTTATTCACCCTATAGTTGTTTTTTCCTCTTTTGTCTTTAATAACTGTTTTTTTCCTATCAAAACTTTTTTGAACTTCTTTGGCTCTTTGTTTTCTTTTAGTTTCAATATTCTGGTGGATACCTTGTCCTTTCTTCTTAGTTGTAGCTTTTCTCTGTTCTCTGTAATAGTGTTCCTTCTTTTTCTTCCCCTTCCCCCTCGCCTCCCAAAAGAGCTCTTAGGATTTGGATTGGGTTATGCAAAGATCCTGAAACCTAAGCAGTGATTCTCAGGTCTTGGAAATGAGCCGCGATATTTCCACTGATGGTATTATTATAAGAAAGTTGATGGAATTTATTATTATTATTTTGTGTAGTCTGAAGGAAGGAACACTCAACTGGGAAATGTTGCAGTTCAAGTCAAGATTTCCACGTGAAGTTTTGCTTTGCAGAGTATGTTTTTTTTATCCTATTTGTTGAAGGTTTGGTCAGGCATTGACAGTCTTGTATATTTGGTCTAAAGGCAGCACAGTTGCCGATTCTTAATAAATTTTTTGTTTGCTCTTTCTTTGACATTAGATCTCTATTTCTACACTAATGGTGTAATCTTTCTTTTCATATGATTTTTTTCCTTTTTTTATTTCTGCTCAGGTTGGTGACTTCTATGAAGCTATTGGGATAGATGCTTGTATTCTTGTTGAATATGCAGGTTTAAATCCCTTTGGTGGTCTGCGATCAGACAGTATTCCCAGAGCTGGTTGCCCTGTTGTGGTATTGGCATTATTATTCTCGCGCATGTTGTGTTTGTTATCTTCTGTTAACAAACTTTTATATTGATAACATGGTTATCTTCATCTCAAGAAGCTTGATTATACATGGATGGATGTTAATGGAGCATACTAGAAGAAAATAGTGGTTCAATTTTTGTCATGTGTTGAGTATATTAATTTTATACAAGTGTGTGTGCAACAGTAATTATGGTGCAGATGCCACTCTATGAATGGTGCTAGTATTTGAGGAGTTTTCTTAGTTGGGCTTTTGTAAACAGTTTCTGGAAGTTTGACTAGTATTCTGATTGGAATATTAATTATTATCTTTGTAGACCATATTTGGAAAGAGATTCTGCAAGTTTAATAAGCTTTAAATTTAATGTGATTTCTGTTTAATTTTCATGTTTGCAAGTCCTAGTTCATAGGACCATTTAAGGCTTAGCACACACCTTCTTCATCATGCACATACCTGCACACACACACATGGAGTTGGGTCATGCAAAGTGAGTGTTTTGGGTGTATTGAAGAAACTGCATCCATCCAGAAACTTAAGTGGTCAGTCAAGGTCTCAGAGTTCTTATTTTATTTTTATTTTTTTCTTTGCTATTTATTTCATGCAGTGAACTTGGCCTCTTTTTTTTTTTTTTTTTTTAAAAGCAAAATTTAGTTAATCAGTTGTGTTCCGGGATGATTTTTTTTTTAAAATATTTTTGTATGCATAGTAGACATGGATAAATATGTACCTACTTTAGTTTAGGGTTCAACAATGGTTCAATTTGTCAATTATATTTATTTATTTAAGGATGTCTTTGCTCTTTGCTTTGGTGACAGAATCTTCGACAGACCTTGGATGATCTGACACATAATGGTTATTCAGTGGTGAGTATGGCAATTAAATGATATTCTGATTATTTTTCTTTTTAATTTTAAAATTCCATCTTTCCATGCATGAACTTAACTAGGCTCCTATTTATGGCTGTATGCTGCTTGTAAATTGTTGTTATTAATAACAACTTTTCTTCTGCATGCTAGTTTATTAAATGCCTGCATTTTGGTCTTAACAGTGCATTGTGGAGGAAGTTCAGGGTCCAACTCAAGCTCGATCCAGGAAAGGTCGCTTTATATCTGGGTAATTACACAATTTTTACAAGCTGGTGGTGTTTCCTTCTTATTTTGGGTCAATTGATAGAGCTTGCTTTTGTTATGACACAGGAAGAGAAGTTTGTCTTTCTCCCTAATGTTTATTTTATTTGCAAGTAGAAAGTTGATTGGTTGATATGTTTCTATGTGCATATTTTTTGATAGAAGAAACGATAACAGGAATCTTACTTAACAGAAATCCAACTTAAAACTGAAAATAGGCAAGATGGTTGCATTATTTGGTTTATGTAATAAATTCAACAACAACAACAACAAAGCTTTTTTGCACTAGGTGGGGTCGGTTACATGGATCAAACGACACCGTTGTATTCTATCAAGTTTATTTAATAAATTAGATTAAGATATTCAGTAGAAAGTAGTAAATCTATTTTCCATGTCAATAAATATATGGTATTGTTGAAAGGTAATACAGGTTTCTATTGATTAACTTTACCCCTGTGGGAATCATCTTTATTTATAATACATTTGTCACTGCTCTACTATACATGACTTTGTACAATCACTTAGAGACACTATTTTACAAAGCAGCATCTTTGGGCTTAATGAAAAGATATGATTATATGAAGCAACAAGGACTCAAAGAAACACCTAAATGACTCATGTTACTTATATTCATAACTCAAGTTGGGCTTCCTAGGAGCTTTTATCATAAAGCTGGCCATTTATGGTTTTTTGTTTTTATAGAAGAACTTCTCTAAGAAGAGAAGAAAAGTACAAAGAATTTTGAGGATAAGGAATCTTTCATAGTGAAAAAGGGGAAAATCTGGCCATTCATTGTAAAAAGTTTTTCTTGTGGTCTTTGATTATTATTATTTTTTTCCATTTAAAAGGAACTACTAAAACAAGTTATTAATTATTCTTGGAATTTTTACTACTTCCAAACCTTAATGGCTGGGAGACTTCTGATTTGGTCTCTTTGCTGGGAATTCTCAATTCTTTTTGTTATTCTAATATCCCAGATGCCCATATTCCGAGTGAGATCTTTCAGAACCTTTTACTAGTAATTTTGTAAACCTTTTTTATTTATTTATTTTGTAATCCTCCTCAAAATTTAGCTTTCACTAATTCTGTTTTGTAAGGCTTCAGATACCTTGAAGGTTAAGATCTTTTGTTTGGACTGTGGTATTCATAGGATTAACACTAGGAAATGCTTCTCTACCTTGCACTAGCCTATGGTTTTTATTCTATGGAGTATACCTTATCCTCCTTCTTGTATCTCTTCTTTCCTTCCAATAATATTTGTTTTTCTAAAAAATTTAGCATTGAAATATTACCGGTGCTTAGGCCTCATAAGGCCCTTTCCCCTGATATTTGTGTTACGTTCCATTAAAGTTCTGAAACAAATAAGTAGCTTGGCAGCTATGCAGTAAGTTGTTTGGAGAATTTCTGATCTATGTGCCTAACTTGGAGATCTTTTTTTCTACTGGTCTGTAGGTTTTGGGATTAGAAAGGAGAGAAATATGCTTCTGAGTTGTTTTCTTTTTAGTATTTATTGGAGTGTGATGTATTTGGCTGGACCACAATTCATTAAATTTTGGCCAGGGATGTGTTCCTTCACATCTTCTCCCTTTCTTTCTATATTTTTCATTGTTTTAGTTCCATTTTGTGAGAATTCCTAATTTTCCTGCATTGCTTTCCTTTCCTCTCTTAATGAATTCTTTCATTCTACAAAACTTCCCATTCTAATTTAAAACATAATTTAGTAGGAATCTTTGTCTATAATTTTATGATGTTTGTTCAGATATTTTGCCTATTGTTTATAACAATATTTACATCACCTTAAGGAGTTTCTGAGTTGCAGCTCTCAAGGAAATGCAATACTTCTGTACCATATATATATATATATATATATTCCCTCTGATAATAAATTTAGGATTTACAAATCACGTTATATTGCTGATTTAATGTTCAAAATTTCAGGCATGCTCATCCTGGAAATCCATATGTATACGGACTTGTTGGGGTTGACCATGATCTTGACTTCCCGGAACCAATGCCTGTAGTAGGTATGAATAAGTATCTTCTAGTGTAAGTCCAACGTTCAAGTGAATACATTTTGTTTATTGGCCTCTTGAGATTGAATTTGTACTGCATATGTTTCACATATACAGTGATAGCATGAACTTTTAATAGTTCCATCTCTTTTCCTTTGAGCCCATTAGTAAATACATGCAAAATTGCATATAAAACTTACATGTAAATCAGTTTTGTGTTGCCTGTCAAAATTCTTGCATTGTATCTTTGGTGTGAGATACCTGATTCCTGATATGATGGGATGTTATTAGTACATTATCTCCAAGGAGACTTACCTAAGGTGGTTTGGTCATGTGAGACAGTGAGAGACCAATAAAGGATCCAATGAGAAATAGTGAATCAATTGGAAGATAGTGAATTTAAAAGGGTAGAGGAAGACTTAAGAAGGCTTTTGGAGAAACTTTAAAAGACCTTAATAATCTAAATGGTTTTACTTAAAATTTGATTTTTGATGGAGCCCAATGGCATCAATTGGTCTATGTGGCCAATCACACCTAGTCGGATGAGCCATGATTGTTGTTGTATCTTCACCATGAGCAGTCTGGTTAGTGCCTTTCTGTCAACCACATGCAGATTCTCATACCACTGTACTGCTATGTTCTGGCAACTGTGATAGTATAATTACCACTGTACTACTGTGTTCTTATGGCTTGCTTGTATAGCATTTCACTTTGTTCTTTGTTTAAGGCTCTGATTAAGATAGCAGAAAAAGGCCAATTGAATCATATGAGGTTGTTGAGAGCAAGGAATTAGTTAATTGGGGCATCTATTATAGGCCCTGGGTACAGTTTGGAACTTTTGGATATGCAAAGGAATAGGATATCTTAAATGTATTGATTTTTTTGGTTTCCTGGTCTGTCTTCATTGTATTTATAGAAGATATTTTGTCTTGTTGACCATCTTATTTCTGTCTGAATATATGTTAAGATTTTCTTGGTTCACAAGGAAATATATATTTTTCCTTGATTTATCAATTTCTGAGTGGGGTGCAATTAGTTAAGGTCATTTGTCTTGTACATTTATATACCCCAATTCTCTATTGTTATTAAGATTCTTTTTACTACATTGGAAGGCTCATATTCAATGATATCTTTTTATTCTAGGAATATCGCGTTCTGCAAGGGGCTATTGCATAATTTTAGTTTTAGAGACCATGAAGACATATTCTTCAGAAGATGGTTTGACTGAGGAAGCAGTAGTTACAAAGCTTCGTACTTGTCTATACCATCACTTATTTCTTCATAGGTCTTTGAGGCAGAATTCATCAGGTTTGCAACTTTCTTATTTTCTTCTTTTTTTTATTGCCACATTTTGGTGCACAGATATGGAGACTTTACAAAATCCAATATGAAGGACCTGACCGGGCACATATTCATTGATTTTCATGTTCCTTGTTGAATCTAGATTTTTCTGTATTGAAGAATATCTTATCCTCTCGTAGTTGTCTATTTTCTCATTCCTCTCGTAAATTTTATTTTTTTCTATCAAAAGAATTTAAATATTTATTTGTATAACTATTGTCATTAAAATTTGTGGTATCAGTAAAATGAGTTTTATTTAGTGTGTGATTGAATTAGCTTATTTTGCATTCAGAGAGAGCTTCTAGTTGATTGCAAAATTGGTCTAATCCCTTTGATCTATTTCTTGTTAAACATCCAAGTAGAGGGACAGCATCTTACAAAATATGCACTGCACATTTATAGTTTTCTGCATCCTTGTTATATATTTAAGTAGTGTCTATCAAGAACCAACTTTCCCAAAAGCTTAAGCTATTAGGTGAAGGCTCATGAATGGTTTTATATCTAACAGTGTCTCTACAGGCACCTCCCGCTGGGCTGAATTTGGTGAGGGAGGCCTCTTGTGGGGAGAATGTAGCTCCAGACATTTTGAATGGTTTGATGGAAACCCTGTCTCTGAACTTTTGTTTAAGGTATGAATATAAAATATGTCTTTTTAATTTTATTTTTAGAATGTTAGTCTGTTTGTGTGTATAAATATGTGTCATTTGAGATGGTTATGCGTGCATTTCACTTTGGAACACTATAGGTAAAGGAGCTTTATGGTCTTGATGACGAGGTTACATTTAGGAACACAACTGTGCCTGCAGAAAATAGGCCTCGTCCTTTAACTCTAGGAACGGCAACTCAAATTGGTCAGTTTATATATTGATGAAAATGTTGTGCTGACTGGTTATTTTCTTTCTCCTTAATCTGCTGATCCTGCATTTTCAGGTGTCATACCAACAGAAGGAATACCTTCTTTGTTGAAAGTGATACTTCCACCAAATTGCACTGGATTACCTGCATTGTAAGGGATTTATTTTACTCATTATGTGGTATCTTTGTAAATTATTCCATATTAGTAACTGACCAACTCTCCCTCTAAAAATTTATGTTTACTGTTTTGTTTATTCTGTCTTCTTCCTTTTCATTGTACATTATGATTATCATAATTGTACGATATAGGTATTTTGTCTTGCTAGGTAAAGTTTTAAACTTGTTTGTGTTTTGCAATTTTGGACAATGTGTTGTATAATTCATAGTCTTATAGGTACTAAAATTTTGAAATTAAATTGTTTATTTGTTTCTTTGCTTATTTAAATTTTGTTAATTAAAAATAGCTATAATTACAGCGTGCAGCTTGTAGTGATTATTCTGGATCCTCTTCTAAATTTTGGTCTTTGTTTGTTTATTGTGGTTCTCAGGTATGTAAGGGATCTTCTTTTGAATCCTCCTTCATATGAGATTGCATCCACAATTCAAGGTGATTTCTAATAGATATCTTAATTCGTGTCTGTAATTCAACTGTTGATTTTTCCAACTAACATTTTATCAAAATACTTACTGAACATCATTATTATTATCATCATCATCATCATTGAAAGATGATTGCATGACAATTCTTCTATATAGTCATCATTTATTTTACCTGTAGCTTTTAAAAGTTATGATATTTTGTCCTTAATTCTGTACTAATTTTTTTCTACTTTTCTTTGGCAGCAACATGCAAACTTATGAGCAGTGTAACATGCTCAATTCCTGAATTTACATGTGTTCCATCAGCGAAGGTTGTATTCCTGTCACTTCTCTAAAGTGTGAATGAACTTCAAATGAAACTTGATTCATGTTATCCTTTTGATCTAGGTAGGATAAAGAGTCTAGATAGGATTCTACCAAGAAATAGAGAAGGTTTGAGAGCGGAAAGAGTCAAACACAGCCAATGGCCTAGTTCTTCTGGTGTAACAAACCAGGAAAGAAGAAAGTTCCTAATAATTCTGGATTTAAGATTCAAGAAAAAGGCCTGCCATACAAAGGCTGAGATTTAGTTTTTTTAGTGCAAGCTAAGACCATTTATATTACCTTCTATTAGAAGATATTAGGGTTATTAGTCTTAGTTTTGGTGGGCTTGGGCTTGTATACCTTAGTATTAGTATAAATAAGAGTACTAGGTTATGAAATTGTATCACATCTCATCTTATCAATAATATATTTAGTGTTAGCTGTTTTCCCTCTTTTTCTTTCTCCGTAACCCTAATCCTATAATTCTTCAACATGGTATTAGAGCGATACCATCTACCTTGAGAGAGTTTCTTCCTTTCACTGTTTCGAGGAGTTCATAGAACTCATTTGTATATTCCGCCTCTCTCTTTGTCTTAATTTTCCTTTCCTGTTAGCTTAATTTGAAACCTCAAAAAAAAAAAAAGCAACAGTATCGTGAGTAATGTTTCAGGTTAGGGCAGCCACCCTTGTGGCTGCTGTTTGGTCTCTCAGGCAGCCGGCGAGTGGTCGCCAGTGACAGATTGGTCCGGCATTAGGTGGACGGCCAACGGCTGAGTCATCGATGGCCAGAGGAGGAGCTAGGTCGTTCGCGGGTTTTGGGCGAGTTTCGTGACTTCTGTTGGGGACGTTTGCATTGTGAACGACATCCTGGTGTTGTGGGTGGCCAGCGGCTGAAGATTCCGGCTCTGTGCGCATGGTTGTCAAGGAACCTTGTAGGTGACTGCTGTCCCGGCAACGTTGCTGGGGAATGCCGTTTCAGGCCTGTATTGTGCATTTTCCTTTGTTTGCACGTTTTTGGAGGCTGTGCATCCTCTGTTGGGTGTTTGTTCATGGCTAGGTACTCTCTCTTTCGCCACAGATAAGGTTGTCGGTGACCGGAGCTCTGGTAGCAAGTTCCAGGTCTGTTTTGGGTGTTTTGGTGTGATTTCCTCCCCTTTGGACGTTTTGACTTCTCTTCTAGTAGGTGGAGACACTGTTGGTTTTGTTTATGGTGGATTTTGGTTCTGAATTCGCAATTTGTGCTTTGGATTCATGAGTATAGGTGATGATAATTCTGATTTTGTGACTGGAATCGGAGAACAATGAGGAGTTGGCGTTGACTGTAACTAGTAGTGGTTGGCCGGATCTCTAGTGAGGGTTCTGGCAAGGGGTGTTTCAAGTCTAACGTGACCGGAGACCCTTTTGGTTTTGCTGAATGTGGAAGGTGGCTGCTTAAAATTTCAAGGGAATGGGTGGTTCGATTGTGGTCAGAGAGGTGGTTGAAGGAGTGTGCGCACAAGGGCTGTGCATTTGATATGTGCTCTGTTGTGGAAATGTGGAAATGATGACTGATAGTTGCAGGTGTGAGCCCTGTTTTAGGGGGAGATTCAGATTCTAGGTTGTCTAGGAGTTGTTCAGTGATGGTCTCTGGTTTGACTAGAGGAAATTCTAGTGAGATGATTCAGACTTGAGTTTTTGTAGTTGCGGTGTTTTGTGACCGTTGGCTCTTCTTCTCTCCTCTCTTCTTCTATGTGCGGCCAAGGGTGCCGTGGGTAGTGTTTCTGGCAACTGGGTGTGTCGCGGTCAGCCAGCAAGATGCGACCAAGGGTAACTTGTGGTTTTGGCCAAGCAGAAAGGTGTGACCAAGGGTGTCACAGGTATGGGAGCAAGAGTTTCCCAATTTCTCTTCTCTTTGTTCGATCTCCTTAATGTGGTTGCAGTCTTGGTATGTTTAAGCCGGGAGGAAAGGGCTGCCCATTTGGTGTAGCCGCCTATGGGAGAGACAAGGAGCTGCGAATTAGGTGGAGTCCCCCCCAAAGATATTAAAGGAAAGGGCTGCCCGTTAGATGAAGCCGCCCCAAGGTAGTTGGTCTGTCCTAGGAGGAAAGGGCTATCAATGAGGTGGAGCCGCCTTGGATGTGAGCAGAGTCTCTCTTCTTCTTGGTGATAGCATCATTTGAGGAGGAACAACGAAGCTAGTTCGTCATTGCTGATTGCATTTGGGTGGCCAATGGTGCCACATTTGGCTGCAACCAAAGCAGTGCACTTGTGGAGTTCATGTCGATGGTGTGTGGCAGCATTTGGTTGGTGGCAATGTTCTGGTTGATTATTGTTCAGCCTATTTTTGGTTGCTGGGTTTGCGGATTGAAGACTTTGGACATTGGTAAAGGACCTTCATTTGTGTTATTGGGTGGTATAATACCTGACTTAGTGTTTTGGAGACCAGTTTGGAGGTCGAGGTGGTCACTGAGAAGAAAGGTCGAAGACTGCAAAATTGGTCTCATTTGCTTGGGATGTGTGTTGAGAAGAAGCAAGGAGCTATCTGCCAAGGACGTTGCCAAGGCTTTGTTATTCAGGGGGAGCACTAGTTTCCTTAGTTATTTGTTGAGATTCGGTTGAGTTTTAAATGTTGGTGTTGTTCTTTGTTTTCAGTTTATGCCTTTATGGGTTTTCTACTTGTAACAAGCTTAGCTTTAGTAAGCTTAAGCTTGAGGGGGAGTGTTAGAAGATATTAGGGCTATTAGTCTTGGTGTTAGTGGGCTTGGGCTTGTATACCTTAATATTAGTATAAATAAGAGTACTAGGTTATGAAATTGTATCACATCTTATCTTCTCAATAATATGTTCAGTGTTAGCCATTTTCCCTCTTTTTCTTTCTCCGTAACCCTAATCCTATAATTCTTCAACACCTTCCAACCTATCTCTTAGGAATTCCAAATTACAATTATTAAACCACACCTTCCTAGGCACAACTTACTAGAAAGCAAGTTACAAGAAAACAACTCCCAAAATGTAATCCTTGAGTATAAGACACTACATATAAGATACTAGAACTCTCGGGACTTAAACCACAACTTCCAAGCCATTAGGAATTCTTGGGACTTACATATAAGACACTAGAACTCTTAAATAGCATAAATCTGACCTAAAATACTACCCATAACCAGATGCTGCGAAAATTAAATTAAATATCTCAAAATTACAAAAATAACTGCTACTAATTAAGTCGTTTTCTATTGCTCCTGCATCACCTTTTTTCTCTTGAAAATCATTTGTGTCTAACGCAGAATGCATAACTGGTAGTTGTATGCTCATAACTGACTTAAACATGATAGATTTAAAGTTTAATGTGGTCATATTGATCATCTGCAAATAATAATGGCTAAATGCCATAATCAAACACTTCTGTGTTTTGAAGTTTATATTTTTGGTTCCTCTTTTGGTTATGATGTGAACCGGGCCTTAAAATAAAAGGGTTATAAGTTTATATTATCTATTCACCTTTGTGAATTCTTCAATTAGTAGAATGACTTTTAGCTTTAATTTATAATGGTCACAAAGATGGGAGTTTAAGCAATGGTTATATTTTTTAGTTCAAATGCATAGTGCAAGAGGAACATTGTTCGTGATTACCAAATGTTAGATGGGCATGTAATCCTTTCTACAGTTGCTTTTGTGGGCATGTGAGCAATAGACTGGCTGATAACAAACTTCAATGGCAGCAATTCAAAATTCTGAAGATGAGTCTTTTTGGGGCTTTAAAGGCTGGCCCATATTTATACACCTAGATTTATTAATTAGGCTACTAGAACTAGGTTGAATAAGAAAGTGCTTATGAAACTTCTATCAGCTTTTTGTAATACTGGAGAAGAGCTTTGACGCATTCAGCAATCCTTGAACTATTAGAACTCAAAATTATGATGTATGATTAAGGGAAGCTGAAGTGGCAAAGGTCTTTTTGAAAGTCCTGGGGATCTTCTCCCATCAAATTCATCTAAATCCTATGTGCTTCATCCCCTGGCATAAAGTTTTGTCCTACTTAGTACTTCTGAAACTTCTAAAACAAATTAGCCAACAATGCTCCTAAGATTTAATTTTGCTGGATGGTTGAGGACTGAAGAGTTGTTCAATTGTGAAGATTCTGAGGTTCAATGTCGATGGGGAGACCCAAATAAGCTAAGGACGATTTAAATAAATTATAGTGTAAAATTTGCCTAGAATTGTTTTGTTTCAAGAGACTAAGCTTGAAGAGGTGGACTGTTTTTTATTGAGAAGCTTGTGGGATTCTAGGTTCAAGGATTGCGAATGTTGCCTAGAGATTATTTGTAATGGCCCTTGGTTTACTTCTGTCCGTAGTCTCTCTCTAGACACCTGAGGTTGAGATATTTTATTAAGGAAGAGCTGTTAGGATTATCTGGTTTTTGTGGTCCCTTTTTGGTGTGTATGAGGAGATTTTGATGTGATTTGCTTTCTCTATCCTAGTGAGAAGTTGGGGGATTCGAGGGTTACTTAAAGCATAAGAGGATTGATTTCATTGGAGGTTGTGATCTTCATGCTCTTCTACTCTCTATTGCTCATTTTACTTGGTCAGTCAATCCTCGTAATATTGTGGCCTCGTGAATTGATATATTTATGTTCACTAGTTCTTGGGAGGATTCATTTCCAAATTTGGTTCAGAAGGTCTTGTCTTGTCCGATTTCAAATCATTTTCCCATTTCATTGTGTTACAGAAAGAATAAGTTCGGAAGCCATGCTCAAATGGGTGCAGACCAGTATGTTTATGTACAACTAATATGATTATAGTAAAGTGCAAGTTCAAATAATTGAGGGAGACTAAAATACCCCCTTAACAATCCCCTCAAGTTGGAGCATGGATGCTAATCATGCCCAACCTGTCGCAAATATAATCAACTATATTCTTGTTAAGAGGCTTAGTAAAAATATGACTTGTGGAGATACGATCCTGTTGAATCTTTTCCTGACTAAAATGGCAATCATCTTCTATGTGTTTTGTCCTCTTATGAAATACTGGATTCAAGGCATTGCGAATTGCTGCTTGATTGTCCCACTAGAGCTTATTAGGTAAAGGGGCCTTGAAGCCTATCTTGTCATGTAAATAATACACCCAAATAAATTGCAAGTGGCCTGTGCCATAATTTGATATTCTGATTCTGCACTCAACCTTGCCACCTTACTTGACAAGCAAAATGGCAAGACTGTTGTTTCATATTATAGCCGATATGACTTTGCTTTGAACAGAGCAGTGAAACTAGCCTTGAGTTTTCTATCCTAATTACTCTTGATTTCAAGATTCTTCTTTTTTACTACTCTGGTTTTTGATACAATGCTTTCAATATCTTTTATATTTATTATGTCATTTCCCTTTTTCCCCATTTTCCTCTGTCAATGATTTCACTGTTTTCTTTTGCAACTGTATGTGTGTCTGATTCTTAACTGTATTTGTGCAGCTTGTAAAGCTACTTGAATTGCGGGAGGCCAATCATATTGAATTTTGTAGAATAAAGAATGTACTTGACGAAATTTTGCAGATGTACAGAACCACTGAGCTTAATGAAATATTGAATCTGTTAGTTCATCCCACATGGGTGGCAACTGGGTTAAAAATTGACTTTGAAACCTTGGTGAGTCCCAGCATTTCCATGTGTTTTCTGTTTTTTTCAATCTACATAAAAAGTGGGGATTATTCACACCCTTTTAGAAGTGTATTTAGGGTGAATGAAGAATCAAATGATTAAACTACACACCTTAACTTATCTGTTTGGAAATTTGTTTCATCTTGCTTAAAGCTACCCCTACCCCTCCGCTAGCCCCCCATCTTCCAACCTCCAAACTCCCCACCATTACTGCCAAAAAGGATGTTATGTTGTCTATTCCCAGAGGGGTGCCCATACCCTATTATATTCTCCTAATGTATATGAGCTGAACCACCTTCGCAATATCAGATAAATTTTGTATTCTAGAGGGGGCAAGTAAGAAAAATGAAAGGACCGCCATGCTATAACCTGTTGCATAACTTCCTATCATGTTAATAAAATCATATTATGCTGACTTCATTATGTTCCTCACTTAGAGACTGAGCTTGTGGTTTTCTGTTAGTCGTTGCTGTTATAGCTTCCGTTGTTTGCAAATATTACTTTTCTGATTTTTGAAAGCTTTGTCCCTAGATTGTGCTAAATATTGCACACTGTCTTTTTCATGGTAAATTACATATATTTTGACTTGTCCTGTTGTTCAAACTCATAAAGCTGCCTTCGTACATTCTGGGGAATGTTAAATATAAATATTATGACATTAGGCTGTTACTGTTTTTCCAAATTGTGATTTTTCTTTCTCATTTGTTTGTTTAATTACTGAAAGAATTAATACTAATCTGATGATTGTATGGGTTTTAAAATTGCATTTCACTTCTTTCTAGGCTTATATATCTGCTTCAGATTGTGTTGTCTTGTAAACTTTTGTAATGTTTCCTTTTTTTTCCAGGTTGATGGGTGTGAAATGGCATCAGGCAAGATTTGTGAAATAATCTCTCTGGATGGTGAGAATGATCAGAAAATCAGCTCCTTTCCTGTCATTCCAAATGAATTTTTTGAGGATATGGAGTCTTCATGGAAAGGTCGAGTAAAAAGAATCCACATGAATGATGTATTTACTGAAGTGGAAAGAGCAGCTGAGGCCTTATATTTCGCAGTAGGTCTCTGTAACTCAACCTTGCCTTTTTTATAATAAATAAATAAAATTAAGATTTTGCCTACTAATTGTGATTTTTTTTTAAATTTAAGTGATTTCTTTGTTACGTTACATAATTAATATATACGTTACATAATTAGTGTAATATAATTAGTAGAGATTTATTTCATAATTAGGAGGAGTTTGATTTGGATACCCCAGGTACATTGAAAGTTTCATTTCCTTCATTTTAAACCTTAATTAAGATAGGTAGTCATATATATAACAAGCCACGCCGCACTAATCATTCTTTGTAATTAAGCAAAAGATTGAAATAATATTGGATTCCTTCTTTCAAAAAGTTGGTAAGCAAGAGAATCTACCATTCTCAATTAGGAGGAGATAGACAGGGGAGAGCCTTCCTTATGAGTTTGGAAAAACCACCGTACTTGTACTTTGGCATACTCCTAGCGCTTCTATTTTCCTTTGGATTAAATGTCTCGAAAAAATTTTTACTAGATTCGAGTGCAACAGATTTCATGACACCCTCCTCCAGACCACCACCTTGTCCTAGTAATAAGAAAATTGCCACACCGATGGAACCCTTGTCTAGGCGGGGAGACCCACATTAATCCTTCAAATCCCTCAATGTGCGTCCCAAAATTATCCAACTTGTCTCATGCAAAAGCTTACAAAAGACTTGTCATGTAATGTAATTTTTGACAGCAATCATTGTGTATTTCGTTTTGTTCATTGGACGTGCTAGGGAATGGAATGACCTTTACTACTTGGAGGAGACAGCGGAATTACCAAGGACGCGCATAAGTCATTCATGCAGACTTCCGCCATCCAACCATTTTCTTTATCATTATCGCCTTCAGGACATCCCGCTTTTAGGACCCTTAGGATTCACCTTTATTTACCAATTTGGATGTTGAGAGTTTTCATTGTGAGGTGTGTGAAATGGCCGGCAGTGGGACGCGTGTACCTTTCCTATTAGTAATGAAAAGAGCACAATTCCCTTTTATCTTATTCATTCGATATATGGGGTCCCTCTCCATTCCTAGGACTATTTTGCTATAACTCACGACTTTTTCTTACTTAAACAAGTGGCTATTTGAAAGCCCGTGCTCCTCCTCCATTCTCGAGCAAGTTACGCCGCCTTTCTTCCGTTTCTACGTAATGTCTTGAAGACAAGCACCACTTAACGTTCTTAGTCCCAATGATCTACAAGTGAGCACTTTGTATCGAAAAATGCTCATACCATCTTGATGGGCGCAACTACCTCCCCTCTAGTCTTAGGCCCTATGGAAGTTGGTTCCACTACTCTCAAGGGACGAAAGAAACCGAGTTATATAGAAGGGGTTCCTCCATATCCAAATAAAAGACCCAAAATATGAAGCTTTGTTGGGTATTCTTCCACGATGAAGACTCTCTTCTATCATGACCATCAAAAGGTTATGGCATTCTATGACTCCAAGAACAAGGAACTCTATGTTCTTCTCAACTTCTAAGGAGATTTGGGAGAACCTCGGAACGTACTCAATGAAGAAGGATATTGCCTAGTGATGTTATGAGATAGAAAATAAGATCTTCAATACCAAAACGAGGAGTCTTTTCAATGCTATCAACCCCGTACTAGAAATAAGGGGACGTTGAATGGTTTGTGGATTGAGTTAGATAAGAAAAAAAGATACCGAAAATGACATGCAATGCTCGACTTTGCCACAATTGCCGAATGCCCCACGCTTCATTGAAAGGGTGAGAATCTTCAAATTTCTTTCTCTCTCTCGAACTTCGAGTTTGATCTTATTAGGGTTCGATTTTGGGCAAAGAAAAACTTCCTTCTCTCTCGAGGTGTTCTACATTGTACGGGCCCGTCAGAAGAAACTCGAAGGTCGAGTTTCATGTTGGAGGGGGTAGTTGTGTTGATGGTTCACCCTTCACCGCTCCCAAGTTGTTTCTTGAAAACCGTCCTATAAAAGGATCATCCTATTCATCCGGGAAACCTCCCGCAAAGTCTAACCGCGAAGATAGAATTTGGTGCGGTTATTGTAATCGAAGAAACATGAAACACGGGATCATTTAAGGAGACATGTTATAAACTTCATGGAAGAGAAAGGTCCTTGAGCGCATTGGAGGATTCAAAGGTACCTCACGGAGGCGTGCTAATCAAGCAACATCGACTCGCAAGTGTAGTAGAAGACCCACCTATCCCACATCACGCTCCAAAAATAATTGGAGGTCCCACCCGCTCTTCATTCAAAGTTCAGAGTTGGAACGATAATGCTTTGAAAGGGCTCTTATGGACTCTCTAGTAAGCCATCTAGCTCTTGTTCCCTTCACCATGACCGGTAAGAGTTCTAGCTTCTTATCCTTTAATGCTTAGTGACCTCCGTTTGCCCGAGGATAGGTATCTTAGGATTATAGACTCATGGTGCTAATGATCATATGACACCTCATTCCTCTTATTTTTCATCCTATACCATGAAATGAGCAGATTTTGAAAGTCTATCAACGACTACCATGATGGTGTCCTTTCCTTTGGTAACCAACACATTCCTCCCATAATCGGGGACTAGCTAATGGTTCTCATACCCCAGTTCGAGGGCTGATATTTATAGCACTCAACTTCAACCTTCCCACCTCCCTCATTTAACAAATGTGCTTTTTATGTTCCCAAATTCCCGAGTGCTATCTAATAACCTCTTGTCCATTCATAAAATCACCCAAGACTTAAAAAGGTGGAATCCACAACTATATCTTGAATGATTGTTTTTCACTCCCATTGTGTTTTGCGCCATCTTGCCCAAATTATCATTGGGAGAGATGGCTTGATTGGAATTGCTAAAGATCGCCACTGTTGTCCTTGCCCTATATTTCAAAGTCATATCCCAAAAGCTTAGACACCCATTTTTGTTGAGGAGGAAATAGAGATTGTACCAAACAAAAGTGATTCCCATGAGATCTCTCACTTCCAATCATCGCTGATCAATAGCCATAAGTTCCCTTTCATACACGAGTTTCATCTTGGTCAAATCCTCCTTGCTGCATCAAAATATGGCCTATCCCTAAAGCATCGTTTCAATCTCAAATGGTAGCTTTATTATCCTCCGTTTAGTGTCCTTAAGTCTTTATTTCCTTTCTTGTTCAAAAAAAGTGTTAGTCGAGTCCTTTCATTGTGATATTTGTCGGTTCCTCGCAGCCTAAACACCATCGTATTCAACTTTTCTTCCCAAGCGTAATAATAAAAGTTCTAAACCTTTTGATCTTGTTCATTCTGGATGTAATATGAGGACCATTGATCAAACTTTAAACCAAGATGCAATATTTCGGTGCAAAGTGGTTTGTTTCTTTTATTGATGATTACCAAGTACTGTAGTGACCTTCATGTGTCCTAAAGGTTACTCCTTCTCTCATCCTAATTTGGATATTCCTCATGAAAGATAAGTCTCAAATAACTCGTCAAATGTTTTCCGATTGTTCGTAAACTTTTCACCATATGGTTCAAACACAATTTGGGAACCCAATTAAAAGGGCTTGAATAAGTTCGGATAATGGGAGAGAGTACGTGAATGACAACCTTTCCAAATTCCTCAAAGATAATGGTGTTGTTCATGAGTTAACTGTGTGGACACCCTCAATCAGAATGGCATGGGTTGCGAGAGAGGAAAAAGTCGTCTCTCCTTGAGGTTACCGTAGAGCGTTACTCTTCCAAATGTTTGTTCCAATAAGTCTTCACTCCCTTTTTCGAATAATTGCCTTCTAGCAACTTACTTGATAAATAGGTTACCTTCTCCTTCACCCATTCTGTTCCTTGAGATGGTGTTAGTCCCCCACACTCATGACCACATTCTATCCTTCATCAAGGTTGGGCAACCCTCCATTATGACCCTTCCTCCTTCGAGTCGTGTCTTTGGATGTTCCTTAGTTTTGTCCATGTTCATAGTCCTCATCGGGAAAGTTAGATCCTCGAGCTATCAAATGTATTTTCATAGGATATGCCTCAAACAAAAAGTGGGTACAAATGTTATCACCCTCCTTCGTCGTTTTTCGTGTCTATATCTCTAAGGATGTCACTTTTCATGAAACACCCTTCTGCGACGTTTTTCTTCACTAGTCTCGTCGCTTCTTGGGGAGAGTAGTCTAGAAGCCATCGAGTTCCTTGAGTTGTCATCTTTTCCTTTGTTGCTCGACCGCTTCCCATTCCATTTGATTCCACTCCTACGGAGGATGACAAAGACCACCCAGACCCTTCATCGCCATCATTACTCTGCGAGTGTCATGAATGAGGGATCTGACGTTTCCTCCTAAATATCGAGAACCTCCTCCTCTGAAAAGGAGACGAAGACAAAATCCCGACCCTTAACCGAGTCGAATAGAAACTTCAATCGTCCGAATCTTGGAGGTAAGAACTCATACTCTTGAGGACACCTTAAATGCCTCTTGTGAACCTAATTCGAGCCGCTGATTTACCAATCTGCCTTGAGAAAAGGAAAAAGATCTTGTGCCAAATATCTTATATCCCAATTTGTGTCTACTAAAAACCTTTCTATTCGATCAATCTCCCGTTCTCAGCTCCCTCGGCCCCATTGCTTCCCGCTCCTTCCTCCTCATTCCCTTCATGCTTTATTTCGCCTATTGATTCTCCATGGTCCTTCCGTGTTCATCCCTACATCGATACAAGAATTGCCTTAAAAGATAGAACTCCAAGGTTCGAGCCATGAATGAAGAAATGAGTGCTTTGGAAAAAAAAAGAGACTTGGGAGATTGTAGAGAAGTGTCCTCTTAAGGACAAGAAAGCAAAATTGAGAAATAGGTGGATATACACGAATAGAAATTAAATATCGGATACCAAGATGGAACATTGGACCTCCTATAAGGCGAGAACCCAATGGTTGCAAGAATGCCCCATACACCCAACCTATGGGATCGACTATGAGGAGACATTTGCTCCAGTGGCAAAAATGAATACGGTGAGAATCATCCTCTTCCTTTCTTTCAAAGACACTTTGGTTGGGAGATGCATCAATTCGATGTTAAAAATGCTTTCCTACACCTAACCTTGGAGGAGGAAGTATACATGGAGATTCCACAGCTGATATGGTGCCACTTGAATGGTGGGAATAAGGTTTGGTGTATACAAGAAGAAAAAAGGCATTGTATGGCCTCAAACGGTCTCCCGTGGTTGGTTTGAAGGTTCACTCATGATGAGATATGGTATCCTTAGGGTACAAACAAAGTCAAGGTGACCATATCTTTAAAAATTTCTCTTTATAAAACATTCTCGTGATAGCAAACTTACCCACTTCCCTATCCGAGGCTTTATCTAATCTATGTAGATGATAGGACTGATTATTACTCTACCAAAGGGTAAAAGGCAATGATGAGCTTGAAAAAAAATACAGACTCTAAGGAGAGGTTGGTCGTTGCCAAAGGGTTTACACAAACCTATGGGATTGATTATTCAATTTGAGATGAAAGATCTCGGGAAGCTAAAATACTTTCTTTACAATAATTGGATTGAGGTTGCCTACTCTGCATGGAGGCCTTGAAGAGGATCTTTATTTCTCGGAGAAATATATCCTTGACCTCCTCGTATGAGAGACCTAGTAAGTTGGTTTGGATGGTTTACTAAGACTACCTTGGGGTATAGCGCCATATTGAGCAAAACATCACGGGATTGGGAGTGATGTGGAGAGCCCAAAGGTGGAGAAGGCACAATACCAAAGACTTGTGGGAAAACTCATCTATTTATCTCACACGCCAAATATAGCTTATGCAAAGAAAGTGTGGTTAGTCGGTTAGTACTCACATATGCATCCAAGAGAAAAGACACTTGCAAGGAGATGTAAACGTAGAATTATTCTCAACGTACTTGAAGGCCTCTCCAAAAGTTCACTTACAGTGCTATTCAAAAAAAGAAAAGGAAATTTATTCATGGAGGTATATAAATCTTGAAGCTATATTGATGCACTATGCAGGTCAATTGTTGATAGGAGATCCACCACGATATTGCATGTTCTTGGGTGGAAATCGAAACAGACTTGGAGGAGTAAGAAGCAAAATGTGGTTGCAAAGATCAAGTGCAAAATTATTTAAGAAGATTTAGAAGTATGGCTCAAGGGGTTTGTGAGTTGTTATGGATGAAGATTATTCTCGATGACCTCAAAAATAAAATATTCATCAAGAAGCTCCTATGAGATTGTTCTCCGTGATAATAAGTCCGCTATCTCACAAAGGATTGCACACAACCCGAAGGATTTGTATCCAAGCATGATCGGACAAAGCACATAGAGATAGATCGACATTTCATTAAGGAGAAATTGGACGATGGTCTTATAGCCACCGAATGTACATCGCTCAAGACTTCTAGCCTAGAATAGGTTGATTGACTACCTAATATGATTCATCCAAAGTGACTTTAGCCAGAATATTCATTCTGTTTTTCCACAGTAAATTACATATATTTTGACTTGTCCTGTTGTTCAAACTCATAAAGCTCCCTTCGTACATTCTGGGGAATGTTAAATATAAATATTATGACATTAGGCTGTTACTGTTTTTCCAAATTGTGATTTTTCTTTCTCATTTGTTTGTTTAATATAAAGAATTAATACTAATTGATGTGTAATAAAATTGCATTTCATTAGGCTTATATATTGCTTCAAATTTGTTGTCTTGTAAACTTTTGTAATGTTTCCCTTTTTTCCAGGTTGATGATGTATATCAGTTTCAAATTTCCTGGATGGTGAGAATGATCATTTCCTTTCCTTAATTAAATGAATTTTTGAGGATAGGTCTTCATGGAAAGGTCGAGTAAAAAGAATCCATATATATTTACTGAAGTGGAAAGAGCAGCTAGGCCTTATATTTCATTCTTTGTAATTAATTTGATTTTTTTATAATAAATAAATTCAAGATTCCTTCTTTTGTGTTTTTTTTTTTTTTTTTAATTTAAGTGATTTCTTGAATATTTGTAAAAATTATGGTTCACTGTAGGTTTTTGTGTGTGTGTGTGTGTGCATGATTCGTGTTTGTCTAGTTTGTTTTTGCATTATTTCCTTTTGATTCTCTTTGCAAAAGTTTACTGGACATACATTTATCTGTGTTCAGTTCTTTACGGCTTTATCCGTAGGTCCCCCACCAATTTTTTCTTGTTTCTTTTATTTTTTATCAGCTTTATCTTTTTTTGACAATCTAGTCTCTGTTCAATCCATTAATGTTCCTAAGGAGGGAAAGTGAATTAAAGGGAGGAGAAGGAAGGGAAGAAAGAATCATGATTTTCCCTTCATATTTGTCTATGTTGAGGAAGATTGCTGCAAAAGCAGCTTGACTAAGTAGAAGTGGAGACTATTGTTAAGGGTATCAGGCACATGTTTAATAAGATCTTTTCACTATTGTTACTGGACATACATTTTTTCGAAATTGCAACCCGCTTCTCCTCATGCCATCTGCAACAGTGAGGCTGTTTTCCGCCCTGCCTCAGCGCCCAGGTGGCCGCATTAGCTGCTGTTGACAACACTGCTGAAAACCACTACTTTTATGAAAAGTAACTATTGGTAGACATGTACATGTGATAGATTGATGGAATCAATATGGCTGATGTGATATTCTTCTTAAGTGACTTTTGATGGTTATTGTTAGAGATATAAAATCATTCATGTACCTCCACCTATGAGCTCAAGTGTTTAGGATGATTGGTCCTTGACATAATATTAGAGTCTCCACAACCAAGTCACTAGGAGCACAATCCTTGTCGTTTCTATTCATCATAATTGAATTGAATTTCAGCACGAAGTCTAGTGGGCATGCGCAGCGTCCAAGCTCCAAGCCCAAAAGGTTCTTGTGTGAGGGGGACGTGTGATAGAAGTAAGATCATTTATGTTCCTCCACCTAAAAGCTTAAGTTTGCTGGGTGGTTGGTCCTTGATAGTTGTTGAATATCTTTTAATATTGTATCATGTCATATGCCTTTAATAGTGTATCTTATCATATTAGCTGTAATTAGAATATAGTTAGTAGAATATATTAGTTGTACATGGTCTTTGTTCTCCATGGTCTTCATAAGGATTTTGAATCTATTTGGAACCAAGTTCTGATAAATCCAAATATCCCTTCGGCGGAGGATCTCATTGATCATCTACTATAGGTTCCCCCGCCAGAGGCATCAACTGGGATTGGTTCTCAAACTTGTTTAGAATCCTCAAATTTTGTCTCTAATACAGTTGACCATGGAGGTCGAGGCCGTGGTGGTGGACGAGGAGGTTGTGGTTTTGGTAATTGCCCTTATTGTTCTCATTGCAAACGCTTTGGACATACTGAGGATATAGGTACTTTGTTACTTTCATTGATGATTTTTCAAGATGTACTTGGATATTTTTAATGAAAGATCGTTCAAAGTTTATTGTTTTTCAAAATTTTTGCAAAGAAATTCAAACTTAGTTTGGGCACCTTATTCGTACTTTTCGTAGTGATAATGCAAGAGAATACTTTTCTGCTCCTTTTAATTCTTTTATGGCATGACATGGCATGATTCATCAATCAACCTGTCCACACACCCCACGATAAAATGGGATAGCAGAAAGAAAACATCATCATATTATTGAGAAAGCTCGTACTCTTTTGTTACATGCTAATGCACCCTTAAAGTTTTGGGGAGATGCTCTTCTCATTGTAGGTTACTTGATGAATCGAATGCCATCCACTGTTCTAAATAACCAAGTGCCTCATTCTCTTTTGTTCCCTAATGATTCTCTTTATACTGTTCACCCTCGAGTTTTTGGTTTTACTTGTTTTGTGCATAATCTTTTTCTAGGTCTAGATAAACTGTCTGCTCGTGCTATTAAGTGCATTTTCCTTGGCTACTCTCAGTTTCAGAATGGGCATTGGTGTTATTCTCCTTTCACACATCACACTTACATCTTTACCGATGTCACCTTCTTTGAGGAAACTCCTTACTTCACCTCATCAACTAAACCAGCCTCTATATCTCAAGTCTTACCAATTCCTCACCTTGATCCACCTACCCCTATTCTTCCCGTCCCGCAAGTGACAATACCTTCCTCCTAACCAGTGTGTTCCTCTCCACGCCTGCTTCTCACTTTTCAATGTCGACCACGACTTGCACTTCCAGAAGTTGTTGTTTCTCTGGATTCTGGTGATTCGTCTCCTGCTTCATCGTCTCCACCTACTCCAGGCCTACTTGAACCTTTTGCTTGCCGACCCATTGCTCTTCGTAAAGGTACACGTTCTACTCGTAGTCCTCATCCTATTTACAATTCTTAAGTTATCACCGTTTGTCTTCATCCTATTATGCCTTTGTATCTACTTTGTCGTCCATTTCTATTCCTAAAACTGTCCAAGAAGCACTTTCCCATCCAAGATGGTGACATGCTATGCTTGATGAGATGTCGGCCTTGGACTCCAATCACACATGGACTCTTGTTCAATCCCCTATTGGGAAATCTACAGTTGGTTGTTGATGGGTCTTTATAGTCAAGGTTGGTCCTGATGGACAGGTGGACCGATTAAAAGCTCGTCTTGTGGCTAAAGGTTGTACCTAGAATTTTGGCCTTGATTATGGTGACACCTTCTCTCTTGTTGCTAAAATAGGTTCTGCTTGCCCTTTTTTATCCATGGCAGTGCACCACTGCCATTGTATAAGCTAAACATTAAAAATGCCTTTTTACATGGTGACATAGAAGAGGTTTACAAGGAGCAACCACCTGGGTTTGTTGCTTAAGGGGAGTCAGGTTTAGTTTGTCGATTACACAAGTCTTTATATGGTTTTAAACAGTCTGCTCGGGCATGGTTTGGAAGATTTAGCAAGGTCATACAACAATTTGGTATGATCAGTTGTAAGGTAGATCATTCGGTGTTCTATAAACATTCTTCCTCTAATCAGTGCATCTATCTCGTTATCTATTTAGATGATATTGTTATTACAAGGGATGACCATGAAGGCATTAGAGGCCTAAAACATCACTTGTTTCTACACTTCCAAACTAAGGACTTGGGCCGGTTACGATATTTCCTTGGGATTGAAGTAGCTCAATCAAAAACAATCGTCGCCATCTCCCAAAGGAAGTATGCCCTTGAGATTTTGGAAAAGACTGGGATGTTAGATTGTAAACCAGTTGATACTCTTATGGATCCGAATGTTAAACTTCTACTAGATTAGGGGGAACCCTATTTAAACCTAGGCAAATATCGGAGGTTAATTGGGAAGTTAAATTATCTCACTATAATTAGACCAAATATATCCTTTGCTGTAAGTGTTGTGAGTTAATTTCTTAATTCTCCTTGTGATAATCATTAAGATGCTGTGATTTGAATCTTGAGATATGTTAAAGGTTCTCCCAGAAAGGGGTTGATATATGAAAGTAGGGGTCATGCAGACATTATTGCTTAAATAGATGTTGATTGGGCAAGATCTCCCACTGATAGGAGATCGACTTCAAGTTAGTGTTCTCATTGGTGGTAATCTTATCTCATGGAAGAGCAAAAGCATAATGTAGTAGCGAGATCAAGTGCAGAAGCAGAATATCGAGCTATGGTTGAAACAACTACTCCAAGAGTTGAATTTTTGCAAAATAAGGTCCATGGAGCTCATTTGTGATAATCAAGCAGCCTTGCACATCGTCTCCAATCCATTCTTTCGTAAGCAAACCAAACTTATAGAGATCGATTGCCATTTCAATCGAGAAAAGGTTCTCTCCGGAGAAGTCACCACCTTATTTATGAACTCTAATGATAAACTAGTAGATATCTTCGTTAAGTCTCTTTGAGGTTCAAGGGTAATATACATATGTAACAAGCTTGGTGCATATGACATATATGCATCAGCTTGAGGGAGAGTGTTGAATATATTTTATATTGTACCATATCATATGCCTTTAATAGTGTATCTTATCATATCAGCTGTAATTAGAATATAGGAAATAGAATATTTAGTTACCGTAAATTGAGATTTCAATCCCAAATCTTAGTGATTTAGTTTAGGATTGATTGTATATTTTGTAATTATAAATACACAATGCTGAGAGGGTTTCCTCTCAAGCAATTCAGTCACAATAGTCTCTATTCTAATTTTAGGTATAGTTATGAAGAAAAGGCTGTGATATTTGGTGTTCTTAATGTAGAAGGCATGGTGAATCAGATCATGAGCTCAAACCCTTGAATTTCTTTTCAGTTATGATTCTAGTTTCCTCTCTATTGTATCTGTTGGAGCTGAGTCAGTTTTGCTGATGTGGGCTTCATGGAATAGGAAGATTGAGTACGTGTTGTGGGTAACATAATCTGGGGTTTGATGTAAGGCTGAAGTAAAATTGTAGTGTTGCATCATGATGTTGGATGGGTTTCTAGTCATCTTTGTTTTTTTAATCACTGTCTCCTTTTTAACCCTTTATTTATAATTTAGGCTGTGTTAATCAGTACTATTCTTGCAGTTATGTTAGCCTACATGATTGCAACCCCAGGTGCCGTATCTTATAGAATTTTAATTAAAACTTATTCTAACATTCTTTTTATTTTTGGTAATATTAATCTAGAATGTTCGATTTGCTCAAAACTTTACAGAAGGACTTGGCTACTGATAGGTACCCGATCAAAATCACAAACACAACACAGAAACTGAGATATGTATCTCCTCTCCTGAGCTGATATCAAGGTGATATCAGATCAGTGGGGTCTGATATGTGTGTAGCAGAAAATGAAAAGAACTCACTGATATCCCAGGCATTCGAGAAGCCTGGTTCTCTACCCACTTCCCTTACTCACTTCTTTCTTACCCCCTTTCTCTTCCCTCCTTATTCTATTTATATTCTCTCTAACAGAATACTCTCTAATTCCCTCTCTTCACATTGCTTTCCACGTGATTCAGTATAGCGGATAAACAGAATTTACTCTAATGCCCTCTCTCCACCTTACTTCCCACATGGTCCAGCAGAGGGGGTGCCTAGCAGCTACTTTCTGTTCTCCATGTTTTAAAGATCAAATAGAAATAAAAAGGAACATATTTCAGTTGTTGCATTCTTTCAGAGGTTCTTTGCTCATCTTTTTATAATTATGTTTTGTAGCTTTTTGCATGTACAGTATATTTGGAGAGATATGCATATGTTTTATTTATGTGGTCCCAACATTCTTGCAGGTTACTGAAGATTTCACTCCTATTGTTTCTAGAATAAAAGCTACTTTATCCCCAATTGGAGGCCCTAAGGGAGAAATATTATATGCTCGGGAGCATGAAGCTGTTTGGTTTAAGGGCAAGCGTTTTACTCCAGCTGTCTGGGCCGGTGGCCCTGGAGAGGAACAAATTAAACAGCTTAAACCTGCTTTAGATTCTAAAGGTAGAAAGGTAGGTGAGGAATGGTTTACCACAGTGAAGGTGGAGGCTGCCTTAACAAGGTGTGCTTTTTATTAGAACCGTGGAATCATTTACCATTTTTTTCCCCCTCAAATACTCGCCTTTCTCTTTTTTAATCATATATGATATGATGGTAAAACAAATTTGTATCAGGTACCATGAAGCAAGTGCCAAGGCGAAAGCAAGAGTTTTGGAACTTTTAAGGAGACTTTCTACTGAATTGCAATCCAATATAAACACCATTGTCTTTGCTTCCATGTTACTTGTTATAGCCAAAGCATTATTTTCTCATGTGAGGTTTGTAAACGTTTTTAATTGCTTCTGCTGTATTTTGTGGATGACATTATTATTTGACATTCTTGTGGTGCACTGGTTTGTTTGAGAAGATGATATGGATTTGCATGAGATACAAGTATTTAGCTGTCTTCATTTTATAAACAATTTTAATTTGATCAGAAAAGTTTTGATACGTATTGTTGTCTAGTGTGTTTTGGTTGAAACATGGTTTTCAAACTGAAGTGTTAAAATGTAAATGTTAGAGCTGCTTCTGTACCATTGCAGTTTACTCAACCAGCTATCTGGAAATTGTGTATTATTTAATTTGATGAAATTACATTAAAACATTTATCCAATTCGGTTGTGTAACAACATTTCAAACAAAATTTTTCAGAAACTTTGACTTGAAAACTGTTGTCAACAATTTTGATTCCAATGTGATTATGAAACACTATTCTACCATGTTTTGAAATTTGGGGTTGTAAGATGTCAAATTTCAATGCACTATCTTACTGAATTCACTAGTGTTCTCTTTGCAGTCTTGCAGTTTGTATACTAATTTTGCTCATTGACGTCTTTCAGTGAAGGGAGAAGAAGAAAATGGGTATTTCCCACACTAGCAGAATCCCATAGTTTTGAGGTAGTATATAACAACTCGGAATGCAGTGGGGAAAATTCCTTCAAGGAATAAGATTTTCTACTGTCATTGTTCTACTTTGGTGCTTGCAGTGAATATTCTGTGCTCTCTCTATTCTATATGTCTCATTTTCTTGATAATCGTTAAAGACATTTTATGAAAGGAGAGGAAAAGTACAACTAAGGGAAGGGGATAAGGTATCATCCAAAACAGAAAATTCTAGCTTCAACAAGGAACATGGAAAAGCACAAGAATGCAGCAACCTTACCCCATATCAAACAGAGGAACTCCTTGAAATAACTTTGAGCAAACCACAAAGAGAAGCCATAAACATAATCCCATCTCATAATAATTAGGGGCTAAGTGACTCCCTCAATGATGCAAGCCTTCTGCTCCAACAAATGCACCAAAGGACTGCATAAACCGCAAACTGCCACAATATTTCACACTCCTTATTTTTACCAAAACCTTTATACCGAACACTAAAATACTGCTCCATATTAGGACACTGTAAGTGCTTACCAAGAACCCCAAAAAGGTTGTTCCATATGAAAAAAACTGCCTTACTATGCAAAAAAGGATGCTCTACAGTTTCAACTAGTTTTGCATATAAAACAAAATATTGTGATCAAGAGCAGTGTTTGGTCTATGAATCTGCAACAAGTCATTTGTATTAATCCTAAAGGCTTGACCTCAGAGACCTTTGGATTTCCAAATGAGCTTGTCAAGAAGGAATATTTAATGGTGAGGAGATTAAGGTAGAAACCGAGGAAAGGATTTACAAGAAATTGAAAAACACCAAAAGAATCCAAGTTCCAAATAGAATCAAGTAAAAGCAAAAGGTACTGTAATTCACTTGTTTCTATATCATTCAATTTTCTATGAAAATGAAAATCCCACATTAAAATATGATCTTGTAGGGAGTAAAAATCTTTTATGGGGCAAATTATGCAAGGTAGAGAGATTATTGACGCAAGGGAAAGCTTCTACAGAATTCAGTCTACACCCAAATATCCTCCCAAAATATGATATGAGAAGTTGAGAACTATTGCCCAAGCTCAAAGCAATCAGTGGTCTAAAAGAAGCATACCCCGAAGGAAATAAATTTCCAGGACTCACAAGTAGCGATGATTGTTAGTCTGGCATCCCACCCATTCAGGTTTATACCATACTTATTTTGAATTACCTGGTGCCATAATGAATTGACCTCTAGAGGAAAGTACCATAACCATTTAGCTGTTAAAGCAATGGGTTTGGACACCAAATTTCTAAGACCCCTCCTTCTTGGGCATGCAAACAACCTCCCAATTGACAAGATCGTCTCTCACCATAGGAAATCCCTCATCAGCCTTTGAGCCACTTCCATTGGAATAAAAAAACAGGATACATGGTAAATTGGAGTGCTGGAGCCTGAATAAGAGTAATACATCCCGCCCAAACAGAAATAAAAAACCTGCGACTATTGAAATGCTTAGAGAATTTTGGAACCATTGGATCCCAAAGGCAAATAACTTGAGGATTACCACCCAAAAGAACACCTAAATAACTGATAGGCAACTGCAGAATCTGACAACCAGTCAGTGCAGCAAGGGAAGAAAAAGCATCAATTCTACTTCTATACCCACCAAGCCACTCTTTGCCAAAAGATTCTTCAAGCCAGGAACAACCTTAGAACTGGAGAATGTAGAGAACCTTCATAAAACTACCTGTATCTTCCTCTAATAAAAGAGTAGTGTCATCTGCAAACTGAAAATGAGAAATGATAACCTCTTTTTGAAAAAATTTGATCCCTTTGAATAGGCTTCTATCAATAGCCCTAGAAAACATTTGACTCAGCACATCAACCACTATGGTGAACAAAATGGAGGTGGAGGATTGCCTTGTCTAAGACATTGCTGCCCATGAAAGCAGGCTTTTGGCTGAACATTTACAATTGCAAAAAAAGTAGCATTAGAGGCAACCTGAAATCCACGTCCTTCATCGAGAACTAAAACCCTGTCCCTTTGAAGGACTTTGTCTAAGAAATTCCCACTTACCCAATCATAAGCTTTCTCAAGATCTCCTTGTCTCATTTGACTTAATGCTAATTATAAGAAGTTTCTTATTTTAATTGTGTTAGAAGTCATGTTAGAAGTTATTACTTATTATGTTATTAGTCCCACGTCATGTAAGATGTGTTATCATTTAGTACCTCTTGTGTATATAACCACACCTCCATTGTATAATTGAAACACACAATTTCTTCATAAGTCTTTCTCTCTCTTCTCTCTTTAGAATTAGAACATGGTATCGAGAGCATCCATCCTCCGTGACCAATGTTTCATCAAGAGTTATGCTGCTGTCTAGATCCCAAAGATTTGGAACTCCGATTAGCCGCCGCCTCTAGTGGCCAAGTTCACTTTTCCTAAAAGATGACATTTTCCTTTGATAAAATATGAAGTGACATACTTCTTACTAAAAAGAGCCAGAGTTAATTAGTTGCCTTGCCAGTGGCGAATTGCAGCTATTTGACGACTTCCGCTAAACTTTCTCAAGGGCTTTCATATGAATTTGAATTGATACTTTGCAACTATACTAGGATTAGAATTTCTATTTAATTAAAAACGTTGATACAGTAAACATTCCTGCACTGACTCCACGACTTCTCCGGTATGCATGTGCGACCTATATGTGATCTTTTCCATTGAGACTTTCCTATTGCAATATTCTTTTCAAGTTGTAAACCCCACCATCTCTGGAAGCCCTTTGTAGCATCGTGGTCACCCTTCTCTCTTCTATCTGGATATGTCCTCGCCTTTTGTGTTCGTGACCGTTTGTTGCGACTACTTTTTAAACTGTTGTTGCAGGATGTGAAGCCATTGGAGGAAAACCATGGGATGAAGTACCTTGTGGTTTCTGTTTTTTGGTCATTATACTTTGACCTCCACGTGGCTATTTGGCATTCTTTGTAGTGATTATACCTGGTTTTGGCTACTATTTGGTTCTTTTCAAATGCTAACATAGCATTGAGGGGGGGGAATGAGAATAAATTCATCTCTACATATATTTCAATGGCAGTGTTTGTCATAACTTCTCTCTCACAGATGAATCATACTAGTGGTGACTTTTCTTCCCATCGACGATCATTCCGATGGTGACTTCTCTCCCACAGATGAATCATACAAGTGGTGACTTTTCTTCCTGTCGACGATCATTCCGATGGTGTCTTATATTGGTTATGACTCACACTAGCCTCCACTTTGTCCTAAATGCAACTCTCTTGCCTTGACTTTTCTTCCCATCGACGATCATTCCGAGGATACTTGGGCACAGGCCAGGTCATTGTGCATCCTTAGGCTCATCAGGCTAGTCCCTCATGCATTGGCCTTATCTCCATCCCAATTCTGTGGTCCTTCTCACCAAAAGCCCAATTACTAACGCATTATGTTTTTTTTTATGTTTGAGTTTATTTTCTTTGAGATGTCATTGTAGCAAGCTTAAGTTTAGTAAGCTTAAGCTTGAGGGGGAGTGTTAGAAGTCATGTTAGAAGTTATTACTTATTATGTTATTAGTCCCACATCATGTAAGATTTGTTATCATTTAGTACCTCTTGTGTATATAACCACACCTCCATTGTATAATTGAAACACACAATTTCTTCATAAGTCTTTCTCTCTTTTCTCTCTTTCAACAAATTGAATAGTCTGTATTTTTGAAGCAAGCTTTATTTTATATTTTAACATATCATATCCAGTATGGTTTGTCAAAAGTGACCTTAACTCTGGTTTTCGCAACAAAGAAAATTGAAATTGTGACCTTTGCTGTTAAATGTTAGACATAATTTGGGTCATCCGAAGAGAAATAAGATACACAAAATGGTATAGAAATTTTTAACATATCATATCTAGTATGGTACTGAATGTTGGGCGGTAAAAAGCCAACAAGAACATAAGATCAATGTTGCGGAGATGAGGATGTTGCGTTGGATGTGTGACCATACAAGACAAGATAGGATTAGGAATGAATGCATTAGAGAGAAAGTAGGGGTAGCACCTATTGTGAAAAAGATGGGAGAATCTCGCCTTAAGTGGTTTGGACATGTAAGGAGAAGACCCTTAGAAGCCCCTGTAAGAAGAGTAGATCAGGTAAATAATAGCCCAATAGCTAGAAGTAGAGGAAGACCAAGAAAGACTATAGGTGAAACGATTAAAAAAGATTTAGATCTGAATAACATATCTGAATACTTGGTTTATGATAGGACACAATGGCGTCGTTTAATCCATGTAGCCGACCCCACCTAGTGGGAAAAGGCTCGGTTGTTGTTGTTGTTGTTGTTGTATATTCCTGCTCTGTAGGATGACCAATGATGCCTTTAGAATTAGAACAATGTTACTTATTTGCATCTTCTTATGCCTATGGCATGTGACCAATGATTACAATCTAAGAGTTATGCTGTTAGTGTATCTGTCTATAATGCTGAATTTAGTTTTAGGTGTAGATTATGTGCCCATCATATTGAACTCTATATCATACCTAACAAAGGATGGTTATTTTCCTAAAAGGTGAATCGGAAAGGCAATAGCTTTTGTCCTTTGATAAAATATGAAGTTGCTAATATTCTTCATACTTCTTACTAAACAGAGCCAGAGTTAATTAGTTGCTACTTGCTAGTGGCAAATATGAATTGAAGTACAGCTATTTGTATGAAGATTTTTTACGCTAAACTTTCTCTAGGGCTTTCATATGAATATATGAATTGATACTTTGCAACTATACTGGGATTAGAATTACTATTTAATTAAAAACATTGATACAGTAGAACAGACCTGCACTGGCTCTGACCAAATTGTGTGTGTCGGTATGCATGTGCATATTGAGAGAGTGTAAGTATATGTGAATAGATCTTTTGTTGCCATTGAGTTGTTCTTTTATTAACTATTGCAATATTCTTTTAATCAAGTTGTATTAGTAATATTCATAGAGGTGGATCCACAAACAAGTAAGTTTTATGGGAATGCTTGTTTTGATGTGTGATGTCTAGTTGCCTTCTTGTCTATCATCCATTAGGTTACTGTTCTTTATTAATAACTCGTTTGCAGTCGTGGTGTGGTGACTACTTTGTTAAACTGTTGTTGCAGGATGTGAAGCCATTGGAGGAAAACCATGGGATGAAGATAATTGGTTTATTACCTTATTGGTTGAACATAGCTGAAGGAGGTGCCGTGCATAATACCGTTGATATGCATGCCAATATCGCTTTCTTTATTGTGGATTATGCTTGTGCCTATTCTAAATCTCTAGGTGCCAAGCATTATACTTCCTCTGGCAACAAGCATTGTTTCTTTTGACAGGACCAAACGGAGGTGGTAAATCAAGTTTACTTCGGTCAGTTTGTGCTGCTGTGCTACTTGGGATATGTGGACTTACGGTTCCTGCTAAATCGGCCCTGATTCCTTATTTTGACTCCATCATGCTTCATATGAAGTCTTATGATAGCCCAGCTGATGAAAAAAGTTCATTTCAGGTTTGGTACTGGTTTATACTATGCTCTCGTGTCTATAGACTTATATCATATGGTGTTAATTGGTTCATGGCCTTTAAGGTTCACCATCAGATAAGGCCCGTATTGATGTGTCCTGAAAAGTTTGTAACCATGCTACTTGTTATTAACAAATAATATGTAGGTTAAGCCATTAGTTACTGTACTTGTAGTGCACCTAAAGTAAAGGGTATTTGTGTCTTTATATATTCGTAGTATTAAATAAATGGAGGTATAGGGTTAGTTTATGTATGGAACATTTCTGAGTCATTAGTGAAATGTTGTGTGCTGTCTGTCTCGCATCCCCTCCATTTTCCCTGTCTCTCCCTAGAACTCTTGTTTTCAACAGCCATTTATAAAACTAACTCTCTTGCTGCATTCTTCATACATGAATTTTCTAAAACTCAATGGCTTCCTTTAAGAGGATACTTGGGCACAGGCCAGGTCATTGTGCATCCTTAGGCTCATCAGGCTAGTTCTCTCATGTTTGTTCAACTGGTATTTAGTGTGATTTCATACTTTAATATCTGTGGTCCTCCTCACCAAAAGCCCAATTAATAACAAGAACAACATATTAAGTGGTGCTTTAAAGGAAGAATATGATACCTTATGTTTGAAATTCTCTTATTAGAGTTTCTTGTTACATAAAACCTTTGTAATATATTTGAAATTAAATAGTTGTTTGTTTTTTGTGGAATTAAAAATTCATTAATGCCTTAAAAATTTCATTCACCGTATATCCATCTCAGGTGGAAATGTCAGAGCTTCGATCAATCATTGCTGGAACCACCAAAAGAAGCCTTGTGCTTGTTGATGAAATATGCCGAGGAACAGAAACTTCAAAAGGGACTTGTATTGCTGGCAGCATCATTGAAACTCTTGATCAAATTGGTTGTCTGGGTATTGTATCCACTCACTTGCATGGAATATTTACTTTGCCGCTAAACATCAAGAACACTGTGCACAAAGCAATGGGGACAGTATGCATTTGTGGACAAACAAAGCCCACATGGAAGCTGACAGATGGAATATGTAAAGAAAGTCTCGCTTTTGAAACAGCGAAGAGGGAAGGAATCCCTGAGACTATTATCCAAAGAGCTGAAGATCTTTATCTGTCTGTTTATGCAAAGGAACTGCTTTCTAGAGAAAATTGCCCAAAGCAGGAACAATATTCTTCTTACATGAAGGTTAATAATTCTAATGGAACCCTTTCTCATTCAAGAAAGTTTATAGCAGGAACTTCTCATGATAGGATGAATTTAGCTAATCAAGTGGAAATTTTGCACCAAGAGGTTGAGAGTGCTATCACTGTAATATGCCAGGAGATGATAATGGAGCTCCGCAGAAAAAAGATCACATCAGACCTTACCGAGATAAAGTGTTTCCTAATTAATGCAAGGGAACAGCCACCTCCATCTACTATAGGTTCTTCAAGTGTCTATGTGATGCTCAGACCAGATAAGAAACTCTATGTAGGACAGGTACACTATTGACTCTTTCACTGTGTTTTCTTAATATATGGTCCTTATCTTTTTATTTGTTTTCTTTTGTTTCTTCCTTTTACTTTTTGTTCCCTTATGCGGTGGGAGCTGGCATATAAAAACCAATGTTCTGAATATGGCTCTCAAACCAGCCAATTTATTCAGTAGATCTGGGAATTGGTTCACTGCTTGGTCGAGGCACCTAACAGCAACTGTTTTTGAAGCCAGTATTGAATAGCAGAACCTGGCAACTCCCATGTGAATTAACATAAGTTTGTGCAGTTCAGGTTGGGATATGGATCCTCTCATGTGAGTGTCTCACATGACGGGTTACTTGAAGAGATAGATAGACACAAAACTCTATATACGCAATCCATGGTTCCTACCTAGGGTCTCACAGTACTTATTGTATCTCTCTTCACATGACCCTGAGAACTTCACAGGAGCATCCAATCCTTCTTGTTGTCCAAGTAACTTGCTTTTCCCAGGCCTTTTCTCATGTATATCATTGTTGTCAATAGTGGCTACCATGGTTGTCACGATGGAATAGCGTAGTGAGGTATGGGGTTCCCACAATAAAACCTCCATAGTATGGCCCCTTCAACGTGTCAGCACTAAGCCACTAACACCCACCGTGTGAATAGCAACTTTGAAAATAGCACAATATAATGTGATATATTGCATACCTAAAAGGGAAAAAAAATTTACTTAATTGTTAAAAAATTATAATCAAATTCTAAAATTCAACTAGTTTTGAACATAGCAACACTGATAACAAGGATCTATATAATTGTCAAAAGGTTGTCCAAATTGTTAATCTTCTCTATTTTCCAGAAACAAAAAACGAAAAACCTTGCAATTTATCAGAAATGTTATGATAATGTTGAAAACTATTTATTTAATTTGTACATTATCTTGATTTCATTTTGTCCCCTTGTATGAAAGTTTATCAATTAAATTGATTGATTTCCATCTCTTATTGCCATGAACTTTGATATAGACGGATGATCTTGGGGGCCGAGTTCAAGCACATCGCTCAAAGGAAGGAATGCAGAATGCATCATTCCTTTATTTCCTTGTCCCAGGAAAGAGCCTGGCGTGCCAATTAGAAACTCTGCTCATCAACCAGCTTCCTAGTCAAGGCTTTCAGCTAGCCAATGTGGCTGATGGCAAGCATCGGAATTTTGGCACATCCAACCTTTACATAGACTGTGTTACTACTTCATAAATGTTGACAATCTCCCACTTCTGAGTTTTGTAATTTCGTCTGTCATATACAGGTGCATGACTTTAATCATGTTTACATGTACGAATTTAATTTTTATATACTGTTAGCGTAAACTCTTTTACACTATCATCTAATTATGTGCTGTTACATGATTAAAAGAGTTTAATTATGACAATTATGAAGTCAAACTCTTAATGATGTGACAACAAATGTTGAATGATAGTGTGAAAAAGTTTTTAATTGACAAACCTCATGAAATTTATATCAAATGAATGAAATTCAGGAAGCAGTAGCTGTAGCGTTTTTGGTGGATTTAGTTGCAGCAGCTGCATTTAGTCCAACACTGCCAGTGGTGGGTGGAAGTCTGTTTATTAATCTCTATGTATAATATAAAAGGTCTGTATGCTAACCAGGTAACAGCGTGAAGTCATATTTTGTCGTCCATGGACATTCGATCTTATATATTTTATTATTATTATTATTTTTAATCTTATGAGGTATCTTTATTTTTATTATTTTTTTGTGTGAGACTAAATCTTGTTCAGAGTCCTGAAGTTGCTTCGAACTAGAGTTTACGTATCACTTATCACTTTGTTTTTTTTTTGGTACAACGAATATATTTTTGGGTACAACATCACTTATCACCTTCTAAACCTGTATACTTGAATTTGCCTTTTATAAATTTGCTAGCAATAACTTCCATGGTAAAAAAAGGAAAATAAAGGAAAATAATCATCTTACGCATTTTTCATATAATTTTTTACAGTAATTAATGATATATAAATTTATAGTTAATTATATATATTGGTTAATTAATAAGTTATTAATTAATTATTATTTTATTAATTAATTAATATATGTAATTAAATATAAATTTATACATTGTTAACTAATATAAAAAGTAGTGTGAGAAAATTGAAACTTGGTAAAAATAGTGATATCTCTCTGTTTTTGTGATTTCTTTTAAATATTAGGATTTTCCTTTTATTTAGAGTACATTGCATCGCATTGGCTAAAGAAAATTATCGATTGTACAAGAACAAAGTAGCAATATTATTTTAGAATAATGTATTAACTGAATATTTACGTTCATTAATAATTCGTTTGCTTGAATTTATCTTCACTCAATTTATTACCTAACACGTTATAAAAAAACTTTAAAATATTATTTTTAAAACAAAAATAGTGAATATTATTATGGAAGTGCCTGCACGAAATTGAATCATTGTTTCAAATTAATTATAAACACTTAATACAACAACTCTCTATATATATAATTTGAAAAATTGTATACTAATATAATTAAATTAGACCATACTCGTGATACTCACATGTGAATTTATTGTGATAGAAAATTAAAATATAACCTTAAATAATAAAATAATTTATAAGTTAGAATAAAGAATCTAAAATCAAATTATTATAACTATATATATAATTAGTTTGTAACAAATTATGTAAAATTTATATTATTTGGTTATATACAAACTCTATTCAGCATCAAACTAATTTTCAATTTTTTTACTCCTACAATCCTTCCCCTCAAAATAAACTTTAAAAAACGTATAAGAATTTATATTTTAAGAAAATGAATTCAACATGAAGTTATTATGATATTTAAACAAAGTGAATAGCATGAAGAAAAAAAAATGTAAGTATGTTGAAGAAGTATGATACGGAGAAGACAATATACTCTTATACATTGATATTTATGCATTGAGATTTTTGGGTCCAAAATATGCATTGAGAACTGATTACATGAGGAAGTGTTTCAAGGAAAAGCCATAGCACATGGCGGCATCCATTTATGTCAGTCAGTCTTTCACTCACATCACCTTTGTCTCACACTTCCTTCCTTTGATCCCATTTTTCACGATCACCCAAAAAACCATATTTTGTTTATCGAAATTCAAACTCATCGAACTGCGTCTGCGTACTTGTATGACATGAATCCGTTTGGCTTCCCAGAAAACGTGGGAAAGTAGTAAAATTTTCTGTTCATTATCAGAATTGGCCACAGGGTGTGTTGAAGTTGAAGGTTGATGATGGACATGTGGGAAAATCCAAGAGCACATAAAGGCAATTGGAGAATATGGGATATCAGCAAAAGACAGTAAACAGGAGAAGAATTCCCTTCCTAGATTGAATGGGGTTGCTCAGGATTCCATGGCATTGCTTTCTTCCTTGTGCTTCAGGCTTGACCTTCTTGCTCCACAGTTGCCAACAGATGCAGAGGTTCAATCTGCTCAGGCATTGCTTGAATCATGGAAAACCCAAACTCAAAAGTACTGTGTTTCTCTCTCTCTCTTTTTCCTCATCTTTATAGTAATGGTACCCTTGTTGGGTATCTTTGAGATTTATTTGTTTACCTACTGCCCTTTTTGCTTTTATAGATAGAACATAGAAGAAAATTTTCTGTATTTCTTTGTTATTTCATGCACTGAACCCCAAAGACTGTTAATTTAAGATGTTTGCTTGAAGTTGTTGGAGAGGTGTATGCCGTTTGCCGTTTGGTATTGAATTTGGGAGGGGGAAACAAAACAGAATCCTTCTTTACTCACTGATGAATCAAGCTCTGGTTTTCTTAATTAATAGTGAGTTGTATGTATATTTGTAATTTTTGTTTGCAGTTTGTGTCTAACCTTCTGTCTTGACAGTTTGCGATTAAGTCTGAGGAATGCCAATTTGCAAGCAAAGGCTTACATGAGGAAAGCTGCTCAGGAGGAGGCAATCTTCTTGATTATCCATAGGATTATACTATCGTTTTCACCTGAATGCTTTCTTATTTAATTTCTGTAATTAAATCTTCAGATCCTTCTATTCTTCATTCTCTAATGAAGTGTTATTCAGCTCATATCTTATTAACCACCACCCTGCTGGCTGCTGCTAGTGATGTTCAAGACGAATTTGATTGAGAGCAAGCTGATTATATTGTGATTGTTTACATGTGTGATTTTTTTGTTCTCTACATTGGTGCTTTGGCTATAATGTGAAATTTTGTTTCTATATGATGCAGAGAGAACTACTTCTAGGTGGTGGAGAAGAATCAACAATTCGCAGACGCAACTTACAGTATGTTCTTGGTGCTATATTCAACTGGGATGCGATTATGCTTTGCTTGTTTTTATTTTTCTTGTGGTGACATTTCATAGGAAAATTCAATTCGTATTAGGTCAGGATGAAGTATTTAGTTTGTTTAATCTATAATTGTCTTCCAGGACAAAAGCCAGGACAAAAGCTGGAATGACATCTGCTGCAGAAAGCATCACAGAAAGCCTACGTCATACTCGTCAATTGATGGTTCAGGTTTGTTAATAGTTTCTTTCTTTTCTACAACAGCTACCAAGTATTGTCCCACTAGTTGGTGTCAGTAATATGGATAAATCAAACCATTGGGTTCTATCAAAAGCCAAATTTTCGGTGAAACCTTAAGAGCTAGGTCTTTTTTAATGGTTTGTCCTAAGGTGAGTTTCCATCACTTTCTCCTCAGTAGGTGCTACTCCAACTCTATTTCAGATACATTCATTCCCAATCTTTTCTTTTTCATGTATGTTCACTCATTCACCTTACCATTCTCATCTCTGCTACACTTATTTTTTGCCCTTGTTGACACTTCATTGCTCAACATTTAATAATGTTAGAATATCTGAAAAATATTTCAAAATGTCTTTATTGTATTTTGAAATATTTTAGAGTATCATAAATGATCTCTTAAGATTTGTTTCTTATTTATTATATTTTCTTATTTGTTTCCTTATTAATTAGGATTAAGAGCCTAGTATTAGTATAAATATGAATATTGAGTTTGTCTTTTGTATCACATTATCAATACATCAAGTCAATATCAATATCAGTCTATATTCTCTTTTTTCCTCCTTCCCTACCTAAAACCCTTTAATTCAACATGGGGTCAGAGCAGTAACATCCTCCGTGACCTGTCTTGTCACTTTCGCTGCCGAGTTCCCAAAAATTTGGAACTCCGATTAGCCACCTCTGGTTGCCGAGTTCTTCTTTTAGCACCCTCTTTCTATATCTTTTCCGACCAATCGTGTTTCCACTCTGGTTTGCCGGCAAACACCATCTCCTCCGTGCGTACTCTCTCCTCTGGTTTCTTCTTGTCGCTGCCACCATCCGTTGCCGTTGTCCACCGTCGGTATTTTTGGCCAGCGACCTCACCAGTCGCACTGTCGGCCTGAGTTCGGCCAACCCTCGAAGGCGCAGCTCTGGCGACCGTCTGACGCGCTCCCACGGGTGCCCTCTTCTCTCTGAGCGCAAATCCACGCGCGGCCCCTTCCTCCAGTGTATGACAGCTCATTCAGGCACCTTTTTGGCAACCGTCGGTCTCATTCAACTCGCCCGAGCCTCCTCTACACAGATCTGAGCTCACCTTGTACACTCGAGCAGAGACATTCAGGTGTATTGGGGTTTCTATTTTTGGCCATTGTACACTAACCCATGGTTGTTTCACCCTCTTTTTGGGCTCCTCCGCCTTTCGTTTGCCTCACCACACCATCTCTGACCTCCACATGGCTGTTTGACATTCTTTGTGGTGGTTATCTTTGGTTTTGGCTACTGTTTGGTTCTTTTCCAATGCTAGCATAGCATTGAGATGGAGAATGGGAATAAATCCATTTCTACATATACTTCAATGCCGATGTTTGTTATGCCGTTCTTTTCCTACTAATGGATAATACCAGTGGCTTCTCTTCCCACCGACGATGTGATGACTCATCTCCTACAGATGAATCATATTAGTGGTGACTTTTCTTTTCATCGATGATCATTCTGATAGTAACTTATGTTGGTTATGACTCACACCAGCGCGACTTTTTGTCCCAGATGCTCTGGCCCCTGCTCTTTTTCCCAAATGCATTGGCCCCGTCTCCGTCTGTCCAGATGCATTGTCCTCGTCTCCGTCTTCGTCCTGGAAGTAGTTTCCAGCCACTGTCTCCATTCTTCCCAGCCACTATCACACTATCAAATTATTTAATTGTTACAAGCTCAAGCTTAAGAAGTTTTAGCTTGAGGGGGAGTGTTATAATATCTGAAAAATATCTCAAAATATCTTTATTATATCTTGAAATATTTTAGAATATCATAAATGATCTCTTGGGATTTATTACTTATTTATTATATTTTCTAATTTGTTTCCTTATTAATTAGGATTAAGAGCCTAGTATTAGTATAAATAGGACTATTGGGTTTGTCTTTTGTATCACATTATCAACACATCAAGTCAATATCAATATCAGTCTATATTCTCTCCTCCTCCTTCCCTACCTAAAACTCTTCAATTCAACAAATATCATAAAGCATCATTGGTTTTATAACTGTTTGGTAGAATTTCCTTTGAGTTTAATAGGCACTTTGCAATAATAAACAATGCCTGAAGCATTTTGTCATTTCATCCACCTAGTTTGAATCCTATGTGTGATATCCCCATCAATCTACCCATCATTTTGAAAGATGGATCAAACAGGCCTAAACTGTGCAACTTTGTGGTATGATGTGATCGCCAATTCTCAGCTCCAAAACATTGATTACTTGTATCTTATTGAACTTGCATTTTAATATACTCCGTCTTACTTCTATTTAACTAAAAACCCTTTGATTTAAAAGTTTCTCTCCACAACTCAAGTTTAGAATTTACTCCTGTCAACTCATCCAACTAGGACTATATCTTTCTCAAAAAAGCATGCACTCAAGAACTAGTTATTGGTGCAAAACTATTGTTGTAGTTAAATATTCTTTTACACCTCCATGAGTTAGCTCACTACTGGTTGCCTTCCGCTATCATAGATATTCTTTATAGCTCAAATATATGTGATAGGAACTCCATTCTTCTCTAGAGGCTTCCATAGGACTTCTTTTGGCACATTATCATGGGCTTTTCTAGATCAAAGAAGACCATGTGCAGGTGTTTTTGTTACCTTTTGTTACTTTCGACCAAACCTCTCGATAGGTGTTTAGCCTCTGTGGCATAAAACCAAATTGGTTCTCTGATATGCAGGACTTTTTAGTTTTAATCTACTCTCGATTGCTCTTCCCCACAGTTTCATAATGTGACTTGTGAGCTTGATCCCTCTATGGTTTGCACAATTTTGTATATCTCCTTTATTATTGTAAATAGGTACCAAAGTGTTTCTCTTCCACACATCCAACATTTTCTTAGACCTCATTATCTTGTTGAACAACTTAATATGCTAAGTTATATCCTAAACACTTCCATACTTCAATAGGTATATCATCTGGTTCAACTTCTTTTCCATTGTCCATCTTCTTTAGTACTTCCTTTACCTCAAACTCTCGAATTCTGCGGTAAGAAGTTATTATCCTCTTTGGTTTCTTTCTTTTCAAGACTAAAACTAATATTCATGCTTCGTACTTGTAATATTTTATTCTGTCACTGTTGTATGCTCATTAATAAAATGTGTCCCTTTTAGGGCAGATAGATAAGCATATTGATTTTATCTCTATCTTCATGTAGGAGGTTGAAAGAAGCACAAGCACACTTATGACTTTTGGTAGGTGCCTTTTCCTCCCTCTCCCCCTTCCTATATATATTTTTGTATCTTCATGAATGTGCTACCTTTTCTTTGAGTTTGATACTTTGTTTTTTTATAATTTTTACACAACGTATCTTTGCATTTATTGGTGTATATGAAATTTATACAAAGACAAGGAAATATGTACTAAATGATTTTAATATGCTGGTTACATAATTCCGTTAGATCTGAATGAATATTATACAAATTGCATTGTGAGTGAAGGAAGGCAGCAGGGAATGAGTTGAGTTAGTTGCAAGGTCATAAGGGTATCACTTTTATAGCTTCAGCATGCTCCATCTCACAGCTCTTTTAAGTCCTCTTTTCCTTCAAATGGATGTTCTCGTTTTCTTTCTCCAACAACATCACAAGGCCTTTAAGTTATCTATATTCTGAGAGCTTAATAAAATTTGGTCGGATTTATCGTTTATGTGGGTTTGTTTTTTTGTTCTCTTTCTGTATTAGAAGGGCTTCATCTCGGTGGTGGTTTTCTATTGGTGCACTTGGATTTCCATCTGAACATTGACAATAGGAATGCAAGTATTAGGTAAGTATAATCTGGTTAGAGAACAAGCTTGTGTTAGACAAACCTATAATCTAGTTTAGAAGTTGCAACCAATTTTAGAACTAGTTTTCACCTCAAAATAAGTAAGGAAACTACGTCCCTTTGCTTTTCAGTCCGCCAAATAACAGCTCCATCGTTATACAATTTTAAGTTATGTTAAGCTCCTTGTGTGCAGAATATGATCACCTTATAGCTTTCCCCTGCAGAGATATGGCCTTGTGTGAAATTTAACTTACCCTGATTCTTCTACTTTTCATATCCTTTGATGTATTATGTGAATTGTGAAACTGCTTCTTTGGTTGGTCACTGATTCCTGCTAATATGCATGTTGAAATCTTAGTTGAATGATTAATTGAAATTCTGATATTGTTTTAAGAAATATGAGTATGAGGACTGTAGAGTTTTGAAATTTGATTGTTCTTCAGATTTGTTTGGCAAAACTGCTTGGATATGTAGAGGAATCAACAGGAGTATTAAAAAAGGCTGAAAGTGAATATAAAGGGCAGCGCTCATTGTTGATGCGCACACGAAATCTGCTCTCTACAATGCAACGTCAAGATATCTTGGACAGGTATGGAAAGTAAAAGTAAATGAATTTTCTTCTCCACCAACTTCGTTTAGTCTTTCTAATGAATGGCTCATTTCAACTTATATCTCAACAGGGTGATACTTGCGGTTGGCTTTTTCTTGTTTTCCCTTGCTGTTCTTCATGTTGTTTCCAAGCGGATTGTGCCATAAAGGCTGGTGTGGTGGGGCTGGCAGAGTTAAAACCAAAAGCTGTTGCTGATGATATAAATCTTCATCAAGTCAGAGGTGATCATGGTCATAATAGGGAGGCTGCTCTAGATCAAAGAATGCATGATGAACTCTGATGCATTTTTAAGGAACAGTACCATTTGTCTCAGCTTTATAATGTGCCTTTTCTTCTTTTTCGTTTCTGCTCTCTGCTTGCTTGTTTAGTGTTGTTCATATTCATCTCCCTTATCTACGATGATTTTGGAGCAGGAATTCAAAGTAAAGACTTCTGTTTTACTAAGGGGGTGCTTGGTTTATTTTTTGTTTTTATTTTCAAGTGATATGTTTTTATTAATAATTATAAAAATGTCATTTTCATTTTCGATTTTGTTTTTGGTTTTTTATTTTTGTGAAAGAAATGGTGAAAATGACTTTTTTTGGTTTTCATTATTTTCTTTACAAAAGTCTAAAAACATGAAACAAAATGAAAACAATGTGACATTTTAATAATTATTAGTGAAAACAAAAACCAAACCAAACAAGTCTTAAATTTTATTTTTACTATTTTTTTCACAAAAATCTGAAAACATAAGATAAAATGAAAACAAAGTGATATTTTTGTAATTATTAATGAAAACAGATCAATTTAAAATGGAAACAAAAAATAAACCACATAGGCTCTAAGTAGATTATAAAAAAATTTCGAAGGTATCATTCTCCTTTACAAATTACAAGGGAGGGGTAGGTTTTTCTTTTGGGGTCTGAGGGAGAAGTAGGTTTAGAAAATTGAAATTGATGCTGTCAATGGGCTGGGTAGCCCATGGACTCTGAGCTTGGATACACTCATATAGGTCCATGGGCTCAAGCCTGATCCTAGTTATTAGGCCTACAACACCATCAGGCTTGAACCTAAAGTCAAACCCATATGACCCCCTCATTTGCCTAGTTTCCCTCTGCTTGTTTCTTCCCCATTCTTTTTCGCTCCTCTCTTATTGATTCTATCTGTAATTTGCTTTGTTTTTTCCACCTTGAATCAGAAATCGACTGAACATCGTGCAAGCATAGTACTCTAATCTCTAAACAAGGCTTTACACACGTCAACACTTAATAATAGATGTATTTAGACAGAAATTATCATGGAACTGCATTGAATGTAAGTGATAAATATAAGAATTAAACTGAATAAATTTTTTTTAACAATAAAAGGGTTAAGAGTCGAAATGAACGTAGACTAAAAACATAGGGACTACAAACTTGTTTAAGATTCTTAAAATAATTACATGATAATTTTTATTGATCACACAAGTTTATAAAAAAAAATCTATAAAAAAAAAGATTTTGTCTACATGGCAGATGCGGCTCAATTATTTAATTCAAGCTTTTTACCACACTTGAGTCGAGAGCCTGTTATACAACGTGTTGGTAAAAGTGAAGAGTTCTATTAGAATTTAAAAGAAATTCCTATAAGAGCATGTTTGAAAAAGATTAATTTTTTTCAAACAGTTATTTTTGAAGGATTAATTTATTTTGTAAAATAATTATATTTAAGTAAAAAGATTATTTTTTAAAAAAGTTTTTACATGAAATTCAATGTAAAATTTTTTTTTTTGTACAGCTTAATAATCATAAAATTTGAAAATTGAAACTTATGATTTTAGCTTATAAATTATTTCTTACACTTTGATATGTAAATATTATTTTGTCTTTAATAAAATATTTTTTTAATCATTCTATACTTATTTTAATAATTTATTGCATAAAAGCGATTTTTTTATATCATCTAAACTTTCATATTAACTTAAAATTATTTTACAGCCTAATGCATCCAAACATAAAAATGAATTGATTATAATTGATTTTAACAATAATTGATTATAATCTATTATAATAATAATCGATTATCAAAGTAATCTATAATTTTCACTTTCTCAAACAAACCCTAAGTAACCAAAATAAAGAAAAAAAATTCCTATAAGCCTTTTTTAAATAATAGAAAAAAAATTAATTGTGTGTTAATATAAGTAGAAAGAATTTGAATATTTTTTAAGTATATGATCTTGAATTCGATTTTAAAATTTATATGTATTGAAATAAAAATAACACTCTTATAAAAGATCTCTATTTAAGTATTGATCATATTTCTAAAGATTAATATCTTATTTATTGATTAAAGAATATTCTTAAAAAAATTCTTATAAGCCTTTTTTAAATAATAGGAAAAAAAGAAGAGACAAGTTATTTGTCTCGTATGCATTAAATTAAATAATAAGTAACGTGGCGTAAACGATGGGAAAAAAGCCCGGCGCGTACGTATGAAAAGCTGGACGGTACCTTGTTATTATCTCATCTACTATTACGTTGGATGCAAGAAAATGATGGTGCAGCAATGGTGGTTGTGGAGAGTAGCATTGAGATTCTTGTCCTTCAGGAACGCAACAATGGCAGTGTGTTTCCTTAACGTCATTATTGCCGTGCTTTTTCTTCAAGGCTTTCTCGCTTCTGCCTACACTCGCAACACATACTCAACTTCATCAGGCAAGTCCTCTTCTCTCTTTCTCTTTCAAAACTCTTGAATTTTCTACCGACTTAAACCAAATGGATCCTTCATGGGTGTTGCATATTTTCGCTTATCATGTCATGTATTAACATTTAAGATTTTACCAAGGTTATGGCTCTTTGGGGTGATTGGATTAAGATAAGCTAAGGAGGCTTTTGAATTTGCTTGTTTCTATGATTTTGACTGTCTATTTTTCTTTTTTATATATAGATTTTTGTATATTCTTTTTCTTTTTTGTTTTGATTTTTTTATTTTTATATAAAGATTAAGGCTCTTTGGGCTAAAAATGTGGATAAAGCACAAATCCTCCTTAACTTGAGTTGAATTTGAATTTAAATTTTAATAATGGAGAATAGGGGTAACAAGTTGAACTCTTTGACATGCTTGGTTAGAGAGGTTCTAATACCATGTCAAGGAGCCAAATTTATCTTGAAACCCTAAGCTGTTAGGCTCAGGCCTTGGAATTGATTTAATCCCTAAGATTAATTACATTGGGAAATGGGAACAATCAGAATGGATTTTCTCTACTTATGAACCTTGGGTACTTCAGGCATATTATATATGACACTGATTATGCTTATGACATGTCTACGATAGATTTAAGATGTTGTGAAGGATTTGTTAAAATTCTTGTATGATATGCTGTTGATTTTAAATTGCAGCTCAACTCAGTTATGTTAAGGAATCGGAAGAGATTCGTCTTGCCATGCTACCATTAGAGCTGATAAAGAGAGTGAGAAATGGTTTTGTTTTTCACTATATTCATTATGCTTCTGGTATAATATCTTGTTTGTTGAACATATTCATACCTAGGATTCCAATATTATGACTTGTGAAATACTTGCCTTTCTCTGGGTTTGCTAAGTTGCTCTATGAGATAATGAGCTCAAATAGAATGTCAGATGAGTGGAAGAGGAACACTTTGATAACTATTTACAAGAATAAAGGAGACATATAAAATTGTGCAAAGAGATCAAGCTCATGAGGCAGAATATGAAATTGTAGGAAAGAGTAATTCAGAGTAGATTAAGACAAGGGACGTGCAAATTAGAGAACTGATTCGGTTTTATGCCAGGGAAGTAAAAAATGGAGGCTATATAAACTATTGCGGGGTTTGATGGAAAGTGGCAGAAGGAAGATAGTACAACGAAAAGGATTATAGGAAGGCCTAAGAAAAATTTAAAAAGATACCATTGGAAAAAACTTCACTGAAATTTTGGTTTTTGATAGAGTCTAATTGCTTCTATTGATTCATCTAGTCAATCCCACCTAGTGAGATAAGGCTTGGTTCTTGTTGATTTTTAGGAAAATGAAAGCTTATTTCAGATGTTCTGGAACAAATCAATAAATTGGATGTAGGTTTCAATTTATCCTCTAGTTGGAAGACAAGCAAACTTAAGACTGTTCTGTGACTCTGAATTTCTACCATTTTAGGTGAGGGAGATTGAGCATGAAGTATACACTGGACCAGCAACATTCCAGCAGAAACACACTAAGCAGACTGCTGCAGTTGATTTGTCTAAAAGGTTAAAGGATTTCCGTTCCCTCAATGATGCTGCCAGCTTGAAAGGTAAGAGTCTAGGAATCTGTTTCAGTCGTAACACTTTCTTGTATGTGCAAACACAAGCAAGCAAAGAACATAGCAAATGTGCATGCTCATCGGTGCTCTGAAGTCACAAAATATCATTTAGACAATGTTTCCATCGAATATTATTCAACAGTTAATCCATCTTGTTTAGATCATCATAGTAATATAGCATTATGGCATGCTGTAGTTACTAGTTATAGTGAACAAGGATAGCCATTTTAGGTGAGGGTTTCTCCGATGATGCTTTTGGAATAGGATTATGATTTGAGTTCAAAGGCTTATATGACTAGCATTAATAAATTCTATGTAGGGATGTAATTTTTTTATTGATTTATCTCTTTTCAATAAATGATCAATTCAAAGGGGAGTTCCAGCAAGTTTAGCTCGTTCATGTTGTAATGTCTTAGCAACCTCGTTTGAAGTCTAGGCTCGTCTTCTTTGATTTAAGGCCTACCATAGTCCTCTGTCAGACATATTTAGAAGTTACCAATTTCAAATCCTAAGACTTCCCTTCATTACATTCACCTTAAAACCTATCAAACAATAAAGCTATAACATGCAGGCCCTGCTCCCAGCACAAACATACCCCAATATATTATTACTAATATATGTCTTTGTGCCAGCTGATTTACCACTGAATCGACTGAATAGCATCTGTAGCCCTTAACGCGACTTGCTTGAATCTAAAAGTATTGCTCACCCTAAATCTTTTAAACAGGCGCCATTGAACTTTCAATTTTTGATATTTTTTTGAAGTTTTACTTCTTTTGATCTTTTGGTGTCCTTCACTAATCTAAATCCAAAAATAAAACTAACAACCCTGAATAACATGATTTAATTGTGATGTAATTTGAATATAAGCCTAAATTATTAATTTACAATGTACAGTTTGGTCTTCTAGAATTTGATATACAATATGTCTGCTATTCCAATTGCAAGTTGTACATGCTGACATCTAAACCCTTAAGTGTTTCAGTAAAATAATAATCCTAGTTTCAAAGCTTACTGATCAAATTATATTTGGATTTTTTTTTCCTTTTATATTTGTGGTTCTCAGCTTCGGAGGAATGGCGTAAACGGAAGATGGAGAGGGAGAGGACCAGACAAAGACAATTGGAGAAAAATGGAACAACCACCTCCCAAGCTTGACTTTATATACTCTCTAATCTCAAGTGAAAGATGACATTCTAAGTTAAATATGCATAGCTGGTCAATTATAAGCTGTTAGTTTATGCTGTACAGCAACCATCCTCCACCATTGTTCTGAAAGTTGAGCTAGCTACTGTTTTTTTAAATTTTCATAGTTCACATCAGGTGTAAATGCATATTTCCTGCAGACAGAACTGGGTTGTGCTTGATACCACATAATTCAGCTTCTATTTTAATCTTTTTTAATATAAACAGATGATTCTATTATAATCTTGTTTGATTCTTTCTTCATGCTTTTCTTTGTTATTTTCGAAAACCAGAGTATCATGAAGATTATTTGAAGGTGGCATTTGAGGAGTGAGGATCTAGGCATAATCTGCAGATTGCAGTCATGAATATATCTTGAAGCTACAAATTTGATTATTATATATGCTAGAAATCAATGTTCCAAATATCAAGGAATCAATTCACCACAAATCTTAAAATAGTGGAAGAATACCTTTTGAGAAGTTATTGCATACTCTTGGAATAACAATAAATGCATATTCTAAGATGATCTTCACCATTGATTTTAAACATACTCTCATAAATTTTAAATAACTTAAATCAATGGTGAAAACCATCTTAGAACATACATTTATTACTACTCCATGAGCATGCATATATTGTTGCTCCTGGAGCATGAAATAATTTCTCATCTTCAAATGACTTGATAAGTATATCTAGCATGCTCCTATAATGAATGTACTTATAAATTTGCACAGGAACAATTAATTTGACCTACCAATTTAATTTTATATCAGAAATTCAGAATATGGATGATGATTGTCAAATTTGTTATCATGAAGTCACATACGTTTAATATCATGTCATCAAGAAACTAACTAGATATTTTTAAGAGTGGTCTCAATTTGTGTCTCACACTAAACACTACCTTAATGAAATAAGTACCAGCTTCGTGATTTTTAAAATCCAATGCGCAATAGTAGAGCTTCAGCCGCAAAGAAAATATTGAATAAACTATCATGAATAATAAATAATTAAATTGAAAAACTTTCTTTGAGCTCTTTAAATGATTCTGGACTTTCAAAGACAAGCATTAGATGGTGGATTATGGTGAGGATGATGGCTATGTAAGCCTACCCAAGCGTGTGGCTAGCTTGTTTTAAATAAGAGGATAATTCGAAGGTTGACTAGTTGACCACGGATATTGCATGATCCTATATCCTCCTTGAGTCAAAAAGTTGGCTTAAATGGAGAAAAGGGTTATGGAAAGGATGTGGGTCAAAGTAAAGTGAGAGTACTTTCCTTGAACTGGTTCACAAATCCCAAATCAATTCAGTGCTAACTAAGTAAAAAATGGAAGAAAATGATGATTTTCTAATAAATTATTACCATACATTGCAAGTGATATCATTATTGTCGAAATAAAACAAAGCATTAGCTGAATTGGTCGGTAGTGCCAAACAGCCAACACATTGAAGATTAGATCAACAACGACAATTAGTTTGGTTTGCACTTTATGTCCTAAAGTTTTTGACATAGATATGTGAGTGCGTACCTCAAAATTCTGTCATTAAATTGATGATCAAATTGTATTCTGAACCATCCTCACTTTAAGAAACACATTTCATTGACTAAACATTTTGAGAATGAAGGCAAAGGAAAAAAAAATTTAATCCACAACTGCTCATCGATTATGATTCATTTTAATAACAACTCCAGGTAATTATAGATTATTAAAACAATAACCATAATTTTTATTGTAATTAAATACTTATTTATAGCGCAAACAGGGTTAATTAAGTAAATAAGAATAAAATCACTTCTCTTGAAAGCTAATGTTCAATTCCCGCTACCAATAGTATAAGCAATCTGTAAGTACAAACGTAAGTTTTATTGAGACTTGTAATATGTCTAGTTTTATTACTTTAGAATGGATACCATCCCTTTCCCTAAACTTTTAATAAAAAAAAAAACATTTATAATTATATGATCTTGTGTATGGAGATTTTAACATTTTCATCAACTTGAACTTAATTAATTGTTCCCTTTAATTGCGCACCCAATTAGTTGTTCCCTTAAGTTTTTGAGTTACTATTTAAAATTGCCATCTTTTTGAATAAGAATTTTCGAGGTTTGTAGGAGAAAACAAAAACGTTAGATTTGTTTTCTTAATCGGAATGTCAAATACCATATCGGCGGCTTTCCTCTAATTTCTTTTAATCTCCCTCTTTTGAATCTGTAGCAAGTAGCCTGCCATTCTTCATACATGTAATATTGTTTCTTGTTGACGGAGTTTGAGAAACTTTTTATACAGTAATTTGGAATCTTTGGTTACAGCAGTTCTATCAGTACCAAATTGAGACAATCAAATTCCATGTCAAGAAAGTAAAATTGGGAAAAAGCAAAATATATACCTTTCGATAAGAAAATGATCATAAAATATTTCTGATAATGATTTTGTGAAAACTTATGTTATTTAACTTATGTTTGTCTATATCAAGTTTTGCTTTTAAGTTGTCAAATCATAATAAGATAATGGAAAAAAGATAAACCATTATTAACTTTTATTAGTTAAATATTTCTTTTCTAGTTGGATTGAAAATATAATGATGTCACGTTATCTAAACAACGAAATTAGTATCCGTTTGAAATGGTTTTTTAAAAGCTGCATGTACTCTCTCTCTCTCTCTCTTTTAAGTTCAATTTTATGATATACTAGTTAGTAGTTAAAATGGAAAAATATAGAAGATCACCGTTCACAGAACATCATCCGGAAAAACCATGGTAAAAGCTTCTATATATTGATCAAAAGTTTATTAGTAAAGTGCTACCTAAATCGGTTTTAGTATTAAAAAATTAAAGTAATAGATATTATAGGATTAAGTGGTCTAAAAATTAAATTATAAATAATAATAATAATAATTAGAATTTAAGAAATTCCAAAAAACAAAAACTTGAATATAGAGTAGATTATACTAGATTTCTTTGAGATTTTAAAAACTTAACAAAAATACTTCCTCTAGTTTTTATTATGGGTAAAATACTTCATTTTTTACGTTAAAATACTTTATATTATTTATTTATTTATTTATTTTTTATCAGAAATGATTTAATTGAGAAATCTTACAAATTTCAATCAAAAAATTTTTTTTTACACATACATCAAAAAAAGTGAAGGCCCCAAAACCTCACATGTAGATATCTTTACTAACAAAGCTAATTAACATCTTCTAATTTTGAATATCATATTGACTTTCCTTATATTTTAAATTTTATCATACAAATATATTTCCTGCCAGAAGAGCCTTTTATAGATTTATATTTATTTGATGGGTCAATACCCGTTGCATCTATTTTAATAAAAAAAAAAGAATAAAAAGATATGCTGGTAATAGAAAATGTATTTTGCTTATAAGAATGGTAAGGAAGAAAGTGATAGTTTGATCATAAAGTACTCTTAATAAAGTTACCAAGATTATACCTGTATGGGATGACACAATGGAATTGAGCTACGTGTATAGAATGTTTATTTGATTTTTTGATTAACTTTATAGGGAGAGGGTTATACTGTTTTGCTCTCGACTCAAAAAAAAATTAAAATTCTAGTGTGGACCATACTTACTCATGACATGAGTCCGTAACCACCTCAACTCTTTTTTAATAAAAGAAGTTTACAAAAAAAAAGAAGTTACCAGACTATAATTCGAAAGTTAAAAAAACAAAAAAGTTTGAAATTGAATATTTGCGTGAAAGATTGGTTGGTACACAACTTAAATATCCCTTAATGGGCGATGAAGAAGCAAATAATTAACCCCCCCCCCCCCCCCCCCCCCCCCCCCACTTATCCTCAACACTGGGAAGAACCACGGTGGTGGTCTATGGGTTATTTATTATAGGGTAAGCAGAAGAGAGAAGGTTGCACTGCACATTGTTCCTTTCTTTAGGAAGGAATTTGCAGCTATGTGATCACTTCGATTTTGAAACTTGAAGGTGAATTTGGATATTTACTTCAGAGTCATTGGTCAATGCTTACGCTTCATCCACTTCTAATTAACGTGAAAGAAGTAAGCAAAAGGATAACACAGAGAATCAAAGTTAGGTCCCAAAGAGAAATTAACTACAATCATTCTGGAAAGTACCCTAAGCCCCACCTTTTCGGGGGGAACATAAATGGCAGGTATGGTCAAATAATGCAATGACCTAATTCGTCTCATTTTGTAATTGCGGCCATCGTTGTGCACAAGTTTGTTACAAGCTTTGGTTCTTTTGATCTTTAAACTATAGTCACTAATTGTTGCATAACTTTTCACTTGCTTTGATTGCTATGGTCAAATGTCAAAGAAACTTGAACAGTTGGTCAGATTTAGCTGCTCATAATGGCTTTGTTTTAGTGTCATTACAACTGTGTGATCACTAAACTTCTATTTACCTAGCTTAATACAATTTCGCTTTTGGCCATTGGTTGATCAAACTCTAAATAATGTCTTCATTGATGCCATCCCACGTGCAATTGGAGGTTTGCGACATTCAGTCGGCAAGAGTCGTGGATTACCCTTCAAGGGAAACTCATCAATATTTGATATGGCTTAATTGCAATCATAATTGCCGCTCATGTTTTTATTTAGGGGTAACCAAAGGAGTTTTTTTTTTCTTTTTCTTTTTTTAGGTACATAATAAAGGAAGTTTTGAATAGGCAAACATTGGACATCAAAAGAATGTACCTATTATACATATATATTTTTTTATTATATATAATACCTATTATGGGTAGGGACGTCTTCAATGGTATTGTTGGATTAATGGACCAATTGTCTAGACCCTAGATTTATTAATTAAGAAAATGAAGGGATGAGATGAGTTACCAGGAACTTGTTTAAGAGGTAAGACGAAGTTGTGTTTATTACAAAATTAGTCCTATAAAATAATGAAATTGTAGAAATGTCCCTAGGTCATGCCTTGTACCCAATTTTCCTGGCAATCCCTAATAGCCGCCACTACCACCATGCACCACCACCAACAAAGTGGACAGCGGTGGCTCTGGCAGAAACGGTGGTGGTGGCTCATTGGTGGCGATGAGACTCAGGCTTATAGTTCAATTCAATGGTGTTTGAGGGATGGGAGTAGAACGGTTCTAGTTCGTCTTTTGCTTGGGTGCGGTAGTTCGAGGCTTTGCATCTTCTAGTGTTCTGGCTCTATAATTCGTTGAATGGGGCTGCTGGAGGGGTGTTTCTTGCAAGCATTATATATTAAAATAGATACCTACAAAAATATAATAGCACCTTCTCTAAAATGCAATGTGTGGACTCATTTTAAAATTTAAGCAAATAACCTCAACAAATGATGTTGATCACTCGTGTTGATGTGTTCAAGCATATTATCCCGGTCGCTTCATCTTATATCCTTTCACATTGCAACTTCTATATAGGATCTTGCAAGCATATTATTATGCCACTTACTTTAAAAAGCTGATATGAATTTCTTTCAAACAAATAACCTCTCAAGTGATGTGGATCACTCGTGTTGATGTGCATAAGCATAACATCATTTCACGTTCCGATGTGGTCTTTTACGACCAAACAATATTTCACATTCTCTGCAACTTCTATAATAAAGAATAAAAACACAATATATTATCATATGTGAATGCATCATTATGTTACTAGTACTATATATAATATCAATTAAATATTCCAAATCAAAACGCATAAAGGACAATTTGTCACATTTGTATGATCTCACCTTAGAAATGTCTATCTTCTTACCACCACATTTCCTATATTTCATCCCTTAATAACTTCATTTTGTTTGTAGCATTGTCAAATCCTTGGAATGTCTATCTCCTTACCACAATCTTTCCCATCTTCTAAACTATCTTTCTTTTTTCTTCCCTTTTGCCTTTAACCACATAGGCTTCATTGGTAAATTTTGCATCTTCTTGGCGCCTAATGAGGTTTAATGTCCTCCAATGTTTCAATATATTCATTGAGTCATATTTAATTTCATGTGTTTACAGTTATATGGAAGGTATCTTATTATAGCTAGTACTTGCGCTCACGAATTATGTTTGATATTTACTTAAGGTGTCTTATCATGCTATTCCTAGAGCGTAACTTATAGGTCAGTTAGCCTACTCAGCCTTGTGGCATAAGTACCACCAAATCTGTCTTTTCAAGGCAATCCACATAGCTTGAGTTGTTAGATACTCCTCAAACTCGCACTGGACATCACATTCATACAATTTAGTTTACTTGTATAAGCTTTTTTTTATCCAAGATATTCAATGAAGCTATAACACTCAAAACAATTTTGAGTCCCAAATACGTAAACTAGGCTTTGCCTTTTCACAACAGACGCAAACCAACCATATATGATGAACGGAGAATTCTACAATGCTCACTTTAATGCGGTGAGCATCCATGCTCATTAAAAATGATAGATTATAACCTAACAATGATATTCTTATCATAAATAGTGCATACACCTCTTTCACAACATTTTTAATATTATTCATTTTACTTACTTTTTCTTATCACTTTCTCTCACTTAATTATATCCATCCAAAATAAGTGTAAAAAATAGTGTTGTATAAAAAATGAAGTAAGATAATCATTTTTTATTATTACCGGTCATCTCCTTTTTTAGAGTATATTATATTGTAAGTTTGGAAAATTGCATTTTGGTCTTTTAATCAGGCGTCGCTCCCCAGCAACACCCTACAAGATGAACCCACCAATACAATAATAGCACCTTCCTCTAAGCCAAAACCTAGACCTCGCGACCGCTACTCGCACCTCAAGAACCAGTAGCGTCCACCCATAACCATTCACATTCCCAGCGGTCACAGCAGCAGACCAACGCAAGCCTTTCCCCGTCGTAGAACCATCGCACCACAACCCACTCCTCCTCCAAGCCACCATGACCAGAAGCCACAACCTCCATTCTCTACCAAAGGCCCATCCCCTAGAACCATAATAAATTTATTGGGGGCATTAGAAAAAATATTACGATGTTGCTTAAAAAAATGCAAGAATTTAAATTCGGAATTTTTAAGTTGAAATTAAAAATTTAATGAAGATGAACTATTAGGCCATTCATGTGAAGCTTCATCTTTGCAACGGAGAGAATGGAGGACGATAGATTGGAGAAGATAGAATGTGGAAAGTAGGACTTCTTTGCAAATCACTTCAAAATAATTTTGTTTTATTACAAGGATTATCTTTGTAATTTCTTAACTAATCCTATCAAGTTCTTTGAGTTTCAAGTAACACATCTCAACCATTCAATTTTAAATTATTTTATCAATGATTTTTTGATGATGTGAGCATTGATGAAGTGAGCATTATAGAGTTCTCCGTTAAGAACACAAAATTGCTCTATCTCACTTATTGCTTTTGAAAAGTAAGTAACTCTATCGATATTGTAAGTAGTTATTAATCTCTCAATCAATTTTCACCTATTTGATAATGGGTAGTCTTCAAAGAGACTAATTATAATTTGGGGTCTTTGTGACTTGAGTTGAATCAGATTTGACTTAGTTCGATTATAGTCTAATATTTTTATTAGGTCAAACTTTTGAATTCTGTCTCAACCTTTAGACTTGACAAACCTAGTTATGCTCTAGTCTAAGTTGGGTGGAGCCAAAATCGAGCTAAGAATGAGTTGATTTGACAATTAGAGAAAACCTAATATAAAATGCAAGTCTAAAGAAAAAAAAAGGATATTAGACTAGTTGAGCAAAATCACAAATTATAAAAGGATTTTTTTTTATGAATACATATTAAGATTTAATTTAAATGTATTGTCAAGAAAAAAAATTTGTTATTATTTAATTATATATTGATATATCATTTAAAATATTTGACTTTTATAATAATTACCTCAAAAAATTACATATGTGATAATGTATAATTGATTAATAGTATAAAAAATTTTACATTAATAGTACAACAAAATTAAACTAAAAAATATATAACTAAATATATAACATCATGCCAGAGCTAACCGACCAGTCAGGAGCATTCCACCAAATATGAATATTTAAATTAACATCAAGATTAAAAGTGAGATTCTATCTCATCTCCAGTTGAGCAATAAGGAAGGAGTACAAGAGGAAAAAAAAAATACATCAATTACGTTCGTTAAATAAAAGATTCGAATCAAATCATTGAAATGGATTGAAGCTGAACCTGATATATATATAAATAACCCAAACCAAGAATGAAGGAGCATATATTTCTCCTCTTTATTGAAAACAACGTTCTGATATATGCTGCTTTTATTCCTTCATTCTTTCTATCTCCTTTATTTATTTGGGTTAATTTAACGTTGCCCGAGATCTTGTTTATTTCCTTAGAGGTTTTTAATTCCTCTTTTTCAGCAGAATTTCCATATAATATAGAATTGCAGATAGCGAAACACACATTAACTTCGATTTTAAAAGCTTAGCTTTACTGTCTTTTACATTAGATAAAATATTTGTAAAATATATAAAAGCTATTGGTAAAAAGGGCCCATATTTTAGTATTTTTGTCGGCTAATGCGTAAGGTTGGCTAGCGTTAGTGGATGTGCAAGAGGGTTTAAAAAAGATCATATAAGGCTATTTTTGGTTAGAAGTAATGCCGTGAGGGTCTTAGAGATCATAATATCATTCCAGAATTGTAAATTTCGTGTTTATCATTTAAGGACAAAAAATACAATTTCCATGAAACCTAATAATAAGTTCTAGATTCATGGTATTGGTTTTCAATTAAAAAACTATACCACTTTTCTAATATTTCTAAGTTTCCAACTCTATTCGCTATAGAGAGCACCCAAAAAAAATGAAATTTATTTAAAATTGAAAACAGATTATATTTGTGATTGTAATATCTTATTATTTTTTGGACAGTTGACACGCACAACATACAATTTTTTACTAATATGTTGTAGAAAACAAATCTCTATATGCCGTGATAAATTTCATACTGTTCAATTTACATTAAAAAAAATTACTTTTGTTGGATGAAGCATTTACCGTTAGGTTAAAAGTTATGCTGACCCACAATCAATAATCCCCTAATTAGCAATCCATCCTTTTTCAGGAATCGAACCTCTTGTCCGATTTGACTCTAACTCACCTGGCCTTACCAAGACAGAATGTTAGCTTACAAATGTTAGCTTACAACTAACATCTTCTTACTAGCTGTTGCCAAGAGTTTTTGCTTTTGACCATAGCTCTAATATCACTTGTTGGATCAAAATCTCGTCATCAGGTTAAAAGTTATAGTTGTTGGTTATGATGCAACTCTTTCCACTTAACCTCATCAACAAGCGCAATGATTCTCCGACTCTATATAATTGGGCCTTGTCAAGACAGAATGTTGGCCGATAACCAACAACTTCCAATGTTGATAAATATTTAAAATGGGATAAATTTCTTTTAAAAGTGAGTTTGTCTTTAAAATGAGTAAGTAATGATGTATTCATTCTTGATTTAATAGAGTTTATCAATATCTCAACTCACTAAATAATCTAAGAGTTAATATATCATTATTTGCTCACTTTAAAAATAAATTTACTTTAAATGAGTTTTTTACTTCAAAATAATATAGTGCATGTACTTTTCAAACTTAAAAAACGTAAATTATAGAATTCTAAAATTGGTGAACTAAAGTTGAATCAACATATGAATCAGCAACTTACAGAACTCCCATATACACGACTCTTGCTGTAAAGATCCAGTTCTGAAGTTACCCAAAAAAAAAAAAAATCCAGTTCTGATAATTTTCCATTCAAGCAAATCGTCTATTTAGATACAATCTTGTAATTAAGATCTTGAATCACTTCTACTCTCACCCATTTGATCAACTAAAAGCAAGTTAGCTATTGGCTATGCACTTAGTGAGAAACCAACTCAACACAAATATCTAGTTAAAATTGAGTGGGTTTTGTCGTGGACATGACTCAGTCAGGTTAGAACTGCGTTGATGATGAATTCACAATCTTCTAAAAATCTGATCTCAAAAACAATATCATAAATTTTAAATTTTATCAAAGTTCAAAGTTAAATGGGTGTGTCAAAGCTTCTCATTAAGAAATGGATTTCTAGAAACCATAGGCATGCCACAACATAACCTATATCATATTAAACAATTAAAGCCGAAAGACAATTAGTTCAATATACTAAGTGTCCCCACAACAATCACAAAACCTTGATCACAATCTATGTTGAAAAGACACCCAAAAAGAACAAAACATTATACATATACAAAAAAAAAATGTTAAAAGCTATAGAAATCACATGCAATCTTCTCTTTCACCTTTAGGCTTTTAAAATTTATTTTAAGTGCACACATACATGCTTAGCTGTTAAACAAAGTATTTTTTTAATAGTACAAGTATATATATTATGCCTTTTACTTTATTATGTTGATGTTTAATTCATGCTTTACATGGATATTATTAGTATAGTCTAATCACACATACTTTTATTTATATCATTTTATATTTATATAATTTTTATTGTTTGATTACATTTTATCTTACCTTATTTTTTACATATTTTTATTCTAATTTTACTATATAGACAGATATGAGATATACATTTTACTTCTTTTCTTACTAGTAGTATCTAGTGGATTTACATTTTTATATGTCATTATTTAAATTAAAAGAATTGGAAACATTATTATTGGGCTTAGTGGTGTTCAGGCTTTCTCTCTCTCTCTCTCTCTCTCTCTCTCTCTATATATATATATATATTCATTGAGATACCAAGTAAACGACACAAGATGATATATAGAAGGTGACCTATATGAGTCTTCTAGCTACTGCACAGGTGAAATTAGTTTGCAAAATTGACTGATCAAGCCAATTTGATTATTTATGAGAGATTTCAATTTCAGGGTTAAGTTTTGAGTTTCTAAAACTTCCGTCATCAACAACCGACTTAAGTTCATTTGGTGGTACGTCGTTTCCTTTTGAGCTTAAAATATAAAAATGAAGTGGCCATTTGGTGGTACAAATAGGTTATGTTTTGTCCAAATAAGTCTAAATTTATGAATGGTCATTGCTTTTTATTAAGTGGTCATTTGATCACTCACAAATTTAAACTTATTTGAGCAAAGCATAACCTATTTATACCCTTAGTGATAGATAAAAATATGATATATGAGTAAGTATACAATTATAAGTTCAAATTATAACAATGATAATTACTTGGGGTCAGACTATAAAAATATTGTTATGATTCTATACTCTTAACTTGGATAGTCTGCCTTTAATCAAAATAGTCAAGTTGCACATAAGTTGGCCCGTACACTATCATAACGTAACAGACAAAATATTCATATAGATGATTAGTACAAAACGGAAAAAAAAAATTTGGTAAACAAAATTTAGGATAAGAGGAGGATGGCCCACTCTAGGGTCAAGGTAAACCCCCGGACTCAATGAACATTTATAGGAAATTTACAGATAACCTAAACCCCAAGAAATGAATTACATTTATAAGAGCAACAGGTTTTTTGGTTTTGCTCTTAATTTTGGTTGATGTTTTTGCTGCTCTTATTTGTTTCTTTCTTGTATTGTATTTAATTAATTGCTATTGCTCCTCTCTATCTTTGAGAGTTTTTGAGCCTGCTTCTTTGCTATTAATAAAAAAAAAAATTGAATTGCGTTGGCGAGGACTCAAACCTGCGTTTGTCAGCTGGTTGCAACTCCCACCCTTACACCATCAGACCCACCCTTAGATGATCAGTAGAAAACAGAATGTACTAATTCAATGCTTAAATATTATTATTCGGTTTAGCAAAGCCCAAACTCAAGGCTCATCCTAAATTTGTTTTTTTAATAAAAAATCGGTTTGTTAATTAATTAGTTTAGTTGCCCGGGCACTACACGAGTAATCATCATTTAAATTTAATTGATACTAATTTTCAAACTACTATATCATAGCTTTTTTTAAGGTTAAACAATAAAAAATATTTTTATGAATTTTTTTATTTTAATGTGGATAGTCTACCTTTAACTATATCAAGATGGTGGATTAGTAGAGATACGCGCAAACTGACTCAAATATAACTTGACCGTAATAAAAAAACTTAATTTTATTATATATTCATGCAAAATATTCACCTTTAATTTCAATATTATTTGACTCAATTTAAGATATTAAAAAGTTTAAAAGACTTGTAATATTGGATAAAAAATTAAAAATAATTTATTTTAATATTTATAGAATACCATAACTATCATTGTATCACAGTAAAGAAAGGAAACATATATCGAAATAATTAAAAACTAAAACCAACCATTCATAAAACACTTCATTACATTAACATTTTACAATTTGAATTTTGAACTCTAGCTTAAATATATATATATATATATATTCTGGGGTACACCTCAATAAATCAAAACCAAAGTATCAAGACTTAAAATTAAAAACAACTCTTATATTCTTATTACAAAGAGTACATATATCAATTTTCATACTTCATCTAATATCATTCATTATATTTATTTATTTTTCTCAATCACATACTCTTAAAAAAAATGTGTACAATACTTACACCTCTAAAAAAAGTGTAAGATGATCATTTTTCAATTAAAAAGGACTTCACACAAATTTTTGTTAGCCCTAGAAAGTAATCACGTTTCAAATATATTAGTTTACATCTCTACTCTCACCAAAAAAATGAATTGTATATAATAATCACAAGGGACCAAATCCCGTTTTAAAAATATTATAACTTGTAATAGTCATAAAAACCAAATACATCCTCTTAAGGGAAACAATCTAGTAAGACGTGATCATCTAGAGGCGGGTAGACAGAAGATTGTTCCCTAACACGTAGAGCCATAGGTTATGCCAATGTGAAATAAGAAGCACCTTGACGCTTAAGTATTGGTGGCAGTAGAGTAAATTTATTGGCTAGCATGAGCAGATATCAACCCAATTAAACCTCTTGGCTCTTGCCATCAGGTCTTTCATTGCCCAACATGCCAAGATCCATTAATCTGAAAATGGCACAGGAAAAGAAGTTTTATGAAATTAAAAAGAATTTGTGAATGGTAATTACTTTTTATTGAATAATTATTTATTAATATTGAGTGACTAAAATTTTAAATGAAATTATATATGAAGTTTTATGAAATCACAAAAGAATTTGTCATTAGTTCCTATTTTTTATTAAATGATCATTTACTACTATTGACTACTGAATGTTTAATGATTTTAAATGAAGCTCTTCATATAAAGTTTTATGAAATTAAAAAAAAATTATGAGTAGTCATTATTTTCTATTAAGAGATTATTTGTTGTTACTAAATGGTTATCAATTTTAAATGAGATGACCATTACTTTTTATTAAAGGTAAATTTGGTCATTAGATAAAATAAGATGATCATTCTCTTTGATTAAAACTTATGTGGTTCTTCTTAATAATTTTAATCTTTTTGTCCTTTTAAATTAAATATTATTCCTTAATAGATCTTATCATTAATTTTTCCAATTGATTATATTTCACTGCACCGAAGAGCTTGTACCTAGTAAGTAATAGTACATTGGTTTTTACTCATAAATAATCGGTTGATGTGGTAAGTAATTGATCACCTAAAATAAGGATACGAGTTTAAATTTTAAGAAATTAATTCTTGTAAAAAGATTGTATAATTTTTATACTTTCATAATCCAACAAAAATTTGTCTCATTAGTGGTTTATATAATTATAAACTAAACTACATAAATACTTCATGATCTAAAATAATAATAATAATACATTGATTTTTTTCTTTTTTACAACATTGATTGTTTATTAAAAATAAAAATCTTTTAAAGTGAGAATTATTATAAAATAAATAAATAAATATACATCAATTATTGATAGATTAATAAACTTATTTATTAATAGTTAATGTGAACTTATTTTTTAATTTTACAAAAAATTTTACTTTAAAAAATTCTTGTCCGTTTATTAAAACATATAAGATTTCGTGTCACTAGCAATCCACAAAGCACTATTTTTCCAAAAATATAATTACAAGGCACCACCTGTCGCCTAGATGACGTTCCACACCATCATAACGATAATACTTAATTCACCCAATGCCCAAAATGGTATCCAACATTATTATATTTTAATGAATTTTCATACACATTATATGTATTGATCCCCTAAAGAAGTAAGCAAAAAATCCAACACCTGGGGAATGCCCATTGGGGATGCTGTAATTTTCAGTTTAAAAAATGCCCACCACCCATTAATATTTTATGTGCCATCCCTTGGATTATGCTTCTTAACTGGGAATTTTGTGTCCAGATGCATAAGCCCTAGTTCACACGTGTCCTCACACAACAAGATCTTCCCCTTTTTAAGGTCTCACTTTAGCATCAAACAAATATTATCTTACTTTGTTTTTATCCTTAGTTAAACATGTCACCTAATAGCTTAGCACATTCTTGAATTTTCTAATATGCCCTTGTGCTAAAATGACATTTTATTCCTTGATTGACTAATTGCAATCTTCCAACCCCTTGATTGGCTTTAGATTTTGTTGGTGAGGAAGCAGATTTTGCTTAGAGGTGGGGCTTATTACAAGGGTAAGGCCAACATCAAATGTAAATAATAGAGGGTAAGGGTATTTCGATGAAGTTGCAGCTGATAAACAAACATGTTTTTTTAGTGTCACTTGGATGGTTAGATCTTTTTATTTATTTAATTAATAATAAGATTTTGTTAAAAAAATATCTTAAGGACATTTGTTAAAGATTCAAAATAAAAAAAAAATTCATAAAAAATTGAGCATTCAATACATTGAAAATTGAAAAAAATTATTTTTCATACAAATTTTTTTATTTTTGATTCTTTAACAAATGTCCTAATGATGCACAATTATCTAACAAGTGTTAGAAAAACCAGTAATAATATTACTTGTATAAAAATTTTACTTGTATAAGAATTTTCTCACATAAATCACCTAACTCTCATTATCATATTTTCTTTCTATTCTTATTCATTAATATTAAATATTAATGGTGCACAATTCTCTATGTAAGTTATGTGAGTTGCCATTATGTATAACTAACATTATTCTTATTTATTTACTATTTTTGTTTTTGCTAAACAACATTATGCGTACCTTAAACAGTGAAATGGTTGTTGCACCCCAAAAAAAATAAAAAATTAAAAGGGATAGGGATTTTAAGAAAATGACGACTGATTGACTGATAGAATCAAGTGGGGGCGTAGCTGCAGGTATAAATATGCAACAAACACTAAACACAAATCAGTACCAAAGAATTTGGAAAACAAACTTAACCTAGGAGCCAACTTAGAAACCTTTTTGCATGTATTGGGGAGTTATGGCAGGAAACATGGGTTGGGGTGTAATACAAGAGGAGGGATGGAGGAAGGGACCTTGGACTACTGAGGAGGACAAATTGCTTATTGAGTATGTCAAGCAGCATGGTGAAGGCAGATGGAACTCTGTTGCTAGGCTTGCAGGTGCCAACCAAATTTTATAGACTCAGCTTTGCTTCTTAATTCCTAACATAGTCTATACTTTATACCAGAGTTCAATATCAACTGACTTTCACATTAGAAGTGACAGCACAACTATAGCAACAGAACAAGTAAAATTGTTTCTCACTTCTACTCATTAAATTGGCTACCTTTGTACCATAAGTTCTTCATTTGGCCTTTTCTGACCATTTTTTTTATCATTCTTAACTGTTGAGTCTCAACCTTCAGACTCGTTTTTTTCTTTTCTTTTCTTTTTTCTTTTTCCTTAATCTTTTATCCAAGTGATTGATTATGTAACAGGACTGAAAAGAAATGGGAAGAGCTGCAGATTGAGGTGGGTGAATTACCTGAGACCAGACCTCAAGAAGGGTCAGATAACACCACAAGAAGAGAGCATAATTCTAGAGCTACATGCTAGGTGGGGAAACAGGTAAATTTTGAATTCCCAATCTCTTGAACTTGCATGTTTTCTCTATTTGGGGAGCTTCATAATAAGGCCTTGACTGCTAAATCATAAAAAACTTCAGGTGGTCTACAATTGCAAGAAGCTTGCCAGGAAGAACTGACAATGAGATAAAGAATTATTGGAGAACCCATTTCAAGAAAAAGACAAGAAGTCCCTCTGATGCTGCTGAAAAGGCTAAAAATCGCCTCTTGAGGAGGCAGCAATTTGAACAGCAGCAGCAGTTTCAACAGCAACAACAACTGCAATTCAACTTGGACATGAAAGGGATCATGAACTTGCTTGAGGAAAATGACCATAGGGTGCCTTCTATATCTCAAGAGACACAAGAAATGGTCAGCATGTATCCAAACACTACAGAGGAGCAGGGCTACTTCTACTCTATGCACAATGGCAATGCCTCTGCACTAGCCTCATCAAACGAAGAAATTTTGTGGGATGGGCTGTGGAACTTGGAGGATGTTCTTTGCAATTTCAGTGCAGCTAGTGCTACAAGCAAAGCCAGTCTGCACAATTTAGTTGCTCCCTTCTGTTAAAGTTTTTGTTTGGCCTTGAATTCTGTTAAGAAGCATAGTACTCCAAATTTGAGTCAGGATTAATTGTTGCATAAGGTGTGGACTTAGGATAGTATGTGATATTCTCAAGTACGGTTAGTGTAACGTGTCAATAAAGTGTCTCAATTTTGCTTATAAAGACTGAAATGAACTTTGCTCTTTTGCTTTATTGATTGTTTTTTTTATAACAAGGAGTATTGACAACTTTCTGGCGTCTAGGAAAACAAGAAGGAAAATGGAAGAAATAGGAAAATGATAAACTAGACTTCCTTTACATAATCTTAACAATGATTCTCAGCTGTTTGCTTTTCCTCTTGCAATTGCATGAAGCCAAAGTGGAGGTAGAAGCTTAAAAATAAAACTGAGATTCCATAAAGCACTTAAAAGAACTAATTAAATACCCTTTGCGTCATTTGGATGGGAAAGCTATGTACATAAGCCTAAGCATGCCATTACTGCATAAAGAAATCCCTTTTAAGCATAGATTATAAGACATGTGTGGTGCTAGTACAACTCAATATTGAGTTCTTCATGATATCTTTGTCATCATATTCTTTTCGTTTGTTTAAGCAACACATAATACAAATGCTCTATTATTTTTTTCATTTCTTTCAAATAAATCAATTTGGGCTTAGGCTTAAACTGGGATAGAATTGGATTCTTTAAATCTGACATATCTCACACAGTATCTTTTTTTATTTCACAAATCGTCTTTTTACATGTTTGATTATACCACAAACATGTCAATAGAAGTATCACCAATTGTGACATTCTGCTAGTATCCATACTATCATGGTAGTTTCAGAATCTGGAATTTAAAGAGGGAGAGATACTTCCCGAAATCATCCAGAAGGAGAAAATTTTTCTATAATATTCTTTTGGTTTACATTAATTTTAAAAAATTGATGTTGAAGGAATGATTTTCAAAGAATTAATATTAAAAGAATGAGTAAAATCCTATTATGTTCTCAAAAAGATATATCCTTTATCATTTTAGTCTCTTAGAAATAAATTTGATCAATTTAGTCTCTAAAATTTAAAATTCTTAATTTTTTTTCATCCTTTCATCCATTTGAGTTTAATAATGTTAACTTTTAAAGTTGATTTGTAATATTAAAAGATGACATGACATGTTTAACTTGATCAATTAGGCAAAAATAATGTGTTTTGACAAAAATTCATCTCAAAAAAGTATATAAATACTCTAAAATAGAATATTATGTGCACACACAAACTCCAAGTGATGTGTAAAACTTACAAAACAATATTGTTTTAGTTTAGTTAGATATATCACATTATCTTATAACGTTACAACTTTAAATTAAAGTTAACAAATTTAAACTTAGAAAGAAGTTAATTGCATAAAAATCTTTTGTATAGAAAGCTCACAAATGTTCAAATCAATGGATGAAAATCATTAATCCATCATTTCATACAAAGCCCAAACAATTTTGAGTCATTGATATGTTTCTTTGTAAGGTTACTCTAGTGAAAAATTTGTATAACTTAAATAGATAATGAGATAAAAAAATTTAAAATTTAAAATTTTAGAGACTAAATTGATAAAATCTTTTTTCAGTGACAAAATTAATAAAAAAATATTTTTTGAGAATAAAATAAAGTTTTAATAAAACATATACTAACGCTCGAGAGTAAAAACACTCGAGTCTTGAGTTCTTGAATGATAACTTTAAGTTTTGGAATATATCAGTTTTGTAATTAAAAAAAAAAAACATGATCCTACAGTGCAGAAACTCGATGCGCTCGAGCTTTCTCTAGCAAAGCCCTTTTAATAATATATATATTGAAAAAAAAAAAACAAGTAATTGAGAAGATGGGTTTGAAGTTTGAACATTAGAAAGAAAATTACATGTATATCTTTTTTCCATACACCATGGTCCATTACTCTTTATTCACTGGACCCGCCAAAATCAAATTCACAACGCCACTGGTAGCTCTTATGGTTCTGAAGAAAACAGTTACCCACTTAACGTGTCGTTATTACAGTTCTGCCACTATCTTCTACACACCGCGCCATCTCCATCTTCTCGATCTGCTTCAACTCTGCATCGACCATCGCTCTCAGAGACTTACCCAGCAATCTCACGCTCAAATCCTCGCAAATGGGTTTGCCCAAAATGCCTTTCTCAGCACCAGGCTCGTTTCTGCATACGCCACGTGTGGAGAGTTAACCATGTCAAGGCTCGTTTTTGAATCCATTGAGGCCAAGAGCGTTTATCTATGGAACTCCCTGATTAATGGGTATGTGAAAAATCACGACTTTGATGAAGCCCTTGCGTTGTTTCGCCAAATGGGTCGTAGTGTGGTTCCGGATGATTACACAATTGCAACAATTTCCAAAGTTTCTGGTGAACTTGAGGACTTGGTTTCTGGGAAATTGGTTCATGGGAAGAGTATAAGAATTGGGTTTGTGTCAGATATCGTTGTTGCCAATTCTTTGATGTCAATGTATAGTAGATGTGGAGAGTTTAGTGATGCAACGAAGGTTTTTGATGAAATGCCTCAGAGGAATGTGGGTTCATTCAATGTTATAATTTCTGGGTGTGCTGCCTTAGGAAATTGTACTTCTACTTCCCGTGATGATTTGTGGAACTTTTTTGTGAGAATGCAATCTGAAGGGTTTAAGCCTGATGCTTTCACGGTTGCGAGTCTCTTGCCTGTGTGTTGTGGTTGTTGTACTGGGAAATGGGATTATGGGAGGGAACTACACTGTCATCTTGTGAAGAACGAATTGGATTTGAAGATGGGTTCAGATGTTCATGTGGGGTCTTCTTTGATAGATATGTATTCAAGGAGTAATAAGGTTGTCCTTAGCAGGAGAGTGTTTGACCAAATGAAAAGCAGAAACATATATGTGTGGACGGCAATGATCAATGGTTATGTACAGAATGGAGCACCTGAGGATGCAATGGTTCTTCTCCATGAGATGCAAATGAAGGATGGAATACGACCCAATAAAGTATCACTTGTTAGTGTGCTTCCAGCTTGTGGCTTGCTTGCTGGATTGATTGGAGGGAAACAAATACATGCGTTTTCTATTAAAATGGAGTTAAATGATGATAGTTCCCTATGTAATGCTTTAATTGATATGTATGCCAAATGTGGGAGTTTGGATTATGCAAGACTAGTCTTTGACAATGGTTCTTACTTCAAAGATGCTATCTCTTGGAGTTCGGTGATCTCTGCATATGGATTGCATGGGAGAGGAGAGGAAGCTGTCATTACGTATTACAAAATGCTTCGGCAAGGGATCAAACCAGACATGATAACAGTGGTTGGTGTTCTTTCTGCTTGTAGCAAGTCAGGATTGGTAGATGAAGGCATTAGCATATATAACTCATTGATGACTAAGTATAAAATGAAACCAACAATTGAAATTTGTGCTTGCATTGTAGATATGTTAGGTCGATCAGGCCAGCTTGATCAAGCTTTACAGTTCATCAAAGAAATACCTCTAGATCCTGGTCCAAGTGTTTGGGGATCTCTTTTAAGTGCCTCTGTAATGCATGGGAATTCAATGACAAGAGACCTGGCTTATAGGTGTCTCTTAGAGCTAGAACCTGAAAATCCTTCAAATTATATCTCGCTTTCAAATACATATGCCTCTTATAGAAGATGGGATGTGGTAACTGAGGTGAGAACAATGATGAAAGAAAGAGGTTTGAAAAAGGTTCCGGGTTGCAGTTGGATAACTATTAGTGGTAAGACTCATTCTTTTTCGGTTGCTGACAAAGCACATCCTTCTTCTAGTTTAATCTATGAAATGCTGGATGACCTCGTATCAATAATGACAGGAGATGTTTGTGCTGATATTGATATTCTGACTTAAATCTCCTGGTATTGATGAGATGAGAATCTTATAAAGCGTCTAGCAAACATTGAAAATTGTCCAGCCAAATAGCTCGGCAATCTCTGATACTATTTGCTTGGTGATCTTTCATGACTCAAAATCAGATATGCTGTTCATTATTTGAGTGACAATAAGGGCAGAAAAGCCTGAGCTTGTAGGTGGTTTTAGTAAATATGGTTTACTTTTAAGTGGCATCTTTGAACATGGTGAGTGCAATTGGTCCGTGAGATATTGAGCAAGAGCAACTAATCAACGTGCAGATGAGATGCTTGGAAGTTCACATGTAGTCTAAGTCTAACCATCATGAAAAAGCAATAGATCTCCATGCTAAATCTTAAAATTTCCTCTTAAGGTTCCTTGAATTCTGTGCAACAGATCTGCTCATGCAGGCTTAGTTGGTAAAGATATGTCGTTCAAATCAAGCCTTATTACTGCAACGGTAACAAAAGCATATAAGCTATCCACAAGGATGGGAGAATAGGGATCTGGATGTTCACATTCTGATTTACAACCTGGATAGCAGAGATCTTCATTTCAAATGTAATAATAGCAGTAACAGAATGTTGGCTGCAGCCAGCATGTCTTAGCAGATGTTGATTCAACAACTCATGCTACCGTGGGATAAAAGTGCTGTATCGTCAGTTTCAAATTCCTTCTTTTTTTTTTAGTTAACTCGAATGATAATTCTTTTCAAACAATACAGGATGAAAGAGCAGTTTAGGAAGATTAAATGATGGTATGTACTCTCACTGCAGGTTTTCCTGCTTCAACAACTTTTTTGTTTTTTCATTGAGAAAAGTGGATATATCTTTTCCTGCTATTTTGCTAGTTCTGGGTAAACTAGAGAAGATTAAGTTATGTGGTGTTGCTAACTATATCATATATCGAAGTGCAATGCTTACTCTTTTTTTTTTTTTGCGTCTTTTGAAAGTTTAGGGTGAGAGAATAGTCTCTCTGTGGTTTTAAATTGCGGTTATATTGCAATTACAAAAATTGTGAGAAATTATAAAAAAAAAATTATGACTGATGCAACCACAATTCTAGTCACGATGCAATTACAAAAACTTCTATAACTATAATATTATAATTGCAATTATTATTGCGGACCACAATTTAAAATTATGGTTCTTCTCATTCCAAGACCAAAATAAACTACCAACCTCATCAAGAATTTATAGTAGAATTATATATTGCCTATCAATTGAAGATCCCAGGATTCGAGGTTAAGCCATGCAATTGTCATAAGCAGAATCTCACATATGGCAATGTGGATGTCTGTTTTCAGTTGAACATGAGCTAATAGAAGTGGGATGTTAAAGAATCCAGGACATTCTTGTAACGGGCTATGTGGAAAAAAATTTGTATATCGTGATGCAATTTCTTGATATCAATCAGGTTACTTGTATGTTTATTTATACCAATAACCAGAAGTAGTAAGCGTCCAAATAAGACAATGGAACTTGTATTAACTGTCCAAATAAGTTACAACGTTATCGTTAAAAATCACACCTATTAAATCCCCCAACCTAAAATTTTCAGGAGGAATTTTTTGTTTCACCTCACGACCTTACAAGAAGTAAGGAATAAAACTACCCCAAAATATACGCCACCTCCAGATCTCTTATAGCATAAACCACTAAATGAGTGGTCCCGCACGAGTTTGAAGATTTTTCTTGTGAAATAAGACTCGACATCATCTTGACAAGTCAAAATTTCCCTCCAGAATTGAGTAAACTTCAGCAAGGGAAGTCACCTTGAAATCTGGTTTGAGATCAACATCGGCATACTCAGGAGAATCATATCTTCCTGTCTGATCAAGCAAGCATGTAAAAGCTCCTGCTCGCTTTCCACAAGCCACCTGTAAAAAAGTCAAACAAGCAACATTAATCAATTACCATCAGAATACCATAAATTTACAAGGAAAATCTGTGCATAAAGGAAATATGTGCATAAAATGGAAAGCAATTGCTTTGCAGATGTGTCAGAAATAAGGAGCCACTTTAAAAAGATCTTCTATTTGCGCATCTTTACAATTACACCAGTCATGCCCTAATAAGACAATGAAATTTCACTTTGCTAGTTATTTATTATTATGTATCGATAACTTTTTTGTCACAGTTCTAAAGAAAAGTTCCCAACATATTTTAGAAGTTACAAATACAGAATAACAAAGTTACAAGCAGGCATAAAGATGGTGTAAAAAGTTGTGCGAAAATACAGGTATGTAAATAATATTTCTTGACTTCACATTATAAGTGCAAGTCGAAGAAGTACTTGTCCAAATGTTTTATCACACACATATAGGACCAATTTACCCACCTGGTGAGAAAAGGCTTTTGTTGCTATTGCTGTTATATAGGACCAATTTATTATGTACACTATATGACACTCTTTTTGGTCACTCAATATAGTTAAATGAAATAAAATTTGCCCATCATTTGTTAACATCATTTTTTGTTATACAGGATTTAGTCCCTGTGCAGGCCACTTATTTGTGCAGGACCCTCCTCATTCTATGACCAAACAAATGCAGGTATTAGAAGTGGCATAAAACTAACGTGCATAAAGTGATGTGAAAATACCACTACCTAATGTGAAATGAACTTCAGAACAAATAACAGCTTGAGTCACAGGATTCATCTCGTTACAAGCAATAAAGCACACTGGTTTGCAGAGTGATGATGAAATTCTTGTGCAGACCACAAAGTTTACTAGTCAGCATTGCAGAACCAACTCTATGTCGAAGATTTGAAATATTTCATTTTTCTCTCCTTTCTGAATTTTGTAATGAAAATATTTACTGTTCTGCCTTTGATTTTGCAATTATTTCTATAAAATATTTTTGTTTAATCAAAGGTGAAAAGAGAAGCTAGAAAATCCACAAGCATTATTTCCATATAAAGATGATGGTAAGAATTGATGCGCTTGAAATTGCTTAGCTACAACGATAACAGTGTGCCAGTAGTCATATATCATGGATATTCACATTATCAGGAAAAGAACGACTTACATCATCTTTAAGGCTATCCCCAATCATTATTACTTCATTTGGTTGAACTTCCCAAGCAGAACAAATATGCAGTAGTGGAGCTGGATCGGGCTTATAAGGACGAAATTCCCTGCTTAATGCTGGAGAAAATGTAATCTGCAGCAATGAGGTATAATAAATTGAAAGAGTTTTAAGTGAGAGTTTTAACACTTAAAAAGAAAGAAGTAAGAGTTAGAAAGTAATTTCCTTCACTGTGCTATCAGCATGGAATATCAAAAGGAAGAGAGGGAAAGAGAAAGAGAAATGTGCATGTTCAATTTATTATGCCTTTATTAGAAAACAGCAGATGGACCTTTTAGAAAAATATCCATATACAATTGGTCAGTAGTCCAGATGCCACAACCTCAACATCCTGTTCATTTCGCTTATTTTGTTTTCTTTATTTATTTACTTTTGTTGGAAGGAGGATTAAATGAAATGGAATAGTAACTGACCAGTGGTTTAAGTTGTATACTAAACTCCCAATTCCCAATATTCAAGTTACAGTCAATAATAGTAACTTTATGACTTGTGACATATGCTGATATGCACCACAGAAACCATATCTTACACAATAAGACAAGAATGAATGCATTAAAAAGAAAGTAGGGGTAGCATTTATTGACGAAAAGATGGTAGAATCTCGTCATAGATTGTGTGGCCATGTGAGGAGAAGACCATTAGAAGCCCCGGTAAGAAGAGTAGATTAAATGGAGGATACCCAAATAGGCAGAGGTAGAGAGAGACCAAGAAAAACCATTTAAAAGGACTTAGAGCTAAATGGACTTTCTGAGGACATGATTTATGATAGAACACAATGGTGTCATCTAATCCATGTAGCTGACTCCACCTAGTGGGAAAAGGCTTCGGTTGTTGTTGTTATTAAACCATAATTATCACACCACACCAACCTTTCTTAACAATAATGAAAATGCAACATAACAAAGTACCATCTTATCCAAGCATCAAGCAACTGTAGAACTTGTCCATTATCACATAGACTGAATTATGTCATACCTATAGACAAATGAAAGCTGCAGTGTAAAATTCCTGTTGTGCTCTTTTCATGGCGATTAGCATAATACCATAGCGAAGCCAAAGACAAGGTTTAAATGGGGAAAAAATGGATAACCTAATTTCATACACAACTTCCCCATATCAATTTGACCCAACTCTCCTAGAAAGAAAAAAAAAAGGAATATATTACAATTGGATTTGTTGATAAACTCACCCCAAACCGTTCATGGAATAAATCAACTGCCGACTTCACATTGCGTGTGATCAATCCCCTCCTGGGAGAAAAAAGCTACATATCATGAGTAATTTATTCACATTTCATAACTACCAAGATCATAACTTCACTATTGTTGGGACAAATTGGTTGCAGTCTTTCATTCAAACAAATTGTATCAGTGAGTTAACAAATACCATTATGGCATTATCATAAAATAAACTTCATATTGAAAAGTCTTCTAAGCATAAGTCATAGGACATATGTAGTAAAAAAAATAAAGAAAAAAAAAATGAACCCCAAAAACAATTGATTTTATTAACTCACTGCCTTAGTGTCTACGTGTTATTAACACAATCTTTGCAAAGACATATGAACATGGATTACAATATGGATATCTAAAAAGCATATTTGTTCTTTTACCTAATTAATCAATCTTTATGGTCCATGCCTATGAACTATCATGCTCCACAGAAGTGGGAACTAGATTATTTGCACTGCCAGCCAGCAAGCTACTTAACACCCATGTCTAATAATTAATATAGTATTTTATTCAATCTCAATTTGAGATATGGAACATACGTGGCTAAAGAACCCAAGCCTTAAAAGTTTATGAACCAAGGCTGCTGTTGTTCAGTCATATTCCCAGTATAGATTTGGTAAAGAAAGGTACAAACACAGAGAAAAACAACAAAAGAACAAAATCTTGATAGAAAAATCTAAGAAATAAAACCTTAAACCAACTTGGATATTTTTCCTCTAGATAACAAATATATATCAAGAAAAATAAACTACCTAATGCTCCGAGATTGTATAAAGATAAGATGTTTATTCAGAGATGAAAAGAGTAAAAAACTGTAAAAGGAGAGAAGAAGGGATTGCACCAATTAAACAATTCAGTAAGAGGGAATGCAATCTAAATCAAACAGTACCCATTCCTCCACAAGTTACTAGAAGGAATCCACATTATGAAGACAGATCTAAGAACAAGATGTATATAAGTTTGAAATAGAAAAAGTTAATAAGAAACAACACAGGAGTATTTACTAAATAAAAATCCATCCCATTATTCAACAGAGGATTGCTTTGTCAATTTTATGAAGCTATTTTATATAAACCTAAATAGTAAAGCCAGCAATATGGAACTGCACACACATTCGCGTTCACCAAAGAAACACGTATTATAAAGAAATCCAAGTCAATAGAGTTTAAATATAGTTATAACCTAGAATCCATGAGTTAAACACAATGACAAGACATGAACACCATGACATAAGAGGAAGATACTGTGCTTAACTGGACCTTATTTTCTTCGAATCAAGAAGACCACAAAGCTCAGCTGCACCTGCACCACAATTGATCAGCATATCAAACTTGTGCCAGCTCATCCGTAATCTAGAAGCAAGCAAATACATATGAACAAGCTTAAAACCCTCTCTCACACATTTCACTAAAAAAGAGAGATACTCATGTACACCCGATGTAACACAATCATCCTCCTACATTGTACCACTGAGTGTGTGTACCATGTCAACTATGTAGGCCACCTTTGTCTTCCACTTCAACCACAAATTTTAATATTTTTTAATGCTAATGTTGCAGGTAATGATTATTATTGTACGGACGGTAGAAAACAATGGTGGTACACTATAAGCTATCTACAGTCAAAAACTCAAAACCCACTTAAAGTCTAATTAGATCACCGTAGTAACCAAGTTCTCAGGACAAAAAACATAGACAGACAAGTTCAAGTTACCAAATTTCATCAATCACACTACAATGAGATTGATGAAATTTAATTTGGTAACTTGAACTTCCCTTCCAACAATTTTCATCAACATTGCAACAAAACAATGGCAGAATCACACAAACTGCATTAAAAAACAAAAAAGGTTGCAACTTTTCAGTACAGCCATAGATTGAACAACACCCCATTTGGTTCAAACAAGCATACCGGGCATGATTTGGAGGCGATCGAGTCCCTGGCGCTCGTAATCGGCGATGGTGTCGTAGGCCCTGCGCTGTTTGTCGGGAGCCCAGTTCTCGATTTGATGCAATATGTCAATGCCAGAAGGGTTCTCGGCTTTGATCCTTCGGTACTCGTGGTCGCCGAGGACGGCCTTGTACATGGCGGCGAAGTCGATGGCGGGGACGGTGAGGGTGCCGTCCATGTCGAAGACGACACCCCTGAGGCGCGTTTTGGGGATGATGGAATTGGCGGTGGTGAAGGAATGGGACATGGAGATTGGGAATAGGAATAATAGGGGCTTGGAGGAGTGTGGGAGTAAGGAGGAGATGAAAACCTTTGTGGGGTTGGATTTGGATTGCAGGAGTAATGGCATGGAGTGGGATATGCCTATTGTCGGTGGTGTGTGAGTGTAAGAGTTTGGAGTATGCTAAATTAGTGATGCTGCTTGATTTTGCAGATGTTGATCGTTAGTTGTTGATTTCATTTGGTGATTGTGGTTGTTGCGGTTTGTAAACACACGCACCATTTTTAATGACATTGATATGAGAAATGTTTTATGTACGATTGAATGCATGAATATGTGTAATACATTTAATAATATGTTAGATTTATTTATATGTACAAAAGTTAGTGTATGACTTATTTAACATACTATTAAAGTGTTTTGATAAATTGAATTCGTTTAAGTATTTAGTTATAATTTTGAAGTTAAAAAGTAATTTAAAATAATTCAATAAAAGTTATAAATTGTTTAGATAAAAAAAATAAATATAAAAAATTTATTTTTAAGTCATAAATAAGTGAAATAATGTGTATTAAAGTTTTAAAGTAATTAGAATTAATTTAGTATTTTTAGACATACTTATTATCTTTTTAGTGCTGAATTGATTCTCAGTAGATATAATAAAATAAAATAAAAGTAAAATAATAATTTAGATGAATCTCATTATTTATTCTAAAGTTGTTAAAAGTTAAAAAACTTAATTTTTGTGAAATTTAAGTATTCTTAACATATATGAGTTTTCTAATATAGTCCCAAAGTGCCAAGTCTTCCATGACTCACTCTCTTTAAAGGCAGCAAAAGTTGCCGAAGAAGGAGAAAACAGAAGAAAAGAAAGAAGGAGTCGAATGAGAGAAAGTAAGGGGGGAGAAGAAGAAAGAATAAGGGAAGATCAAAAACTAAAGCTCAAGCTTCATGGTAGATCATCCATACAAGAGGTAAGGAGTTTCTATTCATCTTCTTCCTCTTTGTTCATCTTAGATGAAATTAGATTTTCATGAATAGAAAAGGGAGTTTGGATAGTCAAACCTATGTTCTTGGCTTGATTCTTGATTTCAAGGACTAAGTTAGTATGTTTTTAGCTTAGTAAGTGTTAGATGATCATTTATGGCTTAAGATAAACCATTTTTTAGGTCATAAATGAGAAGCTTGGAAATGGTTGAAGTTAATGTGGTTTTGGACCTAAATCTATGCCTAAGTGAATCAATAGGTTGTATAAGAGTTACAACAAGTCTAGAGGCCTAGATTGGTGTTAGAAATCACAAGGAAACCGATCTTGAATGATTGGAAGAGAGTAAAGTTCTAATGGAATAGTACTCGAATTCTGTAGAATTCTGCAAAACCCAGTTTCTACTAGGCGCACCGCGGCATGCGGTTGAATATGCTATGTGCAGCGGTGTGAGGAGGTCATGCCGAGACGTGAGGTTGATTTTGCTACGTGCGTCACGGCGTAAAAAGGCTGCATTGAGGCTTGAAGTGCATTATTGCAAACCCGAGAGCAGGGCGCCACGGCGTGAGGCCCAGAATGACTAAAAATGTAATTTTTGATGTTTTGAAGTTCTTGGTTAGTTAGGATCATATATATATATATATATTTCTTAAAGTGTGTTAAGGCACAAATAGAGATATTTTCAAGAGGAAAATTATCACTTAGCATAGATGAGAAAGTTTAAACTTTTGAGCATTCAAGAGTTATGGATTGCCTTAGGTAAGTTAGTGTTTCGTTAGATATCATTTAAGATGTGATGATATAGTGTATTAGATATAAGGATACTAGGATGAATTAATAATATTCACTCTAGTAAGTATGAGAAATGTATGAACCTTAGGATATCCAAGAATAGTGGATTACCTTGGGAAGGTACCTAGACCCTTAAGTAACAAAGAGTTGCGAGTGAGAACCACTCTTGAATTAGATTTACTTGAGTAAAGATAAGGTTGTGTATTTAGTTTCGAAGAGAGAATGTTTATATACTAAGTCTCTAGTTAAGTGGAACCTTGTGCATTGCTAAATACACAATATAATAAATTGAAACTAGGGAGATTGTCATATTCATTAGAGTAATTGAATATGCAAAGTTCTAGAGAAATACTTATTTGTTCCCTTATGTAAGGTGGGAATGAAGCATTAGTTAAGATAGACTCTTTCACTAGGTTGAGTTGAGTCTATAAAAATGTTATGAGAACCTTAGTGCAACCAAGAGTAACGGTTTGTTATAGGTGAGTATCTAACACCTTAGCAACTTAGTGTTGCATAGAGATCACTTACGAGGTAATGAGTGATGAGGTGGTGTTTAGATATAAGCATGTATGTCTATGAAAATGGTCTAGTAGTATTGATCTTTGTGAGTATCATTTGATGTTGTATACCATCATTGAAGTCAAAGGAGATAAGTGGGGAGTCCATAAGGTTCTTTCGAACAAGAATTTTGCCCGAATTTCTCAGTATGCCAAGATATGCGTGATGTGAGGATGAATTTTCCCTCTATTTACCACAAGATAATATGCTAAACCAGTTCCTAATGAACTTTTTGGTTTTCAAAATAAACCTCTACATGTGTTTCAAAACAAAACATTGCATGAACATATTTTTAAGATATTTCTTAAGCATAATCATATTGCATATCATCCTTATTGCATTTACCGACAGTTGTATGGGTATTTTCTGTTGCTATTGGTATTTACAATTGTATGAGCAGTTGTCTATATCCAACAGTATGTAGGCTATCGATTTAGACGACATTACTTGGTAGTGTGCAGTTATGAATTTTAGTGGAGGAAACTCCTATGATGGTAGTTATAACAATTGTTATATTTGTTATACAATGTTATAACTAGCTGGCACTTGAATTGCTTTTGCTGACAATTATAATTCTCACCTCGTTTGTTCTCCCATGTAAATTCAGGTATAGATCCTGCTATGAGAAAGAAAGTGAAGCATGAAGACTAGTATAATATTATATACTTTAGTAGACAAAAGCTTATGTACAAGTTTGTATTTGCTTTGTATGTATTAAGAGTTATGTATTACAATATACATCTCTCTCACGCTTTATTACAATATGCCTTTTATGGCTGGCGCAACTAGTATTGTTTATCTTGGTATAATCCAGATATATCCAGATATCTGTATTAGGGTGTTACAATGCGCACACTGTGTTTATATTATATGTTAACGTTAGAGAGATGTCAAATTATCATGTATGCAACTATACTATTCCCGCGGCATACAAAATGATTTTGTAATAAGTTAAATAAAGTTAAACGTATTTTGATTGAACGAATAACGAGACTGTATTGATATTGCTCATTTGTGGCTTTTAGCATATAAAAATAATCATTTTATCATTTTTTATATTATTTTATATTAATTAATAAAATACAAAATTCATAATTAATCATATGTATTAGTTGATTAATATGAATTATGTATATTGATTAGTTAATAAGATGTTCATTAATTAATTTATATACATGATCAACTACAAATTTATATTTCATTCACTAATATAAAAAGTGATATAAAAAGATAATGTGAAAAAAATTGAAGTTGTTTAACATACTTCAATACTCCAATGAGGCTTTGGAGTCTCGATACTATATGATAAAAACCTAAGATAACATGTATTTTTGACTGGACCTTAAATTTTTTTTGGTTATAAATGTATTATTTATTTTTTAAAGCTTGAGTTTTTTATTATTGTAGTTTGGTTTCTATAGCTTAACTTTAGATCAAAGCTGTGTCTTTAGAACTTAGTTGGTTTTAAGACCTTTCATCATTATCTGGGTTTAAGCAAAGACACCATATCACTGTAATAAATATCTTTCATCAGCCCCAAACCAAGGAGAAAAAAATGAGGTCTGATTCTGAAGCTCAAACCTACATAATACTGATGACCCTATTCTTGGAAATGAATTTATATAAAACTAGTATTTGAACCCGTGCAATTCACGGGGGCTATATTTAAGAAAAAAATAATGTGGATGGAATAAAATAATTTGTACTATTTTTGATAATTTAAAAATAAAATCTTTATTGAATATAAGTTTATAACAAACTAAAAGTTATTTTTAATATTAACAATATAATGAGAATAAAATGATATATGTGAAAAATTATTAATAACTGTATCAAAGTTTTGTATCATAATTGAGATATTTTGTATTTGATGAGACAAATATATTGTTGGAAATATTATATTGAGTACTCAATTTCTAATATAAATATAATGAGAAAATATTTGAATAAAAAAAGTGACAATCTACATCCATTTCACTTTAATATAGTAACTTGTATTATGCAATGAATCTGTAAGGAAAATAATCAATATACTAATTAGTTCAGTATTACAAAGAAGCATTGAAATTTGAATATACTTAGTAGAAAATTAGATGTTGTAATAATGAAAGAGCGAGTGTCTGAGCTTGAGATGCTTGAGACCTTGAGAATGAAGTGAGTTGGAAAAAAATCATGAAGGTGAAGGTAATTAATATGAGCCTCAAGAAATTGAAGTAAAATATCACCAGCATCTACCAACCAAAATGAAGAAAAATCCATCGCAGTAAACTGAAAAACTTGAAGTTGAAAAGTTCAATTTCTCCTAGTTGCCCTTTTTCTCTAAGTAATAATGTAATTGAATAACGATCATTTGCTTGCATTATGCTATATATAGGATAATACAGGGTAGAATGAATCTCAACTAATGAATTCATGATGTTTCTTTTCAAATACCCCCTCCCTAGTGGAAGAAAAGCAATTAGACCCTTCATAGAAGACATGCTGAGAAATGAATATAAGGGTATTGTCAACAAAAAAAGCTTTTTAAATGAATTTTTTTTAAGCAAATCTTATGGCTTAAAGCCTTAATTGATGTTAGAAATTAAAATATGAAAATGATAACAGTAATGCAACAAGAATATTTTACGTTAAATATTCCAAAAACAATATAAGTATATTTAAGAACACCATGATAAAAGTTCCTACATGAGAATTTATTATTTATTAATATTTCAGATATGTTCAGTTGTATTCCTACAAAAAAAATTCCAATTAAACTTACTAACATTGACAAAGGTCCAGTATCTCACTAATTAATAAAATTATAACACAACATAAGAAAATATATATCTTTACCTTAAGAAGCACACAATCTTTTAGACAGCTATAGGTTGTAGTCTTTAGAAGATGAGAGAAGAACTTTAACTAGGAATAAACCATTGATAAAAAGCTTGAACATTGAAGTTGAGAGCAAGGTCCACCCATCAAAGCTTAATTTTATGATCAATAAATCAATCGACTAACATTTTCCACTTTGGCTGAAAAATGTTGGTTTAGGTGAAAACAAACTCCTGGTACCTACATAAGTAGAAATCGATCTTAAATGTTGGTAGTCTTGATAGCTGTAGGCCTAAAGTTAAATTAAGAGTCTCTCCAAATCCTCTAAGCATCTCAATTTTTTCATGGTAATACAAATAATTGTATAATGACACATTTTCATGAGAGGAGAAAAAAATCAAGGAACTATTTTCTTGGCAACTAAATTTAAATTGTCTTCAATATGTAACAAATATGTCTAGCTTCTGGGATATGTGGAAGTTAAGATAACGAAAAGGGACAAAAACACAATGAAAGAAAAATAATAAGAGATGTCCATCTCCAACAAACCGGACCCTGAATAGAAATATATGTAATGAACATTCAAATGTGTTGCGATCTCATAGAAAAGTGGACTAAATTAGATGAAAAGGTCATGTTTGTATTTCTTTCATTTTCCCTTATAATTTCTAGTATTGAACCTCATTAAGCTTAGATCTAATACATAGTGTGCCAACATAATTAGCAGTATACACTCCTTAAACTGAATTATGCGAAATACAATTAATTCTACTTTTCTTATCCTGAAACTACGATAAAATGCTAAATCAGCCTTTAAAATCTTATTTTAGCAGCTTCCCACAAAACTATTCAGAGATCTTTTCTTGAAGTCATGTTATTACCTTTTGGTAGGAAAACAATTTCAACTTTGAACCATTAAAAATGTCCATATTGGAAAATTGTGCCACTATAACTTGAAACCTCCAAAAACTGCAACTACCATAGCCTGGTTGCAAGTTTCCTCACCCAAGGCTCACTCTATGATCAGTCATCCTATTTCATAGAGCATAAAAGATAATTAGGTGCACATGGATTAAAAAAAACCTATATCAAATCATCAACTTGACTTTAGGTTTAATAAGTTTATCTCTGACAAAAGTAAAAACAGTAACATAAAATTCAATAATTATAGCATGCCAAGTTATAACAAGCAAGGAAGGAAAATTCAAGAGTTATGAGATTTTGATGGCAAACCTACTAATCAAATTAGAGTATAGAAAGAGGAGAAGTATTAGAAGAGGAATGTACTTGGTATAGTAGGTGGTGCTGCCAGCTAAATACACAAACTTCAACTAAATAACAGGCTTTCCTCCATCTACATTTCTTCTAGAGTCCAAAAGAAAAAAAAAACCCCAATAAATGAAAACTCATAAGGCCAAAGAAGTATCTAGGAATTGCTTTCTTTTGCATTTCTTATCAAAGACAGTTGCAACATTTCAATGACAATTTTTTTATCTTCATCACATTCAATAGTTGGCAAAATGGGAAAAACCTGCAAGCTTATAGATAGTAAATCACTTGTTAAGGACAAAGAAACTAACTCAAATCCAAAATTCTATATTCATTAAAATGATCCAAAGCTAAGATAATAATTCTAGGCTCAAATCCAATAGAACAACAGGCCTTAATATACCCAGCCATGAAGAGAAAACATATGCAATTCATGATTGAAAATCAGCCTCCAACCAACATGAAGACAATAAAGAACAAACACCACAAAATCAAGGTGGAAAAACATGCAAATAACAGAACTGTTATTGCAAAGTATCAAGTATCTAAATTGTAATAAAAAACTTAAAAATTTCAATGTAGCTAAAAGTAAATAATGAACAATAGTCTAAATAAGAGTGGTTGAAGGAGTTGGTGCCTTGGTGGTCTAAAGACAAACTCTAATATGAGACCTTTAATTTCTACAAACTAATTTTTTGTGAAAAAGTTTGGTATGGGCACTCAGAGCATACAGTTCAACAGAGAGAGCGATAATCTTTGCAATCTTAACTTTTTCAATTCAAGTATTTGGTTTGACAAATAAGAAAATTGTTACTATTTAGCATGCTGATAAAGATTAGAATGTGTTGCTGGCAACAACCAAGAAAATAAGAGTGAAGAATATAATAATAATATAAAAAAACACTCATTTATAAGGGGAAAAAATGAACCTTACTTGAACTGTTCAAGGGCCACTCAATATAATAGCTTCCATGATCTTTTTGAGAAAAAAAATCTCTCTTATTTTTATTTTGAATTTATCTATCATCATAGAGACAAACAACATGAACCCTGCACACATTATATATGAAAAATCAAGTTCAAGAACTACATCTAGGAATGAATAAAAATGAATAAAAAACTACAAAAATCACATTGGTAATTAAGTTTAAAAATCTATCTATTTAACTCACGACATAGACATCAGTACAATGACACAACATGTATAATTACCCAAGTTAAAATCTCCTGATATAAGTGCTTCTCTCTGTGAGTCATGAGCAACATTCTACAAAATGAATAACCATTAGAAAGTGTCAAACACCATGGTATCATTCTAACTTTCTAAGTCTATAACACATGATCAGTCATATGACTAACAAAGTGAATCACATAAAATAAAAGACATCAATAATTAGAACCATTAAACTTTCAACATGGGTAGGAAAGTAAAGCAGCAAAAAAAAAACTTATCACATTTAAATATACGATTTATGAAATTTCAATGCAAGGTTGTACAATATTTGTAGAAAGGGATGGAATGGATACTTACATAGCTGACTTTAGCTACAATGACCTTTCCATCTTCTATTGATTCTTGCTTCCTTTGGACTTCTTTTAGGTTGCTAAAGTCCATAGACCAACTTCCTCCCACCATGTGTGACCAGAATTCTTGTTTTTAGCTTTAAATTGAGACAAATATAAACGAAGCCAATAGGGAGATGCTAAAGATGTTCATAGGAACCCTTTCAAATGCTAAGTATAGAGCTATTTAAATGGTAAAATCAAATGAATACCTAGGCATCTAAACTAACATTATGTTTTATCTAGTGTCTTATATGAAAGAAAAGAAAAACATCAAAAAGGTCAATAATTTGCCAAGGACCTATGCATACCAGGACGATAAGCTTTATATAGATGTTTATAGCATATAAAAGTGTTGGAACAGCCACAAGGATATTTCTGCGAGCTACTTGTGAAGGATAAAATTACAACATAAAGGTTAAATATCAAAAGGCTATAAAAAAATAGCTTCTAGCATCCTAAGTCCTGACATTACTTAATTTTTAGACATTTAAAGAAAAATGTGAAGAAACCTTAAACAATATGTTTTCTCACTTTCCATCTTCATATTGACTTTTAATATGAAGCATTACTAATCAAGTCTCTTAACAAAATCAGGTATCTAAAATTAGAGGTAAGAATGAGTGGTATGCAGTACATATGCAATATAAGGAAATAATGTAGATGGTGATTCTTTGTTAAATAAAAATTGCTTAAGTAGAAGGAAACCATAAAACTTAATGGATCAAGCATTTGAAAGTAATGGCACATTTCTTCACCAGAAGCCCAAATTAAAGACAGATCAAGCAAAACATTTACGGGCAACGCTTCTATGCAACATTTGAAAGTGATACTAATTTTATGGGTAAAAACAAATAAAAATCATATAATGTGCAGCCTTACAATAAAGGGAAAAAAGTATAGAGACTCCTTAAACTTTGACCCTTTTGCAAATTACCACCACAAACTTTAAAATCTTTTCAATTAGTCTCTAAACTTTAATTAATGTCCCAATAGATCTTTATGTTTAATTTAGATATGTTAATTCACTAACGATAATACTGTATGATATCATTTTATTTGTATTAACATTAATTAAGAATTGTTTATAAATTTATTTATTAAAATTTAATTTTAAATATATTTTCTTCATTACAAATACGAATAAAATGTTATTACACAATATCATCGTTAATGAATTAACATATTTAAATTAAACAAAAGGATTTATTGAGACATTAATTAAAGTTTAGAAACTAATTGAAAAGATTTTAAAGTTCATGGTGCTGATTTGAAAAAATATTAAAGTTCAGGAATGTTGCATACTCTTTTCCCTACAATAAATATGCAAATGATCTAGAAGAAAGGAATGAAGCCTCGACCATGTGGGTCCTCCATAGAACTTGATCCATGGGTGACATAGTACCAAGCTTAGCAAAAACAGACTCAATTTGTATGCAACATAAAGCTTACATGTGCAGATGCACCAAAAGGAATGTGTTGGATACCAATAGTGAAATACAATTCTTCCTCAGCTATATGACATAAATAACTAAATTAAACACCAATACTATAGCCAACTTGATAAAATGGGCATAAAGTTTGTTTAAAATGAAGCTAACCAACAGGTATTATACTAAGTACGCAAAAACCCAAATTGATGTAAGGCTTAAAGAACCCAAACCATAATGTAACATAAATAGGCATACAAAAAAAGGCAAACAAACTCATGAAAAATGGAGCGGGTGATGGCAAGAAGCACAAATGGTGACAACAAAAGGTGAACGGCGCGGTGAAGAGAGAGATACAACATCAAAACAAATAGAATAGGGATGACCCAAAGTGAGGCTCTGGGTTCTCCTTTCTGCGTCGCTTCTACCTAAGCTCGGTCCTACCCTATCCCTCTATCTCGATCTCTGGAACGATCTCTCTGTACTTATCCCTCTGCATTTCACTTTCAACTCTATCTCTCTGTATATCTCTGAGCATATCATTCTCTCCATCGCTTTCCCAATTTCTGAGTGCAACTCCCTCTTGCCCAAGCTCTCTCTATATTGATGTGTCAGCATTTGTCAATATGCATTTGATTAGAGAATTGGTTTAGTTGCTCACTTTATTGTTGAAGTTGCTAAGGAAAGAAATGAGGATTGGAAGGCTAGCAAGTGATTCAAATTTAAAATTCAAAATAAACATAGCAAGTATCAAAGACAATGGGAATCATGAGAAGAAAGGTGATGGGTTAGGTCAATAGACAAAACAATTAATGAGAAAAGGAGTTCCAAGAAGAAGAAGAGACAAAGTGGATTGGGAAAAGAGAAAATGACTATGGAAGAAACAGAAGGCTCATTAAATGAGTTCGTTGAAAGGATGGAAGGAAGGAGAAAGTGGGATACCGAAATGGTCAATCAATTTTTTAAATACACTTGTAATAAATTATTTTTCAAAAAGAGGTGTTAAAAATTGAAATAAATGAACTGTTTGTACGAAATGAAAAATGAATGGAAAGAGGTATAAGAATTGAAGAACCAACGTAAATGAGAGAGTAAAAGATTTGTCAAATGCAATAAAGAAAAATAAATATAGGAAATATATTTTTTCAGAATTTAAATTTTGAAATTCAAAAACTCAAAAACATGTTAGTAGATTTTAAAACGGCTTTGAAAATAAAAAATAATTAAATAAGTTAGGTGATCTATTTGATAAAAAAGAAGTAGTGAGATAAATGAATGAGGTTGAATTTAAGCTTACTTAAGAAGCTTAATCTTTGTGGTGGAGTACGGATCATGATTCTTTTAATTTTTTTCTCTCAAGTGGTCAATTATAGGAGAGAGAAATATACAAAGTTATAAAAGAAATTTCACAAGTTTCAACTGGGTCTCATTAATAACTTTTTTTTAGCTTTATCTCTCCTACAATTAACTACTTGAGAGAGAAAAAAATTGAAAGGATTCTCATCCGATGGAGTGCAGTTGTATGGCATAAGCAATAATTAATTAAGAATTAAAATTAAACAAATAATTTATGTTTTTAATTGAGAAGGTTACTAAGAATAGAAAGATGAAACTTTTTACGAAAAAAAAAAGCTATCAAAAGCTGATGCTTGTCAAAACTTTCCTTGAAATACCTGTAAATTATTTATAGTATAGATTTTATATGAAGAATTTTTATGGAACTAAAATGTAATGTATCCATTTCTGTAAAAGTTTTGTGTAGTACACTAATTTACAATTGAAATCTCGTATCTCAAACCACAACCAACGCTTTATTGTTGTTTCCACGATTGAAACTTAAAATCTCATTCTCATGCAGACATTCCATCTTAAACAAAATCCCCTAACAATGACTTAGACAAGAAACACATACAGGATGGAACTAGGTTTAGGTAAAAAGGTCTTCCGAAAATTCTCAAACCTTTCATCATGATTCCCATAGAGTCCTCGTGGTGTTGATGCTCCACCACCGTCGTCGTCACCACTGCCGTGGACAGTGGCTGGCGGCAGAAAAGAAGATGTGTTTATTTTTGTGAGGCTGTGACGAATATTAGAAACAACTAACTTTGGGGTCGGTGAGTTGTTGAGCTTTGAGAAATTGGTCCCACCTACTACACTACGTTGGTCCTTTGTTATGGCTTTGCGGGAGGCAGGGACAACGCTTAGACATTAACCAAACCAAATTTACGAATCTTTAATAATATTTTTAATTTTTTAAGGGCAAGTTTTCAATAATATATTGTATAACTTTGATTTTTTATCACTTTTTTTTTCACATTACTTTTTACACCTCTTTTTATACTATTAATTATACATACATTTTTCTTATCACTTTCTCTCACTTAATCACAATCCTTAAAAAATATGTAAATAGTAATATACCCTTAAAAATAGGTATAAGACTAACATTTTCCTATTTTTGCATAACATGAAGGATCTATCTTTTATTTTCCAATTGTGTCATTGATAACTAGTAGGCAAGGTCTCAAGTAAACAATAACAACCGTTGATCAACTTTTTGGCAACATCAATGGCTTTTAAAGCATTGAGTTTCAGTACTCCACCTTTCTTATGGAGTATTGTAAACATTGTCATTGTAACACAACTAATAAGGATAAGGTTTTTTTTTTAATTTTTTTTACAAAGGATAAGGCTATTTAAAGTGAGAAAGAGAATGTGTATTTACTATTAAATTTTAGGTAAAATCACAATTTACCTCTTTTAACTTTTATCACTTATCACATAACTCTCCTAAACTTTTTTTGTGTCACTAAATCTTCATAAAATTTTAGTTTAAAGTGAAAACGTTAACTTCAATGTCCTTAAACTCTTTTTAAAAAAAACTAATTAGTTATGGTCTTAATTGTGACTAAATTAGAAATATATGCATCACATTTATCGCATAAGTTTTTTGTGTCCACACTTATGCATTAACAAAATTATACATTGTATATAAGTCAGTGACAACAAAAGTCTTTTGCAGGCGGATGATATCAAATTATGTCTCTTCATTATTTCACAATTGAGCAAGCAGCTGTTGTAAAATAGGAATTGTTATCACCCTATAACACCATCTTTTCAACATTGATCAAATCAAAGAGAGGTTTGAAGTATAGAAACGATGGTGAAGTATATAATTTATAATTTTTGCCATAATGTTAGATTAATTAGCCATGGTTAAAATTGTAATTATTCAAAAAAAAATTGGACTTAAGAATATTAATTAATGTTTTCACTTTAAACTAAAAATTTGAAAAGATTTATACTATATTTGAATGATAGGTAATGAGGGGAATAGAAAGGGAATGAGGAGAAGAGAAATAACTTCTTTTATTTGGGAGTTTTAAAATATATGAGAAAAGAACGGAATACGTGGGGAACCATTTTCTCCCATTTTATCTTCAAATGCTCAACTTTTGTTTCCCTCAAAATTGTGGTGGAATAGAGAGAATACATGAGTAATAAAGTTTTATTCTGTTCCGTTAATGAAATTTTCAAACAAAAAGAATGGTAATTATGTTTTATTCATTTTTTTTTTTTGATACATTCCCACTTATTCCATTCCTTTTTATCCTATTAATGAAAAAATTTCTAAACACATGATTAGTAAAAAAAATTATAGAAATTATGTGATAAATAATGAAAATTCAAAAAAATAAACTATAATTTCTCTAAATTTCAGGGAGACATAATTTAAAGACAAATAAACTTTAAGTGAACTTTTTCGGAACTTAAAAAGTGTGCTATAAAAACAAACCTAAAAAAGGTAAAGGTGCATGATTTGTTACCCCAATAACCAAGTACTGAGCTAACAAAGTGTGCTACTATAGTTTGCTACCGCAACTAAGAAAGTGTACTACAGTAATAAAGGGGCGTGATTTGCTACCAAAACAAGTTTATATAATTTAAATTTAAATGATTATTCTTGAGGTCGTTTAAATAAAAATTTATTTAAAATGAATACATATCAATTTAATTTATTAAAGTAGGCAATTCAAAATGTTGTATAATTACGAGTGATCAAGTTCTTTTAATTATTTGGATGTAGTCAAATAACAAAAAATATAGCGTAGTACTCTTGGTTCAAAGGTTTCTCACAATTTTTTATTATACTTGCTACGTAACTGAAATTAATAATATTTTGGGGACAAAAAAAACTAAACTTTGATGTAAAAGAAAAAGTTTAGTTTAATGTTTTCTTTTTATTAAAAAAATTGTATTTATTTATTTCATTTTCCAAAATGAACGATAATGTAAAAGAGAAAAAGTAAGAGGTTCAGCCAGACGTGGGGCTTGCTGCCTTCTTCCATGGAGGCCGTTGCGAGCTCTGTGAATGCTTCATTTTCCCTTCATTGCTTTCACAACACCCCAACCTTCTCCATTCCTCAGGTTCTCTTTCCATTTCTCACTTCTTTGTTTATTTTATCATCAATTTCACCACTTTATCTAATCCACTTTCATGTTTTATCCCCACATTCTGTTTGGCTCGCGAGAAAATCTGAGAAAATAAGGCAAAAAAAAAGAAAAAACGATTTTTGAATGCTACCCTTTATTGTTTTTACACTTTTTAATGAGCCAATTTAAAGGTAGATGGTCAATGAGGAGGACATGAATATTTTCGCTTGAGTATTCACTCAATTGTATGTACTATTTGCAGGTGTCACAGTGGAAGTGTTTTTCTGTAAGGATAATAGAATCTCGGTTTTCATTGACACATAGAAGGAAGAAAGTTGTTGGATTTACTAATAGGGATTCTGGAAATGAATTTTCACTTGGGGTGACACCATGGATAAGCAAAGCATGTTTTCCTCAGTGTAGCTTGTTTCCTTCAAGTTGGGGTTTCGTTGTCAAAAGGAGGAAATATAACAGTCTTCTAAGACTGAAGGGTTGCTCAGTAAACTTCAGACAGCATGTTTCTGTTCTATTTGTGCGATTGGTTGCTGGAGGGATGTTGGTCATGTCAGTTTCTTTGGCTTCCAGCAAGCCATCATGTGAGTTTGACCTCTAATGCACCCATAATTAAATTTCAAGTTTTCAACACATAACAGGTTAATGAAGATGTGTTACAATTTTTATAATCTAATCTTGTCTTAATCTTATTTTCATTTAATGTGTGATGATTTTTTTTAAGGGGCCCTGACCGAAGAAAATCTTCTCTTTCTGGAGGCGTGGAGAATAACTGACCGAGCATATATCGACAAAAGTTTTAATGGACAAAGTTGGTTTAGGTATAGAGAAGATGCATTGCGCAATGAACCAATGAACAATCGAGAAGAGACATGTATAGATTTCATTCTCTACCTTTTTATTTGTTTTCAACTTTCTTCATATTTCATAAAGACAACATAATAAGATGATAAATTCTCCTTGTTTTTGACATATAAAAGCATCCGCACTAGCCTTTTAAGTTTTGAGGAATGGAATTACATTATTACATCCCTTTTTCATTGAATAGCTTCATGCCTACTTGATAAGGAGTAAAAAGATTTAATTTAAATCGGCAAAGTTTAAGCAGTGAGAATGAAAATTTGATGTAGAAATACATTAAAACAAACAGTACTTATCCAGAAATATCCGGTAATGTTATTCCAAATGCTGATACTTGATGTTTGATGATCTAACCTCCAATCAAATTGCTCTGAATTAGTTTGGTTCAGATAGCAGCATGGTTATCATAATCTCCATTCTAGATTCTAGGTTGTGAAGATAAGTAGATCCAATTTGATTAGGAATATATTTGTTGATCCTTTTATGATTGCAGCTCATAAGCAAGCTTTTAGCTTTATATTCTGATACAAAATATTCAGGAGAGAATTATCTTTACTGTTATGAGCTTGAATTGGTCAGAAGCTTTTTTTTTCCATCTCATGAATTTTGAGATATTGTAGACGGTGATATTGCTAGGATAGTAGGATTAGAGTGATAGTGCTCCAAAAATTTGGTAAGTTAATATAATGCTGCTTGCTTTGATTTTTCTTTAGTACTACATCTGAGTTCTCGTGGTGCATATTAAGTGGAAAATTGCTGAGTAAGTCAAATGTGGTTGTTGTTAGGTAGTGTTATCAATGTAAAGTGGAAACAAGCTAATAGAACACATTCCATTATGTGCTTCTGTTACAAGGATATTTTGGGACATGGTTGCTCTTGCTTTCTTTTCTCTGTCTTTTTCTTTTTCCTCTCTTGAATTTTGATTTTCGTTTTAGAGGGGATGGGGGATGTGTTGGCTATGCCTCTGGGTATCCAATGCTGATTGCTATCTTCTAAAAATAAATTTACAGCATTTCATGATAAGTCACATACATGATTGTGGCATATCTGAAATTTAGTGGGCTTGCATCATCCCATGTAGTCAAAAGTAACCTATCTTCTCGGTTTACTTTAAATTGCCGATGCTTCATTTGCACTCAGATATGGCGATAAGAAAGATGCTTGCCACATTGGATGATCCCTTCACTAGGTTTCTGGAGCCTGAAAAATTCAGAAGTTTGAGGGTATGATTTATTCTCATTCTAAGTTTTCCTTTGGCTTATTTTACATATAGTCCTTTCTTGGTATTGGATATTACCATTTCTTCAATCTAGCAGAATATATGCTTCTATATACATTATTCCCAAGAACTAATATTTTGTTGAAGGCAGTCTGGAACTCAAGGCGCTCTTACTGGTGTGGGGTTATCAATAGGCTACCCTACCAAAGCTGACATGCCACCTGGTGGACTTGTTGTCATTTCAGCTTCTCCAGGAGGTCCTGCGTATAGAGCTGGTGTTTTATCTGGAGATGTTATCCTGGGAATTGATGATACAAGCACAGAAAACATGGGGCTATATGATGCAGCTGAACGCCTACAGTGGGTTTTTTCTCCTGCATGCCGCTTGAGCTTTCAAATCAATATTTTCCTCCACAAATCAGGAAAATAAAAAGTTATAAAAGAAACACATTGTTAGCATTGGGCAAAAGACCAAAGGATAGGATTGCATTTATGTCTTAATTCTTAAAGTTTCCCAACAAGTTAAAAGTATAGTACTATGCTCATATAAATATTGTAGTATTATCTTCTGTGCCTTTTTTGCTTAAAGTTGTACAAGCTTGTCCATTATTTAAGGTTGTAGTTACTTGAAACTTATTGTAAACATCCATTTAAAAGAACTGACTTTCTTATCCTTCTCAATATTTGCCTTGAATTTATCTATTTGATTGCCTGACCTTTAAATTACAGGGGACCTGAAGGAAGCTCTGTAGCTTTGACCATTCGTAGTGGTTCTGACATAAAGCACCTAGCTTTGACGTAAGTTTGTTTTCTTCCAAAATGGAAGTAGATTTGAAGCTTTGGCCTTTGAGAGTACGTTTTGCTTCCTAGGATGATTCAGAAAATGTGCAGTTTGATAATGTTTCATTATGTTTAGCTACATTCATATGTTTAATATTTGTTACCATTATTAACTCGTAAATGTTGCTGTTTTCGTAATAGTTATCATCATCATTACTTGATAGGCTTAATTACCTTTGTTTTTTCATCCACAACTTTTATCTAATTTCTAGTTAAACAACTAAAAGTAAGAGTTGATGCATTTCAGGCGAGAGAAAGTTTCATTGAATCCAGTGAAGTCAAGACTATGCAAGTTACCTTCTTCAGGAAATGAATCCCCAACAGTTGGTTATATCAAACTAACATCTTTCAACCAAAAGGCATCTAGTAAGTAGTAATTGATGGGAAGCACAATTTTTCTTGCTTCCATAATCATATCTTTTCTTAGTGCCTTTTTCTATGCAATTCCTATTCTCCATCTTATTCTTTTGTTTCTCCTAAAATTTTATGCTCCTCCTGATCAAGAAACTGATCTTCAACTTCATTATATTTTCTTAAATATAACATTGTTTTCATCAACCCAAACTATGTTCATATTCCAAGTTTTCATATATACTTGTTATTACATAAATCATTTGACATATTAAAGGCACTGCTATATATAAATACCCTACGTCACTTTTGACTTAAATTAAGCATGATTTAGATTATTGAAAATATAAATACTTGTTTGTCATTACCTTAACTGGTCCTTTACTTTCTATGATTATGAAAAAAGTTTCTGCATTTCTTTGTCCTTTTCTTTCTTCATGGTGGATCTGCCACCCTTGCAGGTGCTATCAAGGAAGCGATCAATACATTAAGGAGTGACAACGTTAATGCATTTGTTTTGGACCTTAGAGATAATAGGTGATTTAGCAATCAACATTTCCCATTTTGTACTTTCAACCACTAGCTTTCTGAAGCTTTTATTTGTTGCAGTGGTGGTCTTTTCCCAGAAGGAATTGACATTGCCAAAATCTGGTAAGATATGCTTATCAACTAGTGGCACTTTTACATTTTGTATTCAATATAATCTTTGACTGGTGGTCTCGAAATTCAGCTCCATGGTTTCTCCATCTTTCAGGATACAATTATTTCATGTATATGCAGTAAGGGCCACTCCAATATTCTTACCTTTTATGAATCAGAAGTGTTCTTTAACTGTATAATCAGAAACACCTTTTACCATTTTAAATTATATTGTATAGCTATATGGGTTGTAAATTCTTTCAATAATCAGCAACAGAAAAGGACTCTTTCAGTGTTATCTTAAAATTTTCTTTTACTTAATTAGTCATTTTATTTTCAACTTCAAGTTCTAATAGATATTGTCAATCAGGTTGGACAAAGGTGTGATTGTCTATATTTGTGATAGTCGTGGTGTTCGAGATATACTTGATACGGATGGAAGTAGTGCACTAGCAACTTCAGAACCCCTAGCTGTACTGGTATGCATTTTGCTTTCTACCCTTATTGCATTGGTATCATCTAAAGAGTTTGACCCAAATGCTTAGTTGGTAAATATGACAGTTCTCTATTCTTGTTTTCTTCATGGGCATGAGAGGGAGCTTGTGAGGGTTTCAAGAGAGAGTCGTGAACCCTTATAGTGTTGGACAGAGATTCAGTGATAGTAATTAGTTGTGGGGCTAAGAGGTGTTTGAAAGTTCCATTGACTGTTATCCTGTAATCCCATTTTGATATCAAAGTCAAATATTTTTTTCTAGTCTTATTTGCGGTTGTGGATGCAGGCAATTTTCCAAACCATTTATATTTTGGTTGTTCTTTTTATTTTACAGTATTACGCCCAACATCTAGACCTCAATCATTAATAGTATGCATCTCCATTTCTGACTAAATTGCCATGCATTAGGCTTCATTCCTCAATAGTTGAGATGTTGGAAATTTCCTACTTGTTTCTTAATTATTTAGAAACTTGTGATGTAATTATATATGCTTTTAAAAGATTGATAGAGTACATTTTGTTAGAATACTAGTTTTAGGATCTTGTTGCTGTTTAAAAATGAATGAGATTGAGCTAATGTGGGAACTTTAGGGTTTGAGGATGCAATTTTTGGTCTGAAATTGAGGAGAATGAATAAATGTTAGGTACTTAGACTTGAAATTAGAGGAGAGACTATTGTGACTGAATTGCTTGAGAGAAAACCCTCTCAACATTGTATATTTATAATTACAAGATATACACTTAATCCTAAACTAAATCCCTAAGATTTGGATTGATATCTCTATTTACGGTAACTAAATATTCTACTTCCTATATTCTAATTACAGCTGATATGACAAGATACACTATGATATGATACGATATTAAAAGATATTCAACACTCTCCCTTAAGCTGGTGTATATATATCATGCACCAAGCTTATATGCACCAAGCTTGTTACATATGTATGTTACCCTTGGATCCCGGAGAGACTTAGTGAAGATATCTGCTAGTTGATCATTAGAGTTCACAAATGAGGTATCGATTTCTCCAGAGAGAACCTTTTCTCGAATGAAATGGCATTCGATCTTTATATATTTGGTTTGCTTATGAAAAACTGGATTGGAGGCAATGTGTAAGGCTGCTTGATTATCACAAATGAGTTCCATGGAGTAGTTGTTTCAACCATATAAGTTCACACACAGTAAGAGTCATAGCTCGATATTCCGCTTCTGCACTTGATCTTGCTACTACATTCTACTTTTGCTCTTCCATGAGATAAGATTACCACCAATAAGAACACAATAACTTGAAGTCGATCTCCTATCAATGGGAGATCCTACCCAATCAGCATCTGTATAAGCAACAATGTATGTATGACCCCTATTTTCATATATCAATCCCTTTTCGGGAGAACCCTTAATATATCTCAAGATTCGAATCACAGCATCCTAATGACTATTGCAAAGAGAATTAAGAAACTGACTCACAACACTTACAACAAAGGATATGTCTGGTCGGGTTATAGTGAGATAATTTAACTTCCCAACTAACCTCCGATATCTACCTGGGTTTGAATAGGGCTCTCGCTGATTTGGTAGAAGTTTAACATTCGGATCCATAAGAGTATCAACTGGTTTACAATCTAACATCCCAGTATCTTCCAAAATGTCAAGGGCATACTTCCTTTGGGAGATGGCGATGCTCATTTTTTATCGAGCTACTTCAATCCCAAGGAAATTTCACAACCGGCCCAAGTCCTTAATTTGGAAGTGTAGAAACAAATGTTGTTTTAGGCCTCTAATGCCTTCATGGTCATCACCTCTAATAACAATATCATCTACATAGACAACGAGATAGATGCACCGATTAGAAGAAGAATGTTTATAGAACACCAAATGATTTGCCTCACTACGGATCATACCAAATTGTTGTATGACCTTGCTAAATCTTCCAAACCATGCTCGAAGAGATTGTTTAAGACTATATAAAGACTTGTGCAATTGACAAACTAAACCAAACTCCCCTTGAGCAGCAACAAACCCATGTGGTTGCTCCATGTAAACCTCCGCCTCTAAGTCACGATGTAAAAAGACATTTTTAATGTCTAACTGATACAATGGCAAGCGGTGCATGGCTGCCATGGATAAGAAAAGACAAACAGACGCCATTTTAGCAACAGGAGAGAAGGTGTCACCATAATCAAGGCCAAAGATCTGAGTATAGTCTTTAGCCACAAGATGAGCTTTCAACCGATTCACCTGTCCATTAGGGCCAACGTTGATTGTAAAAAGCCATTGAAAACCAATTGTAGATTTCCCAGGAGGAGATTGTACAAGAGTCCATGTATGATTGGTATCCAAGGCTGCCATCTCATCAATCATAGTTTGTTGCCATCCTGGATGGGAAAGTGCTTCCTGGACAATTTTAGGAATAGAAATGAATGACAAAACAGATACAAAGGTATAATGGGATGAAGACAAACGATGATAACATAGGAAATTGTAAATGGGATGAGGATTATGGGTAGAACGTGTACCTTTACAGAGATCAATGGGTAGGTCAGCGGAAGGTTCAGGAAGGCCTAGAGTAGGTGGAGACGATGGAGCAGGAGATGAATCACTAGAATCTGGAGGAACACCAACTTCTAGAAGCGCAGGTTGTGGTCAACGCTGAAAAGTGACAAGCGAGTGTGAAAGGGACACACTGGTTGGGAGGAAGGTACCGTCACCTGCGGGACCGGAAGAATAGAGGTAGGTGGATCAAGGTGAGAAATTGGTAAGACCTGAGAGATAGAAGCTGGTTCAATTGGTGAGAAGTAAGGAATTTTGTCAAAGAAGGTGACATCGGTAGAGATGTAAATGCGATGTGCAGAAGGAGAATAACGCCAATACCCTTTCTGAAACCGAGAGTAGCCAAGGAAAATGCACTTAATAGCACGAGAAGACAGTTTATCGAGACTTGGAGAAAGATCATGCACAAAGCAAGTAGAACCAAGAACTCAAGGGGGAACAATATAAATAGAATTATTAGGGAACAAAAGAGAATGAGACACTTGGTTATGCAAAACAGAGGATGGCATTCGATTCATCAAGTAACCTATAGTGAGAACAACATCTCCCCAAAACATTAAAGGTGCATTAGCATGTAACAAAAGTGTACGAGCTGTCTCAATAATATGACGATGTTTTCTTTCTGCTATCCCATTTTGTTGTGGGGTGTATGGACAGGTTGATTAATGAATCATGCCATGTGATGCCATAAAAGAAGTAAAAGATGCTAAAAAGTATTCTTTTGCATTATCATTATATAAAGTACGAATAGGGTGCCCAAACTAAGTATGAATTTCTTTGCAAAAATTTTGAAAAACACTAAACAACTCTAAACGATCTTTCATTAAAAATATCCAAGTAAATCTGGAAAAATCATCAATAAAAGTAACGAAGTGCCTATATCCTAGGACATTGTTGATATGATTAGGAACCCAGACATTAGAATGAAAAATATCAAAAGGAGACGTTGCACAATTATTGACCTTGCTAGGAAATGATGCCCAAACGTGTTTTCCAAGCTGACACGACTCACTCTAAAGACTTCAAATGAGAGAGACAATGGACCATCTTCTTCAGCTTATTAAGATTCGGATGACCCAGACGGCGATGGAGACTAGGAGATTCTGTGACAGCACATATGGTAGAGGAAGAAGGCTGAAGATAATAGAGTCCACGCGATTCAGATCCTGCTCCAATCGTCTGCCCAGTACTCTAGTCTTATATAAGAAAAGATTCAGCAGTAAATGTTATGGAACAGTTAAGAGTGCGAGTAAGTTGGCTAATAGAAATTAAATTAAAAGGACAGTCAAGTACCAAAAAAAAAAATAGAATTTAAGGATAAAGATGGGAGAGGTGTGGCTTGACCAATGCCAGTGGCCTTAGCTTTAGAGCCATCGGCGAGAGTAATTGATGTGGTGTCTTAGGACAGGATAATTTTGAGAAAAAGGAAGGATTATTAGCTATGTGATCGAAAGCACCAGAATCCAAAATTCAGGATCCAATAGACGAAGAATGAGAGACAAAACCGTAGAATTACCAGTATAGACTACAGTGGCTGACGATGAGGCTTGTTGGGTTACCTTGAGTTGAAGGTATTTCTTATATTCATTATCTGACAGAATATTCTGTCACCTCCAAACTCATTTTTTTTCTCAATATCTGGCCCCTGAGATTGCGTTACATTTGCAGATTTATCTGGAAAACCATGTAGAGAATAACACCAATCCTGAGTATGTCCAGAGCGTTTGCAATGAGAACAGTAAGGGCGATTACCATGGCCTCCTCTACCACCACGACCACAGCCTCGGCCTCCACGGTCAGCTGTATTAGAGACGAAAGCTGAGGATTCTGAACATGTTTGAGTACCAATCCCAGTTGATGCCTTTGGCAGGGGAACTCGTAGTAGACGATCAATGAGATTCTCCGCATAAAGGATATTTGGATTTGTCAAAACTTGGTTCTGAACAGATTCGAAATCCTTATAAAGGCCATGGAGAACAAAGACCATGTACATGTTATCAAGCTTATCCAACATCTTCTCAAGGTTATCACTAGTGAGGATCAACTTGATTTGTGCTATGGTGGTTTGTGCTTTGTTGAGATACGAAGGTAGGTCATGATCTGTCATCTGGAGCATTGCCAAGTTATGAAATGAGTCATATAGACGTTATATATCATTAGCATAGACACTTCAAGCTTTCTTCGATACAGCATAGCAAGATTTATAAGAGCGATAGTGCACCAACAACTTGAGGTCAATGGACTGCCACAATAAGGACACTAGCTAATAATCGGCTCTCTGCCATTCCTCCCTCATACTGGCATCGATTTCTTCAGCCTTCTTGGTTAAATGATCTGAGAGCCCCTGACCTAAAAACCACACATCAACAGCATCATACCAATCCAAATAATCCTTACTGTTTAGTTTCTTAGACGTAATTGTGGGAGTGCCCAAAAAAGCAAAAGAGATAAGACTCTTCTTCATAGGTTCAGAATTGTCATTGTGGGAAGCCATGTTAGTAGAGGAAGAATCCGAGTCGAAAGACATGATTTAGATGAGAGAGGACATAAAATATGGGCAAAAATCGAACCTGAAACAATAGAGACGATCGGTGACAAGTGCTCACTATCTGAACAGTCCTTGAAACGGCCGTGGTTACACGCGCCAGTGGTGGTTGCTGTGTGTGACGGCGTGTTGGACGGCAGACGGTGACGGCGCTTTAGGGTCTGGACAACCGGCCCTCTCTGAACACGGATCTGAGGTCAGTTTGACGTGGGTTGAACTCGAGATAGCGACTGAGATTGTCGAGTGGCTGTTTTTCAGCCGAAAGGACGAAGAACAAACAGAGTTGGGTCGAAATCCGCTTTGATACTAACTTGAAACTAGGGGAGAGACTATTATGACTGAATTGCTTGAGAGAAAACCCTCTGAGCATTGTATATTTATAATTACAAGATATACATTTAATCCTAAACTAAATCCCTAAGATTTGGATTGATGTCTCTATTTACGGTAACTAAATATCTTAATTACAGCTGATATGATAAGATACACTATGATATGATACAATATTAAAAGATATTCAACACTTAGGATCACTACTTATAGGCTATGGGGTAAAGTATGGATTGGTTATTGTTTTGAAGTCACGGGAATATTTAGGTGTGGTGGTCTACCGGAGGTCCAGATGTGAGCCAGTTCCGTAAGTGTAATTGTCAAGATGGGAAAGTTGGTGGTACAGCTATAAGCTATTACACTCGGTGCACTGAATAATTTCTGGTGAACTTGAACACTGTATGTAACTTATTCAGGCTTCGTCTGAAGATGTAATGAAAGCTCAGCAGTTGCTTTCTGCAGAAATTTCATTCAAAAGAAGCGCATAAATTTTTACGTCAGACTATTAAGAAACTACAACGGGAATGAAAAGCTAGAAAGGAAGATTATCTGGATGACAAATATATTGTCTGAAGGCTGTTATAACACTGTCATCTGGATTTGTACGATATTACAAGCAACATTTCCCTAATCTTTTCAACACTTCTCTATTTTACGAACACTTTCCTAGATTTCTTAGTGCAATAGTGAAAACTTAGCTCTTCATCTTATAGATTTGACAATTAAGTCACGCTTGAAGAATGAAGACCTGAAGAAGGTAAAACAAAATATATATGTACATGTACAGTTGCAAGTAGCCTAGAAGTAATGAATGACCAAATTTATTTATTTATTTTTTTAAAAACGAGAAGGTACAATTCCTCACTTAAGTTCACATTCTTGGAAAATCGTGATATTAACAAATAAATTAGGTGAATTAGTTCCTTCTAAAAATAAGTGAATTCGTTTATTACCTTGTTTCATGAGTCCTAGGTATAGTACTTCAATGTAAAAATATATAAATAAATAAGCAGACTGTTCACACCTTTCTTGCAGGCCCTTGAATGGGGAAGTAGGGAAAAAAAGATCAAATTTCCATATTTCTGCCCATTATATTTTAGTCTTTCCCTTTTTCTTTCTTTATATTCACTGTGTTCTTTCTCCCCTTACAAAATGAAAAGCTTTTGGTGTTTTTGTATCTGGTATTCGAGGGGTGTCTGTTAAAATGTAGCACATGCATGTAAATAATTGTTTATTCAGTGTTAATAGTTCTGTCCTTCAGATTTCCAATTTGTCATTTCTTTATATGGTAAAAATGAGTAATCAAATATCTTGAGCCTATATCAGGTAAACAAGGGAACTGCAAGTGCAAGCGAAATATTAGCTGGTGCATTGAAAGATAATAAACGAGCCATATTGTTTGGAGAACCAACATTTGGAAAAGGGTAGTTACTTTTGGTTTTTTTCAATCCAAACAAATTAAAAATAATGCTATTTCCCTAACATGAGCTACACATCTATGCAGGAAGATCCAATCAGTTTTTGAGCTCTCAGATGGCTCTGGATTAGTTGTTACAGTTGCTCGCTATGAGACACCTGCACACACAGATATTGACAAGGTATGCTCTTGACTCTGTTATAACCTCCCTCTTCGAGTCAGGGGAAAGACTCCACAATTCTTTATTCGAGTTAAAGAAAACTCCTCAATTTCATTCACTTTCCACTATGACATTATAATGCTATAATTCTCCTATTTATACAATGACTGAGTAACTAAACGGAAATTACCAAACTAATAATTCGTATCACTCTGCACCACCCCAACTGGCTTCCCCCACTAACACTCTTCTGGATTTACATGTAGGTTGGTATCATTCCTGACCATCCTCTACCAAAATCATTTCCTAAGGATGAGGATGCCTTCTGCAATTGCCTCCAGGATCCTGCATCTTCTTGCCATGTCAATAGGGTCCAGCTATTTTCAAAAGTATGATTTTTTTTTGTATTAATTCTTTGAGAAAGATGACAATTCTTTAACAAAACATGTTTTTGGGCCTCATTAATCGAGCAAAGAATCGTTGCCGCAAATATCTGGATACATATGAAAACCAAAGATTAGAGACTTATGTTCCTGAAAATTAACCGAATAACGGCAGAGAAAACCAAAACAAGAAATTGTATTTACACAAAGTTGCATTTACAACTGTGCGATTTACAAGTGCCGTTATGGTAGGCATACTAGCACGTAAAATGAGGTGAAAATGATTAATCCTATTTACACAAAGTTGCATTTACAATTGTGTGAATTACACATGGCATTATGAGTTCAAGTAGCACACTTTAACGAGTAATTTTAGTCATATGCACTTTTACTTATATTATTTCATATTTTTTTATTATTTGATTATATCTAGTCTTATCTCATTTTTTATATACTTTTATGTTGATTTTGTTATATAGACAGATGTGAGATACACATTATTTTAAGTGATGTGTATCTAATTTTTTTCCACTCTAAATCTGGCATCAGACTTGGATGTGGCTACATGAATAGAACTACACGAGTGCACACCGCAGAGTTATGATCAAGCAGCTGTATAAAAATCATTATTTGGTGAAAATCCTTGATAACAAACTCGACAACAAACAAAATGAGGGTGTACAATATTCTTTATTCCATTCAAAACAAGACAGTTGAAGAATAACTTTGTTGATGTGGATGAAATTAATTGTCATCTGATTCAACAAGGACTAAACAGATGTTGTCAAATAGTGGAAAGAAAGACAGACAACCTTAATAAATTAACTAATTGGCATCTCTTCATCCATGGGAAAAAAAAAAAAATAGATCCAACTCATCAAAATTCAAGTTGCTAATAGAGTATTAGAGACCATTACAGCATCTTAGTCCATGTACCCAAAATTGGAAAAATAGCAATAAGCTATCTCAACAGCAAAGGAGTGTCACTTTTTCTCCCTTTCTTACTCAACTTACCCTCCTCCGCAAACATCCTTTGTGAGCCATCCATCACACGAGATGGGAATGGATTCTTTCATGTAAAAATTTCACATGAAATGGGAAAAACACAAAGAACTTAATACAGAATCTTACAAATTTTAAAAGGATCTCACAATATATAATAAAAAACTTGACAAGTTGAACAGCACATTCTCGATATCTCCCCACATCTTGTAACTTCTGCTTCATTTACCTATAATGCTTTTGTGCCTTCCCCAATAGCTGCGCCAAGAGATTACAATTCGTAATCTTTTCTTTCCCTAAAATGATTATACTAGACAAATTTGCCAGTTTCTCCTATAGTGACTGTGCTATATTCTTGTATGAACATCACTAGTATTTCCATTAATGTAAATATTATTCATCGCAATATGTGATCCACTACTAGCTTGTTTAAGATTACACTGTGATTCAATTAATTCCTTGTATTATCTTTTTTTTGGGGATAAAAATAAAGCTGGTCTAAAAGTTGGCTAAAGAACAATCATGGACGGATCTTCAATTCGACCACAAAACAGCAATTAAATTTGGCTGTTTCGCGTCGACTCTTAAAATTGGTGAATGGATCTTCAACCAAGTTAAATTAAGTAAAAAGCAATTTCAATGAGTAGGTTTCAATGAATAGGTTGTCACTGCCCCTCTCCTGATTTGTTTTTTATTTTTGTTTGTACAAATTTTAGGTTTCAATGATGCTATCTTTTGTTCCATGTATCTATTAATTTGTGCATGTGTTTTTCACGTGTGTAGACACCCATCAACAAAAAACTGCTTACTATAATTATATGACATATAGGGTTTGTTTGAAAAAGTTGAAAATTATAAATTATGTTGATAATTGATTATTGTTATAATCGATTATAATCGATTATTGTTATAATCGATTTATTTTTATGTTTGGATGCATTAGCTGTAAAGCAATTTAAATTAATATGATTCGTTTAGATGATATAAAAAAGAATCATTTTTATGTATTAAATTACTAAAATAGGTATAAAATGATTAAAAAAATATTTGATTGAGGACAAAATAGTATTTACATATTAAAATGTAAGAAATAATCTATAAGCTAAAATCATAAGCTTCAATCTTCAGTTTATGATTATTAACTGTAAAAAAAAAATTGCATTGAATTTCGTGTAAAAGCTTTTTTAAAAAATAATCTTTTTACTTAAACATAATAATTATTTTACAAAACAGTTTAATCCTCCAAAAACAGCTGAATGAGAAATAATCCATCTTTCCCAAACATGCTCATAGTAACAATATATGAAATGAAGTTGTCATATGATGGAAAACTAAGACATAGTGTGACATAAAGATTGACACATGTCAAGATTTTAGAACAAGCACTTTACTTTTATATATTATGTTGATTAAGATATTGAAAATAATATCTTAATTGATTATACATATCTTCTTTTATTTATTATAAATATTATGTTTTCTAATCAGATTATTAGTTTCCTAAGTTAGAATATTCTGATTGATAGTTTTCTATTTTAGAGATAACTTTATGTTTTAGATATTTGTTTTCTTTTTCATTGTATATATTTCTCTTATAAAGGGAGACTTCTGTATGTCTCTTAATCATATTAATAAAAGACCTATTTCAAGTTGGTATCAGAGTAATGCATAGGCACTGCCGGCCCTAATCCTTCCCATCGTGATGTCTGACATTTCCTCAAGCTCTGATGGCCTCTAAAGGAATGACGCCTCTGTCTTAGACTAGCCAAACAACCAGAATCAAAGTTCTACACTTAAATTTCCTATGGGTGACTCTCACTCGATTCAAATCACTACAATTCATCACAATGGTGCAAATTTCCTATGCTAGTCACAGTCTGTCTGCATGTATATTCGCGGAAGAGTGAAAATTGGATACTTGACTGGTGATACACAATCGCCAACCAAGAACAGTCCTTAGTATGCTACCTAGGATGCTAAAAACTCCATGATCATGGATGAAGACATCGGTTCTAACTACATCTGCTACCCTACAGTCAAGGAACTGTGGGACAATGTTAATGAGATGTACTATGATATGGAGAATAAATCTCAGGTCTATGAATTAACCTTGAAGATTGGAGAGATCAAGCAACGAGGCGACAGCGTCACCAAATATTTCAATAGTCTGAAACAGGTATGGCAAGATTTGGATCTATTTAGTAATTATGAATGGAAATCACCAGAAGATGCCAAACATCATTATCAGATTGTAGAAGAAGGTAAAATCTTTAAGTTCTTGGCTGGACTTGATGATGAATTAGATGAAGTTCGGGCTCCAATCATTGGAAGGCAGACTATTCCTTCACTTGGTGAGGTATTCTCTGAGGTAAGAAGAGAAGAAACTAGAAGAAGTGTTATGTTAGGAAAGCACCAGAAAACAGAGACAACATCAACTGATACCACTGCATTGGTGGCTGCTGATGCCTCTACTAACAAGAGCAACTATTCCAACCTAAGAAAGACGGATGAGTCAAATCGTGTATGGTGTGAATACTGCAACAAGCCACGCCATACTAAAGAAACTTGCTAGAAAATTCATGGCAAACCAGCACATTTAAAGGGCAACAAACCAAGTCCAAACAGCAAACCAGGTCCTAGATTCAACCGAGTTTTTGTTACTGCTCATGAGGCTGAAAAGAGCTCTATCAACAAAGACCAAGTTGATAAACTTTTACAACTTTTAAAGTCTAGCTTATCATCTAGTATTCCTAGTGGCTCTCTCGCACAAACAAGTATTTTTAGTAATTCTACTACTTTATCTTGTACCTTAAATTCAGCACCTTGGATCACTGATTCTGGTGCATCGGATCATATGACCAATCTGTCCTCTATCAACAAAGACCAAGTTGATAAACTTTTACAACTTTTAAAGTCTAGCTTATCATCTAGTATTCCTAGTGGCTTTCTTGCACAAACAAGTATTTTTAGTAATTCTACTACTTTATCTTGTACCTTAAATTCAGCACCTTGGATCACTGATTCTGGTGCATCGAATCATATGACCAATCTGTCCTCTTTATTCAAAACTTATTATCCTTGTTCTGGTAATGAAAAAATCAGAATAGCAGATGGTAGTTTCTCTTCTAATGCAAGGAAATGTATTATTACTCTATCCACAGCCATAGACTTAAAATTTGTCATCCATGTTCCAAAACTTTCCTTTAACCTTTTATTTGTCAATAAATTCTGTAAAGATTCTAATTGTCAAGTCATTTTCTCAGACTCTTATTGTGTATTTCAAGACCAGATATCAGGGAAGATGATTGGCAATGCTAGGATGGTGGATGGGCTCTACTATTTCAATAATGATTTCTCCGTGGATAAAGTAGCTCAAGGTCTTAGTGGTATAAATTCTCAATCTACCTGAGAACAAATAATGCTTTGGCATAATAGACTAGGACATCTAAGTTTTCAATATTTAAAACATTTATTTCCAAATTTATTTCAGAATGTTGATTGTTCATCTTTTCAATGTAAAGTTGTGTTCTTGCCAAAAGTCATCGCACTTCTTATACTTTTAAACCCTATCGTGCATCTAAACTTTTTTATTTCATTCATAGTGATGTTTGGGGTCCCTCAAAAATTACTACTCAATTTGGAAAAAGGTGGTTTGAGTTTTATTGATGATCATACATAGTTATGTTGGACATACTTAATGCGTGATATATCTGATGTGACAAATTTATTTGAAACCTTCTACAATATGATTGAAAATCAATTTGATACAAAATAAGCATTCTTCGTACTGACAATGGAACTAAATACTTCAATAGATTCTTAAGAGATTTCTTAAATAAAAAAGGGATCCAACATCAATCTACATGTCCTAATACTCCCTAACAAAATGGCATTGCTGAAAGAAAAAATAGACATTTATTTGAAGTAGCTCGGACTATTATGTTTACTATGAATGTTCCCAAATATTTGTAGAGTGAAGTTGTCCTAACTGCATCTTATTTGATAAATAGAATGCCTACTCGTGTCTTGAATTTTATGACCCCTCTTAATAAATTCAAATCTGTGTATCACACTTCTCAGATATAAGCTGACTTGCCTTTAAGGATTTTTGGTTATACTGTCTTTGTTCATTTAAACTGTAACTCTCGCTCAAAACTTGACCCTAGAGCTGAGAAGTGCATTTTTATTGGTTATGCTCCAAATCAAAGGGGATATAAATGTTTTAATCCAACAACAAAAAAACTCTATATCAATATGGATGTCAATTTTTTAGAAACCAAACCTTTCTTTACTAAAAATTCTCTGCAGGGGGAGATAAGTACTAAGGAAGATAATTTTCTACATAGATCTTTACCTAGTCCCATTTTGCATCCTATTTCTCCAATTGAAACAATGGTTCAAGTTTCTAAAAATGAGAGAACAATGCCAACATTAGATGGTTCACTAACAGGGGGAGAAATACCATGGTTAAATAAGGAGCTACAAGTTTACACGCGGAGAAATCAACAATTGAATATTATTGAGCCCATCATTCTAGCACAAGGACAATTAGATCCCCTCAAAGTTCCAGGTAATACTGAGTTTTTTTATTCTATTTCAGATTTTGATTTTCCTATAGCTCTTAGGAAGGGTGTTAGAACTTACACTAGAAAAGATACCAGAATTTGCATCACCTCTCATCCTATTTCAAAATATGTTTCCTATCAAAATCTGTCTCAAAACCATAGAGTCTTCACTTTTAGGATTACCAATCTGTTTGTCCCTAGAAACATTAAGGAAGCTCTAGATGATCCAAACTAAAAATTAATAGTTATGGAAGAAATGAATGCCTTAAACAATAATGGAACTTCAAAAATTGTCAATTTACCAAGAGATAAAAGGACAGCAGGTTGTAAGTGGGTTTTCATAATTAAGTGCAATGTTGATGGGAGTGTAGAAAGATATAAGGCAAGACTGATTGCAAAAAGGTTCACTCAAACCTATAGAGTTGATTTTCAGGAAACCTTTACTCCAGTAGCTAAAATCAATTTTATCAGAATTCTGTTGTCTCTTGCTGCACATTTTGATCGGCCTTTACACAAATTAGATGTAAAAAATGCTTTTCTAAATGGGGATTTGGAAGAAGAGGTCTTCATGGATCTTTCCCCTGAATTTGAGGGAAATCTAGACAAAAATAAAGTATGCAAACTGAAAAAATCTTTATATGGCCTGAAGCAATTCCCTAGAGCATGATTTGAACATTTTAGAAATATAGTTAAAGGTCTTGACTACTGCCAAAGTCAAGCTGACCACACACTGTTCTACAAACATACTTTGAATGGTAAAATTGCTATCTTGATTGTGTATGTAGATGACATAATTCTAACAAATGATGATGACAGTGAACTCAAATTTTTGAAAGAAAAACTGGCGGGTGTTTTCAAAATCAAGGAGCTTGGTCCTTTAAAATACTTTCTTGGAATAGAATTTGTCAGATCTAAAGAAGGCATATTCATTAGTCAGCGAAAGTATATTCTTGATTTGTTAAGTGAGACAGGTTTGCTAGAATGTAAAGCAGCAGAAACTCTCATTGAACCCAATACTAAATTCCAACCAGCCAAAGTTGAGGAAATAGTGGATAAAGACAAATTTCAAAGGCTTGTTGGGAGACTAATTTATTTGTTTCATACTCGTCCAGATATAACCTTTGCTGTGAGTATGGTAAGTCAATTTATACATTCTCGTGGACCTGAATATTTTGGAGCTGTGAACAGAATTCTGATGTACCTAAAGGGGTCTCCTAGAAGAGGACTACTTTATAAGAAACATGGATCCTTACAAGTGGAGGTCTACACTGATACAAACTGGGCTGGCAGTGTTATTGGTCAGAGGTCTACTTCAGGTTATTACACATTTATTGGAGGTAATCTAGTTACTTGGAGAAGCAAGAAACAAAATGTGGTTGCTAGAAGTAATGCAGAAGCCGAACACAGGTGAATGGCATAAGGGATTTGTGAGGTTCTTTGGATTGACAAAATGTTAATTGAATTAAAGGTATATAGTCCAGCACTAATGAAATTGTAATGTGATAATAAATCTGCAATTATTATTGCTCACAATCCAGATCTACACGATAGAACTAAACATGTGGAAGTTGACAAACATTTCATCAAAGATAAAATAGAAAATGGGCAGATCTGTATACCATACATCTCTACAACAGATCAGACAGTAAACATTCTGACAAATGGGTTGCCTAAGAAATTTTTTGACAATATAATTCGCAAGTTGTCCATGAAAAATATTTTCAAACTAGCTTGAGAAGAAGTGTTGATTAAGATATTGAAAATAATATCTTAATTGATTGTACATGTATTCTTTTATTTATTATAAATATTCTATTTTCTAATCAAATTGTTAGTTTCTTAAGTTAGAATATTCTGATTGATAATTTTCTGTTTTAGAGATAACTTTATATTTTAGAGATTTGTTTTTTTTTATTGTATATATTTCTCCTATAAAGAGAGATTTTTGTACGTCTCTTAATTATATCAATAAAAGACTTATTTCAAGTTATTATTAGATTAAACGTGTAAATTACGTGCGAGTTCATGCAAGTCGTATGCAATGCACATGATAAGCTTCTTCTTACATGCTTTTCCCTATTTTAATTGTTTTAGAAAGGATGAGATCACATATTCTTTTGCTATCTTAATGGCAAAAAAAAAAAGTATGAACACACGACCATTAATTCAGGTTGAATCTGTGGTCAAGATCTCTTACACTAATTATTCAGCCATACCTACCACCATTTTACGCCCCTGTCTAAATAAATGCTCCATAAGGCCAGAGTTTTCAGCACGAAACGATCCTTCATTTGAGAAAAGCTGAGAGCATCTTCATCACTGTCACTATGGCAACTAGAAGCAGCTTAGCCCTGGCAATGTTGGTAGCAACTATATTTATCACTATCACCATCACCATCTTGGCACCATCACCACTACCATGTGACGACGGTAACATCCTATATACCAGTATAAGAAAATACATTTATAATTTTCAAAGGTGATTATGAGTAATGTAGAAATTTCATCCAAAAATTTTTAAAAAAGTATTTTAAGCTTTAAGAACTCCGATCACTAATAACTATTTTGACTTCATCTCTATATATTATAGTATGATTTGATATCATAACACAAATATTTTTATTCTATAAAAAAGTTTTTCAAAAAAGTCTTTATATATAAAAATTATTATTATATTAATAAGATAATAACAATAAAATTTATATTCAAATTTGTAATAAGTCAATGATAATATAATCTATAAATGACATATGTAAGAAAGAGTTTGAAATAATTTACATTTTCTTTAAACTTTTCTTTAAAAGAATAATATTAAAATTTAAGTTCAAATTACATTGGTGATTCAACCTAAAAATAATAAGAGAAATAATTTTTGTCTAATTCAAATATTTTTATCGTATATCTATCGTATATTTATGTGAGAGAGATGTTAAATCAGACTATATGTTACTGTAATTTTTTCGTAAGATACAAAATGAGTTTGTGAGAGGATTGGATGAAGTTAGAGTATTTTGATTGGACGAGTAATGCTGCTGAAATAATAATTGATAAAAATATTTATAATTTTCATTAATTTTTTTAATAGAATAATATTAAAATTTAAATAATATTAATGACATAATCTAGAGCTGTGGCAGAATTCTACAAATCGAAATTCTCTTTTTATATATTAATATTTTATTGATTGATGGTTATATTATGTTATGTTATATTGTGATATGATTAGAAATAATGGCATGAAAAGTGATTATACAGTTTGATATATAAGATACAATATGAAATAGAGTCTAAATTTATGTAAATGACATAAATATCTCTAATAAAAAATATAAAAAAACTTAACTTTTTAAATATATTTTACATATAATACAACTATCTATTTTCTTAAACCATATTTAAGGTCGGTATTAATAAAAAAAATTAAACAACTTAATTAAATAAATCTTGATAATTTTTTTTCTTTTTAATGGTTTTTTTCCTTATAATTAATTTTGTAATTATGGCTATATGCTTTGTGATATTCATAAAATATTAATTTTATGATAAAAACTTAATAAAAATTAGGATTAAAAACTAACCAACATATTGTAAAAAAATCAATAATTCTATGATAATTTAAAATAAAAATTACACTATAATATATTAATCATATTGTAGAGAGAATATTTTATAAATTATAAAAAGTAACGTCTGTCATTTTATAAATCTGTAAAGAACATATTAAGAAAAATATATAGAATTATACTTCACAAAAATATAAAATTACAATATCACTTTTTATGTAAAAAAAAAAAAAAGATTCTATAAATTTATAAAATGTGATTCGGATTAAGAATGTAATTCTATATCCTCTTCATCAACAAATCAACAAACATATAAATCCTGCTATTCCCTAATTGAATGCCAAATGAAATTCTATTCTTTCTTACCAAAGTAACATTAGAGAAAAACTTATTAGATTATTCCTTATAAGAATAATATGATAATTTGTAAGAAAAACTAATCAAATTGAATAATCTGATAATTTGTAAGAAAAACTAATCAAATTATCACTCCCTCTCTCTGTCTCTGTCCCAGGCCTAGTGGCTATTGGCTAGTGCCTTGGCGTAGAAAAGGAGAACCGAGATCAACCCTTTCTTAATATTGCTGCTTCAGTTTGACACAATTATTTGCATCGAATAGAGAGAGAGAGAGAGAGATGGAGCAGGAAGAGCACGAAGAGCACGAAGTATACGGTGCAGACATCCCCGACGAGGTGGAGATGGACGAACAAGAAGAACAACACCATCCCTCCAATCACCCTAACAAGGTTAGGTTACTTTTCTTTCCTTTTATTTTCCCCCAAATCAATTTCTCTCTCTCTATATATGTATATGATGATAGGAGTTGGAGGACATGAAGAAGAGGCTGAAGGAGATCGAGGATGAAGCTACCGCCCTTCGCGAAATGCAGGCCAAGGTTGAGAAAGAGATGGGCGCCGTTCAAGGTTTCTATCCTATTATTTCATTCCATTCCATATCAACACGCTCAAATCAAATTATATAATTCCCAGATTTGCTTCTTTTTTTTTTATTTCAATTTGCGAATGTTATGTTGCTGCATATATATAATTATAATCTTGATATTTTGATTTGAGAAGATTCATCTGGCTCTTCTGCAACTCAAGCTGAAAAGGAGGAAGTGGATTCTCGATCTATCTATGTTGGTAATGTGAGGTTTGCACATCTTTAATTCTCCCTCTTTTTCATTTCCATACTGCTTTATAATCACTTTACATTGTACTATTGCATGGTATTTTATATCTCTACTTGTCAAAGTATATTGATTTAGCTGTTTGTAGGTCTTAGCTTTCCTATGATGATGCTTGCTTCTTTGTTTTTTGCTAGGTCGGTTCAATAAATCATGCAATCCTTTAATATCTTTTTAGTTTTATGGTGTAACTATAAGATCAAAAAATCCCTAAGGTCAAATCTTTTGTCTGGACCGCTGCTCTTAACAGTATTAACACTAATGACATGCTACAAAAGCACAAGCCTCTCACTGCTTTGTCTCCTAATGTGTGTGTGATGTGTTGTTCTAGTTTAGAAACCAGGACTCATCTTTTTTTGCATTGTTTTGCTGCGAAATTTCTTTGGAATAGGCTTTTCAGAATTTTTGGAGAGAATTGGGTTTGCCCTAAGGATCTGCGACAGTTTCTCCTTATTAAATTTAGAGGTTTTGGCTTTCATAAAGAAGCCAAGATTCTGTGTCAGTGCTCTGTTTTTGCTGTTCTCTGGTGCCTTTGGCTGGAAAGGAATGACAGAATTTTCAAGGGAACTTCATCATCTTTAGACAACATTTGGGATAGGATCATTTTTTTTAGCTTCTTTGTGGTGCTCTGCACATGTTCTCTGTACAGGAGTTTCTTTGGTAGACATGCAGAGAGATTGAAATGCCTTGGTACATGACTCAATCTTTAGGTCCCAGGTGTTTTCTTTTGTTTTCTTCCAGTGAGGATGTTTTATCCTCTTTCTATGTACTCTTCTCTTCTTCCTTAATAAAATTTGTTTTCCTATAAAAAAAAACTGTTAAGATATATTAAAGTGGTCGTTCAGTAAGTTTTTTTGACATTTATCCTGTTGGTGATGAATTAATGATTTGGAGCTGGGGGTTAATGGAAAGGATACTTGTTGCTTTAGTTATAGAAGGTTTCTCATGAAAGCAAAAATCAGATATTGATGAATATTTCAATAGCTTGTAGCCAAAATGATAATGAACTTGTGGGATAGCTTTAACACAAGGAAGAAGTCATGGGAAACATATCTTTGTGACTGGAAATTAAGTGTGCTCCAGGAATACCACCAAAAGGTGCATCATTGTGGTCCTTTCATCTTCCTCCTTTAAGCCACATCACCTGGCCCCAACAGGGTTTAAAATTACCAAATAATTTGTTATCACTTTTACCATTTTAAGTTGTCAATTTTCCAACTTTACATGTTTATTATGTTTCTGTTAAATCTTTTATAGTTCTTTGTATCCTACTTCTTTATGGAAGTAAAATATTTTTAAGTATAGGTGTTTGTCAGTTTGGATCAGTTGGTTTTGATTCCAATGACCAACTGAATTGATGAAATCGGTTTCATCAAAACTCCAACCATACTGGACCTAACATATCAGTTAAACCAAACTACACCACTTAGCAAAATAATTGGTCTAATTTGGTTATGATTATTGGTTTTCTTTTATGGGAAATTTGGAGGAAAGTGAATTAAGCTAAACCAACTCTGGGAGTCTGAGTGACAGAAGTATTTACAAAAAGGAAAAATGGAGTCTAACAAAAGAAATAAACAACACAAGGTGTGGAAGATTCGGTCTATCTGACTATGGCCCTGCATTCCATGTAGCTTAAACTTGACTATTCTGAACCTATTTCTTAAAAGTTAACCCCTTTGCACAACCCATTCTGAACCCAACAAGCAGTTTTGCTGTCTAGGAGACCAATTGAACAAAATCCTGGTATTGATGTTACCTTTTTACTTTGGAGTCTTCACTCTGTTACCTGTTTTAGTTACCCATATATTAGAGTTTGGCTTGTGGATAAATCTTGTTCCTTTGGACATTTATATATCTTTTAATAATATCTTGTTCGTGGTCTGGGTAATTTGAAAATAAAAGGTGGCTCTGTTGAAGGTCAAAACTTTTTGTCTCGTCTGAGGTACAAATAGTTCCAGATCAGATGTCCTTAAAAATGTTTTAGTTTTCCCTTGCATATGTTTATTTTTCTCATGAAGGAAATATTATCGGGCTGAGCTTCATAGCTGCTGAAATAAACTCTATCTTATTCTCTATTGATTTGAGAATAGTATGTGACCCTGGCAGGACTTAACAGTTTCTATCTGGAAAGCCATTAAAACTAAAGCTGGGAGCTACTAAATCCACAGGTTAATAACCAGAAGGAGATTCTGGCGACGTGTCTGACTACAGCTCGAATCCATATTATCCAGATTTACTGAAACACCCGTGTAAACTTGAAGAGACCATATTTCTGCATCTTCTTAATGCTGCAAGACCTATCTTTTGCAAATTTTAGGGAAAACTTATTATAATTAGACCATAGTACCCTACATCAGGTCCATACTGACTGTTGATGCTTATTTGGTTTTAAGATTTTCTTGATCCTCTTGCTGCTTGCGTCAAGATCACATTAATGTATTTGATAACTTGATTGTTGCAGGCTGTAGTGCACTAGTGCCTCATACAGTCACATGTCTAATGCATGTTCGAACTTTTTCTGAGCAGTTTTTAATTTCATTATAATCTTATAGAGCTTCAACAGAGTGTTGTAATTTAGTAAATGTTTTTCAAAATGCAAATTATGATTCAGGTGGACTATGCATGTACACCTGAAGAAGTCCAACAGCATTTTCAGTCATGTGGAACTGTGAACAGAGTGACAATATTGACAGACAAATTTGGTCAGCCAAAAGGATTTGCTTATGTAGAGTTTGTTGAGACTGATGCTGTTCAGAATGCTCTCCTGTTAAATGAATCAGAATTGCATGGTCGACAACTGAAGGTCTTTATTATCAGATAATCTGTGTAAATTCAGTTAGTCACTCCCTTTGCTTTTTCCATTTGATTATACTGGAATTCTGGTTTTCCCTTCAGGTGTCTGCTAAGCGTACAAATGTTCCTGGAATGAAACAGTATTATGGAAGAAGACCTATTGGTTTCCGATCTAGGAGGCCTTTCATGCCTTCTCCATTCTATCCACCATCTGGTTATGGGTAAGCAATTATCAGAAACTGAAGAAAATAAAAGATTTACCTTGGATTCGTTGTTACTTTCATTTGTCTCTGTTATGCGTTTGTAAATTGTCTTAGAAACTAAAAATGCTTTGAAATGGTGCTTTACATCTAGCCTGTGACATTACAAAATACAAAGTAACAGATGGATTTGCTGGTAGGTCTCTGGTCCTTCAGTTTTCTAAATCTGAACTTGTAGCAAAAAGAAAACAAAATTACAACTTTTTTAAGCATGTTTTTAAGCTAGGGAACATCATGTTCAATATACATTCCTATTGCCATGACCACCTAACAACACATTAGAAAACTAGAATATATTAGCTTTAATTTTTTGTTTTTTTATGATAATTTTAAAAAAAATTCATTACTGACAATGAATCAAAATTAAACTCTATTTATATAGCTTGTAAGAAAATTAGGTTTTGATTGCTCTGATTTGTTACTCTGTACAATCTGATAAAACGTTGATCATTATTTATTCGTGGCCACTCCTCGTGTTATATGATGATAAAATCATTTTGCCATGCAGAAGGGTTCCAAGGTTTAGACGACCCACACGATACAGGCCATACTAGTGCTCAATCTCAGTTTAATAGGCGATCACATGTTTATGATAAGATGAGGACAAGGCGTTATTAATTTGCCATTGTAATAATTTTCATTGGTGGGGCAAGAACATGAATCTTCTTTCACACAACAGAAGTTAAAAATGCCCTTGCCTGTTAACACTGCAGATGTATGATATGGACAAATGTAGGTTCATCGCTTCGTTACTGAACTTGTATGTTCCTAGCACTTGGGCAGTGCAGTGAAGGTTTACTTATACATTAATGATGGAGGCAACTATGTAGGGAAAATTCATAGTAGTTTATTATTTGAACTTAAACACTAAACTACTTAGTTCAATGTTATTCTTTTAAGAAATTGGATTTGTTTTCATGCTGCCTAAGTCAGTTCTTAATGCTAGTTTGAAGTAGGTTTACTGTTATTGCGTGGCAGATCCTAACTTGGAAATTTGGGTTAGAAAATGATTATTTTCTTTCAGAAAATTCGTAGGTTTATTATTATTATGATGATGATGTAAATTTGAGTTAAGTTTGGGTTAGAAAATTGAGCACACCGAAAATGCGCTGCAAGTATGTTTATTGTTAGAAAATGGAAATCCAACACTGCAGCACACATCCTTCGAGCGCCATCCTTGCTCGACGTCGACCCGAACATCAGGCTTGTCCTGGCAATGGCAGATTTAGTTGGCTGTATTTCCTTTGGATACAGAATTTAATTTCGCTATCAAATCATATTCTAATTTCAACAGGAATTTAGTAATTTGGATATGTGGCTAAATCCAATCCTGGTTAATTTGTCTCATTCAGGAAGCAAATACTACCTGATCCTTGGTTGTTAGATCAGGCACCACAGCATGAGAATGAAACCTCTCCAAATGAAGTTTCTAGTGATGGACGCCAGTTGCCATTTTCCACTGTTGGTCTTCAATTATTAATCCACCAAGCAAGATGGCATTGCATACGCAAGATGCCAAGAGAGGGTTAACCCACCAAGCAGATTTAAACCACGATAGTTCTCTCTAGATCAAAATGGGTGATTACTTGTTAGTGAATCCTACTGTAGTACTGTTATATAAGCACATCACTATTCGTATGGAGTTGCAGCCCTATAGAGAAAAGAGGGAAGGTGTATAGGGTATTACTTTAAAGGAGTACAAACTGATGTCGACCCAAAACAAAAAAAAAACAAAATAAAAAACAAAAGGAGTATAAACTGCCCACGCAACATGTGCTTTACTTTAACTCCACGAACATAATAGGATATTAGGAACAAATGTAAATTGTAATGAAATTTTCAGAAGTTATGGGACGAATTTACTTTAGAACATACAAAGAAAGCAAAGCAGAAAGCAAAGAACACTTAAGTCTTTTTTTCCCCCCCTCAAAGTATGTATATTAGGTTTGTAAAAGATTAATTTCTTAAGATACTGTCAGGTACCTAAGCGAATACTTCTCTTAATGGTATTTTTTTCTATACATATGAATTCTAGGATCAAACCCAGAACTACATACTTAAAAGATCCGAACTTCTTCTTTCACTCAAACCAATACACGTTGATTTTGTAGAGACATTTTAATGATATCATATGTAAGATAATATAATTCAAAAAAAATATTACTCATTAAATATCAAAACAATAATAATGATTCAAATAAATAAAACTTTAAAAATTATTTTTATGTGCACAAGAAAAGAATTTGACCATGTATACAATAAATACCAAATATCAAATTACTTACAAAGAAAATATTTGACTATACACAATAAATACTAAATTTGATATAAATGTCAATTCAATAATAATAATTTCAATCAATACAGTTTATTTCTATGTAAGAAACTTTTTAAAATTGCACAATGGAAAGAAATAATGAATGCCATTTATCATGAGGTCTAAGGCCAATCAAAGGAGTGTCATTCATTATACACAATAATGAATGCTTGTGGTGCTTTTTTTTAATGAAAATATGACATGTGTATATTTTTTTATAATTCATTAATAAAGAGTTTAAAAATCATGATAAGTAGATAAAAACTAAGACATATGTTATATTTTTATTAAAAAAAATACTACAAGTACTTAAAAAATTTTATTTAAGGACTTTGCCACAAGCACTTATCCTCTCTATCCCTTAATAACAATTTTTCAAAAAATTTTGATTTGTCTCAAATTATCTTTTATTCAAAAATATTAAGAGAACATTAATTAATTCTTTTAAAGTTTACCTTCATCTCAACTAAACTCAATAACTTCAAAATTAATTACTTTTTACCATTTCCTAAAATCTCTCTCTAGCATTTATTAGATTTACACCAAATACCAACTAACCATTAACTAATGGTTAAGTCACCGAGCATTTCTTTCGTTTCCCGAAATCCACTAATGGGTGTAACATAGCATTGCATATTCTCTTTGCATTAGATAATGTAAAAAAAGAAAAAAAAATGGAGAAAGTCTTAGCTTTATTGCCTTTTTGGAGCAATTCTCTTTAATGAAAAGAGAATTTATTGTATCACGTGAGATTAATAAAGAGAATTAATAGAGTGAGAGAAAGGATACTTTAATCATATTATATCATATTTTCTTGTATTAAAGGTTATTTAATTTTTTTCGTTAATCCTTGTAAAAAAACCTTGAAAAATAGTTATAAAGGGATTAAGTAATCAATTTTAATAAATATTTAAACGTTTCCATAAACAATGTTTAAATGGTCTCCCATTATAGTTATAGAAACTAAATATCCCATTATAGCATGACCTTTAAACGTGGTTACTTTTTTCTAGCAATAATATCATCAATGTATATTACACTATATTTGGATGAAAGGTAATGAGGGGAACGGAAAGGGAATGGGGGGAACGGAAATAACTTCCTTTGTTTGGAAGTTTTAAAATGCCTAGGAACGAAACGGAACACATGGGGAATCATTTCCCCCCTCTTCCCCTCAAATGCCCAACTTTTGTTCCTCCCAAAATTGAGGGGGAATGAGGGGAACACATGGATAATTCCGTTCCGTTAATGAAACTTCCAAACAAAGAGAATAGAAACTATGTTCCATTCCATTCCATTCCTTTTCATTTCATTCCTATCTATTCCGTTCCGTTCCGTTAATGAAAAAACATCCAAACATAAGGTAAAGTTATAGAATATCTCTTAAGTCTCCATCATTTATGTGTAATAGTTTATATCTTTCCGTTTGTAATAATATTGCATTAATTTTGACACATAGTCATTAATTGGCTTTTGTGAAATCTGTCTAATACCGTGTATTTTATTTCATTAGTGTTTTTAAAATCGATTCAACCAGACCAGTTGGAAATGGTTGAACCATGAGCTGGTCATTCCACCGATTCTAATTCATCCGAAAAATCAAATGTGCAGTTGAACTAGTAAATACCAAAAAAATCAATAAAAGCCAATGAATCGGCCAGTTTATAATTTAAAGTTTTTAATTGATTTAAAAAAATAAAAAAATAAAAATTTATATAGTTATAATATTAATGATTTAACCATCGATTAAACCAATTGAACAAATTAAATTATGAACCACACACTTCATCAATTCAACGGTCTAACTAGATTTAAAACATTGTATTTGGTACTCTCCAATACCGTATATCTGCATTTGAATTTTGAAGTTCTGAACCATAAAGTTTTTTTTTTTTGGGGGTAGAAATCCATCTCTTCCCATTGAAAGTAATCTCTCCAAGCTTGCAGGTACTGTTCTTTACGAGTTTGAACATAATCTTTTTGTAAAAATATTATTAGTTGTCTAAATTTTCCAATTCAACCACTTAATCCGTGATCGGACCGCTAACCCGTTGACCTGACTTTATAATCGGATCAATCTCCGGTTTAGGTTATACAACTATGATGTGAGGTGTTCCAATACATTTTTCTCATTGCAGCCTTTCAAATCCTATGGTTGGACATTTCAAATTGAGTTTTGTTATTTGAATACTTGGAATATAATACTTTTATGACACTCAACTTATATGTGGATACGATACAAATCCCAAAGCTATACACACGATATATGAGAACAAAAAACTATACTCACATTCGCATATAATATCCCTTCAAGTATCGTATTAATTCTAAGTGTACAAAATACATTTTCCTTCCCAATTGAGAAAGTATGGGAAGCGATTGAGAGCAAGCCAAAACGCAAGTCCAGGATAAAGAAATCTCCCACTGTAAGTGGCACCAAAATTCAGAAAGAACCAGAAGAAATGAAAACCAGAAAGGGAAAGGCAAGCTACCATTTTGGAGAAAATTTATATAATAAGTTGTAAATTAAATATATAAAAAAACTAAAGGTTAGAATAATAGTACCTAGCAAAGGAGATTGATAGTTAATTACTAGTCTTGTCCAAGAGTGTAATTTTCATTTTTCTATACGCAAGGATCACTTTATAATTATATAGAAGAAGAATAACTAAAAGAAGAAAAAGATACAAATTGATAATAAAAAAAATTAGGGATTGATTTATCATAAAAAAGACAAGTTAAAAATCACCTTTTCGGTTTGTCCCCCACATCTTGTAATTTTTACTTCATTTCCCTTTAAGGAGGGAAATTTTGTGTTAATGGAGGTGGCTAATTTACATAGCACTTGGCTAAATAAAATGTTACGTGTGAAGTTAGAAATTAATTGGTTGAGCATCAATTAAAATTATAATAAGAGAAAAAATATGAAGATTTAATATTTAAATATTTTATGATTAGTTATATATTAAATGATATATATCTTTAAAATATAATACAAATTATAATTATATTTAATATATAATAATATAATTATTACTAAATCATGAGGCCTAAAAAATTGGGGGCCAAGAGCCGCCGGCCCTGATTACAATTATGAAAACATGCATCAAAATAGGGTTATATATGTAGTTGAGTTGATCCCTAAGATCCAAAGCTCCAAGCCAAGGCACCTAATCTGCTACTAGATTAAAAGCTCCACTGTATAAGGCTCATCCCCTTATACCTTTTTTAACCTTCAAACCCAACACCATTTTATATAAAATATAAAGGTTCTGTGCCATCCGAAAATACCCTCAGGAAATACGCCTTGGTCGATCCAGATAATAGTGATTCACTTAATATTTGGGAGTTACTCTAAGATAATTAAATGTTAAAAATAATTTGATTGTACTCAGTTCATTAATTTGTATACTATATATATATTACCTGCATTGATTCCTGAAATTATGAAAAAAAGAAACGCCGCAATTAGCGTGTGCTCTTTGTTTTGAATTAAGAATTTGTCTACGTGAAATATATTGTATGACTTACCAGGAAAGTGCCGACAACTAGGTTTAGCTTTTCTTAAATATATGCTGTGTTCTTAGCTCCATGCATATTCAAAACAAGGTAAAAATATTATTCATACAACAAGTCCTACAATAATACTTGAAGTTGGATTCTCAGTCTGTACAAGTATTTTTTCACACACTTGATCAGTATAAATAGCCAACACTGGTTGGTTAAGAATCATACTAACTAATGAACTATATTATAGGAATACATCTCCCAATCATAAATACCAAGCAGATTTAAACCACGATAGGTCTCTCTACATCAAAATGAGTGATTACTTGTTAGTGAATCCTACTGTAGTACTGTTAGAGGTTGCAGCCCTATAGAGAAAAGAGGGAAGGTGTAGAAGGTATTAGTTTAAAGGAGTTTAAACTGATGTCGACCAAAAAAAAAAAAAGGAGTATAAACTGCCCACGCAACATGTGCTTGAAATTACCTTCATAACTCCACGTTTCCTATAATTAGCAACAGACGTACAATAGGATATTAGGAACCACAACTAAGCATGTAAATTGTAATGAAATTTTCACAAATTATGGGACGAATTTACTTTAGAACATACAAAGAAAGCAAAGAACACATAAGGCATTTTTTTCTCACTCAGAGTATACTCACCAAATATGTGAGAGATTAATTTCTTAAAATATTGTCAAGCATCTAAATAAGGACCTTTTTCAATGTTTTTTTTTTCATATATATGAATTTTATGATCAAATTCAGGACTACATGCTTAAAAGACCCGAATCTCTTTCACTCAGACTAATACACGTTAATTTTGTAGAGACATTTTAATAATATCATATGTAAGACAATATAATTCAAAAAAATATTATTCACTAAATATCAAAACAATAATAATGATTTAAATAAATAAAACTTTAAAACTTATTCTTATGAGCACAAAAAAAGAATTAATTTGACCATCTATGCAATAAATACCAAATACCAAATTACTTACAAAGAAAATATTTGACTGTATACAATAAATACTAAATTTGATATAAATGTTAATTCAATAATAATAATATTTTCAATCGATATAATTTATTTCTATGTAAGAAATTTTTTAATATTGCACAACACAAAGAAATAATGTCATTTATCATGAGGTCCAAGGCCAATCAAAGGAAACAATTAATCCATTTGTCCCTTAATAACTGTTTTTTAAAAAATAAAATTTTGATTTATCTTAAATTATCTATCATTCGAAAATATTAAAAAAGCATTAATTGATTTTTTCAACTTTACCCTCATTTCAACTAAACTCAATAACTTTGCAATTAATTACCTTTTACTATTTTCTAAAATCTCTCTCCTACACTTATTAGATTTATACCAAATATCAACCAACCATTAACTAATAGTAAAGTCACCGCACATTTCCTTCGTTTCATGAAACCCACTAATGGGTGTAGCATAACATTACATATTCTCTTTACATTAGATACTGTAAAAAGAAAAAAAAAATGGAGAAAGTCTTAGCTTTATTGCCTTTTTGGACCGATTCTCTTTAATGGAGAGAGAATTAATAGAGTGAGAGAAAGATTAATATAATCTTATTATATCACATTTTTTTGTATTAAGGGCTATTTAATTTTTAAAAAGTGATTAATCTTTCTAACTCATTTTTTTAATATTCCTCTTAATTATTAAATGAAGAAAATATTGAATATTTTTTATATTTTTAAGATATTAGTTACATTTAATTTTTTATTTAATATTTTTTTATTAAGTAGTAGGAAGATTATTAAGAAGATGCTTTAAGAGGATATAGCAAAACTCTTAATTTTTCATTAATCTTTGTAAAAAAAATATTAAAATATAGTTATAAAGGAATTAAGTAATCAATTTTAATAAATATTTAAACGTTTCCATAAAACAATGTTTAAATGGTCTCCCATTATAGTAATAGAAATTAAATATCCCATTGTAGCATGACATTTAAACGTGGTTACTTTTTTTTAGCAATAATATCATCAATGTATATTAAAGTTATAGAATATCTCTTAAATCTCCATCATTTACGTGTAATAGTTTATATCTTTCCGTTTGTAATAATATTGCCATTAATTTTGACACCTAGTCATTAATTGGCTTTTGTAAAATCTCTCTAATACCGTATATTTTATTTCTTCATTATTTTTAAAATTGGTTCAACCAAACCGGTTGGAACGGTTGAACCGTGAACTAGTCATTTTACTAGTTTTAATTCATGCAAAAAATCGAATGAGCTGTTGAACCACTAAAAATCAGTAAAAAACTACAAAAAAATTAGTAAAAGCCAATGAACCGACTAGTTTTTAATTTAAAATTTTTAATTAATTTTTTTTAAAAAAAAGAAAAAGTTATATGTTGAACCGATTAATTTATGAACGGCTCATTTCACCAATTCAACGGTACAACCGATTTAAAAATATTGTATTTTTGGTACTCTCCAATACTGTCTATCTGCATTTGAATTTTGACGTTTTGAACCAAAATTATTTTTTTGGTTAGAAATTCATCTCTTCCGAATGAAAATCATCTCTCCAAGCTTGCTGGTACTGTTTTTTCTGGGTTTGAACATAGTATTTTTCTAAAAATATTATTATTTGGGAGTTACTCTAAGATAATTAAATGTTAAAAATAATTTGATTGTACTCAGTTCATTAATTTGTATACTATATATATTACCTGCATTGATTCCTGAAATTATGAAAAAAAGAAACACCGCAATTAGCGTGTGCTCTTTGTTTTGAATTAAGAATTTGTCTACGTGAAATATATTGTATGACTTACCAGGAAAGTACCGACAACTAGGTTTAGCTTTTCTTAAATATATGCTGTGTTCTTAGCTCCATGCATATTCAAAAGAAGGTAAAAATATTATTCATACATGAAGTCCTACAATAATACTTGAAGTTGAATTCCCAGTCTGTACATGTATTTTTTCGCACAATTGATCGGTATAAATAGCCAACACTGGTTGGTTAAGAATCATACAAACTAATGAACTAGAATACATCTCCCAATCATCAATAACAATGTATAAAGCCAACTCCTAATGATCTCTCACTTAAATAAAAGTAAAACAGAAAATTCATTAACTTACCCATACAACATATTGATGAAGAACTATCACTGTCAGCTTATTGATGAAAAACATGAAATCACTTGTAGCATCAATACAACATGAAGCTTGCTTTGGAACTAACAAAGAACTCAAAATGAGACTCACTATGTTGTTACTCGTACAACCTTAATCAAAACCTGCAAATAAATGAGATAACAAAATCATGAAACCTGTAGCGTGCAAAGCACTGCCCTTAAGGATTATTTCGGTATAGGCGAAAATCCTCCAGAGTACTGCAGGCTCTTCCTGTTTGACAGGGCTTCAAGAACTGTAAGAGATTTTAAGTCACGTGACCCAGTAGAGAAAGAGAATAGCAGTGGAGAATAATGAAGAGGAAGTTCTAACCACAAAACTTAATAACTTAATAAAGGATGATATTTATAGAAAACAGATTTTGGTCGTTGGAATATGTCCGTTGGAATATGTCCGTTGGAATATGACCATTGGAATATATCCGTTGGAATAGACCAAGTCAAAACTCAGATAAAACTAAATCATTTTTAAACCTCTTCAAAAACTTATTTCCAACCAATTTGAGACATTTATTCTTTTGAAATAAAGCATTTTTAACAACAATCCCCCACATATTTCAAAAGAATATTAAATAAAATCAATAATTTAAAAACAGAATCTGGGTTACATTATGAGTGAAAACGTTTCGAATCTAGTGTCTTCTGGATTATGAACCAAACTTAGATAAATAGGATTTTAACTTACAATGTAATTTGTGAAATTTAAATTTCTATGAACCAAAACATTTTTCATGTAAATTAGAATCTCACTTGATCACATTTACATCCTCATTTATCTCTTACTGTTAACGCAGTTTTACACTTTTTGGCCATGCGCGTGCCTGGTTATTCATGAGTGCTCTAGAGACTATGTCATTATCTCATAGGAGCGGCCTCACTCTACACTCATATAGGAGATTTCATGAAGTGTATACTGCACTTTATACACCACCCGTAAGGGATATGAAATTCATTAAAATCATTTAGCTTATCCTCACAATAAATGCAGTCTAGTACTTCTCATGCTTTTTACACCATACGAAAGGACAAACAAAGTGCTAGCAGTACTAACAAGTGACTTGTTATTACTCATATGAACTTTTTTCATGGGATCTCCACTCATAAAAGTTGGATTACCATCACTGTCAATTTCAAAATGGCTTAAGTCTCATTCCCTTCGGTGTGGTTTTTATTCATTTTCTACACAAAGATTTTGCCAAAGGATTGGCCAAATTTCCACTTTCACATAATCAATGGATTTAATTCCATCTTTTAGCATATGCTTCACATAATTGTGACGTATACATATATGTCGCTATTTTTCATTATACACATTTTGTTTGCTTTTTCTATTTGCCATTTTGGCAATCACAGACTCTGAAGAACCTATGTCTTCAGGTTTCTTGCATAAAAGGAATATCTACTAAGAAATTTCTTAGCCACTCAGCCTCAGATCCTACCAAGTTAATAAACTCGGCCTCTATTGTAGATCTGGCTATACTAGTCTGTTTGGATGACTTCCAAGTGACATCATCTCCATTGAGACTAAAAATAAATCGACTTGTGGATTTAGTCTCATTTGAACCAATGATTTATTTAACATTATGATCATCATGTCCACATCTCTAATTCAACACCATGACTCTTGATCCATAGTCTCATCAATCTCAATTAATCTCATAGTGCAATAGGGACATGGAATTCATTCATGCAAACATCATCAAATACTTGATCATGTACATCTAGATCATGGTTATCACACTCTATAATACATATATAATTAACTATGCATGTCACATAACCGAGTTAATAATAACTCAAAGACAACAAGGATATATGTGATACAATGTAAGACATTATATGAAGCACTCAATGCTCTATTTTAATTTTTAAACTCTACATAAACTATTATAAGAATTATGTGTGTATTTACTCAATCAATTTATAACACATGCAAAATCAAGTACATAAATGCTATCAATATTTGAGCATATTCAGATTGTGATGCACAATAACTAGACCTCAGGCTATCATATTATATTCTATACTCAGTAGCATTTTAACTCACTTCTAATCTCATTAAATCATGATTTTGAATTTAAAACAACTTCAACATAAAAAAGAATTTATCCAAAAGAGACATAAAAAAATGTCTTTTTAAAAATTATTTCACACAATTAGAAGTACCACAATGTCACTTCCTTGGTTCAGGTAAAGAATTTTAGTTAGACATCCCCACACTTTAAGATATTTATATCAAGTCATAAATTAACATAAGTTTAAAACACAATTAAGCAGCAAAACCACATATTACAAAATTAGTGCATTACCCTCACCTACACATGGCTTCACCATTAACATTAATCTTACTCTAAATGTTCTTATTTTTCTTTTTCCTTTTAATTTAATAGAAACAAAAAAAAAACCTGGTGGCTGATGACAGCGCGCGGTGGAATAGTGACGACTTCAATCTCTTCTCACTCTCCAAAACGAGTTTGAGGGTTTTGTATGTTTTTGCTCTTGCAACTTTAATCTCCTTCAAGCCAAGCATTTTTCAAAGAAAATCTTTGCCTCATTCACAGAACCCATGGCCTCTAAGCACCACAACAGCAAACACCACCCAAAACCAGTGCATGAACCCACGTAATGCCATTTGCACCTCTACCCCTACGTCCAAAACCACAGCTTCTCTTTCCCTTTCCACTTTGTTACTCATTTCCTTATAAAAACCTCACATTTAAAATAAGTTATATCAGTATCATGGATATTGTAGGAAAAATAATAAAAAATATACGAACAGATAAAATTAAACATTGCATGGATAGTATTGACATGCAGCAATAATCCTTAAGATTGTTGTCACCTGTGCTGCCTTAATCGAAACTTACAAATAAATGAGATAGCAAAATCATGAAACCTGTAGTGTACAAAACACTGCCCTTAAGGATTATTTCGGTATAGACGAAAATCTCCCAGAGTACTACAGGCTCTTCCTGTTTGACAGGGCTTCAAGAATTGTAAGAGATTTTAAGTCACGTAATCCAGTAGAGAAAGAGAATAAAAGTGGAGAATAATGAAGAGGAAGTTCCAACCACAAAACTTAATAAAGGATGGTATTTATAGAAAATAGATTTTGGTCATTGGAATATGACCATTGGAATATGTTTGTTGGAATATGTCCGTTGGAATATGACCGTTGGAATAGATCAGGTCAAAACTCGAATAAAACTAAATCATTTTTAAACCTCTTCAAAAACTTATTTCCAACCAATGTGAGATATTTATTCTTTTGAAATAAAGCATTTTTCACAGCACACTATACATATAGAGCACCCATGCATGAAACATTTTCACAAACATGTTCAACGTAACTTTCATTTCTGTCCACAATCAACAACTGTTAAAAAGTATAGCACCTAGCAACACTAAAGGATAATAGACATCTAACATTCCATCAAACAAACCAAATTATCACACATCAACTTATAAGTTGGAATCAAATTAACTTTCAAAACTAAAATAAATGAAAATCGGCAACTCAATTTCATTTTTCACAGACCACCTTCCTAAATGTCTAAATAATGCTGCAAAGGTAAAATGAAAACCAATGATCTGAACAATCATTCAATCATCAATAGCAAGGGCAAAATTCAAAGGGACTAGTGATTCGGACATTTTATCAAACATATAATAAGCAACTAAAAATCAAAATGGATCATCAACACTACCAACTTGGAATTTGACCACACAAAAGAACAATTATGAGTTTACGAGTTACATTCCCTTGTTGAGGCGCATAGAGGTTGACTTTGCTTTGAGTCTCCCTCAACTTTCCTTACATACTCTATTTCTCTGTCCCACAATCTTCCTCCTTCCTATTTCCTATTGCTGCTTTCCTAATTCGTCCTCTCCCATTGCTCAAAATTATAAGAGAAACCCATGAGGGGTTATTCAGCAAAAATTAAATAAAATAAAATTAAGAGACCCTTCGTTAATAAAAGTTTGATGTGGATACTCTGACTGATTAGGTATACAGCTGTTTAAATTTAATTAGACCAAGTAGGGAGGGTACCATAACCCTTCTAAGTTTTTTGAGAACTGGAAAAAATAACTTGGGTATAATGGTATTACTTGCCACTTGGATGGATTTTTACACACGTCTTTTTCATAATGTATGCATCTCATCAACAGTATTAATTGTTATGATTATATGACATATGTTAATAATAGGAAAATATTTATTTTCCAATCAAATACTTTTTAATTTCTCTTTATTATATTTTTATATAAGAGAAGTATTAAATCAAATTATATAAAATTGTAATATTTTTATAAGATATAATATAAGTTTATGAATGAATTAAAAAAATTAAAGTATAAAAATTAAACGAATAATAAGATCGATAATAATATAAGAAATAAACGTGTCACATGACGCCAAAGTAAAACATGTTATAACATATTGTTATATCATTTTAGTTTACACCAATTGATAAATACATGAATTTACACAAATGATTATATGCATGAACTTAGACATCGTCTGAGTCTTAGCCAATTAATATATACAAATATTTAAACAAAATTAATGTGCATAATCTTGTATAGGAGTGTTCAGCGGGTCAGGTTGACTTACGAACTCACGGGTTTTGACCCAACTTAACTCATAAAATGTGGATTGGGTTGGGTTTGCGGGGTTAGATCAGGTTAAAAAATGTTCAACTCATAGTGTGTGGGTCAGGTAACGGGTTGGAACATTTTCAACCCGCACAACCCAACTCACCCACGACCCATTATTATTTTTTTTTTGTAAAATCAGTTTTCACTCACCTTCATTCTGTAACACTCACTCCCATTATTAAATTTTTGAAGATTTTTTATGATGTTACTCTTACTTTTTCTGGATAATTGCTTGTTACTTCAAATATTTTCTTCCATAAATTGTGTGACATCAATAAGTTTATAAAGAAGTGAATTGGATGGAATGATCCAATTTTGAAGGAAATGGTTATTTCCATGAAAATGAAGCTAGATAAATATTGGGATGACATTGATGGTCCTCTAAATTACTTATTGCTTGTGGCTATTATCCTTGATCTAAGATATAAAATGGATTATGTTGAGTTTTGCTTGAAAAAGATTTATGGCTTGGAATTGAGTGTGAAAATTATGAAGAGGTTGGACGATATTATGAGGACATTGTTTGAACATTATCAACAAATGCATCCTGTTCCTCTTGATGCTAGTGATTCTAGTTGCAAGTCATCTGATGTTCCTTCCTCTACACATGATGATTATATTGAAGATGATAATGATAGTTATATTGAAAGTGAAGAAAAACCAACATGCGATAAAAAAGAATGAGCTTGAGAGGTACAAGGAGGATGATGTGGAGGATGATGTTGATGACTTTGATATTCTTACATGATGGAGAGAAAAGACCAAGAAGTATCATGTTCTTTCATTCATTGCTAAGGATATCTTAGCAATTCCTGTTTCTACAGTTTCATCTGAGTCAGCATTTAGTACTGGAGGACGAGTTCTTGACCCTTTTTGTAGTTCTTTGTAACCTACCACTGTTGAGACATTGATTTGTGCTCAAAATTGGTTGAGGACTCCTAAGAAACTCATAGATTTACGGGTTCAGATAGATGATATTGAGAAACTTGAAGCTGGTAGTGTGTTATATAAAACTCATTCAATTTGTTTAATAAATTATTAATTGTCTATTACTAATTGTTAATACTTTTTTAGTATGTTAGATATGTCAGCTGTTAGAGAATAAATTGTGAGTCTTAAACATTGATTCTTTTAGCTGTTTACGGTTTAATGGTTAGCTTTCTAATTCTTATGAACTTATTATTTCATTGTTGAGTTTAAATTTGTATGTGATTTGACAATTGTCTTGTTGATTGTGCAGACCAAGGAGGAAAGGAGGGCACACCGTCGTGCAGAGTTCTATGAGATGTCGATGGATCTTAAATACTCATGGTAGCATTTTAGGATGTTTTCTCCTCATTTTTGTGTTGTTCCAATCAAGTTTAAGTGTAGGCATTGTGATATTACTCTCAAAGTGTACAAAGAAAATAAGTTCATAAGACTCTCGATGCATCTAAGTGACCGTTGTGTTGAAAAATTAATGAATCGTTTAGATGATAAAGAGTACATGGATAAAATAGAGAGTGAAGTCAATGATTATGTTGTCCATAATTCATATGACATGCGTGATGACACTGACTTTGATTGGTTAGACTAATTTGTTGTTTAAGTTATGACTAACTTTGTTTAATTTATTCAAGACTTAATAAGACTTGTTAGTTGTTAATTTATTATGCACTTATTGACTTATGGTGTTTAGTTTATTTGATATTGAGACTTATGTTGTTAATTTGTTAAATTTTATATTTTGATTTTTTTCAAGATTTTTTTTTAAATGTCGGACCCACGGGTTGGACCCAACCCAACCCACTCTTGAGCGGGTTGAGTTGGGTTGGGTCGAGTGAAAAAAATTTCGTAATCAGGTCGAGTCGAGAGAAAAAATCTCTTACACGAGTCGAGTCCAAAAATAACGTTGAACTCATCTGACCCAACTCACAGACACCCCTAATCTTGTACATGGTCTCTTCTATCCAACACAATCATAAAAAAAAAATCGTACTTCCGATTTAAGCTACATAATTAAGAACAAAGCTTTTTAAAAAAATATCTTCTCCAAAATCAAATATTTAACATAATGTTGTGTGCTTTCACTTCATTACTTTAGCATATCACACTCAAATTCATAAATTATATTTACAAAATCATGAACACTTTATTTTGCTGTATAGGTTTGACAAACCATTTTTTTTTAATCTGAAAAAAAAACCATTTAATTTGTTAGGACAAATAAGATACATGCCTTAATCTCTTGCCTATTATGTTTAAAATTTATTTTATAGTTGTTGCATGTCATTAATCTTATCAATCAATCATCAATCAATCAATAAATATAATATATAAAAGAAATACACGACTTAAAAAATTGTCATATATCTTTCTTAACAATAAGTACATGTTTCACTTACTTGACATGTGACATCTAAAATATTTAATATTTTGTTATATGTCATCTTATGTGACAATTTTATGCCACATATAATTTGATATCGCAACATGAGACATGTGAAAAAAAATGTCACATGTACAAAAATTATTTAATAAATAAATAAATAAATAGAACAAATACAATACAACAAAAAAAAAAAAAAAAACAAATGAAAAAAAAGTTCTATTGCCCTAATTACAACAAGAAAATGACGCAAAATTCTTCCACCCTCTAGGACCTCTGACTCCTGGGATGGCGACCTCCACCTTCAGGACCTCGCCACTGGCACCTCTAGCCACTGCTTAACCAGCCACACAAAGGACACACTTTTTGTCGCATTCTCCACAATGTGAGTAGAAATAATAGTCGCTTTTATTAGTGGATCTAAGTCCTCTCCTCTACTTTTTGTTGCCACCACCACCACCAGCATTGTTGCCAACGCCACCGTTATTGCCACCACCACCCTCACTTTGAGCCATCTATTGTAGGCAGGTAGAGGCAGCTATCAATGAAAGGAAACATTGATCAAGTGATAATGGCTGTTCAATGGACACTTTTTTGTTTACTTAGAACAAACTTTCATCAATTAAATTATTGAAAATGATAAATAGGCTGTGTCACGTTTCTTAGAAAATGAGCTTTTCTTTTTTTAAAAGCTCTGTTTTATTTAGTAGGTCAGCCCGACTTTTTAGGCCTATTAGGCCTACACATTTATATGGAGAGGCCAATATAAATTTTTAAATAGTTTAATTAGAACAAACTTTCATCAATTAAATTATTGAAAATGATATCTATAATGCCATAATGACAAAATAATAGCTACAAATTCTTTTGAATTTTTTTAAAAAATTTTAAGATTTTCTTATAATGAAGTATATTTATCACATTCACATGTAGAAATAACAATTATTAAATTATATTTAAAGTTTTTAGAATATTACAAGTTTACATGAAAAAGGTAACATAAAAAATACAATTTGATTTTAATCCATTATTAGTGTAACTTTCTTTAAATATCATTCAATTTTGCATTTATAAATCATTAAAAAAATTTAACTACAATAACAACTAAATTAAATTATGTAAATAAAATTGAAACTCTAAAAAATATTGATTTTGTATTACTAATTAAGTGAATGTCAGGTAATTATAATTTATAATTATAATTAAAATAATTTTATCAAATATCTTATCAATCAAGAAGTTGAAATTAATTGATACCAAATTGTAACATTATCAATTTATAATTAATGCAATGATTCTTTTATTCACTGATTTCTTAGAAAAATTAAATCGTTGCCAAATAGAGGGATAGGAATCTTCATGGAAGGGGTCATGGACTTTCAAACTACAACTTCTCATATTTTCATTTGTTTTCTTCTAATTTCTTACCAATGGTTTCATATTTTGATTTTAATTATATTTCTCCTGTGGTTAAGCTTTAAATTTCAAATTTTAATATGTGACTAATGCATCTATTGTTTTATAAATTAATTGATTTCTTATAATAAAGTATATTTATCACATTCACACGTAGAAATAGCAATTATTTAATTATATTTAAATTTTTTAGAATATCACAAGTTTACATGAAAAGGTAACATAAAAAATATAATTTAATTTTAATCCATTATTAGTATAACTTTTTTTAAATACCATTCAATTCTGGATTCATAAACCATTAAAAAAATAAACTACATTAACAACTAAGTTAAATGATATAAATAAAATCTAAACTCTAAAAAAAATTGATTTTGTATTACTCAATTAAGTGAATCTCAATAATTAATTTGTCAAGACAAATGATATATATCTCTTAACTCCTTCTCTTTTACGAATATAATTTTTTTTTTTTGGAATTTTTCATTATTGATTCCAAATCAATTATTGCTTTCATCAATTTTTTTATTTATTTTTCAAAGCATCCCCACCTGATAGATAAGATATTAATCTTTCAGGATAGAGTCAGGTGCCTAAACACAGATCCCTCAATTTCTTTATTTAAGTATCTTTGATTTCTTACTTATGATTGATTTTTCATAATTTCTTAAGAAAATTGCTAGATGGCTATAATTTTTTAGCTTGAATATTTTTCTAGAATGATTTTGCATTGTTATTGACTCTTGGATGGATGACTAGTTCTTACTACTTTGACTTATCCAAAAATCTCTTTTTAATATTGGTAAATTCTAACTAAATTTTATCAAATATTTCTGGTTGTATATTATTATTTTGGTATAAAATCCCAAATATCCGAAAGTTATATTGGGTCCCGACTAACTGCTTTCCCAGCGTTAGTTTTTTTCATTCATAAGACTCAAATTCGAGACTTTACTTAAGAGGAATAAATATCGAATCACTTAAATTAACCAAACATTGGTATATATTATTACTTATACTTTTTTCTTAAATGTTATTTATTGCAAATCTCATTTGTTACTATTCTTAAATTTTTTTTCTCCTACTTATTTACTGATATTCTTAAATTTTTAATTAACATTCTCAAAATAATCAATAACGCATTTTGTTGTCCAAGTTTGAAAAATTATTTCTTAAGATCCTTAAATTCATACTTATTTCTTAAATGGTATTTATTGGAAATCTCATTTATTTCTATTCTTACTTTTTTCTACTTATTTACTGATATTCTTACATTTTTTAATTAACTTTCTCAAAATAATTAATAACGCAATTTGTTGTCCAAGTTTGAAAAATTATTTCTTAAGAACCTTAAATTCATACTTATTTCTTAAATGTTATTTATTGCTAATCTCATATATTACTATTCTTAAATTTTTTCCTACTTATTTATTGATATTCTTAAATTTTTTAAAGAATAATTCTAAATTCTTCTACATAATCTTCCTACTAATCCTCCTAATTACTAAATGAAAAAGTATTAAATATTTTTTATATTTCTAAGACATCAAATGTATTTACTTTTTCATTAAATACTTTTTTTATTTAGTATTAAAAAATTATTATGAAAAACTTTTAAGAGGATATATCAAAACTCTTTTTTAATTAACTTTCTCAAAATAATTAATAACGCATTTTGTTGACCAGGTTTGAAAAATCATTTCTTAAGATTCTTAAATTCATACTTATTTCTTAAATGTTATTTATTGCAAACCTCATTTATTACTATTCTTAATTTTTTCCTACTTATTTACTGATATTCTAAAAATATTTAATTAACTTTCTCAAAAAAATTAATAACGCATTTTGTTGACCAGGTTTGAAAAATTATTTCTTAAAATCCATAAATTCATACTTATTTCTTAAATGTTATTTATTGCAAATCTCATTGATTACTATTCTTAAATTTTTTTCCTACTTATTTACTGATATTCTTAAAATTTTTTAATTAACTTTCTCAAAATAATTAATAAAGCATTTTGTTGTCCAAGTTTAAAAAATTATTTCTTAATATCCTTAAATTCGTACTTATTTCTTAAATGTTATTTATTTCAAATCTCATTTATTACTATTCTTAAATTTTTTCCTACTTATTTACTGATATTCTTAAATTTTTTTAATTCACTTTCTCAAAATAATTACTAACGCATTTTGTTGTCCAAGTTTGAAAAATTATTTCTTAAGATCCTTAAATTCCAAATTCTAAACTCTGAATCACAAATAGAAGAATATATTATAATTTATCAGAATTGATACAACTATAATTCTTTCATATCTCACTAATGGATGTTTAGGTTGAGTGATGCTACACAGTCAGAATAAATATTTAGAATATTTAACAGAACACATGGTTGGTTGTTAAATTAAATGAAGTAGTAGGAACTATTCACTCATCCAAAAGTTACTTTCTAACATTTTTCTTTCACCAAAGGATGTCAAAAGCATGTTGCTTGTAGATATCAATGCAATTATCAAAGTCATTGTCTACTGTAAGCTGTATATGTTAACCAAATGACGATCAAGTAAATCACGGAAGCAAATCAGGCAATGATTTCCAATCATAGACTTTAAAAGACGAATGTTAATAATTATTTCTTAACCCATTTAATCTCCCTTTGTCATTTTTCTTATGCACACACACATATATAAACACGTACTCACACACTCACAAATAATATATGTCCCGTGAAGTCAAGATTGCCTTAAAAAATCTTATGGCATTGTTTCTCTTTCTAATTCTTGGTTTTTGCATATCGTTCTATGAAGTTGATGCAAGAAGTAGTTTTACTAGATCACAAGACCTCAAGAGCATCCCGGTATAATAGTTTAACTTTCGTCTTTTAAAATCTATTATTGGAAATCATTGCCTGATTTGCTTCCATGATTTACTTGATTGTCATTTGGTTAACATATACAGCTTAAAGTAGACAATGACTTTGATTGCATTGATATCTACAAGCAACCTGCTCTTGAACATCCTTTGCTGAAAACCACAAAATTCAGGTAACTATGTACTCACTAGTTAAACAATTTGTAAAGCTTGTTAACTTTATTGTTATATGAAACCCAAACGTCGATTGGTGAGATATGAAGGAATGATTTGTATTAATTCTGATAAATTATAAATGTTCTACTATTTGTGATTTAGAGTTTAGAATTTGGAATTCAGGATTTAGTTATTGGTAATTAAGGAGTTGAGCCTTTAATTTGTTCAGTAATTCTATTTGTAGTATACTTTGTTTCACTATAGATTTTAATTTCTTTTAATATGTCACAACCCAATGGCTAATCCACACATAGCGTAAGTTAGTTCTTCACAAATCTTAATCTAGTAAACCCATCTTGAGTTTATGCATATACTGATTTTTGTCATTTTATTTGGAATAGTAGACTTACTATGCCCTTGGTTTCAATCTTTTTCAAAATAATTTTTAGTAAGAATGTTCACGAGTAAGTTTAGTTTGAATTTAGTAAAAACAATTCTAAACTAACCAAATTTAATTGAGTTAAGTTGATTTGAATTTAATATTTTTTTTAGGTAAATCCAAACCAAACCAAATCCAATGTAGACAAGAATTAAGGGAATACAAGTGAAACACCTAGCTATTTATTGCATTTGAGGGCGGGGTGAGGGGGGATACTTGATTGGGTAAACGGGTCAGATGGTTGAGTCTCAGCTTTGAAATTATCAAACTCGAGACTCGAACAACTAAAAATCGGATTCAATTGGGTTTAACCTAAAGCAACCCAAAGTTGGGTTTTCAAGTTCATTGAATCGAACCGATAAGATGAATACTTTTAATTTTCCGTAATTTAAATCTAACAAACATTTTCAATCATTATATGATAAACTAAATTAATAAATTGGTAAAACTTGTTCTTGAAAGCTACACTCTGTGGTTTTCTTATTAAACAAAATTTTAAATGTTAATTTCTTACAAATAGCCTAGAATCATTATAATGGGACGTATTTAATTTTATCTGTTTCTCAAAATCTCTTTCTATTATTTAGTTTATCAATTTGTTCATTCATTCAAGTCTCTCATGAATATTTTACTAAATGGAATTATTTATTCTTTTGTGTATTCTTTTTAGAGTTTAATTTTAATATACTATCAGTGTAAAAATTTTTTTACACTATTAATCAATCATATTTTACCACACATGTGACTTTTAAAATAGTTATTGTAAGAATTAAATATCTTTAATGATATAACAATACATAATTAATTAATAATATAAAAAAAGTATACTGACAGTAAAAATAATTTAAAACTTTCTTTTTAAACCAAATCAGTTTGAATGTATATATACATTTTAACCTAGTGTTTTCTCTCTTCTTTGCAACAAAGCTTAATCCCACTTTCGCAAGAGACACAATGCAAAGTAGATTACCAAATATTGGCAATCTCACTAAAGGATGTCCACCAGGAAAAGTGCCAATTCACAGGAGAAAAATGAGGCATCAAATGAGTACTAATTCTTCTTCAGAACTACAAATTTAAGATTTTCATCAATATTCCCGAAGTTACCCTGGTCATCATGTAAGTAGATGATTTTAATTGATTATTATATTTTTACAATTGACGTCCTCAATGGGTTATCGTTGTGTATTTTAAGGGTGTTATTTGATTCTAATATTTATATAGTTTTTTCATACCGTATTTAATCCAGCTATTCCTTAGTAGAACATACTTCATGGTTAAAATCACATATTTGTTTTAAAATTCAAATTAAACCCAATAACATTGACAAAGAAAGTCATATTTAATTAATCACTTGTACAAATGTGCAATTTTAAATGCAATAATTGTGCAAGTTACCTTATTCCCTAGCATATGAACATTGGTAAGAAAAATTAACATTTATTAATCTGAGTGGAAGGGTTCGGGTCCCTTAAACATGTGGTTATAATTTCGATGAATCTCATTGGTAAGGGTCTTAGGTATCTAATTGTATCTCGAAAAATTAGTCTTTACCTATTAGATGAAAGGATATTATGAGAAATAAAAAGTGAACATTGTTCAGAAATCTATAACTTATAACCTCCTTTTAATCGATGGTGAAAACATATAACCATGCATCGAGAGATTAATCTTTTACCTATTGAGTGAGAGATATTTTGAGAAACAAAAAATGTACATTGTTAAGAAATTATAACTTATAACCTCCTTTTAATTGATGATGAAAACATATTAAAAAAAATAAAGATGGAAATTAATTTCACAACACATCAATAAACTCATCCCAAGTTAAAATGTATATTGCAAAAGTATTCTTTTGGATGAAGAGTTTCTATCTAATAATTTGGGCTTTAAAGCTAAGAAGATGATATGTCTTAATCAATTAATTAAATTTGATAAATCAAGACTTGCACCACAGCTAATTTCGTCTTTTCCTTATTGTAAAGCCCCCTTTCTCACACTCTTGCCCTGGTAAGTTCTTGGACATTCATTGATCCTACATCTGAAGTTAATGTTATTATTGATTTCTTTGATTGATTAACCATAATTTGTCTTAGATTTCACAAAAAAAAGATATATCATTTTACTATATAGTTCATATATTGTATGTAAAGCACGCATAGGAACTTGTTAATTAAAATTATCAATATCAATTATATAACAAATTTTTTTTACCAGTTAAATTTTATATATCAATTAAAATATTAAATTATCTTAATCATATATCTTTTGATAATGAAACAAGTTACTGATTTTATTCTAAATATTTTGTTGTTATCTTCTTTAGTTTGCTACCCTTTATACAACCAAAAGTACGGCGTACCGTGGAGCAAGTGCAATATTCAGTTTTGGTGTGGGTAATCTACCGTTACATGCAAACCAATATAGCATCTCCCAAATTTGGCTTCAAACTGGTCGTTATACAGAACTTAATAGTATACAAGTCGGATGGGGTGCAAGTTAATTTTCATTCTCTCTCTCTCTCTCTCTCTCTCTCTCTCTCTCTCTCTCTCTCTCTCTCTCTCTCTCTCTCTCTCTCTCTCTCTATATATATATATATATATACACACACACACACATATATGAGGTATATTTAGTTATACGAGTTTTTATTATGAGAGGATGAGAGAAGTAAATCTTGATCATATAATTATATATGAATGATCAAGATTAAAAATTACTTAAATATTATATGGTATTTAAAAAAGTCACATACATTTTATATATATATATATAGATATATGAAGTATATCTAGTAATACAAGTTTTTATTATGAGAGGATAAGAAAAGTAAATCTTGACCATATAATTATATATAAATGATCAAGATTAAAAGTTACTTAAAGGTCGTGTGACTACTTAAAAAAGTCACATTCATTTATGTTCTAATATTGACCATTCATATAAGATCTAATAGTCAAGATTTACTCATTTAACTTCTTACCATAATTATTCTTCTTACCAGATACGCTTCCTATATATACAATGACGGATCCAAAATTTTAAGTAATGGAGGCAAAGATAATACTATCAATACAGAAGTATAAATTTTTTTAATAATTATATTTATATTTTAAAAAATATATTAATATAAAATCATGAAAGATCAATTTATAATTATTCCTTCCGTATTTTTATATTTTAAAAATATTAAATGATCTTTTTATTATTATTACTATCAAACATTTTTTTATATATATAATCAAATAATTATTCAATAAAAATAATATATTTAGAAGTAGAGGTATAAATACAAAAATTACATATATAAAAAAATAAAAAAGATATATACATATATAAAATAAAAAAAAATTCCAAAGCATGGCCCCACTCATTTATAAGTAATTCCGTCCCTGTTAATATATATATTGACATCATAAAAAAACAAAAGAATATCAGTCTTTAAATGTTTTAATTTAATCTATTCCACAAGACCCATGGTATCTGTGGTATTCTTTATTATGCTTGTATCTACGCTTTGAGCTCTCTTTTAATTTACTATCCTTTATTACTTTCGTGATGTATTGTAGATGCATCCAAGCTTATATGGAGATAATAGACTACGATTAACTACCCGTTGGACAGTAAGCGTGTATTTAGTTTGTAGTTGATAAATTTAAGTTTAGTTAAAAGTGTGTTTATAAATTTTAGTTTAATTAAAAGTAAATTTGTAGTAATATGATTTATGTTTGAGAACTTTTGTCTCAAAAGTGAGTTTGATAAAATGAATAATATTTGAATAAAAGATTAAAAGTACTTTTAAAGTAAGATTAAAAGAAAAAATATCCTCTAACAGACTTTTGCTCAATGAAAAAGTAAAAAAATTTTAATTTCACTCTAACGTATTTTTAGAAACATTTTTTGTTAAACTCAACTAAAAAAAAATTTACCAAATATCATTTTAAGTCCTTCAAAAATTTTAAAAGTGTGTTTAGATTTACTGCAATTCAAATACACACTAAGAAACTCAAGTTAATGTGTTATATTTTTTAAATGATTAGACGTTTGCTATTGATTGGGCTTAATAAGATATTTACATGCAGACCGATTGATTGGCCTTAATAAGATATTTACATGCAGACAGATAACTATCGAAACACTGGATGCTTCAATCATCTGTGCCCAGGTTTTGTGCAAGTCGACCGCAGTCATTATCTTGGAGGTTCTGTTGGTCTCGAACAAGTTGGAAAAAAAGTGTTTATTGGTGCCAAAGTCAAACAGGTAAAGTTGAATGCATTTATAGAGAAACTATATCTATTAATTTGATGATAATGTTGTTATTCAATTTTTTTTTATAATGATATTACGTAGATTTGGTTTTATAACTTTATCCATACTATTTAAACTCCTCACCGTTATCTTATAGGTAGTGGCATGTTATCATTCAAGCTATATTACTAAACAAATTGGGATCGTTGAGATATATTTATGAAAAAAAGTATTTATTTTAAGAATTTTATTATATTTTCTTAAAAGTTCTTCTTGATAATTCTTTTAATATAAAATAAAAAAAATATTTAATAAAAAATAAATATATTTAATATTTTAAAAATATAAAAAATATTTAATATTTTCTTTATTTAATAATTAGCAGAATTAATAAGAGGATTTAAGATTATTCTTATTTTAAAGTTCCTTTTTAAAAGAGTTTATTTTTCAAAAAAAATTATTTTGCATTTAGATGTAATGTTTAGAAAGTATTTATATTAGTAATCACTAATATTAAAATTACTTATTCTTTCGTTTAATTTAAAAGCTTGAGATTGTTAGTTTCTAAAATAAGTGGTTGAACCACTTTTTTTTTTAACTTCTGCTTTTTTCTTTAAGATGGTATCTAAACATATTTAAAACATTTATACGTACTTAATTTTAAAATATAAATATTTATTTTTAAAATATGATATGTATAATCCTAAAAATGAAACTTGTTCTTTAAGTAGGTCTTTGATTAATATGAGTGAAACTCTCGACACTTCTAGTTATTTATTAACACATTTTATTAATTATTATTTCTAGTTTCTCAAATTATTATTAATTAAACAAAATTTGTTTATTTAAGTCTTATCTTAAGTAATTATGTTTCTATTTGTCTATTTAGCAATTTAAAAAGTTATAATAAAAATAGTTAATAATAATTATAAATAGATAAGTGAAAGTACCAATACCACATTATGAATTAACATATGCTCTTTTAGTTTTGTTTCTTCTTCCCTTAATTATTTTTGGCTAATGCCATTTGCTAGTAACGTGTCTGATTACTTTTTAATTGTTTAAATATTTATTGGATCGATCAACAGGCAATTGGTGGTTAACTGCTGCTAACATAAATATTGGGTATTGGGCAAAGGAAATATTCACTCACCTAGGTGGGGGAGCATCTTTGATAAGATATGGTGGCGAAACCTTTTCTCCCCCTAATATGATTAGTCCCCCAATGGGTAGTGGAGAACTACCAAAGATATCTCCTGAATCACATTTCATGGGAAGACTTCAAATTGTAGATTCAGGGTACAATGAAAATGATGTAAATCCTAATGACATGAAGTCGTATCGTGACACTAGCTCAAATTGTTATGACCTGTTGTATTATAAGCAAGTTTTATTCTTTGGTGGGCCTGGGGCCCAATGTGGTATATGAATGTATTAACAACTATTTTTACTAAAGGTTAGTTTATCATTGGCACATCATACATGAAATTTAGTCCCATTAAGCTTCAATGTTCAAGGCAAGCGTGAAATTAAAAAATAAAAGTAGAAGTTTAATTGAGTTTAGAAGATGCAAATATAATTCGTGATCACCCTATACATCTTTGAAGAACATCTCATCCATTTGTTAGGTCCTATAAGTTAGCATAGTTATTTGGACATTTCACAACAAATTAACTCATATCTATTTGGACCGGTCGGTTTGATCAATTGGATCGAGAACCCACTTTATCGGTCCGGTCATCACCTCAAAACCGTTCTGGTCAAAAATCGGTCAAAATCCAGTGAACCAGTCTCAAACCGTTAGAACCGTTTAGCTTGAGACCGGTTTGCACGGTTAAACAGTTTAGTCCCCTTCCTTCTCCCATCATCAATTTCAGACAAGGTCCCAGTTGCTGTGTTGACACCGGCCCTCTGCCGTTGTTGTTGGTCATCTGATGATAGTCGTCCACACGCCACCACTGGTTCGAAGCAATTTTCACCCAACATCACAACATGTAGAAGAATAAAAGAAGAAGAAATTACAAATCATGAGATATGAGTCATCTGGTTATGACATCGTTTGTTTAAAGAAAGAGCTATAAAACTAGAAATCTCAAGTGATTTTAGAGAAAGAGAATGAAAGAAGACGGAAGAACCATGGGAATAGATGGTCGTTTCTTTCTCCATAACAAAAGGGGGGGGGGGGGGGGAGAGAGAAAAGAAATGGCAGGATTCATTGAATATGGTGTCATATGGGTCATCTCACCAATTCTCGTGATTATTATATTATGTTATATATTCTGTTAGATATTTTAAAAATTGATTTCACTTTGCATATCAAAATGAAAGTTGAATTAATATAACAAAATGAATAATAAAATGAAAGTTTATTTAAGTTTGAACAGAATCAATCGCGTTTGTTGTTGACATAACAAAATCTGGAATTTAATTTTCATGCTTTAAATTTATACTCTTGATTTATTGTTACTTTATATATATATATATATATATAAGGGAGAAAATCTATTTATACTTAGTGTAATTAAAAAAACTTATATTTAATTTCTTATCGTTAAATTTATTTTAATTTAATGATTCTAAATCATCTAATTAAATGATAAGAGAAAATAATAAATATTCACATTAAAAAAAGAAAAAATATTGAAATGTGATTTTAATGAAAAAATAAATTTTAGTTATTAATTCTATTTATTAATTTAAAAATAATATAATATTAAATATAATTTATAATATTTTTATTTTTATATAATGTATAATTTATTATATTTTAAAATTAGTTAATAAAAATGAACTATCAACTTTTATACTAAATAAAAATATTTAATAAACATTACATATGACATGTTTAAATGAAAATTATCAAAATAATTTGAAAGGATTGGATTAAATAAGACAGATAATATAAGATTTATGATTACTTGGAGATCATTTAAAAGTTTGAGAAGAGGCTGATGATCTTTTTCTTGGTTGATCATAAAGGGATGCATGACAAATTACCTGATATTTTCAATGGCAATATGCTCAACTTAGATCTTTCAGTTAGAACTAAAAGTAGAACATATTATTTGAAAGTGTATTTATTTTAGCAAATTAAAAAATGAAGAATTTTAGTAAATAAAATGATTCAAACTAATTTACTCGGAGAGCATTATGCTCTATTTTTTCCCTCGATCATGAACAAATGACAAAGAATTATTTTTTTTACTAAATGTTATATTTGACTCAGATCTTTCACTAACACATAAAAGTAAAACAAATTATGTCTCTTAATTTTTTTTATTAGAAAAATAAAAAATGACAAAATTAAAAAAGAGAGGCATCTAAACTATTTATTATTGGTGACAGCAGAGTTTTGCAAGTGATGGATAAATTTGGATATATACTTGTAAAATTATCTAGCATATTAATATAAGAAAGCAATGACTCCAAAAATTCTTAAAATATGATTTTTAAAATATAATTTTAAAAATTAGTTATAATTTATTAACTTATAATTAAATAAAAACAAAAATATTATAAATTATACTAAATAATTAACTATTTTGTTTTTAAATATTGTATTAATTTATTATATTTTAAAATAAGTTAATAAAAATTAACTATCAACTTTTTATACTAAATAAAAATAAAAATATTATAAATTATATTCAGTATTATATTATTTTTTAAGTTAATAAATAGATTTTAATAACTAAAATTTATTTTTTCATTAAAATAATATTTCTTTATTTTCTCTACTTTTAATGTGAGTGTTTATTATTCTTATCATTTAATTAGATGATTTAAAATTATTAAATTAAAATGATTTTAATGATAAAAATTAAATGTAAATCTTTTTTACTTACACTAAGTGTAAATGAATTTCCTATCATATATATATATATATATATATATATATATATATATATATATATATATATATATATATATATATATCATTAGTATAGTATATATATGTATACATGATAAAAATATTATAATATGATTATATAATTATATTTTGATTCAACCACGATTGGACCATTAAATCATAAATCAGTTCCTTTACTAGTTCAATAGTCAATTCTATTTTCAGAACCTTGATAAACATGCATCAAGACTCAAACTTGAAGATCCAAAAATATTGTTTCATACCAAAAATAAAGATGTCAAGGTACCGGTCTTGTATGGTGGAGATAGTGTTGGCAACAGATCAAAGAGCTCATAAATATTACATGAAAGACCTTGAACAACTCAATGAACAACGCTTTCTATTGTGATTCGTCAAGTCTAAAAAATACTCTCAAGTGTGAGTCCTACGTTTGTACAATAGAGCAAATACATGGTTGATCTCAGGTGCTGAATTTGTTTTTTAATCTTTGCGCAATTATGAAATCAAGATGTATTGAGAAATATGGCAAGAGTAAGAGAAAATGTGAAGAAGAAATATGAAATTTACTAAATGGATAAAAGTATGTATAACAAGTCAATAATGTGACTTATATATAGAGCAAGACATAGTTACCAAATACCAACAAATAATTATTGACTCGGCAAACTAATGCTTTCAAAACTCCAACAATAGTAATCCCTCCCCCTCCCCCTCCCCCCTCCCCCAACAACCTAGAGGGTGCATACTTAGCATCCCTAGCTTGTTATGAACAATATAGGTCAACTCAGTCAATCAACAAAAACTAATCACAAAATAAAAGTCATACCGTAATCACATTCGCCAACAAAAAATTATGATTATTTGAAAATGAATGAAAAACTTTGGCAACAACTGAGGTTCATAGCTGCTACAAGCTTTTGAACTTTCTTTCCACTTAAATAGAGTCGTCAAAATGGGTTAAGTTCGATGGATCGACCCGAATAATCTGATAAAAAAGTCAAATTAGGCTAGTAAAATATCAGTTTGAAATTAAAAATAGTCAGTGAATAAATGGGTCAACTCATGATGGTGAAAGCAAACCAACCGTTTACATTGAAAAGAGATGCAGTGATATAAATATCAACTGAAACATACATGACTCAATGTGGCCTAGCTCGAAAATGGCTTGACTCAAAAATGGCCTGGCTTGATTCGGCCCGACCCGTTTTGGCAGCTCTACACTTAAAGTATGTTTGGTTGGAATTTTTTCCACCTTTCAATATCTTTTTTTTTAAAAGAACATTTTTTATTGTTCATTACATTATTGGGGTAATTTTTCAAAAGTTTTTGCACAATGTTTAATATATTATATTTTTTTCACAAGCTTAAAATTTGTAAAACTATGAATACTAAGCTTTTGATTAGTAATTATAGATTATTCTAAAAATTTTGAGATATAAATATATTTTGTCTTCAATTCAATATTTTTTTAATTATTTTATACTTTTTTGATAATTTAATATATAAAAATTATTCTATTTATGCTATTCAAACGAAATAAATTATTTTAAAATCACATTTTTAATTAACATTTCTAAATATAAAAATGATTATATTATAATCAATTATAACAATAATTAATTATACAATAATTAAGTTTCTACAGTTAATCTAAACATATGCTTATCATGTGTTTAGTTCAGCTTAAATTTTAGCTCAACAGCTTTTTTGTTCGGGTTAAAAGCTTTTTCTACTATTTGAACTTTGTTTGGGTAATTTGATTAAAGTGAAAAAAAAAACCTTTTGAAGCCTTTCAATAGCTTTTTCCTTTAAGCTCCACCTTTGAGCATTAATTATGATAAAAAATTGTTAGATTATTTTTCTTCAAAAGCTTATTATGTTATGTTTTTATCAAAATAACCCTAAAATATCAAATATTATATAATATAAATAAATTATTTTATACTCTTTTTAGTAATTTAATTAACAAAAATAATTTTTTATACAATCTAAACACAACAAATTATTTTAAAATCACTTTTCAACTAACATATCTAAATATAAAATTAATTTCATCATAATCGATTACAAAGAAAATCGATTATACAAAAATAAACTTTTTTTCATAACTAATTCAAACACACGTGTGTACTCAATCTTGTTCCTCCACCACTCTAGTATCAAGCAAATTAAGGATTTATAGTCCTTCAAATCACAATATGATGCTAAACAATCCTATAATGCATGCCAAACTAAGGCAAAGACCTAACTGCCCAAGCAGAAGCTAAAATTAAGGGTTAACCACAACAGGCAGAAGATAAAATAAAAGTCAAATCAAGGCTGAAAACATGAAAATATGACACCACTGATCACTCAAAACAAAATGGAAGTAAGAACAACCCACCAAATGAAATTGAACTGAACACGAAGCTAGCCAAATGAATACAAGTGCGAGAATAGCGAAAAGAAATTTTGGTGAGCAAAAATCATGGGCCACAACATAAAAAAGAAATGATGCAAAAGAAAAATAGTGGACAGGGAAGGAGAACTTTTGGTGGAATAGAAAGAAAAAAATTGATATGATGGAAAGAAAAAAAACAAGAAGCCGGTGAACTAGTATGAAATAAAAAAAGGATCAACCTTGTGTGAAGAAGAATAATAGGGAACCAAACGTGAACAAGGCACTAAAAGGAAGCAAAGGAACTAGAAACATGAAAAATGAAAAATCTTAGCTAATATCCTCACCGCACCAACTGGCGTAGAACCATTGAAAACTACCAAAACACCTTCAAATCTCCACTAATCCACCAAATCCTTCCCCAAACTTATTTTCACACATTTATCTTCCTTTTCCACTAATATCTATTTCTCCATTTTTCGTCTCAATGGCTAATTCATCTCATCACCCAAAGAAAGCCAAAACCTTGAAGTCTAACTAGGGATGACAATTTTATCCGCCCTCGCAGGTACCCGCAGGTAATAGCCGTGACGGGGGTGGGTGATACCCGTCTAATTTCTCCGGTGGGTATAAATACCAATTTTGTGTTATCCCCGTTTAATAAACAGGGCGGGGACAGGGGTGATTCTCCCCGTACTCGCGGGTACCCGCAAAAAAATTACACAAATATTTTATATAAAATTACTAAAAACTTAATTATATAAATTAAAATATAGTAGAGTTATATAAATCAAAAGTATTTTAGGTGTTTGACATTATTTTTGAATTAAGTTGTGTTAGATAAATTTTGAGAAATTATGACATACTTTTTTTTTTTTTTTTCATTTTTTTTTTTTAATTTTGTTGATTTTTTTTACAATTTATTGGATATTCGTGAGTACCCGTTTACTCGCGGGAGAATGATAAACGGGTACCCGCAAGGATATGGAGGCGGAGGCGGGGGCATATATTACTCACGGGGGTGGGGGGCTACTACCCGTCCCTGCCCCGCCCCGTCCCGTTGCCATCCCTAAGTCTAACCACTATGCCCCTACCAAGCTCGATCTTCAACTCTTCTTCATTAGTCTACAACTGATGATAAGATTTGAAGCTGATTTCCATAACAAGAAGTCGTGGAACCTCCATTCTTGGATTTGGCATTCTTCACAATGGTGAATTTAGATAACTACAACCTATAGGTGGACTTGGGCTTGAAGGATTTTGCCGCCCTAAGCATGGTGATTCGGACGACCCGCCATGTCCTGATTTGTCCTGGTCCAAATAGGTCGAGTAATTCAATAGTTGATTGAGTTTTAGGATGGATTTGGGTAAAACATGAATACATTATCTTTGGGTACATGATTGGGTCAAGTATAAGGTGTCCCACTCCGTTACCTAACTCGAACCTGCCCCGAACTCTATATATATATATAATTTTTATTTGATGTTTAATTATATAATTATAATTAAATTATATATACATGTATTTAAATTGTAATAATTTTGTTATTTAATTAATTTTTTAAAATTATATAACAAAATGTGTGATTTGGAGCTGGGCAAGGTGGGATAGGGATAGGACAAATAAATTATCACGAGTTTGGGTATATGAGACAAAAAAAAAAGACCCTGTTGAATAATGAGGTGGAGGCCAGGACAATATGTGAGTGAATGAGGAGAGGATAAATAGTAAAAACTCATCTCGATCCGCCCAATTGCTAACCCTACGTGCCTTCTACTATAACCTAACATATCTTATAAGGATAAGGTGCTCTATTCAAAGGTCAAAGGTCAAAGGTATTCCTATTATTCTAACTAGGGAAGAGTTCGAATTCATTATCGGTTTACTTTTTCCTATGGATAGGTTCGAGGTTGGCGCTCCCGGTGTTCGGGATGACTTTGATTTAGTGTTTTAAAAATTAGACTAAACTGCCTGATTGGATTGGTTGGATTATGAATTAGTTATATCTCTAGTTCGATCAATATCCAATTCAATCACAGTTAATCTCTATTTAATTCATTGAACTAATTAAACCATGATTCGAAAGTCTTGCCTATTTAATCTCTGTTTCGATTTTTAAAACATTGCTTTGATTAGAACACCACTTTTCGAAGTCACTTCGGGAAGGAAGAAATTAACATGGCTCATGAGAAACCAAGTTCATCTAACTTCTCCTTGGAGAATCGCCTTCTCCATTACATTTTGGTGAGGGTGATCATTCCCCAACCATGAAACTACTAATGTCTTGTATCGGAAGAGGACATTATTATGTTGTGACCCCTCAACCAGGGAAAGTGGATCAACTGGCCTTACTATGTCATGCAACATATGCTTATGGCCAGGTGACGTACTATGGTACCTTTCTATTTGCAATGAACATCATAAAGATCTTGCAACGCTTCAAGGGTACCCCTCTCGGGTAAAAGATTAAAATTCCAAAAATCTGAAAATGCTTGGTTAATTATGGGAGGACGATGTATTGAAAAATGAAGAGAATGATCAACCTCCAGTTCAAGATCGGCCTCAACAACTAGTTCAGTCTCAAGAGCTTCCACAAACTTTGTCTACTGATGTTTTTGGCGGCTTTTTTACCAAACTGTCACTGTTGGTAAAACTATTTATCAAATTGCCATTTTTTTAACTATTTACCAAATTGTCATTTTTTAAACTATTTATCAAAATGCCACTCTTTTGAAACTATATATCAAACTACCCCCCTTTTGTCTTACGTGACTTTTTATTATTATTATATGGCTAACTAGGATGCGCCAAATAGGATGGCGCATCCTGGTTGGCCTTTACAAGCAAAACTCTAACAAGGGCGACGTAACCTTTTATTTAGTAAAAATTTAAAAAATACTAAAAAATTTGAATTTTTATTTTTTAAATTATTTAAATTACTTAATAAATTTATGTAAGCATTTATTAATGAGTCCATACTAATTACGGAATTAAAATATAAAATATAAAATTAAAAAATTGACAAATTTAATATGTTGGTAATATTTAATATTGTTTTAGTTATTATGAGGATTGATTATTCTTCTTTTTTTGTTATTTTTTAAAAGTTTATTGTTTCAATTTATTTTTTATTTTAAAAAACAAATGAGGTATTAATTATTTTCTTTTAATTTTGTCTTTATTTATGATTTTTAATATTTTAAAAATAATCTAATGAAATGTAAATACATGGTAAAAAGAAATAAATGGTATATCCTTTAAAAGAGCGTGATCACTTATAGGTTGTATTTGGTTAATATATTCCTTAAAACAAACTTCAATAACTTTCTTTTTATTATTAGTCAAATCATAAGGAAAGTGAGTATTGATGATATGGGTATTACATGCTTCGTAAACAATCTTGGATTAATAACACTCATTTTTTTATTGGCATATCAATTGAATTATTCTTATATTAATTCAAATAAATAAATGAAATATTTAATATATTAAAAATTGTAGTTTTTAAGTAATTGAGAGAATTTATCCATTAAATAAAATTGTTAATGAAAAATCTTCTCAAGCCGTATTCACTATTTAAGAAGTATTGATATTTTAAAATAATAGTTATATTAATATTCAATACGTATGGTATCAGATATTTGTTAGATATTTTCAAATACTTATAGTTTATATCTTTAAATTAGTATTTTAACTAAATATCGTAGAAAAAAACATTATGCTTGTAATTTATAGGCCTTTTTTTCGTATGTTACTAGACGTTTATGTTAGTAAAAAAATAACATTGTTTGAAACGTTTATTTAGTGAGTAGGATTCAGATCCCAATAATTCGCCTTCTAATTTTTTAGTAATTCAAATTAGTAAAAATTTTGACAGAACTTCCCCTAAATGTTGAACCTCCCCAAAAGCACATGATCCTGTTTAATGCAACCAGTTACCAAGATCTTTAATAAAAACTAAAACTGAGCAGAAAACATATATAATCTAAATCTAATCTAATAAGGGTACCAAACTCACAAGAAGATATTATCAATAGTCTTTTACACAAAATCACTAAATATAATTATATATCAATGTCAATGAGATGGGCCCGCATCAGAATGCGGTGGCCTGTGAGATGATTCAGAAGAGGGACCTGGCTGTGATGGGTATAGTGGGTAACCTGCTGGTGGGTAAGGATATGGTGGGTAACCATGTGGTAGGTAAGGATACGAGGGGTAACCCGGTGACGAGTATGGATAAGGTGTGTACGGGTATGGTGCGTAAGGTGGGTAATATGCAGGTGGTGGCTGAGTGGGGGGGTATGTAGCAGTGGTAGGAGGTGAGTCGTATCTTTGGTGGTAGGTGAGAGCCGGAGTCCTCGGGATGTCGAAAGTTGTGTCCGAGTGCTCGCTAATCCTCTCCTCCCGTCTACGCAATCGCGTTCCCTCTATTGACTAGACTCCTCGGCGGCCACATTAAAATATCATCTAGCTATGAGCCGGGCCGCAAGGACCACCATCGTAATGCGGTCATGCTCCCACAATGAGTGTAAGATCGTGTAGCGACTCTCGAGCGCAAAGGTGTCGGTCGTTGAACGAGCAAATACTCGCAATGTTCGCCTAATACGCAAATTAGATATAAATTTATGTCATTATACCATTAATACAAAATACATATAATCACTAACAAATTAGTAAAGAGCTTACCGCATTCCCAATAGATGCGCCGGTGGGAGCAATCCAACGTCACAGGTAATTGTTTTATACCAACGCATGTACTCGAGAACAGGCGGGGGTGCGACCAATGGAATCCCCTAACAAGCTTCTCCCTACGACTATTCCGGTGGCTATATAAACAAACATGTGTAAGTTTAAATCCTCATCATGCCCGGTGTATCTAGCAGTGCAATCTGTCATGGAGCGGTCTCCGTGAAATGGGCTAGTCAAGACCAAACTGGCGCATGATGCGGTTTGGCTGGTGCCACTCAACAATGTGAAAACATATGAAAGGAACCACTGCCAGTGCTATGTCTCTACCAGCCACACAAAAAGGTGGCAATGTTGCCACCTGCTCATTCGTGTATGGTTGCTATATAAACTGAAAAAATGAGATGCACAAAACATTAAGACGGCATATGCATAAGTAAATATCTCAAAGGAATGTAAACGAAGACATACCTCATCGTTCTTCAACTGATCAAAGAACTGGCGATAATAAGCAAGGACGCCAATCACAGTATCACTCAATACTTTATACTTGCGCCATCTATTTAGTAAATGAAAGTATTGCAAACGTAAGTTACAAATATTAACAAAGCATGTCAAGAAAGTAATGTAAAAATATGAAATGAAATAGAAACTTACTCCCATCCTAAGGGACGTAATTGACCACGATCAGCATCATAAAACACATCAGGCTCAACATGGTCAGCTAGTGTAGGGGCAAGCCGGGGGAATCTGTACCATGCCCAGAACTACAATAAGATGCATGCCACTCCGATCTCGCGTGCGTCATAGTCTGTAGCTTTACAAAGCTCTTTATACAGGTACGCTAAAACTGCAGACCCCCAACTATATGTCCCAGCAACAGCAAAGTCCTCCAACAATGGAAGGAACATCAAGTGCATGAGCTTCCCCGAATGATCGAGGCATAAGAAACCCCCAAGCAACCGAAGTATATAATATCATGCACGCTGTTGCACGTACTCATCATCATCATCCTCGGTGATGCGCAGTAACACTCGGGCTACCAGCATCATTATGTCATGTCAATGCGTGCCCCAGCTATGAGCGAGGAAGTCTCATCAATCCCTAACAACTGAGCACACAAACTGAGCCAGTCATCCCTATAGGTGACGCTAGTGACTGCAGCGCCGTCAATGGGAAGAGCCGATATCATTCCGATATCCTCCAACGTAATGGTGCACTCCCCGGTAGGCATGTGAAATGTATGCGTCTCTGGGCGCCATCTCTCAACCAACGTAGAGATCAGGGAGTGATCAATGCTGCAATAGCCCATATGGGTAACTCCCAAGAAGCCAGTCTGCTGTAGATACGGAAGAATCGGAGCAGGGGGTCCATATGTTTCGTCTTCTGAGCACGTCGAACACGCAGGTGCCGGTCCTTATGTCCCTGCCATACATGTTGGGAAACATGGTACTCCTGCAACTCCAAAATCGAGCCGTCCTTTGGTCCGGGGTTTACACGGAATGTCATTTGTCAGCTATATGCCAAATAATAACAACAATTAGTGTTGCAATATGATTACTATAATAAAATATAATATGACCATATGATAACTTTACTAAAATATAATGGCAAAGGAATGAAGTTAACACTGAGAATCAACTAACATATAGGGAAATAATATTCGAATACAACATCATAGATTAGTGATACAAAATAAGACAACTCCAAAGTACACATTATTACTAATATAAAACTCTGAAAATGTAAATAAGTCCTAGATCAACTAGATGGCCCCAGTTGATGGTCCCACTCCATTATCCCTCAAGGAACTCGATCCACCGACACGACAAGTGCGAGAATTATGTCAAGGTTGATGGCATCTTGTACACGTCTGTCCTAGCCCTGTTTCGCGCCAATCCATCTCATTCCCGAGTCGGGTTGATTTTGGTCAACCTGTAGATCTAAGCAATGCACGTGGTGGTACCAAAGTGGTGTCAGGAGTTGCAGGCCATCATGGTTCAGCCCGGACCGGTTCAAAATCAAACTCATAGGCTCTGTAAATGCTTTCCATCCTATAAACCCTATGAACAAATCGGAATGGGTCAATTGCCACTGAAGCACACACAGCAATCGCATGCGAGCATGGATAATGCAATGCTTGAAACACCCCACAGTCACACCGCCTTTCTTCCAGGTTCAAAGTATAAGAAATTTCACCCTATTGTGTTACAGGGTTAAAAGCCTCTTAAACCATGAACTTTGTGTTCTCTCTATTGTACCGGTGAACTTGGTGTGAGCTGGCCTTTGCCAGATTGACTCTCCAGTGTTTCAATAAGTCATCACTCCATTCTTGGTTAAATGTCATCAATTTCGAATTTGCCTCGTCTTTTCGATTGATAAAGTATTCTACTAACTTCGTATATGTCATTTGAACCAATGCAGTTATAGGTAGGTTTCTGCTACCTTTCAACACTCTGTTAATGCACTCTGACAAATTAGTAGTCATATGACCGAATCTGCGGCCGCCATCATATGCCAAACTCCATTTTTCTTTTAGAATTTCGTTAATCCAATTTGCCATCTCCGTTGTAACTTTAAGCTTCTTTAGCCTAGCATCAAACTTTATTGCGATTGGTTCATACCCTGATACAACAAATGAATTGGGTTAGTATTAGAACCTAACTATTTATATCGACAAAATTAGAATACAAATAGAAAATGTAAAGTACCTGTGTTAATCAAAAATCTTTTCAACTCCTTGTTCTGAAATTTGGAGTTAAAATTGGAACCAATATGCTATATGCAGAAGACATGATATGTACTCGGAGGCTGCCATCCAAGATTTTCATTTGCCACTGATTATAAGATGTCCCGATGTCGATCAGAGATCAAACACAAGTCCTCTTGTTAGGTGACATGCAATCTCAGGTGGGCTAAGAACTAACTCCAAGCATCCTTGGTCTCCCCCTCCACAATGGCAAATGCAATAGGCAGAGATTTTCTATCTCCATCTTGAGTTGTTGCAATCAAAAACTTATGACGGTACTTGCCATACAAATGAGTGGCATCAATCTGAAAAATGGGCTTACAATATCAGAAGCCAGCCACACATGATCTAAATGTCCAGAATAATCGATAAAAGACTCTTTTTAAACGATCGAGTCGGTTATTCACAAAACATTCCTCGTCTTGCAACTCCATCACTGTGCCTTCTATGTCTCTCTTCATGGCTGCTAGCCATCTGGGCAACACCTCGTAAGATTTGTCCCAATCCCCAAACACATTCACAATAGCCAGTTGTTTTGCCTTCCAAGCTTTTCGATATGAAACTTGATAACCAAATTGGCTTCGAATCCGTTCAACAATTAAGGATACGGGTGCATCGGATTTTGTTCTAACTAACTCCAAAATGCAAGAGCAGATCAAATGAGAGTCCAACTTTCGGTGATCTAATGATATAGATGGGTTTACGCAACTATGAGGTCCGTTATATTTTGTAATCTGCCACGTATTCGACCTCTTGCTTTGTATGGCTCTAAGTCTCCAATTACAACCTTCATCAAAACTAGGGCACTTAGCAGTCAGTTTTCGTGAATCAGAGTCTTCAATCTTGTACTCTTGATGCCTATGAATGGAATATTGTTTGAGAGCTAACTTCATGGAATCTTTTGATGAAAATTGTAAGCCAACATAGAATTCATCATTCATACTCCAAGTCTCACGACTGTCTAATTCAGGCAAGTTATCAGGATTACTCAATGCATCCCAATTGATTTGAGAAAACTGAGGGCATGGTGGCACAAACACGGATTCAGGTCCTCGGGGCATAAATATGGATTGAGGAGCAATCGCCAATGGAACTTGTAAATTTTCTTCGGAATCAAAGTTTTCTGCCTCTATGTCGGTGTCTGAACCGTCGCCCTCAGCTACCTGTTCTTCGTCTTCACTTGACTCCCATACCGCATCTCTGACAAGTGAGTTATTAGCTTCAACCATTGCACCACCAATAACGATGATATTGCATGGCTCAACTTGATTAGAAGGACCAACTTGAGCTTTGATTTCACCAGGAGCTTCAACATGCTCTTCCTGCCCACTTGTTTCTACCTCCACATACAACTCCATTGACGTCATATTCAGAGTTTAACAAAAGAAATCTATCATGTACTTTACATCATCATCGTCTTCTATTGGAAGGCCTACCCATCTCCACAGATTGAAGAATTGCAGACACCGATAGACAACCTTTGACACATGTTGGTTTGCTTGGAGCCTCAACTTTGAATGGATCTTATTCTTCAACCCATCCAAAGTCATATTGGCTGTGATCACAATAGGCTTAGGAGGAGGACCTTGATACATGACACCCTCTTCACCATCATACATTGTCCCATTGAAGTAAATGTGCACATTCAGCGATTTTGTCATGTTAACTCCAATTCTGAACAATAACAATTCAACACATATTTATTTAATATATTAAAAATCAATTACAATATTAATTGGATATATAATAATGTATAAATATATTTATTCAATATAATAATGTATAACAATATATAACAATGTATAACAATATATTACATATATTTATTCAATATATTAAAAGTTAATTATAATATTCAATATAGTTATTTATGTACAAGTACTAATTTAAATCATGTCAAGTACTCAAGAAAAAATATATATCCTATTCGATTACCTACAAAATAATAATGATCCATACAATTCAGACTACATATCATACAACTCCATTATTCACTAGCCAATAAAAATATTAATGTATAATAACATTAATTTACAATTAACACTAACATAATAAAAAATCAATCAATAGATAATAAATAAACTATTTAAATATTGAAAGAGATACTTACAGTGTTAAGGAATACGATCTAAATTTGATCACAACTAATGATCCAGACACTACTTCTACTTAGAATTGAGTTCGTTGAGAGAGTTCAGAGCATTTAAAGAGAAGAAATTTGTAGAGAGATAATGAGAATTTAGAAAATAGTTTGAATGTCATAGATGGGGGAGGGGGCAAGTTATATATAGCCTGGTTGAGCCAACAAGGGTGGCGCAGGTGGTCTGGTTACGCCACCCTTGTTGGAGTTTTCCTTGTAAATGACAACCAGGATGCGCCAAGTAGGATGGCGCATCCACGTGGGTTGCGCCTTGCGTGTTGGCGCAACTCACGTGGATGCGTCATCCTATTTGGAGCATCCTGGTTGGCCAGATAATAATAAAAAAAGTCACGTAAGACAAAATGGTGGCAGTTTGGTATATAGTTTCAAAAGAGTGACATTTTGGTAAATAGTTTAAAAAAATGACAATTTAGTAAATAGTTAAAAAAAATTACAATTTGATAAATAGTTTTACTAACAGTGACAGTTTGATAAAAAAGCCAAGTTTTCAACTAACTTCAACAAAGGAAACTACCCAAAATGTCCCTTTTTGCATGCTTGAACATTAGGAGCAACCACTTCCCCCACTATCTCTTATTTACAAGGATATTTACTACCCAACTTTTCAACCATGAGTTTGACTTGGTCAACCCAAATTTAATCCAACTTTTCTCCCCAAAGCACACCAGTTTTGAAGCTTCACTTAATCCAGGCCACTCGTCATATTGGGTTGCACCTGCCCATATCATTTCCTCTTAGCCTATCTCGTCGGCCCAACTCACTAAATTTGGGTTACCAACAACAATATCAAGTAAATGCCAAAATAAAAGAGATAAGAGATAGAGAGATTGCAAACAGAGATTTATATTAGTTTAACTATTTCTTGTGACCTATGTTCAATCTCTAAATAATTTTTACTCAATATTTTCTATTAAACTTCAAATTTCAACATGTGCTTAACAAACCTTCAAACAGTAAAGCACTCACATTCTTAAGATCCGTCACCTTTAATATTTGAACATCACTTAAAAGAAATACCTCACATTTAATCTCTCTAGAGAACTACATCACCCTTTATAATCTTTACAAATAATTAGAAGAAAAAATTCTCTCAAAGAGCATATATATAAATTTAGTCTTCTTGTATACTCTCAAGGATATCTCAAGAAACCTAAAAACAAAGTATGATTTGCCTTAGAGCAATTAATTTATGAATTAATGATTTCACAATAATTTTTAGATGTTTAAGAGTGGGCATGAGCTCTTCTAAGACTTATATTTATAGCCACTAAAATATAGAGACATTGGTGGTAGCTGAAGTTTATTAAATAATAAAAAATTAACCGTTATTTTGGCTTTTGGCCCATTGATAATAAATTATCCTGATGGTATAATCGATTACATCCACTTTCTAGGCAAGCGAAGAACAATGTAATCGATTATGTGAGTCAACTAATCGATTATCTACCATAAACTTGGTTTGACATAATGTAAATAATCAATTACAAAGGATCTATAATCATTTACGTGGCTTATGTAAAGGCTTCACAAAATTGGCATAATCAGTTATGAATTTCACATAATTGATTATGTGCTTTTTGAAATTCAAGTAATCCATTACATGATGCCTAGAGACCAAGCATTCAAGTTTTAGTGAAGGTAATCAATTAAATTCAAATTCTGGTCTAAAAAGCCTTTGAAACAATTTGTGGGTGAAGCAGCAAGTATGTTAAAAGAATTTCTTAAAGAAATTTCACCTTGTCTTATTTAAAGAACATTTTATGCTCTATTTTTGAAATCTTTTGAATAGAGCTTGCTGAGATATATTTCAAGTATACCCCTAACATTAAATGTTGGACATGCCCTTCTTCTACTCCTTGTTTGGTTATTATCAAAATCTTTCAAATATTGTGTTTTACATTCTCCCTATTTTTAATGGTAAAAAACCTTGAACAAGAGAAAGGAGTAAGGTATAAATAATTTAAGCAAAAGTGATTTTGTTTAACTCGCCCTCAATACGGCAATGTGATTAAAGCTTTTGCACAGCATTTTATACAATATATAATCTCCCTTTTATATATGTTCTCCCCTTTATACAGCATGGCTCCCAATATGGCAATGTGACCAGCATTCTACCAGTATAATCTCCTTCTTTATATATCTATGTTTTTTTTTATAAGACCAAGCTTCAAAACCTTTATATATATATGTTCCCCATTATACAACACAACAACCTATTCTTGGGAGCCTACTTTCTCATGATTTTTTCCTCCTTTGTCATTATTAGAAAGCCACAATTAGCATAAGTTATGGAATTTGAGAATAAAGCACCGATAACATTTTTTGGTAGGCTAAGCACTGATAACATTAATAAGCAAAACAATAAACTTTAGATTAGCGACAAAATAGATAACATAAGCAGTCAGAAAAAAAAAGTTTTAGTCAAGACTGAGCCTCATCTTCATCTCCATGTTGTCCATCAACAATGCCAACACTAGAACCAAAATTGGAAGCTTGGGAATCTTCAATGCGAGCAAGTCTGGATTCTAATTCGTCCATTGGGCGATGCGAACTCTGAAAACTTTCTTGCTGGTAGTGACTTATGAGCAATCTCCTCTGAAAAGGTCTAGTGACTTTAATTGTTGGAAAGAATCTTATCAAGGATGCCAAAAACAGGCTTTTTTACCAAACTGTCACTGTTGGTAAAACTATTTATCAAATTGTTATTCTTTTTAACTATTTATCAAATTGCTATTTTTTTAAACTATTTATCAAAATGTCACTCTTTTGAAACTATATATCAAACTGTCACCCTTTTATCTAACATGACTTTTTTTATTATTATCTAGCCAATCAGGATGCGCCAAGTAGGATGACGCATCCACGTGGGTTGCACCAACACGCTAGGCGCAACCTACGTGGATGCGTCATCCTACTTGGCGCATCCTGGTTGCCATTTACAAGGAAAACTCCAACAAGGGTGGCGTAACCAGGCCACCTGCGCCACCCTTATTGGCGCAATCAAGCTATATATAACCTCCCCCCTCCCCCATCCGAGACACTCAAACTATTTTCTAAATTCTCACTATCTCTCTACAAATTTCTTCTCTCTAAACGCTCTGAACTCTCTCAACGAACTCAATTCTAAGTAGAAGTGGTGTCTGGATCATTAGTTGTGATCAAATTTAGATCGTATTCCTTAACACTGTAAGTATCTCTTTCAATATTTAAATAGTTTATTTATTATCTGTTGATTGATTTTTTATTATGTTAGTGTTAATTGTAAATTAATGTTATTATACATTAATATTTTTATTGGCTAGTGAATAATGGAGTTGTATGATATGTAGTCTGAATTGTATGGATCATTATTATTTTGTAGGTAATCGAATAGGATATATATTTTTTCTTGAGTACTTGACATGATTTAAATTAGTACTTGTACATAAATAACTATATTGAATATTATAATTGATTTTTGATATATTGAATAAATATATGTAATATATTGGTATACATTGTTATATATTATTATTATACATTATTATATTGAATAAATATATTTATACATTATTATATGTCCAATTAATATTGTAATTGATTTTTAATATATTAAATAAATATGTGTTGAATTGTTATTGTTCAGAATTGGAGTTAACATGACAAAACTGCTGAATGTGCACATTTACTTCAATGGGATAATGTATGATGATGAAGAGGGTATCATGTATCAAGGTCCTCCTCCTAGGTCTATTGTGATCACAGCCAATATGACTTTGGATGGGTTGAAGAATAAGATCCATTCAAAGTTGAGGCTCCAAGCAAACCAACATGTGTCAAAGGTTGTCTGTCGGTGTCCGCAATGCTTCAATCCGTGGAGATGGGTAGACCTTCCAATAGAAGACGATGATGATGTAAAGTACATGATAGATTCCTTCTGTCAAACTCCGAACATGACGTCGATGGAGTTGTATGTGGAGGTAGAAACAAGTGGGCAGGAAGAGCATGTTGAAGCTCCTAGTGAAATCGAAGCTCAAGTTGGTCCTTCTAATTATTGGTGGTGCAATGGTTGAAGCTGATAACCCACTTGTCAGAGATGCAGTATGGGAGTCAAGTGAAGACGAAGAACTATAGGAGGGCGACGATTCGGGACATTGAGGCGTAGGAAAACTTTGATGCCGAAGAAAATTTACAAGTTCCATTGGCGGTTGCTCTTCAATCCATATTTATGCCTCGAGGACCTAAATCCGTGTTTGTGCCACCATATCCTCGGTCAAATCAATGGGGATGCATTGAGTAATCCCAACTTGCTTGATTAGACAAATCGTGGGACTTGGAGCATGAATGATGAATTCTATGTTGGCTTGCAATTTTCATCAAAAGATTCCGTGAAGTTAGCCCTCAAACAATATTCCATTCACAGGCATCAAGAGTACAAGATTGAAGACTCTGATTCACGAACACCGATAAAGTGCCCTAGTTTTGACGAAGGTTGTAATTGGAGACTTAGAGCCATACAAAGCAAGAGGTCGAATACGTGATGTTTATTACAAAATATAATTATAACCTCATAGTTGCGTAAACCCATCTATGTCATTAGATCACCAGAAGTTGGACTCTCATTTAATCTGCTCTTGCATTTTGGAGTTAGTTAGAACAAAACCCGATGCACCCGTATCCTTAATTATTGAACGGATTCGAAGCCAATTTGGTTACCAAGTTTCATATCGAAAAGCTTGGAAGGCAAAACAACTGCCTATTGTGAATGTGTTTGGGGATTGAGACAAATCTTACGAGGTGTTGCCTAGATGGCTAACAGCCATAAAGAGAGACATGGAAGGTACAATGGTGGAGTTGCAAGACGAGGAATGTTTTGTGAATAACTGACTCGATCATTTAAAAAGAGTCTTTTGTCGATTATTCTGGACATTTAGACCATGTGTGGCTGGCTTCCGATATTGTAAGCCCATTGTTCAGATTGATGCCACTCATTTGTATGGCAAGTACCGTCATAAGTTGTTGATTGCAACAACTCAAGATAGAGATAGAAAACCTCTGCCTATTGCATTTGCCATTGTGGAGGGGGAGACCAAGGATGCTTGGATTTGGTTCTTAGCCCACCTGAGATTGCATGTCACCCAACAAGAGGGCTTGTGTTTGATCTCTGATCGACATCGAGCCATCTTACAATCATGTGGTAAATGAAAATCTTGGGTGGGGATCTCTATGCATATCATGTCTTCAGATACGGCACTTTGATTGGTTCCAATTTTAACTCCAAATTTAAGAACAAGGAGTTGAAAAGATTTTTTATTAACACAGGTACTTTACATTTTCTATTTGTATTCTAATTTTATCGATAATAATAGTTAGGTTCTAATACTAACCTAATTCATTTGTTGTATCAGGGTATGAACCAATCGCAATAAAGTTTGATGCTAGGCTAGAGAAGCTTAAAGTTACAACGGAGATGGCAAATTGGATTAATGGAATTCTAAAAGAAAAATGGAGTTTGGCATATGATGGTGGCCGCAGATTTGGTCATATGACTACTAATTTGTCAGAGTGCATTAACGGAGTGTTGAAGGGTAGCAGAAACCTACCTATAACTGCATTGGTTCAAATGACATATATGAAGTTAGTAGAATACTTTATCAACTGAAAAGACGAGGCAAATTCAAAATTAATGACATTTAACCAAGAATGGAGTGATGACTTATTGAAGCACTGGAGAGTCAATCCATGAAACCACCACACCAATTCGTCTTGTATCGATAGAGAGACACAAAGTTCATGGTTGAAGAGGCTTTTAACCCTGTAACACAACAGGGTGAAATTTCTTATACTTTGAACCTGGAAGAAAGGCGGTGTGACTATGGGGTGTTTCAAGCATTGCATTATCCATGCTTGCATGCGATTGCTGTGTGTGCTTCAGTGGCAGTTGACCCATTCCGATTTGTTCATAGGGTTTACAGGATAGAAAGCATTTACAGAGCCTATATTGAACTGGTCCGGGCTGAACCATGATGGCCTGCAGCTCCTGACACCACTTTGGTGCTACCACGTGCATTGCTTAGATCTACAGGTTGACTAAAATCAACTCGATTCAGGAATGAGATGGATTGGCGTGAAACAGGGCCAGGACAGATGTGTACAAGATGCCATCAACCTAGACATAATTCTCGCACTTGTCGTGTCGGTGGATCGAGTTCCTTGAGGGATGATGGAGTGGGACCATCAACTGGGGCCATCTAGTTCATCTAAGACTTATTTTCATTTTCAGAGTCTTATATTAGTAATAATGTGTACTTTGGAGTTGTCTTATTTTGTATCACTAATCTATGATGTTGTATTCGAATACTATTTTCCTATATGTTAGTTGATTCTCAGTGTTAACTTCATTCCTTTGTCATTATATTTTAGTAAAGTTATCATATGGTCATATTATATTTTATTATAGTAATCATATTGCAACACTAATTGTTGTTATTATTTGGCATATAACTGACAGATGGCATTCCGTGTAAACTCCGGACCAGAGGACGGCTCGATTTTGGAGTTGCAGGAGTACCATGTTTCCCAAGTATGGCAGGGACATGAGGACTGGTACCTGCGTGTTACATGTGCTCAGAAAACGAAACATATGGACCCCCTGCTCTGATTCTTCCGTATCTACAGCAGGCTGGCTTCTTGGGAGTTGCCCATATGGGCTATTACAGCATTGATCACTCCCTGATCTCTACGTTGGTTGAGAGATGGCGCCCAGAGATGCATACATTTCACATATCTACCTAAGTGCACCATTACGTTGGAGGATATCGGAATGATATCGGTCTTCCCATTGACGGCTACCATCGCAACCCATGTGGATGATTGGCTCAGTTTGTGTGCTAAGTTGTTAGGGATTGATGAGACTTCCTCGCTCATAGCTGGGTCACGCATTGACATGACATACCTGTGGCAGCCGAGTGTTACTGCAGTCACTGAGGATGATGATGATGAGTACGTGCAATAGCGTGCACGATATTACATACTTCGGTTGCTTGGGGGTTTCTTATGCCCCGATCATTTGGGGAAGCTCGTGCACTTGATGTTCCTTCCATTGTTGGAGGACTTTGCTGTTGTTAGGACGTATAGCTGGGGGTCTGCAGTTTTGACGTACTTGTATAGAGAGCTTTGTAAAACTACGGACTATGACGCACGCGAGATCGGAGGGGCATGCATCTTATTGCAGTACTGGGCATGGTACAGATTCCCCCAGCTTGCCCCTACACTAGCTGACCATATTGAGCCTGATGTGTTTTATGATGCTGATCGTGGTCAATTACGTCCCTTAGGATGAGAGTAAGTTTCTATTTCATTTCATATTTTTATATTACTTCCTTGACGTACTTTGTTAATATTTGTAACTTGCGTTTGCAATATTTTCATTTACCAAATAGGTGACGTAAACATAAAGTATTGAGTGATACTGTGATTGGCATCCTTGCTTATTATCGCCAATTCTTTGATCAGTTGAAGAACGATGAGGTATGTCTTCGTTTACATTCCTTTGAGATATTTACTTATGCATATACCGTCTTAATGTTTTGTGCATCTCATTTTTTCAGTTTATATGGCAACCATACACGGATGAGCAGGTAGCAACATTGCCACCTTTTTGTGTGGCTGGTAGGGACATAACACTGGCAGTGGTCTCTCTCATATGTTTTCACATTGTTGAGTGGCACCAGCCAGACCGCATCATGCGCCAGTTTGATCTTGACCAGCCCATTCCATGGAGACCGCTCTAGCCAGACAGATTGCACTCGGTTACACTGGCAGGTAGGCATGATGAGGATTGGCCAGCTACATATGTTGTTTATATAGCCACCTGGAATAGTCATAGGGAGAAGCTTGTTAAGGGAGTCTCATTGGTCGCACCCTCAGTTCGCGTTCTGAGTACATGCGTTGGTATAAAACAATTACCAGACGTTGGATTGCTCCCACTGACACATTTATTGGGAATGGGGTAAGCTTTTTACCAATTTGTTAGTGATTATATGTATTTTGTATTCAGTATAATGACATAAATTTATATCTGTTTATTAGGCGGACATTGTAGAGTATTTGCTCAGTTCAACTGCTGACACTGCCACTCGAGAGGCTGCTACACAGATCCTACACTCATTGTGGGAGCATGACCGCATTACGATGGAACAACTGCGTCCAGCTCCAGCAGCAAATGACATTTCAGGGCCGCCCGAGGAATCTAGTCAACAGGGAACACGGCGTAGACGGAGGAGAGGATTAGCGAGCACTCAGACACGACTGCGACATCCCGAGGACTCCAGCTCTACCAGCCAGCATACGACTCAGTCTCCCACTACTGCTACATACCCCCCACTCAGCCACCACCTGCATATTACCCACCTTACCCACCATACCCGTACACACCGTATCCATACCCGTCACCGGGTTACCCCTCGTATCCTTACCCACCACATGATTACCCACCATATCCTTACCCACCACCAGGTTACCCACCATGTCCATCACAGCCAGGTCCCTCTTCCGAACCATCTCATAGGTCACCGCATTCTGATGCGGGCCCATCTCATTGACATTGATATGTAATTATATTTAGTGATTTTGTGTAAAAGACTATTGATAATATCTTCTTGTGAGTTTGGTACCCTTATTAGATTAGATTTAGATTATATATATTTTCCGCTCAGTTTTAGTTTTTATTAAAGATCTTAGTAACTGATTGCATTAAACAGGATCATGTGCTTTTGGGGAGGTCCAACATTTAGGGGAAACTCTGTCAAAATTTTCACTAATTCGAATTACTAAAAAATTAGAAGGGAAATTATTGGGATCCGAATCCTACTCACTAAATAAACGTTTCAAACAATGTTATTTTTTTACTAACATAAACGTTTAGTAACATACGAAAAAAAAAGGCCTATAAATTACAAGCATAATTTTTTTTCTACGATATTTAGTTAAAATGCTAATTTAAAGATATAAGCTATAAGTATTTGAAAATATCTAACAAATATCTGATACCATAGGTATTGAATATTAATATAACTATTATTTTAAAATATCAATACTTCCTAATAGTAAATACTTTACATTAACAATTTTATTTAATGGATAAATTCTCTCAATTACTTAAAAACTACAATTTTTAATATATTAAATATTTCATTTATTTATTTGAATTAATGTAAGAATAATTCAATTGATATGACCAATAAAAAAAATGAGTGTTATTAATTCAAGATTGTTTACGAAGCATTTAATACCCATATCATCAATACTCACTTTCCTTATGATTTGACTAATAATAAAAGGAAAGTCATTGAAGTTTGTTTTAAGGAATATATTAACCAAATACAACCTATAAGTGATACGCTCTCTTCTAAAGGATATACAATTTATTTCTTTTTACCATGTACTTACATTTCATTAGATTATTTTTAAAATATTAAAAATCATAAATAAAGACAAAATTAAAAGAAAATAATTAATACCTCGTTTATTTTTAAAATGGAAAATAAATTGAGACAATAAACTTTTAAAAAATAACAAAAAAAGAAGCATAATCAATCCTCTAATAACTAAAACAATATTAAATATTACCAACATATTAAATTTGTCAATTTTTTAATTTTATATTTTATATTTTAATTCCGTAATTAGTATGGACTCATTAATAAATGCTTACAAAAATTTATTAAGTAATTTAAATAATTTACAAAAATGTAAATTCAAATTTTTTAGTATTTTTTTAAAATTTTTACTAAATAAAGGATTACGCCCCTTGTTAGAGTTTTGCTTGTAAAAAAACAATAGGATGCTGCAGTAGGATGACGCATCCACGTGAGTTGCGCCTAGCGTGTTGGCGCAACCCACGTGGATGTGTCATCCTACTTGGTGCATCCTGGTTGGCCAGATAATAATAAAAAAAGTCACGTAGGATAAAAGGGTGACTGTTTGGTATATAGTTTCAAAAGAGTGACATTTTGATAAATAGTTTAAAAAAATGGTAATTTGGTAAATAGTTAAAAAAATGACAATTTGATAAATAGTTTTACTAACAGTGGTAGTTTGGTAAAAAAGCCTTGAAAACTTTCCATGGAAGTACCTCATGACCCATGAATGCTTGGAGTGACTTGGTGGCTGAAGATCAAGCTCTTACAATTCAGAAAAGTGAACTTGGAGGCGTGAAAGTGCATTGAAACTGCAGTATTTCTAGCTCCACTTCTATAAATAAGCCTTTAAGGCTCTGAAAAAATGATTCTTGAATCAACATACAAAAATCATCTATATTTCATTCAATTTCTCTTTGATTTTCCAGCTTTTTGTTTACTTTTCTAGCCTTTTAACGCTTCCCTTTACATTTCCAACAAGTTTACAACATTTCTTTATTGCTCTTCACTTTAATTTACACAATTTGTCTTGCTTTTTATTTTGAGCCAACATTTACTTTCTTGTACTTTAACTTTATTTCATGTACTTTGTTGGATTCAAGTTCTTTAATGTAATTCAATATTCTTCTCATTGTTTAAGTTGTTTACTTTAAATCTATTGTTGGGGATTTTCTTTAGTACCTCAAAAACCTACACTGAAATGCAAGTTTCCCTAAGGCAATGCTTAAACTATAGTGGGACAACAGTGAAAATTTGAAGTTTGACTTTTGCTTTGTAGGCAGAAACTAACTTTTGCTTTTTCTACACCAACAATTGCTTTCTTAGTATACTTTTACCTCTACTCACTTGTTTGGCAAACTTGTGTGAAAGCCAAAATCACTACAAGAAATTCACGTATTACCAGTGGGCATATTTGTCAAAAATTGGACAACAATTTGTTGAAAATTGAAATTTCTGGTGAATTTTTGGCATATTTTGGGTAGTCAAAAAAACACTTGCAGGAAACCAAACTTTGTCCGAAAAATCTGCCAGAAATTTGTCGAAAACTTAGCGGTGAATTATAAGTTTGCTAAAAACTTATAGACAGATAAATTCGTAAAAAATGTTGTTATTTTTGAAAAAAATTAAATAAATATCTCTTGGCCTCTTAATTTGCGCATATCACTTTCAACTGTCAGTAGCCTCTCTCCATTATCTGACATGCTATTTGTGAAAAACTCAACATAAACTGAAGAGGCAGTCAAAGACTTGTGATCATTACCAGATAATGTTTTATGAGCTATGACTTTTAGTCTATGACACCCAGCTTCAAGTTTAGCCACCTTCTTTATACTCTCTAAATGTTTCTTGCTTGCTGTTTCAGTAGCTTGGGTATTCAAATCCCTCTTAATAATCGTGAATTCTAGTTCCTCAAGTCGAGATTATAGCTCACTTTTAAAACTTGAATTCTCTTTCTCCATATCCTTAAGCCTCTAGTAAAGATTAGAATGAATTGATGTAGTAGCATTTGCTTTAACTATTTGAAGTTGAGCCTTCAAGGTCAACAACTTTCCCCTCAAGCTCGGATTTTTTGGATTCCCAACCATAAGAGTTATTTGTAACAGCTTGATGGATTTTTTGCTCTTGCTCTTCTCTAGCTTGTCGAAGTTGCCTCATACACTCCTTGAGTGCCACATCAAGATGAATAACTACAACATTTCATAATTCGGACAAGTGATTGAAGAAGGAGAGGGAATAGAGAAGAGAGGAAGAGAAGAGAAATGTCAGTGTAGTTATAATTAAATTTTCAGTGGATTTTTTGACGATTCGATCTGCCATAAACTGACAAAAATTACGGGATTAATTTTCATTCCTTTTCTAGAGGATTTTCCCATTGCTCAATCCACTGCAAATTGTTTCTAGCGAATTTTTTCATGGAATTTATTTGCCAAAAAACTTGAAAAACTGTCACATTGATTTTTGTTCATTTTCCAACAGATTTTTTGGCACTAAATCGATCACAAACTATTTTTAGTGGATTTTTCGATAGCTAAATTCGCTGCAAATTATTTTCGATAGATTTTCACACGAAATTTATCTATTCAAAATTTGTTTCTCTTTTTATATATTTTTTGAAATATTTATTTTGCTTTCCAATGGATGTATCTATCAAAAAGTAATTATTTATTGACGAATATGATTCCACTAGAAAGTATCAATGGTAATAAGAGAATTTCTTGTAGTGAATTATCATTGATTGATTCCATTTTGAGTTGAATTATCATTGAACAATTGATTCTCATTTCTCATCATGAGTTTGAGCCTACTTGTAACATAAAGAATATCACAATTAGAAGAAACAAGGCCACGCGTACCTTGAAAGAGATAACTTAGGCAAATAGTTCTTCAAAAGCAAACCTCTCTTCTAAGAAAAATTTCTATAATGGAACTTTGAGTTCGTAAACCCAAGAAGAAGGGAGTGAATCCTTAGAAAAGAAATCAACTTGAGCTTTTTCCATGAAAGATCAACCAAAGCTAAAGAAGTCCAAAACTTCAACCCCTGTTGACATAAGCTCCAATAAAAGATGAACTAGAAGTTCCTTTGTTTGCTAATGAAGTAAGGTAGTACCGATTCACCAGTTGATTTCAGTCCAATTAGAAAATAATCACATGGGAGGAGAATCTCTTTTGATGACATCGCTGAACTTGGGATGGATGTCTGTCCTGAGGTTAAGAAACAACACGAGGTTTTTCAAGATTCCTAAAGACTTAAAGATGGTGAGAGCTTCCTATGTAGCTTGTGAAATCTCATGGATGGAACCCCTTGAACCTGAGATGCTCCTTGAAAGGAGTTGACATGTGGCGGTCAACCTAAGCATACTTGAGAAAGTTACTCAAGCAAAGGACATTGGAGCAGTATTTTTTTAGCGAAAATAATTGATGGAACACTTACAAAATAGGGAAGGAAGAGGTTCTCAACACTCTTCTGGATCATGAAGCTTTTCCCCATCACCATTGACAAGTTGAATCACAAGGCCCATTTTTACATTCCTTGTTGATGCATATGATGCTTCCTAGAGTTAGAAGTTTTAATTAGGTCTCTAAGGTAAATCCAATGGTTCAATACCATTTACTTGCCGAGAAGAAATTGAGTCTTCCCGACCTCATTCTGAATCACATATTTTTGGCAGTCCAAAAGATAAATTATGGAATGCTTCTCACCAAACTACATTTGTTGTTGCGGGGCATCATTGCCTCTTACTTGAACTATATTTTTAATTTATATCATTAAAGTATCATTAACGTATAGTTAAAAATATAATTTAAATGTAAGACAAGAATAGTTCACAAATCTAATGTAACACTCATTTAAAAATATAGAGTAAGAGAAATATCTTACTCTAATAACACCTAAATATTTATCCATAATCAATAATCTTAACTTAATTAAGTAGCTTGAAATTACAGCAATTTATAATGCATGAGGGCCTATTATTTGATTTATTATTGAGAATTAAGAGTATCAATAGTAATTAAGTAGTAACTTGCGAGCTTCCAATGCCACTCATTAACCATTTATTATTGGATGATTAATTTTTCAAAAAAGGCAATTATTAAGCTGATTTATTACTTCGCCTAGTGAAAGAGCAAGTAATAGAGACTGAGTTACCAATCATGAGCTGTAGTTCAAATTATATTTCTCACCCTCATCAAAGGTACAAAGTCAAATCCCCTTACTATCATTAAAAAAAGAGCATTGCTAGAACCCAAAAAAATATAGCTAAATTTCCTTTGCCAGAATGACATGTCAAACCATGTGTAATAAATATTATTTTAATTAAATTAGATTCTTCATGTTTACGGGTTGGACATACCAGCCCGTCTCAACAAGAAGGGGTTGGAAATCTTATACAAAGAAATTATCGTCTGCCTCAATCTTTTAAGTATATCTATTGAAAATGCATTAGTTTTAAATTGAAATCAAAGACTTTTCGCTAGGCTTGGTTTGTTTCCTTTGTCGTCTAAAGAAGAAAATATTTCTGTTTTGCTATTAGTCACTCCACTTAATGTCAATTAGTTTTATGTTAGAATCTAACAGGTAAAAGCATAAGATCAAAGACTTCACCAAGAAGAAAAGGTTTTGTGGGATGAGCTAATCTGGCCATAGGAATAGCGGCAAAAGCTATACCCAGATGAGGGCATTGCAATACCCAGATGAGGGCATTGCAGTGCTTTCCATGCTATTGGGGCTAGGGATGCCAATAAAGAGGAACTAGCAAGTGGGGCTGGCCGTTTTGAGCTCGTCAGCAATGGTGATTGCAGGGTTGTCGACGGTGCTCACAATGGTGAAGACCACGTGAAGATTGTCAACAGTGACAAGATTTGTGACTTTGTGGAATAGAACCCTTAACCCATTCTGTGTCTTGCCATGTCCTTTAATGCCTTACACACCCATTAGCAGCCCAGATTTACAGAGCAACAATTCTAGGTACAATTATTTGCCATTGTCATGGCCTAATTTGATTACCTCTGATATTATCATTCTTTTGAATCTTTTATGTAATTTTTTGCCAAATCTCTTTAAACAAAAACAAAAATACAGAAATATTGTAAAATGAGTGATGGAGATGATACCGTCTGTGAGCTTAAATTTATATATTATAATATAATAAAATAGATTTTGAAAGATAGCATAATTTATTATCCTTGCTCTTATAGATACTAATAGGTTTAAAATAATGACAAAGAATGGTATGATTAAATGAACTCTAGCCTAACACTTAAAGCGTATTATTTAATTTTTATTTTTTTAATATTTTAATTAGGTTGTATTCGGTATAACTTATATGCAATTCAATTAATTTGTCTTTCTAATTCGATCATAGACATAATGTTTTTAAAAAATAAATTCAATCTATTTTTATATTGTATTAGTATGAATTAATATTAGCATTTAATCATATACACAACATATTAATTCAATATATTTTTCCCAGATTTCCTAATATTAGTAACTAATTTAAAATATTTATGTTCTATATTCATTCTCAAAAGGCATTATAATACAAGTATTTATCAAACACATCCTTGCCAAATGTTCCTAGTTGGCATGATTCCTCTTATATTTGGAGTTCTATTCTTGATGCTATCTCTATGCTTAAACTAGGCTTTAGCATCATATTGGGACAAGGAACATTTCCTTTCAGTATGATAACTAGATGGAGGAAGGTCCCCTATACTCTTAGGGTTATGAATCATATGAATGTTATGGCTTTGGTTGTTTCTAGTGCATTAGATTATTGCTTTTATTGGAAATACCACACCTCTAGAGGTTATATGTCTACATTTGCTTATAAATGCCTCCTTAATATGAACCATAGGGACCTTTTCCACCGAGTCATGATATTGGGTATGAAAATTATCATCCTTGAAAAAGTACGATTTCTAGTCTAACTTATGTTATATGATGTTGTTCCTACGAATGAGTTACGATTTCGCCGTCACCTTGTAGCCTCCGCTACGTGCAATAGGCGTCAACTTTATGTACCACTCTTCATTGCTATCGAGATTGTTCGGTGATCATCCTTATCTGACAGAAGCTTACTTTCATAGTGCATTCAAACTTTGTCGCTCCTACCACTAAGGAGTGGGTTCATTGACTTTCTAATTTCCATGACAGTTTCTTCCTTGTAGCTCTGTCGGAAATATGGTGCAACAAAAATAGAGTCGTGTTTGATGAGGTGAGCGAAACCCCTTGGGATGAGCTCATGCAAAAGTTATTCTACACGTATAATTCATTTTAATGCTTGCTAGTTGACATAGACAAACCTACACTTTAGCATTTAATTTCTTGGTCCCTTCCTCTGAGACAAGGGTTACATATTGTCTAGGACAATAGTCATAGGTTGCTTGGCTGTGAATAAGACTCCATGAATTTCTTGTACTTAGTGACAAAGTAGAATCCTCATTTCTATTCTCATTTCGTCTTCATTAGTAATATCTAAAAATTATTATAAAGAAATTAAGACATTAATTTGTTGTACACTCTTCGTGAAGACAATAATTGTACTAACCACCTTACCAAACTCAGTGCATCCAATAAAATTTGTATCTAAAATCTCATCTCCTTTAAACTTGTTGCCACTATTACTAACTAATTCTATGAGAATTTTATTTATTCATAGTTAGTTGTTTTTATTATTTTTTAGTATAAAAAAAGCTGCATTGCTTTAGTAATGCTGTTAATGTTCAATATTTTTCTGTATACCAAAATAAAATATCCTATATGCTGAATTGTTGATATAGATTTCTCTCTCTCTCTCGCTCAGTTTTTAAAGTATAGTTCCTATGAATTACATGATCAAAAGAATAAATTATTATGATATTATCATATGAAGAAGGAGGTAAAGGTAAAATGACACTTGTATGAAACCAACTGCCAGAACGTGAGGGTAAAAGCGATAGAATAACAGCTGGCTAAGTTCTAAATTAATTTCTAGATTAGGCATAATTTTCATTGTATCTTTCAATATGCATTATGTAAAGCTCAACTGTTCTCTTCAAAATATCACATTTGTTACAGCTTTTAATGTGGTCAAAATAAAGAGACTATCTTCCATAACCAGTTATATGGGCAGTAAGCCAGCGATTAATTTTAAAATTGTGATCAACATTAAAGTTAGCTAAGATTATAAAAGGTGGTGGCAGTTTTTCTTTCTCCTTTTGAAGATACAGATTTGTTCACAACAGAGATAAGGATTTTCGTCATAAGTTATTGTAGATACTACATATATATGCATAATGAAATTGTTAAATGCAAAAAAAAATTGAACTTTATTTGTAAATTGTAGATAGTCTCGGAATAGTAATTTGTTTTATGCGTTTATGATATTATTATAATGTCAAGCATATTTTAACTTTCTTAAAAAATTATATTACTGAATTTATTATTTTTGTTATTTTATTTAAAATAAAATAATTTGATTTATTCAAATTAAAATGAAAAAAAATAAAATAAAAGAATTAACTCAGATATATCTAAAGAAAGGCAAAAATAGCAGTACAACAGCCATATGATGATCCGCTATAACTTATCCTCATCTTGATTCACTATTCATCATTTATAACTAAATGCAAGTAAAATTTTGAAAAATTGAATTAAAAGAAAATATATAAAATTAAAAATGTAGATATGATAATAAGATTAAAAAATAAATTTAAAATTTAAAAAAAATACTCCAATTTAATAAAAATAAATAAATTCTGCAACTATTTTGAGAGGGCATTATCTCAAACAAAAAATTCAAAGAAAAATAATCCAAATCCAAAGAAGATAAAAGTAAGGTGGCCCCTCCAAGAGTCCAAGCGCTCCCCAAAAAAACAAACCTTCTAACCAACCCACCTACGCTTCTCATTTCAATTTTACCATTTTACACGCTCCTATTCCAATTCCTACTAGAACTATTATTCTCACCCTACAAGATAATAACATTAAACAACAACAACAATAATAATATAAATACCAAAATATTCCCTTGTCCTTTTTCCCACATCTTTCATCTTTCTCACTCAAAAGCTCATATCATAACCGGAAAACCACCCTTGCCTTCTTTCTCTTCTCTTCCCCTTGTTTTTCTATTCTCTTCTCTTCTCCTCTTGTTTGTGACTTGTAGCTCTGTGAGTGTGTGTGTGTGTGTGTGTTCAATGGGCAAGTACATGAAGAAAGCCAAACCCAAAGGCGAACTCGCACTCTTGGACTCTACCACCTCCTACTTCGGGGTTCGAACCCGTGCCAAAACCCTAGCTCTCCAGAAATCTCAACCCGAACCCGAACTCTCTCCCACCTCCGGTTCCTACCTTCAGCTCCGCAGCCGCCGCCTTCACAAACCCCCCATTTCGATTCCGTCGCATGATTCTTCGAAGCGTCCCAGGCACCAAAACCCTAAATCCTCAATCCCGAACCCCAGGTCCGGTTCTAGGCTCGGACTCGGTTCCGTAGTTGCTTCGGACGACGATGCTCAGAGGACCCGCAAGGAGGAGGAGGAGGAACAGAAGGAAGAGAAGAAGGGAATCGTGCATGAGAATGTCGATGGTGCTGGTGGTGTTCAAGAAGCTTCGTTTGGGGAAAATGTCTTGGATTTTGAAGGTAGAGAGAGGTGGGTCTTTGTTAATTTTTCGAAAAATTTCTTCTTTTTTTTTCTTGTTGATTTTCCTTTTGACCCGTTTTTGAATTTGAATTGGGGTGGTTTTTTGTGTGGTGCTTTTTCGATTTTGAAACATAGATAAAGGAAATGAAAGCTGAAAGCGAATTTTCTGATTTATTTTACTTATTTTATTTTAATTTATTTATTTTGGGTGATTTGTTTCGCAGAAATTTGAAATTAGTGAATGCCCGTTTATTATTATTGGGGGTGAACCAGTGTTTTGCAATCATGGGTTTTTTTTTTTAATTTTTTTTGTCATGCACAAGTATTTTATTGTTGAAATCATTGTTAAACTGCATCTGTTTATTGAGAAGCACACTCCTTTTGCTCCCTTCAAATTTATGGTACAGCATGTGGGACAAACAAGAAGCTGAATTTGAAACCGGAGATTTTCAATTTTTTTTGTAGTTTTATGATGTTTTGTTCGGTTAAACATGTTTTAAAAGACAAATTCTGTGTTTACCCAAAAAAAAAAAAGGCAAACTATTTTTTTCCTCCTTTTTTACTTAGGAATTATAAAACTTCATGGGAAGGGGATGAATGTTATTTAATGTGTTTATTCCTGGTTCACTTTAATGTGGTAAAGTTTTATGTTGTTTTCTTGTTTAACGGTTGTGTTCTCTTTTAAGTGAAGCTTCTTATATAAGGATTTGCTAGTTGGTTCTAAAGATTTTGCTATTGTAAATTTCACAACTTCTTCCCTTCAGACATTTGTGTGTGTATACGTTTTTTTATTTTTTTATTTTTTATTTGTGAGATGAGATTTAAAATTATTGCCTTTGACCTTCATCACTTATGCAAGACGTTATTGTCAGATTTTTTAACAAGATATTTTTGTGAAAATTTTGAATTAGTTTTTTTTTTTTTGTGGAATCTTTTGTTCATTGTTTTCTACCATTCTTTTTTTTTCCCTTCTCCTACAAAGCTTTTATTATGTTTCCTACATCGAAATGTCATTTGGCCATTCTGATATCCTCAAAATGCTTCCTATTGATTTCGATATATTATTTAGAAAGTAATCTACAAAATCTATTCAACAGGAATAATTCATTATTTTTACCCTGCTATTATTGTCGTTACTTTATTATCAGGAAGTATTGATACTTTGTTACTTCATCTTTTTAAGAGAGAGAATGATGGATATGTATAAAGAGAAGGGATAATATTATGCATGCTCCCTTTTTCTGCACACTTCCCAAATTTTTAAACATTGATCTATATATTCTGAATCTTTCTCATATCTGAATCAGTATGTGTACAATGAAGTTGGAATGGATTTAAATCTTGGGTTCTTTTGCTTTAAATGTTGTGCAGGTCAGCTTTGGATATTTAAGCATGATCATTTATGCTGTTTCTGGACAAACTCTTATCTAAAATATTGTTTTGTTGTTATCTTACTTTTTACCACTAAAGCTCTTTTATGTTGCTGGTATTTCTGGTTTACGTTAAAATTACTATATTTTTTATTTGCAGCAGAAGCACTAGGGAATCCACACCTTGCAGTTTGATAAGGGACCCAGATACTGTCAGTACACCTGGTTCAACTACCAGGCCTACTTGCTCAACTGAAGCTTTTCGAAGAACAGAGCTCGCAGCTAGAAGGCAAGTCCCAACTGCACATGAAATGGATGAATTCTTTGCTGAAATTGAAGAGGCTCAGCAGAGGCAGTTCATTGAGAAGTATGCTTTCATATTTTATTGGTTTGGTTTTCTTAATTCTTTTTTGCTTAACTGCAATGTCTATTGCATTTGCATCCCCCCAAACTTTTGTATTAATTTCCCATGTGGGTTCAATTGCAGGTACAACTTTGATCCTGTGAATGAGAAGCCACTTCCTGGGCGTTATGAATGGGAAAAATTGGAATCCTTGAAGGCTAGTGTTAGTGTTCCATCAAGACATCTTTGAAGTAGCAGGGTTAGAATTAGTTGAAACTGGTGGTGGTGCTATTTCCATTTTCCATCACCTTCTATTTACTTGTAAAGAAAGTAGGGCTTTCAAGATGTGTAGACTAATGGTCTGTGTAACCTTACAGAGGTGATGATTACACAACAATACAAATCAAAGTCCTTTGTCTAACAGATCATTTAAGAGGGGGGAAGGGAAGGAGCTGTAGGTTGTAGGATTAGGGATAAGTCAAATTAGGTCAGTATGAGGTACAGGAATTCACTTAGGTTTTCTTTTGTTCTTGTATTTTACTCTTCTGTTGTCTATACTTGTACTGATGGAACTTGAACAAACTCTTAGAAATAAAGCCCCAATTCCCCCCCTCTAAATGTTTGTCACTTACTTTGTCATCTCTGTGTTCTGTTCTATTAAATCTTAGCCTCGTCTCCAAGCGAGACACTGAATCTTTCATTTGTTTTTTATGAAGATACTAGCTGTTTCTGTGGCCTGTAGCAATATTGCTGAAACCTGCTGGTTTTTTAAGCGACCTGTAGTGTGGTGGGTGGAGTAATGCTAACAGTGAAATGTTTTGTCTTCTCTGTTATCATGTCTCCACAAATGACTTTATAACTTTTTAATAACCTGACATTATGGGAGACATTTGCAAATTGAAAAATGATACTTGCTCAGATTTGAGGAATTTGTGACTAATGTTTTAAAAATTGAATTAAATTAATTAGTTGAATTGATTGAATCATGAAATGATTATATTTTAAATTTGAGTATTTTTTGATTCAATCATAATTTAACCAATTGAACCATGATTTAGAGGTTTTATTAATTCCATCTTCAATTCAATTTTTAAAATATTTTGCTGCACAATTTCGCAAAATGCTGCAGGGGTCATGTTTTTGAGTGTAAGCAATGAGCAAAAATTGTGTTTGCAAATTTGTTCAAGATAAAATTTAGTGAGAATCACAATTATCGGACTAGAAAGGAGTTTGGTTTGGATTAACATCATTAAGTGGGAAAATTGTCTTTAATTATTGGGTTAGAATATTAACCCTCGATATTCTCTATTGATACTTTTCTAAGTATTTATAATTTTAATTCTAAAATATTTAGGTTATATTTAGATAGAGCATTTTAAAATTTAAGGGAATTTAAAATATTAGAAAATTTAATTTAAATTCTTTTTATTTGTAAGATTTTTTGTTTTGATGAAATAATTAAATTCTTTTCAATTGCAAATTCCTTATTTGGACAAAATAATTAAATTCCTTTCATTTATAACTTTTTTTTTATCAAAACAAGCATTGTTATTAAGAGTGTTCAAAATTTGGCTCGACTCGAAATTAGTTGAGACGAATTCGACTATTCGAGTTTTATAAATTAGATTCGATATATTCTCAAGTTAAATTTGGATCACGTTTCAAATTTACCTAACTTGACTTAATGCCACAAAATATTTTGAAAATAAAACAAACTACACAATCTAATTATAATGTAAACAAAATGAGATGATATAAATTAAATATAATACTATCTAATATAAATTAGACTAGACCAAAAAAATGTAGTAACAAATATTAAAGAAAACACCTTGAAAATAAGCCCAATAGAATCAATATAAATTATCATATAAATTAAACATCATGTAAGAAACCAAACAGAGACTGAAATATGACACTAAGTAATATGACACCTATTTAGAAGGAATTTCAAATTCTTTACTTTAGGTGATAGAATTTCTGATCAAAATATTCCAAAAATTTTAAAATCCCTTAATAAAATATTCAAACAAGACATTTGAAAATAAATAATTTTAAATACTTTCAAAAATTACATTACTTTTTTCAAATGACTTTTCCAAACGCTGCCTTAATTTGGTGGGTTTTTTTATTATCTAAAAAAATTGAATGATGTAAATCAAGAACCAACGATCACGAATTTTCGAGATTTCGACAGAAACCTACAATAATCTGTTCAGTTATATGGTAAAACAAGAAATATAATTAAATTTTGGCTAACGTGTGTATTTAGAGACGTGCGATGTAAGAATAGGCAGACCATTGATAACTCAAAAAGTAACCATAAATCTAATTAAGTAATAATTGAACTAATTTTTTAAATAAAAAAGCATAATAAAATTGAGATAAAATCTCTAAATTATTTTGATAAAATAATATGTGCAACAAAAAATATATATATGCTTATCTAAAGATAAAATAAAATTCTTAAATTATCAAGCACCAAAACAAATTCTTAAGTTATCAAGCACCTAAAAAATTTTTAAATAGTATATTTGGATGATAGGTAATGAGAAAAAAAAATGGAATGAGGAGAATAGAAATAACTTCTCATGTTTGAAAGTTTTAAAATATATGAGAAGTGGGATGAATACATGGAGAACTATTTATCATCTCTTCTCTTCAAATGTCTAACTTTTGTTTCTTCCAAATAGAGGCGGAATCATTTTTGTTCCGTTCTCTTATTAATCTTTCAAATAAAAAGAAATGTAACTATGTTTCATTCTTTCTCTTCTTTTTCCAGTTCATCCCTACATATTCTGTTTCATTCTATTAATGAAAAACATCCAAATACAAAGTAAATTATCATAAATATAGCTTCTTCTTCTTTTGGTGTACATAAATATAGCATTAAATATCTTAAATTAACATACTACCTAACATTGGTGTGGACTATAATTCTAGATGAATCTTATCTACAATATCAAGATTTCAAATACCATTTTAGAAAAAGTTTTACTTAACTATTACTCTTAGCTCAAAATTGCATAAGGAAAAAATATTTATATTTATCTATTCTATTATGCCTTATTTGAAACTCATCTTTCTCTTGATGTTAAGATTAAGGAGTTTTTTTTTCAAAAGAAAAAAAGTCAAATGGACAATTTTGGAATAACTCAAATAAATGGTGAACATTTATAAAATAAGTGGTGATTTCAATTGTTTATATGATGATATTCTTTTATTACACATAGTGAGTTGAAATTAGAATTCACCACATAAGTAATAATGATCACCACTTATCGTCTCATTAATTATCACATGATGATCTTTGTATAAGATGTAATAAATTCTAATTTTAACTCATGCATAATAAAAGAAAATCATCACATAAGCAATTAAATCATCACTTATTTTAAAAAAATTTACCATTTATCTAAATTGTCTAAAAATTATCTATTTTGAATTCTACAAATAACATGACTCTAAGATCAATATGAAGTAAGGGTGCATAACCTGACCCGTCGACCCATCAACCCGACTAACTCGACCCAACCCGATCACATATATTCGGGTTGGTTCGTGTAATCGGGTCAGTTTGGGTAAATTTTGAAAAATTCGTTGAATATCGGTTCGGGTAACGGATTTAGTGACCCAACCCGATGACCCGATGACCCAATAAATGACGTCATTTTGCCTATATTTAAGTTTTTTTAATATTTTCTTACAATCCGATCTGGTGACCTGACTGACTTGATTAACTAACTCGAACCAATCCGATTTTAATCGGGTTGGTTTGGTTCAGGTTACTCAAATTTTTTCTTCTCGACCCGATTTGAACCAATCCGAACTCACATGATTTGTTTGAATTTTTCTCTCTCCTAAATTCGACCTGACCCGACTCGTGATCACCCCTAATATGAAGCATCTAAATAGTAGTCAAGAAATTATAATTGCGAACGTTTTTTGGATTTGGTGGTTTTCAAATCACGGTTGTAGTAATACATCATTTTGCTTTTCAAGTAGTGCCATGTATTGACAGGGCAATATAAAGACAAAGATGCTTATTTTTCAGAAAAATTTGGAGCATTGCTGATATAGGCTCTTGAGAATAACGGGCCCACTGCCATTCTTTTATTTCTTCAACAGAAGGACTTAAAATAATTTTCCCAAAAGCAATTTTTATCAGAAAGTTTTTTGAAATAAATTTAACTTTAAATGTTACAAATTGTTTTCCATTGTTGCTTTTAAAATTGATTAATTTTATGAGATGGTAGAATTTTCAAAAAGCTTGAGTTTTATTGGCTGTATTAACCTTTTTCGCCACAGCACTAAATAAATTATCAAAATTATTTAATTTCTTACTAATATGAATTTTTAAATAATTTTTGAGATAAAAAATTTTGACCTTTGGAGGAATTCACCGTGATATAAAATTTCCTTTCAAAATTCAGTACAAATAAAGCAAATTACTGGAAAAAGTAAATCATTTATCAATTTACGAGGAAAAAAGAATAGATTAAAAAACTTGATATTTGTTAGCCACTAAAGAGAAAAATCACTCATGAGTGTTTAACTTTCGAGAACTTCATATTTTCAAATAATTATCTATGTTAACAACACACTAACAACCTATTCAATATATCAACATCTTTCCCAGTTGTATTAATAGTACTAATTAACTACATATATTAATTTAGTACGAAGGGCCTTTTTCCACGAGGTCTGTTAGGGTTAGTCACTGTGTACCCAGTCGCCTCCCTATGCAACCATTCCACGTTAGGTGACTCTCTATCTTGTCCATTGTCAACAGCAAGTCACCCAGCTGCGTGGCTTTAGTGATCCTCTCTATAGGTGGTTGATCCATCATCATGGCAACTGAGTCATAGCCCAAGTCGTGGTTGGATCCCCTACCAATCTTATGACGATGTGCACTTCTCCTACAACGATGGCCATGACAACCTCCTCTAAGGCATCTCAGCCAACGGATGATGACAGCGATGATGAGGATGTGTTCTTTTGAGAGGAGGAACTATGGGTCGATCTCGTGTCCACAAAGATTAGAGTCTGCGAGATACTCCTCTCCAATAGGAACAAGTTCCACGCTACCACCACAATAGTGCTCATTGCAATTTGGAACCACCTAGAAGGCTTCATATGTGAGGAATTTGAGCCCAAATTATGTAGGGTCTTTGTTGATGAGGGAATTGAAAGGTGCAGTTTTGGCACAATAGCTCAAGATGTTGTACATGTGTATCCTAAGTTGAACCTCCAGGATTCGAAGGCTAGAGACACTATCTTCTTAGTTGGTGGCCATTGTAACCAAGAGAAAATGGAGGTAAAATTGGACTCCCTAACAATAATAATTCTGACTGAGTAGAGTCCCCTTTAAGGAACATGTGGTGAAGAAACGAAGTTTGATCCATGTAAAAGATGGGGAGGATAAACAACTTTGTATGGGTAGTAATTAGAAATTGTGAGGGTGCGCCTAAGGCGCACTTGAGTTAGTCTTCCAGGCTTCTTGTTAGGGTTTGGGCACAAGCCCGTTGTTGTCTTGTCTTCGATATTTGTTTTCCTCTTTATCTAATGTAATAAATCTACATATGGTAAACAACCTTGTATGGATAACACTTAGAAATTGTGGGGGTGTGCCTAAGGCGCACTTGAGCCAGTCTTCCGGACTTGTTGGAAGGGTTTGGGCACATGCCCATTGTTGTCTTGTGTTAAAACTTTATTTTCCTCTTCGTTTCAAGAAATGAATCTACCTATCTTTGGCCAAAAGAAAAAAGAGACTACGTATATATATTAATTTAATTAACTACTTACCCGTTAAAACAAATTGTTTATTACCAACAATTTTTGAGTGCCATGATAAGCAAGTCGCACCTTAAAGAAAAAGACCAAAGTTTAAACCTTAGAGAAGACAATTGCTGAGAAGATTTTGTCAAGATCTTTTTTTTCTTGTAGAATTGATTACTCTTTATTTTTGTGTTTAAGTGACATCTTTGCTAAGATTATTTTTTTTTTCATGAATTTCTCTAAATATTACTTTCTAAAGTATGCACATCTAGACCAATATGTGTTAGTCCGAGTAGAAGGAATTCAAGTTCTATAAGCAAGTGGTCTTTGGTTTAATTTTAAGATTTATGTATATGGATCGAGATAATACTATTGGGAGGAGTTTTGTCTGAACATCTAATCATATCACAGAAGATTAATCTCTTACCTATTAAATGAGAGATGCTCTAAAAAAAAGTGTGGACATCTAGATTATCATTAAGGAGCCTAGAATTCATATGGTAGCTGTCATTGATTCAGTCCTTTACTAAAGACATGCTTATGAGTGGCAACAAAATTTTCCATAATGGTTTATCCCTGTGGCAACAAAATTTTCTCTTCTTCACAATGATAGAAAATTTCAAGTACGCAATCGAATGAAGGGTTGAATAGAGTCATGCCAAAACAAACAAAAAGTTATCTACTCAGTAAAAGAATAAGGAATGCGAACTGCTGTCACAATTTAAAAGGGCGTTGTTAGGGGATTCGAGTTTTTTTTTTTTTAAGTATTGATAATTTTAATTAGTTTGTTGAATACAGGTTTTTCCCAATAAAATGTTAAGTTGAGAGATTGTTAGATACACTCAATTTGAGACTTTTTTTTATAGAGAATTTGAGACATTGTTTTTTTATATTCTATTATCCTACATATGGCATGTTAATTAAGTAAATTACTTTTGTCTTTTATTATACATATACTAAGAATGATTATCATTAAAAATATTCTGTTTTATATAGAAGACAAAGTTAGCTCACATAACTAACATGACATATATTTAATGATAAGTGTGAAAATAATGTCTTACACCCAATGTATTTAAGAATTTTTCATGTTATTAATAAATACTTACTAATTAATAAAATGCATGACAACAAATTAATCATGATACTAATATACTTTAAAAGAAAAAAAAAACTTTAATACCACCTATTTCGATTTAAAATACATAGTGATTCTTCCTTCTTCCTTTCCTTAGGGAATCTGGTTCACACTCCACCAGCATCTAGACTTTGTGATTGGAATAATTGTGGTTGTGGTTGTTATAGTGGTGGGTGGTGGGTGGTGGATCAGCACAAATGGTATTGGATGTAGCTGAGAGATCTCCAATTCCCAATGAATACTCTTCCTCTTTTCTTTGCAAAAATATGTGACGACAGATTATTCTTTGCTTGGAAATTCAAACGGGCATTCATGATTTGCTCACCCACTAGAATTTCTCCCCACTAAAAGACACTTGGCAATGAAACGAACTCCCACATGATGCTTCCTTTGACTCTGTGGGGAATGACACATTGGGTAACTAAATGCAGGACCCTGGTGTTCATTTAATAATGGTAATATCCTTTTGAACAAAAAGAGTAAAAAAAAAATTACGGGCAATAAAAATGTGAGATGGAAAGTGGGTGACGAAGAAAGCGAATAATGATCTTATACAAGCTTTTTAACATAAATTTCGCTCAAATTATCGTCTAGATGTATATTAATTTGAACTGATCTTACATAATCATTTGAATGTTTCGCTTACATTTACATCGTTCTTGGAACATACATAATAAATCTTTTATTTATTAGTAATTGTTCACATAATTTTAGACCGACAATTATGATTAGATAAAACTTCATAAAATAATAATTTCAAAGTTCAATTGTATGACATTACAAGTAAGATTTGTCAAGTAAATTACAACCAATTATTTTGAGGTATAATATATATTTTGTATATGGATCAAGTATTACACTAAGTATGAATTAATCTATACTCGCTCTCTTTCTCAGAGATGAAACAAAATCAAGGAATATGGGGGTCAAGCTCAACGACTCAATCATATTTACAAAGCTAAAATAGTTATTTGATGACAAATACATCTTTAAAAATAAACCAAAAATCCTTTTGTACCAAAAGGAAATCTATTAGAGTATGTGATATTGTATTAAGTATTAGTTTAGAAAGTACTAGAATAGGTTAATTGAGTTAGTTACTAAGCTGCATAATATTCTATTAGAATATTCTACAGAGTTAGATTTTTGTTAGCTGTATAAATAAACAATTGTGTATCTACAGTTAGATGGTTAATTCAATTTTTAGTTTTAGTTTCCAAAACATTTCTCTCTCCTCTCTCGCACACTCTCTCTCTTTCTCCCCCACTTTCTTGCACAATCTCTCAGTTTCTTGCATTTTCCTAGTAGTCAGGAATTCTCAAATAGTATCACATAGCTGAGATCCGATCCAAACATCATGGAAACGCAGGCTACTTCTCCAATTGACTCACCCATTTCCACCACTCTAGTTTCGCAATCTCCAATTCTATCTAGTTTCTCTTATGCGATCTCAGTAAACCTAGATGAGAAGAACTTTCTCGTCTGGAAGTAGTGGATTGAAGCCACAATCAAGGCTCATCGGTTGCAGAGATTCGTTGTTAATCCCGATATTCCTCCACGTTTTCGTTCTGACTCAGATCATAGTGTAGGTCATATCAATGATGCTTACTATTTGTTCCTTCCATTACAAAAAATTTAGTAAGTGTTAGTAAGTTTACTCAAATAATTTTGTTTACTTTGAATTTCACCCTTTTCATTGTTTTGTGAAATCTCAGGCCATAAACGAAATATTGTTGGAGGGTTCTCTTGGACCTGATGATTTGTACACATTCCACAGTTTCTCCTTGCCCCGTGTGGCTTCACAAACTACAACATCTCCATCTTCTGTCTCAAGTTGAGTTAGAAAGTACTATAACAAATTAGTTGAGTTAGTTACTATACTGCAGAATATTCTATTAGAATATTCTACAGAGTTAGATTTTTGTTAACTGCATAAATAAAATAGTTGTGTATCTTCAGTTAGTTGGTTAATTCAATTTTTAGTTTCAATTTCCAGAACACTTCTCTCACCTCTCTCTCTTTCTCCCACACTTTCTTGCATTTTTTTCTTAATTTCTTGCATTTTCATAGTAATTAAGAATTCTCAAATGGTATCACTGTAACATCCCGAAAAATCATGTTAGGCTTGTATAAGGTTACATAGGTAGTGTGATACTTGTTTGACGTGTCAGTTAAGTTTTGTAATAAACTGAATTAGTTTAGGCACTTTGCTGCAACACAAAATGTGATAAATAGCCTAAAATGACTCAGAAAATAGCATAAACTGCTATTTGAAGGAAAATGATAACTCCATAAAATGTAGTTATTGATGCCCTACCTCTGTGTTGTAAAGAATGCTTAGTCCTTGTCTATGATGCATATTTGGGAGGTTTTGTACTTATATTTGTCATATTCTAATTCTGATGTCTTCCTATGTGATATTGAACAAATTGTGCGTATTTGGTAAGAGATTAAGTGAATTTGTATTTGTTACTGATTTGGTAATTTATCTATTATAGGAAAGGCTCCAAACAAGATGATATGTGGAGCATGTGAGCTAAAAGTAGAAGAGGAAGCCAAATCTGCATCTCAGCAGGCAACGCCGCGACATGGGCAATTTAACGTCGGGATGTGGTGCATCCCCTGCATCAATACAAAAGACCCGAGGCCAAGGCATCGTGACGCTGAGAGTGGATGCCTCAGGTGTTGGTGACCTAATTGTATGCGCACCGCGACGTGGTGTGTTTAGCACCGCAGCATCCTCTGTTTTTCTGTGCCTATAAATACTATTTTATTAGATTTTAGGTAAATTTTTTTTACCTTTTAGAGAAGCTGCGGCTGGAACTTAGGTTTTGGAGGCTGAGGAGCCTAGAGGAGTGAAGGATGAAGGTCATCTTCCTTATGGAAGATGATTTGAGCTCAAGGATGACATCTAATGAGTTTCCTCCTTCTCCTTGTTCTTTCCCTTCTCTTCCTTATCTTTTGAGCATGGTTTTTGTATAGTATTTTTGTGTTCAATGATTGGCTGAGCTGTATTTAGGGATACTTTGGTTCTTTCTATGAATATTGATGTTTAGTTATGTTCAATCATATGGTTCTTAATGCTTTTGAAGGTTTGATTAGCTTTTGATTGATTTGTTGAAGTCTGATGAACCTAGACATAGGAATTTGAATTTTAGATCTAATGTATGGTTGATGCATGTTCAATGAATTCAATTGGCTTGGATAAGTTGATTCGCTAACTGGAAAGAAATATACATTTTAGTCACGCATAACGGGAGTTTGCACTGGTTCTCATGGAAACATAGTAAGTTGGGTAAATGAAACTATGGTTAATTGACCTAAATATAGGCTTTTAACTAAATCAAATTCTCAAGCTAACTTAATAATTCATTGATGTTGCTTGTAAGGATTGCATGTCATTAGTATGAAATAGGAGGTGAAGAAGGATTCCCTAAATCTCTAAACTTTATCTTTATTGTTTTGTAGTTTAGATTTAGTTTATTTGTACTTTATCTTATTTTTATGTTCTTGAATAGAATTAGACAAGCTATTAGTTGATATTTAGCTTTGGAAACTAACATCCTCGTGGAAATGAGCTTTATTCTTCATTGTATTACTTAATTGACCTGTGCACTTGCGGTACACAAATGGTCTATCAGAAAACATATATGGATAATTTGTTTCTAAGTCACAAATATGCTAAGTAAGGTGTAGTTAAAGTTCCAAGATAATCAGAGTTAATTTGGTATTTTTTTAGGCATACTGGTTGTACTTTTAATATCGGATTGACCCTCAGCAAATATGAAAAAATAGAGAAATGGTGCAACATGATTTTTAATGAATCTTAGGATTTATTTTGAGCTTGTTGAAAGTTAGGAACCTGGATTCGAAGGAATATAAGTGTTCATAGCAGATTAGGAATTTCAGTACCACATTAGTGGTAATCCTTTACGAAGTCAAAATAGACTTCTCTTGTTTCATAGCAGAGAGCGGAAAATAAGAGAAATGAAGTGAGAAAAGAAGGAGGCAGTCATAGGAAAGAAAAGAAAGATAAGGAAAGCAAAGGGAAGGATCCAAGAGCAAGAGTAAAGCTTCAAGATCAAGTTGTCTACAAGAGGTAGGGGTTCTATTCATCTTTTTCTTTGTTGTTCTTGGTGAATGAGCTCAGTTTTTCATGGATGGGAATAGGGGTTTGGATAGGCCCAATTGAGTTCTTGGCTTGATTCTTGAATTTCAAGGATTAGGTTAGGATAGTTTAAGTCTAGTAAGATTAAGATAGCCATTTATGGCTTAAGAAAATCAGTTTTGGATCAATTGAGGAGTTTAGGAATGAGTTTGAGGTAAATGTGGTTTTTGGATCCAATAACATGCCTAGGTGATTTAATGAGTTGTAAGAGGATTGCAACAAGTTTATAGGTTGTTCTTAGTGTTAGAAATCATAAGGAAGTTGATCTAGATTGATTGGAGGTAAGTGATCTTCCAAAAGAATCACTCACGAATTCTGCAGAATTCTCCAAAATCCATTCTGGTGTGCCAGCGCTCAATGTAGCGTGCTCAAGCACCAGAGAGATGTGTGATGTTGAGCGCTAAGCACTCAGGCGCTCAGTGCATAGCGCTTAGGCACGCATCGTGTAGCAAAACAGAGCATAGAGTGCTCAAGCGCTCAGGAAGGGGCGTTCAAGTGACCAGGCACCAGAAAACATGTTTTTATCGATGTTTTGAGATATCCTACTTGTTGGGACTCCTTTTTTATGCCTAGTAGAGTGTCTTGAGACACTAGTAAGGGTAATTCCTAGAGAGAAAGATGGTTAATCATATAAGGGAAAGTGAGTTAAGTTTGTGCAACCATTGGACATGGATTGCCATAGACCAATAGTTAGTTTCTTAAGCAACCTAGTATTGCACAGGTATCACAAGAGAGGTGATTACAAAGTTAAAGAACTAGATGGCAAGAGTTGAGTGCCATAAACCCTACCTGGTAAGGGTGAATGCCACAATGCGTGAAAGCTTTCACAGAATGAGGCAGAGTTAGTAATGCAAAAGTAAAAAGTGTACTAAGTCTAGTTAGCAATGGTTAAGCGTCGTAGTGCATGAACTGCTCTTACAGAGAAGAGATAGTCTTAGTAGTACAAGATGGACTTAGTATAGTTTTATGTGGAGGTTATGTTTGAGGTAGGACATAACTCCGCATTTACACACACCTTACTTCACACATACTTGTTATCCCTAGAGATTAGATAGTGGAAGCATCCACTCAGTTTTGGTGGCGATATCCACCCAATTTATGGTAGACTACTTGGTAGACTACTAGGTAGGCTATAGGAGGTTACATGTTATATAACAGACTCCCTCCCTACTTTGTAGGTTATAGGAGGTTACTTGTTATTACAGTATATTCCCTCCCAACCCAGGGGGAATAGTTAAGTATCACGACACTACACTTACACTGCATACACTTTTCTTTGAGCATACATCATCTCACCATTGCATTATTTAATACTTGTTATGATTGGAATTTGTGTTCTTGTTGTGTATGTGTTGCTTTGTGCCTTCGGTGACAGCTGTATGGGCGGTTGTCTAGTTGATGATTTCAAATGATTGTATGGATAGTTGTTTATTATCATCATGGTTTCGGTTATAGACCAGAAGTATAGATTGCTTAGGGATGTTACATAAAGAGGAAGTTTGTGTTTATTCCTTATGCAATGAGTATCAGTATGTTTACTGGTTTCAGTGTAGTTTATTCATTGCGAATGTTTAAACTGCTGGTTTTAGTTACTTATACTGAGAAATGTGATTTCTCACCCCGTTTGTTGCCATGTAAATCCAGGTGGAAGTTCATCCAAAGGTAATAAGAAAAAGTATGAAGACTAGAGTAGCTTAGTTTTTATGCTTAGTAGTTTAAAGCTTGTATTTATTTACGTGCTTTTAGTTTGTTTAAAGTTTATGTAAACAATGAGCTTTTTTTAGGCAAAGGTATATGTATAACTTTTAGTTTTCCACAAGGCTCTCCATTATTATTTGCTTAAATGATATGGATTAGTATAACATTTAAGTTAGAAGTAGCACAGTTAATACTGTTTATCCTAGAATATGCATGATATACTAGGTTATCAGTATTAGGGTGTTACAATCACAGAGCCGAGTTCCCATCCAAACATCATAGAAATGCCAGTTACTTCTCTGATTGACCCACCCATCTCCACCACTTCAGCTTCACGATCTCCAAATCTAGCTAGTTTCTCTCATGCGATCTTAGTAAAGCTAGATGAGAAGAACTTTCTCGTCTAGAAGCAGTGGATTAAAGCCACAATCAAGGCTCATCGATTATAGAGATTCGTCATTGATTCAGATATTCCTCCACGTTTTCGTTTTGATTCAAATCGTAGTATATGTTGCATCAATGATGCTTATTTGGATTAGGAATAGCAAAACCAAATGTTATTCTTATGGCTACTATCTTCTCTTTTCGATATTCTTAGAACACATATTGTTAGATGTATCCATTCATGCCAGTTGTGGGGTGAAGTTCATGCTCATTTTAGATCTCAAAATCAAGTGAAAGTTAATTAGTATAAATATGAACTTCGCAATACAAAGAAAAGTTCACGATCAATTTTAGAATACCTGCTCCGAATCAAAGCACTTGTTGTTTCACTCATTTCTATTGGTCATTCGGTTTCACCACAAGAACATATCGATGTTATCCTTAAGGGTCTTCCAGAGGAGTACGATGTGTTCATAACCCCAGTTACAAGTCAACTTGATCCTTATACTATTTGTGATATAGAGTCTTTGTTGTTGTCTTATGAGGCTAGAATAGAGAAGAATTGTCTCTCTATTTCTAATGCTCTTTCGATTAATGTTGCTCAAGTTAAATAAGGTTTTGCTTTAAATCAAAATCAATACCCTCAAGGGTTTCAACAAGGTTTTCAATCAAGGTTTACTTCTAATTTTAGTTCTAATAATCAGTTTGGTAATCATATTTATCAGTAAAATTTTAATAGATGAGGTAGGGTTGGTAGACTTGGTAACACAGGAGGCAGAGGTCGTGGCATATTTGGGTCCAATTATAGAGGCTCTATAGTGTGTCAAGTATGCGATCAGCCTGGTCACTCAGCCTCAGTTTGCTACTATAGATTTGATCATAATTATGGTCAAGGTTTTCAACAGCAAGGACAGAGTAATTTTTAACAAGGACTTGGTAGTTTTCAGCACGGACAGGGTACTTTTCAGCAAAGTTTTCTATCACAAATGCCTTTACAACATCAGCAATTTTCAATGCAACCTTATTTAGCTCAATTCTCAGTTACTGCAACCTAGGCTGTTGTAGTCTTCTCTTGGTTATTCATTTTTTTCATCAAGATTTCAGTCCTTACATTCTAATACTGGTCTTTATTAGTATTCTACTCAACCTATCAATTCTATGCCTACGGTGGTTTCTAATGACATTTTTTTCAAGCTAAAAAGCACAACAGATGAATCCTATGGTCATTACAGCCTCTACTCAAGGTCCTAATCTAACTTGGCATCCTAATTCAGGTGCCATACATCATATCACTATAGATCCTGCTAATTTGCTGCAAAAAGAAGAGTTTTCAGGTTCAGGCCAAATTTTAATGTGTAGTGGTGAAGGCATTCAAATTTAATCTAATGGTTCATCTAAAGTTTTATCTCTTTTCAATTTAAGTGTCTCTTTGAGTTTAAATGACTTACTACTTCAAAAACAATTAGTAAGTGTTAGTAAGTTTAATCAAGATAATTTTGTTTACTTTGAATTTCACCCTTTTCATTGCTTTATGAAATCTCAAGCCACAAATGAGACACTGTTGGAGGATTCTCTTAGATCTGACAATTTGTACACCTTCCACAGTTTCTCCTTGCCCCGTGTGGCTTCACAAACTACAACATCTCCATCTTCTGTCTCAAGTTGTTCTTCATCTTCTGCTTCAAGTTGTTCTTCATTTCAACCTGTTGTAAATATTGTACATACTGTTGTAACTAGGTTTTCATATGTTTCAGCAAATATAAATCATGATTCTTTGGTAAACACTGTAAATAGGCCTCCTTTTAATACTTCTATAGCTGTAAATAATGCCCCTACTTCTTACACATTATAGCATTGTAGATTAGGGCATCCCCACTTTAAAGTTGTCAAATTTGTATTACATTCTTGTAATATTCCTGCTCATAATAATTTTTTTTTGAATTTTTGTACAACATGTTGCCTTGGTAAAGCTCAATGTTTACCCTCTCATCATTCTACTATTGTTTATTAAGAGCCTTTTGAACTAGTCTTTAGTGATTTGTAGGGTCCAGGTCCTATCCAATCTTCAAGTGATCATTTTTATTACATCTTATTTGTTGATGCTTGCACAAGATTTACTTGGCTTTATCTTTTAAAACTCAAATATGAGGCATTTTCTATTTTCAAATAATTCAAGGAAGAAGTTAAACTGTAGTTTGACAAAATAATTAAATCTGTTCAAATAGACTAGAGTAGGGAATTTAGACATTTTTCCAAATTTCTTACTGACTTAGGCATTCATCATCGTCTTATTTGTCCTCACACTTACCATCAAAATGGTAGTGTCAAGCGCAAATATAGACAACTAGTTGACATGGGTTTAACTTTGTTGACTCAAGCCTCCTTGCTGATTGCTACCGCAAGTGCACGGATCGCTTAAGTAATACAGATACAGAGTAAAAGTTCGTTCCCACGAGGATATTCGATTATAAAGTTAAGTACCAACCGATAACTTAATCAATTCTAGACAAGGACATAAAATAAGAAAAACAATAAACTAAACTAAACTAATCTAATCTATAAAAGCTATAAAGATAAAAGCGGTTAGGTTTCAGGAAATCCTCCTTCACCCCCTACATCTATCAACAACATGCAATCCCCCTCATAAACACTAATGCATTGATTAAGTTAGCATGAGAATCTTCATTAGTCTAAAGCCTATGTCTAGGTCAATCAACCCTGGTTTCTACTTGCCTAACTCACTAAGTTTCCTTGAAAGCTAGTACAACATCCACTTATGAACGATCTATTCTCAATCACACACTATACATGGCCAATAGGTATATTTCTATCCTATTAACGAATCAACTCATCACCGAACATGCATCAATCATACCATATACATATTTACAAATCCCTATGTCTAGTTCATTTGCCAATACTAATATCATGCAATTAAGGCCAACCAAAACAAGCATTCCATATTGACATGACAGCTCAAAGTCTAGTTCATTTGCAATATAAGAATCATGAAATCAGTGATCAGCCAACCACAAGCATTAAACACAGATAATGATTGAAACATAATCAAACATCCACACAAACTCAGAGAAGAATACATCATTAATATAAATAAAAGGATTCAAAGTATCCTAAACAAAGCTTAGATATACAAAAGATAAGGAAGAGAAGAGAGAAAGGGGAAAAGAGATAAAGAAGCTCATTGATTTGTCTCTGAAGCTTGAATCCTCCTTCAATCCTTATTCTTTAACTCCAATCAACCATCAATGAAGATCTAACTAAAGCTTTCTAACCTAAAACTAACTAAAACCTAAACTAAAAGAGAGAAAACTAAAAAGCAATGGCTAAGGCAACCAAAACAGAGAAAAACTAAGAGAGCTCTGAGAAAAATGCATAAAAATCTATTTATAGGCTCAGCAGCCGCCTCAGCGCCACGGCCCCCACATATGTGTGCCGCGGCGCTCACTTCATCTGCGCCGCGGTCCTCTCGCCTCGGGTCCAAGTATGGCAAGGCTGAAACACCTCTTTGCGCCGCGGCGTTCTACACCTTGCACCGCGGCGTTGACCACTGAATTGCTGATTTGGCTTCCTCTTCCTCTTTAAGCTCAATTGCTCCATATTTGACCTTGTTTGGAGTCCCTCCTAACATAAAAAAAAATACCAAATCAGTAACATATATAAATCTACCTAATCTATAATCATTTAAGCACGGTTTGCTATAAAACATATCAGAAAGGTTCAGAATCAGAATATGACAAATATAAGCACAAAACCTTCTAATATGCAATATAAACAAGGACATAGCATTCATTCTAGAACAAGGATAGGGCACAAATAACTGCATTTTATGGAGTTATCACTTGCCTCTTAAGTTTTTGGATCATGTCTTTCTTACTTCTGTCTATCTTATAAATAGACTATCCACTACTGCTCTTCAAAATGAAGTTCCTTACACTAAGCTTTTTCATGTTGCCCCTGATTATACTTTTCTTAAGGTGTTTGGGTGTGTATGCTATCCTTGCTTGAGGCCTAATAATAGACACAAACTAGAATTTAGATCTAGTGAGTGTACTTTTCTAGGTTATTGTTAAACCATTTATGACCCGCAAGTGCATGGGTCATTCAAGTAATACAATGAAGAGTAAAGTTCGTTCCCAGGAGGATATTGGCTTCCAAAACTAAGTATCAACTAATAGCTTAATTAATTCTATTCAAGAACATAAAAATAGAGAAAGTGCAAATAAACTAAATCTAAACTACAAAGTAATAAAGATAATGTCTAGAGCTTCAGAAAATCCTTCTTCACCTCCTATTTCAACTAATAACATGCAATCCTTATAAGCAACATCAATGAATTGTTAAGTTAGCTTAAGAATCTGATGTAGTTAAAAGCTTATATCTAGGTCAATCAACCATAGTGTCATTTACTGAAAACTCCTTAGTTAGATGCAAAATCCATTCATGAACAATCTATTCTCAATCACACACTATGCATGGCTAAAAGGTATATTTCTATCCAGTTAGTGAATTAACTTATCCAAGCCAATTGAATGAAATCGAACATGCATCAACCATATATATGATCTTATATTCAAATTCCTATGTCTAAGTTCATCAGATTTTATCAAATCACTTAAAAGCTGATCAAATAATCAAGAGCATTAAGAGCAATATGATTGAATAAAATCAAACATTAATATATACTCAAAAGATTATAAAATCATTAATATACATAGGAGGATTCAAAGTTTTCTCTAAATACAGCTTAGCTAATCATTGAATACAAAAATAGAACCACAAAAACTCATGTTCAAGATAGATGAAAGAGAGAAAAGAGAAATGAGAAGGAAGGAAGCTCATAGATTTAGCACTTTGATGCTTGAATCTCCTTCTATGAAGAAGATGGCCTCCAACCTTGTTTCCCTTGACTTCCTCATCCTCCAAACAGTAAAACCTAGCTGCAGCTCTCTAAACCCAAATGACCTCCCCCACACAAATCTAATAAAACAATATTTATAAGCTCAGAGAAATAGGTCACATCGCGGCGTTAACATTCCTACGCCGTGGTGTGCGTTCAATTAGGTCACAGACGCCGTGACATCCATTGCTTTGCACTGTAGCGCTCTAGCCTCGGGTCTCATGTACTGAAGCAGGGGATGCACCATGTCGCGGCATTGATGTGCTTGCACCGCGGCATTGCCTGCTGGAAGGCAAACTTGGCTTTCTCTTCCAATTCTGGTCCAACTCCTCCATATTTTAGCTTGACTGGAGCCCTTCCTAATATAGAGAAAACACCAAGTCAATAACAATTACAAATTCACTCAATCACTTATCAAATTAACACAATTTGCTCAAAAACATATAGGAAGATATCCAAATCAAAATGTGACAAATATAAGCCTAAAACCTTCTATATGTGCATTGTAAACAAGAACTAAGCATTATTTATATACAAATATAGGGCACAAATAACTATATTATATAGAGTTATCAGTTATTCCTTTAATCATAAAAGGGTATAAATACCTTTCCTCAGATGGTAGAATTTTTATATCTAAAGATATTCTTTTTAATGAGTTTCACTTTCTATATTTAGAATCTCATTCATCTTCAATTGTATCAACTTCTGAAATTCAGTCTTGTTCTCATTTACTTTCTTCCTCTATTTCTAGGTTTCATTTTCCTTTAACTTCTATAACTGATAATTCTTCTCTACCAGCTTCTATTGAGTCCTTATCCACTGAATCTTTTGGTTCTGGTTCTCATATTGCTCCTGTGTTTGGTTCTATTATGTCTGGTTCTAATTCTACTGTGTTTGATTCTGGTTCTACTGGCTCTTCTACTTTTGGTTCTGATTTTAGTGATCTTACTCTTGCATTCATAAAGTCAACGAATTCAGTTTTTGTCTTAGTAGTTGCTCCTTTTGCAGTTACTGAGATTGTTGAATTCTCTAATCCTAGTGAGACAGAACTTACAAGTGCTTCTTCTTCCAACACTTTAGGTCCTGATTTTTAACCTAAGTTTTCCTCTAATTCTTAACCTATTTTAGCATTTACTCATCCTATGCAAACTCGTTCTAAGTTAGGTATTTTAAACCCATAATTACACCTATTCTTTTTCTTACTTATCTTGAACCAAGTTCTATCCAAGAGGCCTTGAACAGTCCCAAATGGTATGAAGCTATAATAGTAGAATGTGATGCATTGATTAAGAATAATACTTGGACACTTGTTACTCTTCCACCTAATAGGATTACAATTGGATGCAAATGGGTGTTTTGAGTTAAGGAAAAGCCAAATGGTTCTATTAACAAGTACAAGGCCAGGTTAATGGCCAAAAGGGTTTCATCAACAGCTCGAATTTGACTACATAGAGACTATTTCACCTGTTGTCAAACCAGTAACAGTCATAGTTGTACTTACACTAGCTCTTACTTAAAAATGGACATTGTAGTAGTTGGATGTAAATAATTTCTTCCTCAATGGCTATTTACAAGAGGAAGTATATATGCAGTAGCCTCCAGGCTTTGAAGACACAAATAAAAGTCCGGTTTGTAAGCTGAACAAGGCATTTTATGGGTTAAGACAGGCTCCTAGGACTTAGTTTGAAAGGTTGGCAACATCTTTAGTTAGTTTTGGCTTTCGATCTATTCGCTATGATCCTTCACTTTTCATCCAGACTGGTGCATAGCATACTACTTATGTCTTGGTGTATGTTGACGATATCATTATGACTGGAAGTTCATCCACTTTGGTGTAACAACTGATAACTAAACTGAATAAGGAATTTGCACTCACGCAACTAAGGAAGCTTAATTATTTCCTTGGAATTGAGGTCAAGCATTTGTCAAATGGATCTATGCTTATCAGTCAGAGTAAGTATATCAGGGATCTGTTGGAAAAAGCAAAAATGACTGATGTAAAAAGGATCAATACTCCTATGGTGACAAGTAGCAAACTATCCAAACTTGGAAGTAATTATGTTGATGATCCACATCTATATAGGTTAGTAGTTAGTGCATCGCAATCTACAGTAATTACTAGACTTGAAATCTGTTTTAGTGTCAATAAAGTCTGTCAATTTCTCAGTGCTCTATGTAATATCCTAATACTAGTATCTCAATATATGTAGCATACAAGGAGATACCTAGAATTACAACGTCACTACATACATAATAACCTGATAGATATATCCATAATGTTTGTTGGAAACATTATAGAGAGCTTTATGAAATGCGGAGAACACAACATATATAACATACTGCATCTATATACATGTACATCAGTAGCCTCCCTTGGGCATGAAGTAAAACATAACTATTTACATTACAAAAAAAGTACTAAAAGATACACCATTTGTAGCATAACCTATAAAACTACTTTAGTCTTTAGCTTCCTTTTTCTTTTTGTTCTTAAAAGAACTTTCACCTGTAATTCATGGTACACAGCGGGGTGAGAAATAACATTTCTCAGTATGAGTAAACCAAAATCAGCATACACAACATAATAAATATAATCTTAACACATGTTAAATAAGATATGTTTAAAGCATCTATAAGGTCTAACTTTAGCATCTAGATAAACCAAGTTAATATACATTTCATACATACATGCTTAGTCCAACTTAAAATCAAGATGTTAAGGTTAGGAATACTGGTTTAGTGTATTATCTTGTGGTAAATAAAGGGAAAGCCCATCCTCACATCACATATACCTTGGCACGCTGAGAAGTTCGGGCTGAATCCTTGATCAAAAAAACCTTACGGACTCCCCACTTATCTCCTTTGGCCTTAATGATGGTGTACAACATTAAAAGATACTCACAAAGATCAATACTACTAATTCATTTCTATCATACAAATATCTAATTATGTTGATGATCCACATCTATATAGGTTAGTAGTTGGTGCATTGCAATATACAGTAATTACTAGACTTGAAATTTGTTTTAGTGTCAATAAAGTCTATCAATTTCTCAGTGCTCTATGTAACATCCTAATACTAGTATCTCAATATATATAGCATACAAGGAGATACCTAGAATTACAACGTCACTACATACATAATGACCTGATAGATATATCCATAATGTTTATTGGAAACATTATAGAGAGCTTTATGAAATGCAGAGAACACAACATGTATAACATATTGCATCTATATACATGTACATCATTAGCCTCCCTTGGGCATGAAGTAAAACATAACTATTTACATTACAAAAAAGTACTAAAAGATACAACATTTGTAGCATACACTATAAAGCTACTCTAGTCTTTAGCTTCCTTTTTCTTTTTGTTCTTAGAAGAACTTTTACTTGTAATTCATGGTACACAGCGGGGTGAGAAATAACATTTCTCAGTATGAGTAAACCAAAAACAGCATACACAACATAATAAACATAATCTTAACACATGTTAAATAAGATATGTTTAAAGCATCTACAAGATCTAACTTTAGCATCTAGATAAACCAAGTTAACATACATTTCATACATACATGCTTAGTCCAACTTAGAACTAAGATGTTAAGCTTAGGAATACTGATTTAGTGTATTATCTTGTGGTAAATAAAGGGAAAACTCATCCTTACATCACACATACCTTGGCACGCTGAGAAGTTCGGGCTGAATCCTTGTTCAAAAGAACCTTACGGACTTCCCACTTATCTCCTTTGGCCTTAATGATGGTGTACAACATCAAAGGATACTCACAAAGATCAATACTACTAATCATTCCTATCATACAAATATTTAAACACCAACTCATCACTCATTACTCTCAAGTGATATACTTTACCACAAAAGTGGCCTAAGGTGCTAGATACTTACCTAAAGCAAACCATAACTCTTGAATGTTCAAAGGTTTAAACTTTCTCATACTTGCTATGTAATAATTTTCCTCTTGAAAATATCCCTATTTGTGCCGTAACACACTTTAGGAAAACATATATAAATGATCCCAACTAGCCAAGAACTTGAAAACATAAAAAATGACATTTTTGGAGTTTCAGGGCCTCATGTCACTGCACAACTTGGGCATGTCGCGACGCCCTAGCCTCGGGTTTCAATACTGATGTAGCATCACTCTCACGCCACAGTGCCACACATCTCATGCCACGATGCACATAGCAAAACCAACCTCACGCTGCGGCGCGTATAACAGAAACCAGATTCTGTAGAACCGTGGTACTGTTTCATTAGTTCTTTTCATGAATTTTGATCATTCCAATTCAGTTTCCAAGTGATTCTAAGTCCCTAATCAGTTCATTAACATATAAGAAACAACAATCACCAACTTAAACCTCTTAATTTGGACTATGAAACAAAACCCCCATACTTGACCTAAAACCCCATTTCTTGTGCATCAAATGTCTAAATGGTATATTCTAAGCTTCCAACTTCAACTTATACTATGAACAAGTCATAAATGACCAAAGAAGCACACTCATACAAGCAAAACACATCAAAAACCTTTAGAACTCATTTTGACCTATTAAGCACCATAAGTGCATCTATGGTAAAAATGAAGAAAAGAGATGAAGATAAGCATAGAACCCTACCTTTGGCAGCTATGAAGAAAATTCAAGCTTGGTTGGATCTCAAGCATTGGCTTTGCCTTTGGCTTTCCCCTTTCTCTCTTCCTCCTCCTTGGCATTTGCTTCCTCTTCATTCCTTTCTCCTCTCATGGTTTATGTTTCTATTTTGGTGCAGAAAATGGTCGTGAGTGAGGGCTTATAAAGAAGAGATAAAAGACTCTTAAGTCATAATTAATAAATCATGATCTGTTAAAAACACTTAGAGTTAGCTAAATCAAGATTTTCAACTTCTAACAACTTTAAAATAAATTCTAAGATTCATATAAAAAGTTGTCTCATCATTATCTAGTATTTCCATATCTGCTGCTAGTCAATCTGACTTTAAATACACAACCAATATATCTAAAAATTCCAAACTAACTCAGTTTACCTTGAAACTTTAACTATATCTCTTTTCATAAATTTGTGACTTAGAAATAAATTATCCATATTTATTTCTCTCATCTGAGCAATTTATGCTATTATCTGAGTTATTTTAAGTTATTTTTCACACTCTGGGTTACAACTAAGTGCCTAAACTAACTCAATTTGTCACAAAATTAAACATGCATGTTAAGCAAGTCATATGCTACCTTTTGAACATGTACACAAGTCTAATATGTCATTAAGGGTATTACACTCCACTAGAAGACCATTGGAAGGTTGTTAAACGAATTTTAAAGTATCTTAAATTTACTATCACTCATGGTTTGCTACTCCAACCTGCAAGATCACCTAATTCACTCACTCTACATGCATTTTGTGATGTTGACTAGGCATCAGATCTAGATAATAGGATATCAACTTCTAGATCTTGCATTTTGTTGGGGCCTAATCTTTTGTCCTGGTGGTCAAAGAAATAGACCTTAGTAGCTTGATCCAGTACAGAGGCTGAGTATTACAGCCACTATAATAGAGCTAATATGGATTTAGTCACTATTAAGAGAACTTAATGTCATTGTTCTAGCTCCAATTGTTCACTATGACAACCTAAGTACAGTACTACTTGCTCGTAATCTAATTATATATGCAAGAACCAATCATATGGAATTGGACATATTTTTTGTCTAAGAAAAGGTCTTTAATAAGAGCCTAGTGGCTTCCCACATTTTAGCACAAGATCAGACAACAAATTTACTCACTAAACCCTTGTCTAATCTTAGATTTTGTACTTTAAGGGACAAACTCAGGGTGTTTGATCAGTTTGCTTTGCAACACCCACCTTGAGTTTGAGGGGGAAGTATTAGAGCATATGATATTGTATTAAGTGTTAGTTTAGAATGTACTGTAGCAGATTAGTTGAGTTAGTTACTATGCTATAATATAATCTGAGAATATTTTGCAGAGTTAGATTTCTATTAGCTGTATAAATAAATAGTTGTGTGTATCTTCAGTTAGTTGGTTAATTCAATTTTTATATTCAATTTCTATAACATTTCTCTCTCCTCTCTCTCACACACTCTCTCTCTCTTTCTCCCACACTTTCTTGCACTTTCTCTCAATTTCTTGCATTTTCCTAGTAGTCAAGAATTCTCAAAATATCAATGCAAAATACCAATACATAATTTTAACGAATTCAGAACCTACTCATCGAAAGGCACCATATTGAATGTAGAGTAATCAAGCAAGATCATATATATATGATATGAAAAGAAGGAGAACATGTAGACAGCCAAAAAGAGTACTTAAACATTTCTTTTTCTAGTATCCACAAACAGGTCCAAGCATCCATTAAATGATTTCATGCAAAACACAACGCATTCTACATGACATGTCACATGTAGATGGATTGCAAATCAGTAGCTAAATTGCTTTACACATACTTGCGTAATAGTAATACACCTAAACCAATGTAGAAACATACATGTCTCAATTAAAAACTCATATTCAAGTCATCAAAATCAATTCATCAGGTCAGCTACATGAATGATGAATTCTGCTTCACAACTCTAAATATTTGACTAAATAAAAATTTTAATGAAGCAGGACAAGTAGATACTTCAGTTTATCAATTCTTAAAATTAAGGAATTAATGTCCCACATGATCCCAAAACTAGGGTGTATTGGTGCACTCTTATATGGCTAGTTACCAAATGAACCCTTAATTCCTTCAACTTGCCTTGATTTTGATTCTCCTTGTCAACCTTTGAATTGGGGAAATTATTTCCTTTTCAAATTAATTCCATCCAATTTTTGGTCAAAGGGGATTTCTTGACCACACCCCCAACCCCCGGCTTTTTCCCAATTTTGAATATGATTTTTTTTATTTGCTAGCCCCTCAAAGCAATTGGGTTTGGTCTTTTTTTAAAGTGGCACGGGGTCCAAAAGACAGAGTAAACTTGGGCTTGACAATGAATAAGGTTCAAAATGCATTGGCCCAAAGCTCATAAAATATAACCAAAAAAAAAAGATAAGGTGAAAAAGAAAATAAGAAAACATATGATAAAATGAAAGAAAATAATGTTTACACCTGAGAGTGAGAAAGATGCACTAAAAAAAATTGAGACAAAATAAAAATAAAAATTGCAGTGAGATATGGTGATGATATTGTTTGTATATTGAGGTGTTTAGTAAATTAAAAAAATTACTGTGAATGAGAGTTGACTCACTTGATTAATTTCTACTAATGACAATTATAAAACTTGTATTTGAATTTAAGAAAGAGTCTTTCTTAGTCATAAACTTTTTGTCTACTAGAAAAAAACACATTAGAATTATTTAAATTGAAATTAGTTACCTTTGTCAACACTATTATTTCATTTTTTTAATTATAATTTTAAAAATGGAGTGAGACTATTAGCACTTCTAATTGCTTATCCACACTCTCCACTAACAACTTTTAATTTTAATTTCTTAAATTACCCTCACCAAAATAATTTTTAATGAAATTAAATTTTAATTAATTATATTAATACTTATCTATTTACACTCCCAATTAATCTCAATTACTCCCACAATTTTTTATGCCCTAAAACTCTTCAATCCTTTGTTCGTTCTTGACTGTTCTTTGCATTCTTTGTTCTTCATTGGTTGCATTTTTTCTTCTTCTTCATTGTAACATCCCAAAATTGAGAACTTGATATATTTGTCATATATAAGGCACATAGTACTAGTTGTGCTATTTCTAACCTATACAACAAACTAAACCCATATCATTCATTCACATAAATAAATATGGAGAGTCTAAACAACAAAAAGTCATGTGTTTGGATGCATACCTTTGAAGACTTGTTTTGATGATAACAAACGGGAAGACTAAATGAAGATGATAAATAGACCAAGTCCAAGTTTATATTTGATTAGCATTAGGACTTAGGTTTTATTATACGGAGCTCACTTTGATATCTCTCTGTTTTTGAAAGAAAAGATAAAACTTGTTTTAAAATAAACTTAGTATCTTTAAAACATCTTCTCCAAATCTGTTTTACACTGATTTATTCGAATAGAGCTTAGTCTATTCGAATAAAATCCTTTACGAGATTCTGTGTTTAAAAACGTTATTCGAATAGCATGACTTTTATTCGAATAACTGAGGTCTTTCAGAACTGTACTTTTAAGTGAATTATTCGAATAACTCAAATGTTATTCGAATAAACCTTTTCTATCTGAACTTGTCTTTTAAACTTTATTCGGATATTTCAGCTTTTATTCGAATAACCTCTTCGTTTTTAGAACTCTGGTTTTAACAGAGTTATTCGAATAACACATTGGTTATTCAAATAACCCATTTCAGATGGCTTTTCACGTTGGTTTCAGACACAGTGTTATTCGAATAAGCTTTTCTTCTATTCGAATAAACACGAAGCTCACGATCACAGATATGGAAACAGACAAGCTTTCAAATTGTTTTTAAATGGTTTATATTATACCCAAACGACTATCTCAGTGTTTTTCCCTATAAATAGCCACCTTGGGTCACGAATTTCTTTGCCCATAACTCTGAACTATTTTCTGGTTGCTCTAATCTGTGAAAATTATTTTCTACGCTTTTTTTGATTAAAAACTTTGAGATATTTCTGTGATAGCTCCTTTAGCGCTTTAATTTGTATTATCTACTCTGACTGAAAGTTTCTCTTCATCTATTTTCTGATATTTTGTATCGAGGGTGAGGCATCCCTCAAGGTCTGTATAAAGGGTGAGGTATCCCTGCAGGCTGAGGCTTTAGCACAAGGGTAGAGTTTCCCTGTGTGTGAAAAGTGCTCTTTTGTGTAACGGTAGCAAGCACTTATTGAAGCTTGTATACTTAATGAAAAATCTCAGCTTTCGAGGACTGGATGTAGACCACAAGTAGGTTAATGGTCGAACCAGGATAAATACTGTGTCTGCTTCTCTCTTCTTAATCTCTTTATTTTATACAATTTAATTTACTACATATTTATTTTTCACTGCTCTTTATTGTTTCTTTTCTTCTTCTCGTTCCTTCTGTGTATTTATTTATTAAGTTTTTAATATTAGTTTTTTTTATATAAAGAGGTTTTTATTAAAAAGTTTTAAATTCAATTCAGCCCCTTGAGTACTGGAAGCCACTTGGTAACAAGTGGTATCAGAGTTAGACTCTTGTATAAAGAGTTTAGTAACTTCAAGAGAACATGACTTTTTCAAATAGTTTTTCAGAAGGATCTTCCATAAACTGATCACCCTTTTTCAATGGGGATGGTTATGCATATTGGAAGGAAAGAATGAAAATCTTCATCAAAGCTATTGATCTAGATGTATGGGATGCTGTCGAAAACGGCGCTTTTATACCCACACATGAGGTCGATGGTGTAAGGACCGAAACACCACGAAATAAATGGTCTGATGAAGACAAAAGAAAAGTTCAATTTAATTTAAAAGCTAAAAATATTATTACTACTGCTTTGGGATATGATGAGTTTTTTAGAATTTCAAATTGCAAAACTGCTAAAGAAATGTGGGACACTTTGCAAGTTACCCATGAGGGTACTAGAGAAGTTAAGAGATCGAGAATCAATTCTCTAACTCGTGAATATGAACTATTCAGAATGAACCAAGGAGAAAGCATTCAGGAAACGCAAAAGAGGTTCACCCACATAATTAATCATCTTGCATCTTTAGGCAAAAGTTTTTTTAACGAAGATTTGATTAACAAGGTTTTGAGATGTCTTAGCAGGATTTGGCAACCCAAAGTAACAGCCATATCAGAATCTAGGGATTTGTCGACAATGACTTTAGCTACCCTCTTTGGAAAACTTCATGAGCACGAATTGGAACTGAGCAGATTAAGTCAAAGCGAAGAAAACGATAAAAAGAAAAAGGGGATAGCGCTCAAAGTCACTTCCTCAACACTCAACAATGACGATGAAGAAAATGAAGAAAGCTCAGAGAACATCGAGGTAAGTGAAGAAAATCTTAGTTTGTTGGTTAAAAAGTTTGGTAAATTTCTCAGGAAAAAGGGAACGCAAAGAAGACCTCCCTTCCCTCCGAAGAAGACTCATTACAAAGGCGAATGAGCTTCATCAACTCCAACTTGCTATGAATACGGCAAATCTGGTCACATGAAAATGGAGTGCCCAGTTTACCAAAAGAAGAAGGAGAAATTTGAAAAGAAACCCTTTAAGGAAAGAAAAGCCTATATAGCATGGGATGAAAACGACATGGATTCAACTGACAGCTCAGATAGCGAAGAAACTCAACTATGTCTCATGGCAAAAGGAGATGAAGAAGAAAGCGAAAATGAGGTAAGTTCTAATACTTTATTGCCTTCTTACGATGAGTTACAAGATGCTTTTGAGGAACTACATGAAGAATCTTTAAAACTCACAAAAATTATTTCTTCTTCTAAGAAAATAATCTCTTCTTTAGAAAACCAAATTCTTATTTTAAATAAAGAAATAGAAGAATTGAAAATTGAAAATAAAACTTTAGGAATCATTGATGCATGCACAAATCATATGTCACATGCTTCTACCTCTTTATCCTGTTCTTCATGTCATATGCTTGAAAAAGAAATTGAAGACTTAAAGAACACTCTTTTTAAATTCACCTTTGGAAGAGATAACTTAAATATTCTATTAGGAAGACAAAGAGTGGTTTTTCAAAAAGTCGGGATAGGATATAACCCGAAAAATCAACAAAAACTCAATAAAAATTTCTTTGTGCATTCTAGTGTTTCAAGTAGTCCTTTTATTAAATGTTTTTATTGTGGAAGGAAAGGACATAGTGCTTCAACATGTAATGCAAGGAAAAACATAAATACAAAAATTGAAACAAAAATGATTTGGGTTCCCAAGGGTACTATACCCAAAACTGACACACAAGGACCCAAGAAAGTTTGGATACCAAAGGTTAAAAACTAAACATGTGTTGTAGGTGTGCTTGAAAGCCAGGAGTTCAAATGGGTATCTCGACAGTGGCTGCTCCAAGCACATGATCGGGGATGACTCAAAATTCACCTTGCTTATTCCCAAGAATCATGGGCACGTCACTTATGGTGATAACAACAAAGGAAAAATCCTTGGAATCAGCAAAGTCAGTAAGAACCCTAACTCCTCTATTGAAAATGTGCTGCTTGTTGAAGGTTTGAAAGATAACTTGCTTAGTATTGTCAGTTATGTGATAAAGGAAATAGGGTAATATTTGATTCAAACTGTTGCATACACTACAAAAAAAAAGTCTTTTAGCGGCAATAAATATGCCTTTTAGCGGCAATAAGAATTGCCGCAAAAACCTTTACCGGCAATTAATTATTTACCACTGTATCCAGTGTCGGTAAAGGCTTTTCCGGCCATTATATAGAGTGCCGGTAAAAGCTCCTTTTATGGCCGGTAAAAGTAATGCCTTTTAGCGGCAATTATTTATCGGCAATTATAATGGCCACTAAAACAGACTCAAGTTTACCTTTTTACATGTCTTTAACGGCTTTTGTTATTGCCGGTAAAGACCCATTTTATTGCCAGTAAAAAATATGTCTTTTACCGACCATTTCTTATGGCTACTAAAATTATTTCAAGAATTGCCAACCCTATGTTATGCCTATTCTTTTTTAGTACAAAAATGTTATGCCTATTTGCAATTCAAAGTGAGATTTTAACGTCATTAACAAAAAATTTAATGATAATAATATTTGTCTCCAAAAAACTTAAATCATAACATACAAATGTTTCTAAATACAACATATTAGAATTCATTCTAAAAAATAAAATATATTTCATTAAATCGACAATAAAAAAAATCCATAACTTTTACAGTGTCAACAACAAAAACATAAAAAAATACTATCTAATAACTAGTGTCATTTTGTGTCTAATCACTAGTGTTACCAAATAATCATAGCACAAAATAATAGGTAGTCCATAAACAAATCTTCAACTCTTCATCATAATGAAATCTTTGACAACATTGGCAACATCTGAGAAAGTACATTCAGTTCCTAGCAGCATTGCAACAATATTTTCTAGCTCCCTCACCACATCAATCATTGATGGTCTCTTCTGTGTATTATCATGCTAACAACTAAGGGCCAGAGTTAAGAATCTCTCAACGCAATCCCGACAGGTAGGAATCCATTCTGCTGTCTATAATGGAAAATATCATGCTAGATTGATCAGCTATATTCACCTGAAGCAATAAAAATATTGTGTTATGGAAAATACCTACGAGCAGTACAAAGTTTCCTTAATTTAGTTACAAGCAAACAACGATACACAAAAAATGGTATAACTTCATTTGTTTATAAGTTTGAAAATAAAAACAAAAAACCTCCAGTATGGAAAATTATTATTTTCTCTTTATCCTTTAACCAGCGCGGCTGTGATTTAGTGATCAAAGATAAGAAGCATGGTACTATAATAAACAAGTACCTCATGAACAATTTTTTTCCCATGTGTTATTGGTTTCATGCCTGTCAAAATCTCCAGAAACACAACTCCCAGGCTATAAACATCACTCTTATCTGTTAATTTATGAGTCAAGAAGTACTCTGGATCCAAGTAACCCTGCAGGAAAAATCAAATTAAGGAGTATTCTAATTAAACTGCATAGCTTTTAACGGTTTTAGCTAAGTTATGTCACTGAAATAGTTTTATTATACACTTATGCCACAAGTGTACTACCACAGCTCAAGAATAATTTTATACCATTGACAACTTAATAGCTAAAATTTCTCATGATACCCTTACTAAAATTTGGCCATCATTGGTTCTCTCAGTTAGGTAGTGGCTTTGAGAACTTATAAGTGAAATCTAAGTTTAAACCCATTGTACAGAAGTTCAATTTATACAATCATTTGATAATAGATAGCATAACTCAACATACTATTTACAATGTGAACAAGAGATTGAGGTAAACATTTTCCTTGGTTGTACCTGCCACATCATAATATCCATAGAATTATCCCTTTATGTGCAGAACTCAACACAGCAAAATCATGGTTGGTATCTTTATCATCGCCAAGTGTAAAACAATATTATTCTAATAATAATAAAATCAGAGTTAGTCCTTATTATTATAATAATAAAATTTCTATTATTATTCTAATAATAAACACTCACATCTTCTATTGTCCGTATTCTTGTTCTTGTCATTTATTAACTCGTTAGTCCTTTGTCTTTTCTTTCTCCTATGCAATTTCCTTCCATTTTAGTTTCTCTCTTCTTGTTCTTTATTTCTAAACACAATAAAAAATAGTAGCACAAATTATTATAATTTCCACTAAGATGTGAGTGTTTGATCGACAAGACAATCTCTTAGTTTAGAGTGAAAGTGAGATTCTTCAAAACAAATTTATAGAATTTTCAAAGAAATTGACTACTATAACTATAGATGAAAATTATCTTTTTCATAATGAATCAGCTAGCTGCACATCAATTATGATAAACTCACTCGAATTATCATATACATCAGAGTTTAGATAAACAATTGAATAACAACCCATTATACAGACCTTAAATATTTTCCAAAAAGAAATATGACATTTCCCTGTAAATATTATACACAATTTCCTTGTGTTTTGAAATTTTTATACATTTATTGTCATATAATTATTGAACCTATTAATTTTGCTGATTCTTTTCAATCTCCTACATTTTTCCCCCATAAAACAAGGGCCTCATTCATTTATGTGATCCATTGTCAAATGAGCGATTAATCAAATTAAACCAAGTATATTTACTTAATCTTGGAGATCACCTCTCTTTTGTTCAAGGTAAATTTATAGGAGGCTACCCAAATAGATAGTGCAGCAAAAAAGAGAACCCATGGTTGCAAATTCAAATTAGATTTTAAGGATGAAAAATGCTTGTTCTGGGTTTTCATTGGTCAAATAAGATTTGTGCAAACCCAAATTTTGTCCTCGAGTAAAAGTTTCTAGTGAAATAAGAAATATCTGGCCTGATTTATAAAAAATAATAATAAATAAATAAATTAAAATTAAAAAAACTTTTTATTAATTATAAAAAATATAAAAATATCTCTTGGGACCCTCGGGAGCCCATTATCTATTGTTGGCCCAATTTCACTCAAACACGTACTTTCATATCACTTACTTTTCCACCTCATTCTCACACTTTGTCTTTTCTCTCCAAAAAGCTACATTGCCTCCAATTCATCTCACTGCAACACGCACCACATTGCTACACAACACTGCACATTGCTTCCCACTGCATACATTGCCACAGCAGGAGCAATGCTAATTGCTCCCCACACATTCTACACTCTTAACAGTCATGTACACAACATATATTTGGTATAGTCATTCATTATAATCTATAATCTACAGGATTCTATGGTTGTGTTACTATACAGCACATGCAAGAACCCAAAACCAAGAAAAACAACAAAACAAGTGAAATTAAGTCTGTGAATATGCTAAATTTTATGGTCCAACACAAATAGATTTGAGCCTTGGTTTGACACTTTTCACTGCTTTTTGTTAACAAATATTTCAATACTTGACATACATGCATCTTAAAATAAAAAATGTGTTCAAGTACCTTCTTTTTAGGATGCTTCCCATCATTTCCTGACAAGTGCTTTGAAACAAAACCTTCCTGTCTAGCTGCAGGTAGTTCCATCTCAAGGGTGGACAACTTCTTCTGTTGTTCCCTGAAAATAAGGTAGTGTTACCAATAGCCTCGGGTAAAGGTCATTCACAGCCAAATTTGAATTCAGCAACCAAAATAACATTAACTAGGCTACAACCACAAGAAAATTACCTGCAGGCTATAATTTTCAGTGTATCATCAACAGATATGGCAGATTAACCCTGAAATTAGATGAACTATACTGCCTCATGGATATCCTATGAGGATAGCTAAAAATTAAAAATACACACACCAGCAATTGCACTCACGCACAAACGAAGCAAGTTTCAGTTAACAATAACAGAAAATACCTGTGTCAAAAACACATATATGCAATCTATGACATGATAACTTCAATTAAGAAAACATTGTACCTGACTGTTTTCTTTTTCAAGCTCTTCAATTAAATATACTATAATTTTCGCGTCTTGCCATAGCCTGCACATGACATAACATATGAAAAACTCGAAACACAATCGAAAATTAAAGTTCAAAAAGACAAATATGAAGATGGCAACGTAAATAGTAGCCATGGTAGCAATCATGGCGAACATGAGAGCAGAAACTCGAGATCCAAAAGAAGAGTTACCAAATAGTCGGCTTTGCTCTTCAATTTGGCAGCAAAGCCTCTTCTTCCTCTCCCAACAAAGAACGAAAATGGCGTCGGGAATTGGGGGTTCCTACCCAACTGATTAGGTTCAGCGATTGGGGAATTGGAGGATGGGGGGATTGGGGTTTCTGATAAAGAATGGTGGTGAGAGTGGAGAAAATAAAAAATGATTGGAGAGAATGACAGATAATGGTGGTCAAAGTTTCAGAATGGAGAAGGAAAAATATTGGAGGGAATAAAAAGAGTATTCCCGCGGGTGAAATCCAGAGACCATTTGCTATATTTGCTCTCAAAATCAGGATTTTTAGTGGCCATTGTTCATTTGCCGGAAACTCATCAGTTTAAAAAACGTATTACCGGCAATTAGTGTATGGCCGCTGAAAAATTGCCGCTAAAGTCCTTTTTTGTTGTAGTGATAATTGAAGATAAAAATGACAAGCATGTTAAATTCATTGGTCATAGAGTAAACAACATCTATATGATTAGTCTTGATTATATATCTTCAAATGATGCGAAATGCCTTTTAAGTAAGAATGATGATTCATGGTTATGGCATAGGAGAATTGCACACATTCACATGGATCACTTAAAGAAGTTGGTCTCTAAAGAGTTAGTAATTAGTCTACCCAAGCTTAGTTTTGTAAAAGATAAATTATGTGATGCATGTCAAAAGGGTAAACAAATAAAGGTCTCTTTTAAAACAAAAAATATAGTTTCAACTACTAGACCTTTACAACTTTTGCACATGGATCTTTTTGGACCTTCTAGAACTATGAGCTTTGGTGGGAATTACTATGCTTTAGTGATTGTGGATGGTTTTTCTAGGTTTACATGGACTTTATTTCTTGCAAATAAAAATGATGCATTTCTAACTTTTAAAAGACTTACCAAAATTATTCAAAATGAAAAAAGTTTTAAAATCTCTTCTATAAGAAGTGATCATGGTGACAAATTTGAAAATAATATTTTTGAAAATTACTGTGATGAACATGGCATTAATCATAATTTCTCTGTCCCTAGAACTACACAACAGAATGGAGTTGTAGAAAGGAAAAATCGTTCTTTAAAAGAAATGGCGAGAACTATGCTTAATGAGGCTGCTCTTCCTAAATACTTTTGGGCGGATGCTGTAAGTACAGCTTGTTATGTAATGAACAGGGCTCTTATAAGGCCTATTTTAAAGAAAACCTCATATGAGTTGTATAAGGGAAGAAAGCCGAATGTCTCACATTTTCATGTTTTTGGATGCAAATGTTTTGTTTTAAATAATGGAAAAGATAATTTAGGCAAGTTTGATGCTAAGTCTGATGAAGGTATATTTCTTGGTTATTCAAATCATAGTAAAGCTTTTCGTATATATAATAAAAGAACTATGACTATTGAAGAATCTATACAAGTTGCATTTGATGAAACTGACCCAAATGGATCGAGAAAGGATCTTGTTATTGATGATGTTGCAGAGGTCTTGGCGGAAACACATTTGGATAGTAAAGAAAAAGAAATTAAGGAGCAAGAGGATAAACAAAGACAAGAAGATTCGTAAGCTTTGGAACTTCCCAAAGAATGGCGAACTTCAAAATATCATTCCCTTGATCAGATTATTGGTGATGTATCTAAAGGCGTAAGTACTCGTAACTCTCTTAGAAATACCTGTAATCACTTAGCGTTTGTTTCTCAAATTGAACCTAAGGATTTAATTAAAGCTTTTGATGATGAACATTGGATCTTAGCTATGCATGAGGAATTAAATCAGTTTGAAAGAAATCAAGTTTGGGAATTAATTGCTAGACCTAATAATCACCCTATAATTGGAGCTAAATGGGTTTTTAGAAACAAACTTAATGAAAATGGGTTAATAACTAGAAACAAAGCTAGATTGGTTGCTAAAGGATATAATCAAGAAGAATGAATAGATTATGAAGAAACCTACGCACCTGTAACTAAATTAGAAGCTATTAGAATGTTACTTGCTTATGCTTGCATCATGGATTTCAAATTATATCAAATGGATATCAAGAGTGCTTTTCTAAATGGTTTTATTCAACAGGATGTATACGTTGAACAACCTCCGGGTTTTGAAAATCATGAACTACTCAACTATGTTTTTAAACTTAAAAAAGCTTTATATGGTTTAAAGCAAGCTCCTAGAGCTTGGTATGAAAGGTTGAGTAAGTTCCTTTTAGAAAATAGTTTTTCAAGAGGAAAAGTCAATACTACTCTTTTTATTAAAAATAAAAAGCATGATATTCTTCTTGTGCAAGTGTATGTGGATGATATTATCTTTGGTGCTACTAATGAATCCCTTTGCAAAGAATTTGCTAAGACAATGCAGAATGAATTTGAAATGTCAATGATGGGAGAATTGAATTTTTTCCTCGGACTTCAAATCAAACAAACGAACGAAGCGACTTTCATAAGTCAAACCAAATACTGCAAGGAATTACTCAAGAGATTCGAAATGGAAAACGCTAAACACATGGCCACTCCGATGGGCACTTCTTGCTACTTGGACAAAGATGAAGGAGGTAAATCAGTAGAAATAACGAAATATAGAGGTATGATTAGATCTCTCCTTTATCTTACTGCTAGTAGGCCAGATATAATGTTTAGTGTATGCATATGTGTTAGATATCAGGCAAACCCTAAGGAGTCTCATTTAAGTGCTGTTAAACGAATAATGAAATACCTAGTAGGCACTTCACAAATGGGCTTGTGGTACCCTAAGGGTGCCTCTTGTAGCCTAATAGGCTATTCTGACTCTGATTTTACTGGGTGCAAATTGGACAAAAAAAGTACTAGTGGGACATGCCACTTGCTTGGTAGTTCTTTAGTTTCTTGGCATAGCAAGAAACAACATAGTGTGACTTTGTCTACCGCTGAGGCTGAATATGTTGCAGTCAGGAGTTGTTGTGCTCAAATCCTATGGATGAAGCAACAACTTTTAGACTACGGTCTTCAGCTTGATCACATCCCGATAAGATGTGATAACACTAGTACAATAAATATCTCTAAGAATCCCATACTACATTCCAGAACAAAGCATATAGAGATAAGACATCACTTTATCAGAGATCATGTACAAAAAGGGGATTGCATTCTTGAGTTTGTTGAAATAACTAAGCAACTTGCAGATATCTTCACTAAACCCTTAGCAAAAGAAGCATTCTTTTATATTCGAGGAGAATTGGGCATAATTAATCAATCCAATATCTAATTGCATGTTTTATTGCTAAATATTATCACATGAATATATACTTTAAATTTCATGAACGTATGTTTTTCTATGCTTCTTTGTTAGATTTATTCGAATAAACAAACTTTTATTTGAATAAACCTCTTTACTGTTTGTTAAAAATGTGTTGTATATCAGTTTTATTCGAATAAAACTTAGTTTATTCGAATAAACTGGCTCCTGTGTTACAAACTGTTTGTTTTTATCTCTGTCTATTCGAATAAAACCCTCCCTTATTCGAATATCCAGACTCCTTCTTTTATCAGTCTTTGTCTTTGCTTTCTGTTTATTCGAATAAATATATGTCTATTCGAATAACCAGATGCCTTCGTTTATCAGTATCTATTTTTCCCTCTATCTATTCGAATAAACCTCAGGTTATTCGAATAACCTGAACCTCGTTTTATCAGTCTTGACTGATAGCCCTCAGTCTATTCGAATAAACCCTGTCAGTTGGCCAAAACGCTTGGCTTTCCCAGATGCTCTATTCGAATAGATCCCACCCCTATTCGAATAAACCCTAGCAGAAACACCTTTTCAATTTCCTACGCGTTTGTCTTTCTAGTTTCCCAGCAAGGTTTATTCGAATAAACCTCTGTTTATTCGAATAAACACGGGGCCTTCTTTAAATAACCCCTGTGCGCCCAAACGCTTTCACCCTCTGTCTTCTTCTCTGCTCTTCACGTCTCCATAGCTCCTGCATCTCAAACTTGTTTACCCTTGAGTTTTCACTCTTTCTCGCCTTCTTCCACCATGGCCTCCTCCTCCAGCAAGCGCCCACGCACGAAGAATGCTCCATGCAACAACCCTCTTGATCTGAGAAGGCTCTTCTCCAATGAAGAGCATCGTGCACACTTCATTACGCACTTTTGGGAGCGTAACTTGGTCCAACCCAAGTACCTTGACCTCTCTTTCTTCCAGCAACACCGAGACGTCGACTTTTTGACCTTGCTGTAAAACCAGGGAGTTCTTCAGCTCTGCTCTCACCAGGCCACCATTTATCCAACTGTGGTGAAGATGTTTTTCTACAATCTGACTTTTGATGGCTAGAACCTTCTCTCCGAGGTCTGTGATCAGAACATTGTGAACAGGACTGGCTGACCTTGTTCGGGCTGCGGTTCACTGGCGCCCTTGTTGAAGATGGTGACACCCCTTTTCTTGACGAGTTCAATAAACTTCAGGCGATTGAGAACCTGCTGAAGCCTGGCCTAGCCCTGCCTGACAAGGGTCTCAAGGGGGTATGCAGAAGAGCCAAGATAGGCTTCTGCATTACGCCTTCGCTTATATCTTAGCTCCCCGCGGTGGCAACTATGCTTACCTTAGCGAGGAAGACATCTTCATGCTGTGGTTTCTGAAGAATGGCCATCAGATCAACTGGCCTGTGTTTATCATGAGACACATGATGAGGGCCAAGGGCAAGGAAAAATCTGACTTGCCTTATGACATTCTCGTCACTACCTTGCTGAGCAAGTATCCTCAGGTCCTGGAGACTAAGCGAGCCATTGCCCTGACTCACCACAACGTCTTTGGCACCCACACTTTATGCAAAATGAAGATGATCCAAACCGATGAAGGTTGGGTGTACCCAGATGAGGTTGTTGAGGATGAGCTTGATCCTGCTGACGCCCCTGTTGCCCCCGTTGATGTACCTGCTACTGCTTTTGCTCCTGTCACTTTAGAACAGATCATGGCCACCTTGCAGGATAACAGAGCTTACATGGAACATACCTTCTCTATTTTGTTTGATAGAATAGAAGGTGTTGAACGTGAGGTTGCTACCCTCCGATCTGCTTCACCTGCTCCTGCACCAGCTTCTTCACCACCACCTCCGGATACTTATTTCTAGGAACTTTAGCTCTTAGGCTATCTGTTTTTGCCTTCATGTTATTTATTTCTGGCTCTTGTAATTGAATCTTTTTGATTAATGCATAAATAAAACTTCCTGTTGATTTATTAATCTGAGTATGTTTCCTTTTATGCACTTTTATATATGTTTATGGGACTTACCCCTCCTTTTTGCTCATGACAAAAGGGGGAGAAAAATTTGATTATTTTGAATGTAATTGAGAAAAGACAGGTAAACTTAAAATGAGATTGGATTCAAATTGAAAGGGGGAGCTGCGCACATATCTGATATACATTACCTCTTATAATTAAAGAGGGGGAGTAAGCTTTTTTACCTCTTTATGAATTCCAATTATATGCACTAACGCTTTTCTCATTGATAGTTTGTCATCATCAAAAAGGGGGAGAATGTGTTTGGATGCATACCTTTGAAGACTTGTTTTGATGATAACAAATGAGAAGACTAAATGAAGATGATAAATAGACCAAGTCCAAGTTTATATTTGATTAGCATTAGGACTTAGGTTTTGTTGTACGGAGCTCACTTTGATATCTCTCTCGATTTTGAAAGAAAAGATAAAACTTGTTTTAAAATAAACTTAGTATCTTTAAAACATCTTCTCCAAATCTATTTTACACTGATTTATTCGATTAGAGCTTAGTCTATTCGAATAAAACCCTTTACGAGATTTTATGTTTAAAAACGTTATTCGAATAGCATGACTTTTATTCGAATAACTGAGGTCTTTCAGAACTGTGCTTTTAAGTGAGTTATTCGAATAACTCAAACGTTATTCGAATAAACCTTTTCTATCTGAACTTATCTTTTAAACTTTATTCGGATATTTCAGCTTTTATTCGAATAACCTTTTCATTTTTAGAACTCTGGTTTTAACAGAGTTATTCGAATAACACATTGGTTATTCGAATAACCCATTTCAGATGGCTTTTCACATTGGTTTCAGACACAGTGTTATTCGAATAAGCTTTTCTTCTATTTGAATAAACACGAAGCTCACGATCACGGATATGGAAACAGACAAGCTTTCAAATTGTTTTTAAATGGTTTTAATTATACCCAAACGGCTATCTCAGTGTTTTTCCCTATAAATAGCAACCTTGGGTCACGAATTTCTTTGCCATAACTCTGAACTATTTTCTGGTTGCTCTAATCTATGAAAATTATTTTCTACGCTCTTTTTGATTAAAAACTTTGAGATATTTCTGTGAGAGCTCCTTTAGCGCTTCAATTTGTATTATCTACTCTGAGTGAGAGTTTCTCTTCATCTATTTTCTGATATTCTGTATCGAGGGTGAGGCATCCCTCAAGGTTTGTATAAAGGGTGAGGTATCCCCGCAGGCTGAGGCTTTAGCACAAGGGTAGAGTTTCTCTGTGTGTGAAAAGTACTCTTTTGTGTAACGGTAGCAAGCACCTATTGAAGCTTGTATACTTAGTGAAAAATCTCGGCTTTCGAGGACTGGACGTAGACTACAAGTGGTTTAGTGGTCGAACCAGGATAAATACTGTGTCTGCTTCTCTCTTCTTAATCTCTTTATTTTATGCAATTTAATTTACTGCATATTTATTTTTCGCTGCTCTTTATTGTTTCTTTTCTTCTTCTCGTTCCTTCTGTGCATTTATTTATTAAGTTTTTAATATTAGTTTTTTGATAAAAAGAGGTTTTTATTAAAAAGTTTTAAACTCAATTCACCCCCCTCTTGAGTACTGGAAGCCACTTTGTAACAAGTCATATATATACACCACTAACCTTTCAAAAGTATACTTTAATACATAACTTTATACAACCTCAAAGCAGCAGGAAATAAATATACAATATATTTATTATAAGAAACAAAATGAACTACGCTAATTCTTCTACTTCTCTTTGCCTGAACCTGGATTTACATAGAAATACACGGGGTGAGAAATCACAATTTCTCAGTATAAGTAACCAACACCAGAGTTTAATCATTCACAATGAATAAATCACACTAAGAACATAAGAAGCCTGCAACAGATAATTGAGCCACTGCTCAACGCTATTAGAATATATATACTACTCTATGTAACATTCACAAGGCAAGCTATAATCCTATCACACATATACGACAATCAATGATATCAAATAACCGTCCATATAATTGTGAGATGCCACTGAGCAAGCAACCAACAAGCAAGGCAACCGCCCATACAGCCGCCAACAAATGCAATGCTTCGTGGTATGATGTATAATTATGCTCACACACAGTCCTAATAATATAATTATGAAATGCCAATGCAAATTTTAGTTTTAGAAAATGCATCCCACTTACTTATTTCTCAAGAACCTCCGTTCCCTTGTATATACTAGTAGGTTAGGCCTAAAAGCCTTTACCCTACTTAGTAATAGATGAATACCTTCTCCTTACTAACATAAGAGTACTACTACCACTCCTATACTGATAACCCTAACCATAATAGCATCACTCGCTATGAGAATCTAGATCCAACACCTAGTTATCAGGTCATATGATTGTGCACACCATCTAAGGCTACAATACATAGGAAAATAGTAAACAACAAGTTTGAAAAGAAGATATACAATGTATTTCACAAATACATATAATCATCACTAGGTCCTTCCTAACTAAGTGACGAAGGAGAACTAGCAAACCTTCCAACCAAGCTCACTTATCACATAAGTGGCAAAGTTATATTTCTAGTACTTCCTATATTCCAACCTCGTCTCACAAGGGAGTAAGTGTAATTCATGCATCTCCGAGTCCACTTTCTACACAAAGAAGCAACCTATGCATGATAACAAATACAACTAGCCAAGCACAGTTAGCTTATAACACCTAGTAGCTCACTTCATCACTTCACAAGTGACTCTCAAGGCAACCTCATATTGCTCGAGGTTCTAAGTATAGACCTGGCATTCCACCAAGTGACTCTCAAAGGATGCCTAAGGTTTCTCAAGATTATCCTATCACAAGGTTCACCTTAACTAAGTGAAAGGCTCTAACTAGAATACATGCTCTCTTAGCTCAACTCTATCACATAAAGGAATCAACCCATGTCTCTAGCAAAACTTAAAGCATAACCTTGATAAATAAGAAAGCATATACTAACTATGCATTTTAAACTCAACTTTAACTCTAAAGGAGTAATATCTGCATATAGATAAGCATATCATACCAAACAAACTCAAACTAGTTGTTTCTAGTACACCATGCCTTTATATCTCAAACCCCTCCACATAGGCTAGGTGGTTATTCTCTCTAAGAAATACCACTAATTGTGTCTCAATACTAATTTTCTTGTATCTAGGACCCTACTCCATCACTTCACAAGTGATACCAAAGTCAACCTCATATTGAACAAGGTTCTAAACACTTTCTTGTTACATTCCAACACATTTGGATGCTCAAAGTTTCACTATAACAACATCATAAGGTCCACACTAACCAAGTGAACTAATAAAGTCTAACAAACATGTACTCTCAGCTCACTTTATCTCACAAAAGAGTATTTCCATGCTTTTAGCACTTCTCATAACTCAACCTTAATACATAAGGGAAGATAATATGGTACACTTACCAAATTAACTCAATTTTACAACAAATGAGCAATACTTAGTCACTTCTCAAGTGACATGAGTATTTAACCTTCAACAAGTGCATAACAAGCTACTTTCACTAATAACTAATGCACAAAGGGCCAATTCCTAGGTTAAATCACTCTCCCTAGTGAAAGCCTTCAGAAAACCATCATTTGAACCTCTATAGAACTCTCAAATTCTATTTTCTAGGAGGGTTTATTCGAATAACCCATAAGATTATTCGAATAACACCTCTAAAAACCACTTGTTCTGTGTTTTCTATTCGGGTTATTCGAATAACATGGGTTATTCGAATAACGCCCACGAGTCTGCATAATTTTGCAGCTTCCTAGATTGTGTTATTCGAATAACATCCTGGTTTATTCGAATAACACACACCAGAAACACATTTTCTAGGTAGCAACCAGTCGGGTTACTGTTCCATTCATTCTCAAAATGAGATTTAGCCACTCATGGCCAAATTCTAGATGATTTCTAACCCCTAACATGCTCTCTAACATGTTAGAATCATAAATCACTAACTCAACCCATCAAACATGATTTGGCTCACTAAACCAAAAATCCTATCCATGGACGTTAATATCATTCAACATGAACAAAAGAGACAAGATGGATAGAAAACCCCTACCTCTTGTAGTGATGATGGATATTCAAGCCTTACTCGTGATCTTGATCTTCCGTTTCAAACTTTAATTCCTGGCCCTTTAGCTTTTCCCCTTTTTCTCCTTCTTCCCTATGGTTTTCTTTCTTCCTTTTCTCTTTTCTTTCTCTTGGTTTTTGTGGTCATGAGAGAATGGAGAAAGAAGTCAGAATTGGCTTCTTATAGCCAATTACTAAAAGATACAAAAAATCTCAATCTGTTAAGAATACTTAAATTTCTCCAAAACCAAATTCCTAATTCCAACATATTCAAAAATAAATTTTAAGATTCATAGAAAATCTTGTTGTACCAAAACCACCATTTTCCATATCAGCTGCTAGTCAAACGGGTATTAAAACACACAACTAGTATGCTTAAAAATACTAAACTAGCTTTGATTATCCTTAGATTTTAATTGTAGCATAGTTCACACATTTGTGGCCTGGAAACAAACTATCTACATTTATTTTCACTAACTAAATAGTTTAAGCAAATTTCAGAGCTAATAATAGCTATGTCTCACACATAGTGTTACAGTAAAGTAACTAAACATGCTCAGACAGTCACAAAATTCGACAGACATCTTAAGCAAGTATTAGAATACCTCTGTAACTATTTACAAGTCTAACATGTTTATCTAGGGTGTTACATTCATCATTTTGTTTATCTTAACAAGTTTAACAAATCTATTATTTTTTTCTTCTTCATAATTTTGTTTCTATTCATAAGTCTAAGAAATTTGTTAATTAGTTTTAGATGAATGAGCAGCAAACAAGTTGAGGATGAAAACATAGAATGCAATGAAGTTCCTTGTCCTCATGGTGAAAATAGCTTGGAGTTGGAGTTGAATTATATTGAAATGCTTTCATCGGGTATATTATTCTTTTATTTGGGTGAAAATCCATAAACTATTGTTCTTTTAATAATGGAGTTGCATTCTCGTATGCTTTATTCCTCTATCTTTATATGATATGCTCAATATATAAGTTTTGTTATATAATAAAGGGAAAATTATACTAATTTCTCCTGAGGTTTAACTTAATTATATCTGACACCTCTTTTGTTTGCATACTTACACTGACCTCCCCTACAAGAGGTAAGTATAATGATTAAGGAGATATTAGTATAATGACAATATAAACCTCAAGAGAGGTCATTATAATTTCTAAAACAAGAGGAGTATCAAGTGTAGTTAAGTCAAACTTTAGGGGAGGTCAGTGTAATTTTTTCTATAATAAAGATAAGAGCCTAACTTGTCATACTAAATTGAACCATTTATGTCCTTTGTTACGTAATTTTCATTTCTTGTGTGTTATAATTAAAATTTACGGTGATATCTCACTATTATTATCTTTTTATTTTTTTTGCAGGCTTTTGTTTGATGATTATAAATAATAGATAATGCATTTTGGAAATAGGCTTTTGACATTCACTTGTTTTTTATGAGTAGTATTATGTACTTTTTATTTATTAATGCATTGGATGTTACATTTTCATTTAGCTATTTTGATGCTAAACATGTTAAGTCATTATGGATTTTTTTTTTACTTAAAATATGTGCATTTTACACAACTTTTGCAGTGGATCTATCGTGTATGAATGATTTCTTATTTGAGCTTTTGAATACTTGCATAATTATAAATAACTAATTTTGAGAAGTGTTGTTAAAATTTAACTTAATAAAAAGAATTTATTTTGGTGAGGACAATTTAGGAAATTACAAATATAAGTTATTAGCAGGGAGTGTGAATAGGAAATTGAGAGTGTCAATAGCTCTACCCTAATTTGTAATTTAGATTTTCTACATTGAAGAGTGCACTTTGAAATGTATTTATTTACAAGAACTTTTTATTAGTTGTACATAACACATAACAATGGTGGTTGGTCGTAATAGAAATGAACTGCAACCTCAGATGAACTTTATCTGCAATGTCAAATGTTTGAATCTTAGAGTCATCACTTTGAAGAGAGTTTTACCTAATCATCACCTTTGATCCGAAATTACATGAGCAATTGATCAAAGAAAGAAAAAAACATACTACATGATACATGTCATTAAATTTTATTTAAAATAATTTTTAATTTTAATTGTTAAAAGTAATATTATCGTATTAGCTAAGAAATTTTTCAATCTACATCCTTTACAGTTAAGGAAACTAGTTTTGTCACCCGTGCATTGTAGAGACAAATTTTTTAAAAATAAACATAATTTAAAAATAATTTAAAGCAATTTTGTTTAGAAAGAAACACTTGTGGCTAAGAGAAACTAATAAAAAATTTATATTGCATCAACATTTAAAATCATAAGGACATAATTTGCAGTTTAAGGATGAAAAATTGTAGTGATAGAAATAACATCTCATCTCAACTGTAATTAGACTAATATATTTAACCATGGTTAATGTACGACTAACATTTCACATTTTTAGAGTAAGGCGTGCTAATCAATACAATCTAAAAATGTTACACAATACAATTAACAACAACAACAACCAATGTTAAAGTGTATGACAATAGTCTTAGTTCAATATCCGAAATAGGAATTTGGTGTACAAATAGGCTTATTAAATCCGATAATCTATAATGTAAAACAAATCCATCAAAACATATTGTGTCTTCATGTACATGAAACCACCATGTGAGTTTTGAAACAGAGGTTCAAATAGAAGGGAATGAGAATGTCTCAAATAGATAATAATAGCATATAACTTGTATGAGGAGATATTATAACTTAACAAATTCATAAATAAATAATTTTTTTTCTTACCAATCATATTCGTTGAAAAACTCTTTGTAGACAACATTGTTAGTCATGTTTGATGACTCATTATCTTATGATTTGATGAATATCTTGATATTGCTCTTGCTTTTAACCTTAGACAGTGCCACATACAGTTGGCCATGGTTGAAAATAGGCTTCGGAAGGTATAGCCTCATATGTGAAAGGGTTTGACCTTGACTTTTGTTGATAGTCATTGTAAATGAAGTTATCAATAAGTTATCAATGGAAATTGTCTTCTTTGAAACTTGATGGGTATGCTGGTATTGGATGGAATCAATGTCATTCGAGGTATGAAAACCATGTCTCCAACATGTTTACTAGAAATTATCTTGCAGTTAAGTACATGGGTGTCAAATCTTATAATCTGAAGTCGTGTACTATTGCAAAGTCCCCTTAATTGGTCAACATTTCTGAATAGCATTACTGGAGCTCTAATATTCAATTTCAACATATGATTTGGAAGGCCGGGGTATAAGATATTATTTAGGAATTCAGTTATGTAGATTTCTACATTTACTTCATAATTTGCATCTTCTTTGCACATGTTGTCTGAGTTCAAGTATACTTTCTCTTCTCCGGGGATCAATGGCATCAAATAATCATTTATACATTCAACACTCTCATTAGCAGGGGCAAGAATTGCCCTCTCGTGGAAGTAATCTGGAACTGAAATGTTATCAATCACATTGGGATATACAAATTGTATCAATACTAATAATGTATCTTCTACATCTTAAATTAGCATATCATCTAGAATCTGAATCTTCGCTTCACCATCATTAGGTTCTCTGATAATTCCATAAAATGTAGTTATTGGTGCCCTATATCTGTGCTATAAAGAATGTTTAGTCTTAGTTTGTTGTGCATATATGGAAGGTTTTAGGCTTATATTTGTCAAATTCTAATTTTGATATCTTCCTATATGATTTTGAGCAAATTGTGTATATTTTGTAAGTGATTAAGTGGATTTGCAATTGTGATTGACTTGGTGATTTCTCTATTTTAGGAAGGGCTCCAATCAAGTTAATTTTGGAGGATTTTGACCAAATATTAGAAGAGAAAGCCAAATGTGAAGTTTAGCAGCTCACGTCGTGGTGCAGACATGTTTATGTCGAGGCATGGTGCAGTCCCGTGCATCAGTATATTGGACTCGAGACTAAAGCGTCGTAGAGCAAAGGAGCGTACACTGCGACATTGGTGACCTAAATTAATACACTCTGTGACGTGATATGTTTGATATCGCGGCGTGACTCTATTTTCTGAGCCTATAAATACTATTTTATTAGTTTTTGTAAAGGAAGGCTGTTAGGTTTAGAGAAGTTACACCTAGTTTTCATGTATGAGGCTGAGAGAAAGCTAGGGGAGCTAAGAGTGGAGGTCATCTTCCTCATGGAGGAGGATTCAAGTATCAAAGATCACATCCATGAGCTTCCTTCTCTTTTCCCTCTTTTTCCTTCTCTTCCTTGTATCATGAACATGGTTTTTGATGTATATTTTCGTGTTCAATGAATAGCTCAGCTGTATTAGGGATTACTTTGGATCCATTTATGGATATTGTTGATTTTGTACTTCTTTGAGTTAATATAGATGTTTAGTTTTTTTCAATCATATAGTTCTTAATACTCTTGATTGTCAGATCAACTTTGAAGTGATTTGTTGAAATCTGATGAACCTAGACATAGGAATTTGGATTTAAGATCATATGTATAGCTGATGCATATTCGATTTCATTCTCATGGAGAGGATAAGTTGATTCGCTAATAGGATAGAAATATACCTCTTAGTCATACATAGCAGATGTTTGAGAATGGACCTTAATGAGTGGATTTTGTGTAAGCTCTCATGAAAACATAGTGAGTTGGGTAATTGAAGCATGGTTGATTGACCTAGACATAGGCTTTTAACTAAATTAGATTCTCAAGCTAACTAAATAAATAATTTATGTTGATTAAGAGGATTGTTTATTATCAATTGAAGTAGGAGGTGAAGAAAGATTTCCTAATCTCTATCCATTATCTTTATTTTCAATTTATCGCTTGTCAGTCTTTAGTTTATATGTTTTTTCCTATTTTTATGTTATTGAATAGAATTACTTAAGTTATTGGTTGATATTTAGCTTTGGAAGTATCCTTATCCTTGTGGGAATGATATCCTACTCTATAACTGTATTACTTATTCGATTCATGCACTTGCAGCCTATAAAGGTACAAACAAGTTTTTAACACCGTTACCGAGGGTAATGGTTATTTTCTGTATTACTAATATTGACAACGAGCTTATTTAGTTCTAATTCAAGTTTTGTATAGTTCATTTTAATTTAAGTTTGCAATGTTTTGTGTTTTAGGTACAACAACATTGGCGAATGACCATAATCATACGAGGCCCTTGCAGGAACTTTTAATCAAGTATACGAAAACCAACCATCCACATAAATAATTTTGACAGAGTCCTATCGGAACTGGAAATCAGGCCCTTTTTGGGAGAGAACCCAAGTTTATGTTTTTGTCTTTACTTTTTGCATTAAATAGGTAGTATGTTGATTTTGTAGTTTTATTATATTTTTGTTGTACATTATGTAATCTAGCTTTTTGGATAAGTTTTATAGGTGCTAGAGACCGCTTTGAAGCAAAAATAACAGCAGAATAGATTTTGCTGCAAAATTTTATAGACTGACCTCCCACGCCACGGCGTAAGTGCAATCTTTCTGCAAAATTATGCAGATAAACTCATGCCGCTACGCAAGGTTCTTAATGTCGCGGCATGCTAGTCTCTACCGTATCATGGTTTAGCACCCGCAAGCTACACACCGCGGCGCAGGCAGGTTCATGTCACGGCATGACACCCTATTTTGTACATGCATTGTTTATTTTTTATTTTTTTTTTCATATTTTAGTATGCTCAGATTAACAGTGTAAATATTTTTGACAAGTTTAGGTACCTTATTCACCAAGTATAGTGAGGACGCTATCTTACTTAGGTTTGGGGGAGTATCATTACATGTTTTGGATATATAATTAATGTATAACATGTGATGATGTTTACTGTATACAGTAATGATAGCTACCATATTGTTATGTTTCTATATTGCTTTGGCTATTACCGATGGGTTTGTGAGAATTTTTTTTTTCAATTTTTAACATTATGCACATGATGTTATGCATGCTTGAATTGAAAAAGTTAGATTTATTTGAATGCATAACATGTTTCTAATTGTTGGTGTAGTTTTGGTTGTCTAATGATATAAAAGGTTGCTATTTGCCCCCTTTTCAGTGAAACCATTTGCGATCATGAAGCACGTGAAACAATTTAGTTCTTTTTTATGCATGATTTACATCCCACATGTATGCACATGTAACTTTAAAAATGATAAGAGTGCATGTCTAGAGAAAGCTTATGGATGTACATGTAGAGTTTCGATTATCCTTGAAATTATTTTTAAACTCTCTTGAGGCGAAATCCTAGGTTATGCATGATTAAGGAAATGATTAGCGTATTGTTTGGACTTATTGAGCCTTGAAAGCTTACCCTGATATGATTCTATCCATAGGTCTCTTTTGAAGTTTTATAAATGTTTGGCCTTATATGTTTTTCACCACCATTGTATTCGTTAACCTATTAACAATTATGATGCATGTGAAAGCATTGCATTTTCTTTCTACTATTATTGTTTTGTTGAGTACATGATATATTATTTCTTGAAGTGAGTCTAGTGATTAGGGGTATTAATGCATATTCAATACAAAATGAGCTTGAAGGAACCAAATGCAATTAAAGAAAAAAATATTACTTTGTAAAATAAAATTTTTTAAAAAAAAGCAAGGGAATGACATAAGAAAAGAAAAGTACGAAAAACATTGAATGGTTTTGGTGAGTTTTTTTCTTTCACTTTGCAATACCCTACTAATATCAGTTGGAGGCTTAAGTTTTGAAATAGTATGTTATGTTTCTCAATATTTGTACTGTATCCTTTCCACTTCTTTTCATATGCCCATTACCATTGACCTTATGTTGCAAGTGGAATTTGCACTAGCATTTTATAGGAATTGAAAATCTAGAATGCATAGTTTTGCCACCAGGAAGCAAAAGAGCTGTGATACTACTCAACGCCATATTGATAACTACTTCTCCCTTGAAACGAATAGCTATCGACACATTTTCCAAATAAAAGTCTTTTATGTACCTCCATGATCGTAGAGGAAATAGAATCCACCTCAATTACTTGATACAACATTCATGATTATATCATAAACTTTCCTTTGCTCAAGAGTTATAAAGGAAAGATAATTTTTAAGTTCTTCAACTATATGGCATCTGTCGTAAGCCAATCATCGAGAACTAACCTATTTTGTTTCATTTCTTGTTCCAGTTCCAATGGGAATCGACATCAAGTCAAACTAATAGAGACTCTTACCATTATTCTACAACAGTTTTTCAATCTCTATTAAGGTAAAATTATTTAAAGCATCTTCAGAAAAAGCCAAATATGAAAATAGATATGTAAATAGAGACATTACTAGAACATATAAATAGTAAATTTAGACAGTTAAAATTAATTATTGTAATATTTTTTAGGCAATAATTTTAACCTGGACATACTTGGATTATTATGATGTATCCTCTACCTATATTCAATGTCCTCAGCTAGCTTAGGCCAACAATTTTCACACACATATTTTGGTTTGCTCAAACTATTGGAGATTAGTAGAACTAAAAACAACCTTCTTATGTAATCTCTGCTTGCCCAATAATTTGCTTCTTTAATAGCATCAATATATTCCTTATCGTCATTTAATGGACCAACAGTAGAGCATGCTTCCTTGAAAGTCCTATGCACAATAGTATCTACTTTTCGGATATCTTCATAAGATGTGCATCCTTTTTGAACATTCAATAATAGCTTCAAGTAATAATCCTCAGATTTTGCTGGAGGAACATGCATGATTCTACCTATTGAGAAATTTTTCTTTCTTGGCTCCCATTTGTGCAAATTATTCTTGTAAACAAAATGTTGAGGAAGTTATGCATACCTGATATTCCTAGCTTTAGGGTTGTGAATACTCAATTTTATCCAGGTCATTAACATTTTTTTAAAAAACAAAAACAAAAAAATAAAAAAAAAGGATAACTCAATTTCTCTCAAGCTACCTACATTGAGCCTAAACCAATTTATGACCCATCAAATATGGGTCAACCCAAATCCATCACTTCCACTCAAGTCATCTCCCTTCTCATCCAAACCCTACCCACCATCACCCTCTAAACCCTAATTTTCTCCTGTAAAAACCCATCAACCATCATCATTAAAGACACTTCTGCCTACAGCTAACACCCTAACAATCTTTATTCATTCTTTTCTCCATCACCCATACAGCCACCACTCCACCACCTTCAACAACACCACGACCTATCTTCACCAACACCATCCCGCCATTAAAACCACCGTGAAACATCTCCACTTTCAACCCACCACTATTACAACCATTTCTTACCCCATAACTAACCTCACCCACACCACAAACCACGGCCTAACCCCACCACCATCCACAACTCATCAACATGGCCTAGCCACCATTCCACCCCATAACACCAAGCCACCTAACCCCCACCGTCTTCATCCCCAACGGCCTCAACCCACAAAAAACCACCACCACCCAAACAGAACCACCGTAACCACCACGTGCAACCCACCACAAATCAACATCCAACACCATGAACCTGCAACCATGCACAGCACTACCCACTGAGTCGTGCCCCGCGTCATCCTTGCCACTCACGAACCACCACAGATCCTCGTACCATTGTCCACCAGCAATTGTACGCACCGTCCACCGATCCGTCCTCCACCACGCTGCACTGTTGTGACCCCATCATCCCAGTAGTTGCCGCTTCAACTTGAGGCACTAGGAGCTCAAGTTGTTGTTGTCCAACCACTTCCAGAAACACAATTACCCAGATCCGCGACCTCAGACCAGCAACCAAGCTTGAACTGCCCCGGACGACCCACATCGTACCAGATCCGCCCTTCCACACACCAGATCTAGCCACTATGTCATCTCTGCTATTGTACCACCAGCCAGCTCCACTGTGAACTACAACGCAACATATCTTAAGTTCATGCCTCTTGTTCCTACACCGTACGGGATCAGGGTCCTCTTCCATTATCTTCTATTTTTTTTTACTTTTTAATTTTATTATTTTATTTGTGCTTTTATTTCTTGTTTAGGCTTGTGTTCTTTTCATTTGGTTTAAGGAGATGCTCAAATGGGCCATAAGTCCATTGGTTTGTTTTATATCTATATTTTGGGTGGGCTTGTTTGTCTCTTAGGTTAATAATTGGGCTAGCTTCTTATATTTGAAAAAAATGATAAAAATTAGAAATACTAACAAAAAAAAATTAAGCTTTGTTAAGAAAAATGAAATGGGATTAGCTGAGTTGTGACAGCTTGTTAATCTTGTAATTTTAGAATCATCTAAGTTGTGACAACTTAAGGATTCGTGTTTTTTTTAAACATAAAAAAAATTAAAATGATTTTTTTCAAATAAAAATATTTCATAATTAAAATTAACTAACCCACAATTATTTTCTAAAGAACGATGTGATTTTAAATTCCTCATTGTACTTGTGGATACGTAAGAGAAGAATCTTTATTCTGTCAAGCCAAAAATTTAATTTTCATAATTTATTTGTCTATTTCATTTTTTTACAAAATGGATAAAATAAATATTTTCAAAAGTTATCAAGAATTTGTAAAATTGACTTAAGGTACCATCTTAGGACGAGTGTGTTAGGGGTACTGTAGGATTAACTCTGTGTTTGGATGTTTTTTCATTAATAGAACAGAATAGAATAAGTGGGGATGGACTGGAAAGGAAAGGGAATGAATGAAACATAATTATCATTCTCTTTGTTTGGAAGATTAATAACGGAACGGAACGAAACTTCTTTACCCATGTGTTCTCCTCATTCCACCTCAATTTTGGGGGGAACAAAAGTTGGACATTTGAGGAAAAAAGAGGGGAAATGGTTTCCCATGTGTTCCGTTCCCTTCCTATGTATTTTAAAACTTCCAAATAAGGGAAGTTATTTTCATTCCCCTCATTCCCTTTCCCTTCCCCTCATTACTTATCATCCAAACATAGTATAAGTTTCCATCATTCCCTATACATAACCAACTCTCGAATCCAATCTGGTTTCAAAGACTATTTTCTATGAAAAGTTTTTCTAATTTTAAATAAAATTAGTGGCGACTCTTAATAATTTATTTTTTCGCTGCTCCCACCGCAATAACGGTTGCGACAAGGGTATTGTTTGTTTGTCTTAAACCAAGCAAGGAATGTTGTCATTTTAGTAAAAGGTTTGTTCAACACATTTTCTAAGTCTTTTTTGTCTTTAAAAACAACATATTGATTCTCAGGAAGATGAAAGTTGAGCCTCATCACAGGGGGATCCCTGTAATGGATATCGAATTCAAGAATTCTCCAAGTGGCCTCACATACTGAAAGATATTACAGTCATAAGACATTTTTATCTCATCTCTTAATTGAGTTCCATCGTTACCATTTTAGGATTGATAGAATGTTACAATTACCCTATCATAGCCTTTGTTCACATATTTGAATAAATACTTCGATGAATTTGTTCTCATTGCATAACTCAATGTTTATGTGTTCTTTATCCTTCAGCAACTATGCTCAATTGTATGGAATAACAAGAGAATTATAATGTGACCATCAATAAACAAAAATGATTATCTGTTACATAATCATTAAGTAATATATAGAAAATAATTAAAATATCTTTTTAGCTAAACATTATTAAATTTTATTTTATTTGAGATAAAGACACTATAAAAATATAAAACTTACCATTCTTATCATTCTACTTCTTTTTACTAGAATTTTTAAATAATAAAATATATATATTTTTTCATTCTATCATTAAATATCTAAACAATAATATAAAATCTTTATTATATTCTCTCATATTCCATTTCATTCTATTATATCATATCACATTATATATCCAAACATAGCCCCGGGAAAACAGAGAGACTAGGAAAATAGTTTCATCCCCGTGAATTTGGCACTGTGGTACTGTGACGAGTCCCACTGCTTATTCCTTCCTTTCCTGCAATCTTTTTGTTTCAATCTCTTCGACAAATTTTCGAAGGCTCTGATTCTCCAAGATTTAATAATTGAACCCTGATCTCGACGACGCCGTTTGACTTCATCTACCAGGTTACCTTACCTTCGTTTAACTCTGACATTTTTATCATTTTTCCAATCTGTTTCCAAAATTTCCTGACATATTTATTATCATTTACAAGCAAATTTCCTCCATTTAAAAAAAAAAAAAACTCTACATCCATTCATTTTTGTTTTGTTTGAATTTGAAAACCCTGTCAGGTTCCAATTTCCTCGAATTGTAACTGTTAAGTGGCAATTCCAAGTCTCTGCGGTTCATATTGGTGTTTCGTTTGGTGAATTACTCTCTTTTGTGCAATTGAGATGATTCTAAGTACATTTTTAAGAGCACAACAACAGATTGAGGGTTTTGCTCACAAAATGCAAAATTATAATTAACTTCAGAGGGTTTTTTGTTCGAAGCTCCAATCATACATCGAATTATAATTAACTTATAGTGGGTTTGGGGAAGTGGCAAATGACTAGTAAATTAAACAAAATACAGTGTCAACTAGTTGGACTATTGGTATTAAAAACTTCACCAAGTCCCTTATGGTACCTAGACTTGTCATAATTTTTCCATTGAGAACTATAACCACACAAATAGACTTAATCTGCAATCTTGATAATTTTACACATGTGTGTAACTTTTAATTTTTATCATAGTGCAATTATGCAAATTGAATTCATCAGATTTGTTACTTTCCATGTTTTTATGAGACCGATTCTGCGTCGTGCAATTATACATAGCCATTTAAATTAAGTTATAGTTATGGGTAGAAACTGGTTAGCCTAGGTCAGGCTTTGTCTTAAACAGACTTGACCTGTATCCTAATTATAAGATTTGAGTCTGACATGTGAGTCTGTAATAGATCAATTTTTAAGATCTGACCTGACTTTTTTAAAAATTTGACCTAGCCTAAAAGTTTATTTAAAAAATTACTTTGTAATGAGACCTTTAAATAGGCTAACAGACTTACCTTTAAATAGGCCAACATGTATTTACATAGACTAACAAGTCTACTTTTATATAGGTCAACTTGTTTTTACATAGGCTAACAGATCTAAGCCTTGAAATAGGCCAACGAGCCTACTGAAGGCCAATAGGCCTTTGTTATAATTTAACATTCACCTTCTAACTTATAGTATAGTGGTTTTTATGCGTAGATGGTTAGACTTTTTTTTTTTATAAAAGAAAAAGCATTTGAAGCTGTGAATTCTCTTTCACATTTATTACAATATCAATAATTTGATTTGTTCCAGATTTCTTCGGAGATTGTGATTGCTGGATTGGGATAGATTGCTCTTAACAGGTTTTGCCTCTTGTACATATAAGGTAAGATGGAGAGAATAACTTTTACTCTTGTTTATTCACTATAAACTATAAAGAGTATATATACTCAAGTGAGATTGGAGAGTCCTTAGTGTATATATGTTAGTTGTCATATGTTGCTTAGATAGTTAAATGTGAAAACATGTGTTGCTTAGTCTCTTGTTCACTGTAGTTATTGAGCAATGCCTTTCTCTTCTGTTATAATAAATTATTGATATAGACTATAGAAAAGGTTAATTTATTATATTAATAGGAAAGGGGCCTTGAGCTTTTTTTAATGTTTTTCAACCACAGAAAAGGGTAATTTATTAGATTCATTATAATTTGAGTGGATTCAGTAGATTCACATTTAAGGACATCTAACTATATGGATCCTCACATGTTTTATTTTGCTTTTATCTGTAAGATGTAGACAAGCAAGAAATTTCCATTTATCAGTCATTCTCAAACTTGACTGGCTCAGTATGGTAGTTATGTCAATGTGAAACCCAAAAATACCTATTTTTCTCTGTTGCTTAAAACCTAAAACCTTAATGGTAAGTTGGTAACTTAATTCAGAATAATTTATTGCTGTTGTTTCTTATGATAGAAACGATATATACCCAATTATAACTGCCTATCCTGTGATTACACATTTGGTCACCTAGGTGACCAAAGTTTTAATAAACAACTGCATATCCCAATACAAAAAGTGATTCTTATCTTTTATCAACAAAATATTTCCAGAAGTCTGGTGGACATCTGGAAGGTTTTTTTATGGTATATAGGGATTGAACTTCTAGGATCTGCATGTTGTTCTTGTTAACTGCTCTATTCATGGATCATAGCAAATGCCAGTCGAAAGTTAATACAGCAATGAAATTTGTGCTAGTTGATAAGTGATCAATTTTAAGACTTTATTCTGAGTCTTGAAAATTATGTTGTACTTTACCTTCTTGTGATTGCTAACGATAACAAGTAAAAGTTGTTTTCTAATATGCTTGTCAAAGTTTAGTTCTGTAAGTCGTTTTAAGAATGAAAACTTGGCAATTGATATTATGGGTTTAAAAGAACAAGTACTGCTTCGCTGTTTTTGGTAATACTGACCTACAGAAGTTATTTGTCCAGAGATTGCTGTTTATCTCTTTTATAGTGATCTTGTAAGTGTATTTTATGATTTCTTAATGCCTATTTTATGTCTTTAATGTTCATTTTCTTTCTTTTGCAGGTGTAAATGGGCCGAAAGCGTAAGATTGCAGGGTGTAGGGAAACTGAAACTGAAGGTGCATATACTCCTCTGTCCAATGATGACAATTCCTTTGCTTCCTCAAGCCAGACTAAAGCTAAGCAACAGAAAAAATGTGATCCTTTACTTGTCAAGATAATGGGTAAGGGAAAACAAAAATATATGATTAGTATTAGTCATGACATTATGTGCTCTAAATTTACTTTTTGTGTACATGTGCAGACATTAAAACTAAGGAAACAACTGTTCGCAAAATGACTGTAAATGAAGTATGGGATTTGGAAAAAAACTTGAAGGTTATTGTGGAGCTCAATGGAAATGGACAAGGAGATGACAATGGTACAAATTTGTTAGTTAGATTTTTGGGTAAGCTCAGCAAAAATCCAACACTTTGTCCTATAACTATAAAAAGTTGGCCCGAAATGCCCAAAGACAAAACCTGCCAGCAATGGAAATATATTGAGGTAATAATTATAATAAAATGTAATCTTCTCTTTCAATTTTTTTGTCTATATTATATTGAATCTTATTGTGGGTTTTAATAATCTCTTAAGGACAATTTCTTATTTGATTATGATGCTGGCTGCAAATGGGCTATGAGTAACTTAGGTGAGAAATGGAGGTCTCACAAATATAAGTTAAGGTGCAATTACTTCTATCCTAATAAAACAAAGCAAGAAATGGTTGATAATCCTCCTCCTGGAGTGGATAGTGCTCATTGGACAACTTTTGTTGAATATTATTTTGAAAATGATATGAAGGTATCATTCTTTCTAATAATTATTTCTCTATGATCGTTTGAAGTTAACTTTGAGATGTACTGACCATATTTTTTGAATCAATTAGAAAATATGTCATCAAAATAGCTTGAACCGAGGGAAGCTAAAAGTCCCACATGCTGGTGGTAGTAGGAGCAATGCAAGGAAAAGTCGTCAAATGGTAAGTTAACTTGTGTAGGTCTAATTTGGGATCTAAATCATTTTGGTGTCTTTATACATATGTAGAATTACTTGTCAAAATTTAAAAACAGTATATTCTTTTTTTTCTTCCCTTATTTTTATTGTATTCTTTTTTAAAAAAATAAAAATAAATTTTCCTTGTTTGTATGATGCCAATGGTAGGCTGAAAAATTGGGAAGGCCAGTTTGCAGAGGTGAGGTTGTTTTGTCAAATATAGTAAGGGAAGATGGAAGCTGTGTGAATGAAGAAGGCAAGAAATTGGCCGTAAGAGTTTTCATTCTAAATTTCCTTATTTCCTTGCTAATCGGTAGGTTGTCATTGGTGGTAATGGTTGATCCAATCAAAAGATAATTTGCAGTCAATAGTTGAATTTTATTGTCATGCTACATGATTTATGAAATGGCTGACACTCTTATCAGTTTCTGACTTACGAAATCAACACACTTATGATTTGGATCTTGAATATTTCTTTGGTTGTTTTATTAATTGATATCTATAACATCTTTATCTATTTCCTTTTTCTATAGGAGGAGATTTCAAAGTTTCTACCTCAAGATCAAGAATGTGCTGCTACTTTAGGTGTATCTTCAATGATATTAGCTTCTCCAAATGATGCTATTGGAAAAGTATTTGGAGCTGAGCATTCTGGTCGTGTTCGTGGTATGGGAGTTGGTGTTTCCCCTTCTAATGTATTTGGATTACGCGGACAACTCAATCCCTCTGGATCATCAAGCTTTATTAGTAATGTAGGTGAGGAACGTATTGGAGACTTGTGAAGCAGGTGGACACTTTGCAAGAGAAGTTGAACGGATATGATGACATGAGATCAAGGAGTGAATTGGAGAGTTGGTGTAGCAGGTGGGCACTTTGCAAGAGAAGTTAAACGGATATGATGAGATGAAGACACAACTTGCACAAACTCAGGTTGAGTTGGGGGAGACCAAAGCACTACTTTTACAAAATCAAGTTCAAATGGGTGGCCTATACAAATTCTTGGAGGATAACTTTAGTTGAATTGCCTGTTTTTCAGCCAAGATGCTTCACTCTCACAGCCATCTTCACCTAAAAATTTTGTTAACCATTGTTCTATTTTTCTTATTAGATGTTAGGAAAAGTGAACTTATAAATAATAGATTGCTGTTTATCCTTATTTTTTCAAGCTTGCTTTGTTAGGATTTTTGTTTGTAATGCTTATGGTTTGACATGGAATCTGATATCCTATAACATGGGTTATTTTCGTTTTGTCAACAGATTAAAATATGTTTAGTATGTTGCTAGCTGGAAGAAGCGATTCATTTTTTTTCAAAAAAAATATTGGCTTGACTTATTGGCTAATGATTTTTACACGTCTTTGATTAATTTAGCTAACGTTAAAATCGTGTCTAATTTTTTGATTGAATTTCCCAAATTAGCTCTATTCACGATTTTAAACCATGGCTATTTTATTATCATTATTTTAGAGTCTCATTTTTTTTTTCTTTGATTTTCTCTTCACCCAAACCCAAAAATAAATAAATAAATAATTCTTTCGTGTTTCATTTTCAAACCGAAGGGAGGAAAAGTGGAAAACGCGCGGGGTACATTTTATGGCCGAAAAGGCGAAAACACATTTCAAAACAAAAGCCCAAAAGCTGCTCTACCTTGTTGCAGTGTCACTGTTACCTCTCTCTCACTGGCTCAATCACTACTCACCACCGACGGAGCCCTAACGGCAACGTTTTCCCTTTCACCAAATGCAAAAACCTTCAGCCTCAGCCAGCCATGCACGACGCTAAGAAATTATACCACTCACTCTCCAACGCCACTGCTCATGCTCAAGATCCAAATCTCAAAGACCCACGCAATCTCTGCGAAACCCTCTTCGACCGACTCCACACCGCGTTCCACAAATTTCTTTCTGCTCTGCCTCTGCGCGACGATGAGGCTGAGACTGGGTCCCTTCCGCGTCTGCATTCACGGCTGTGGCCAATTGTTGAAGATTTTGCTCTCGTTCTTCGATGCTCTCTGGTTGTTCTGACGCTGCCGCACACCGACCAGAAATTCCTGCTCGGCAAGTACCGTTATGTTCTCTGTGCCTTGAAGGCATTCCTTTCTGTCGATGTGAGCGAACGCGATGGCAGAACCTTCCTACGGTTTCGCAACTTTGTCTCCGATGTTGATTTGGAACTTTCTGATTCTTCAAGTCCATTTCTATGTACAGTGCTAGAGGTACTGCTTTTAGGTTTTTTTTTTTGGGTGATAATGATTATTTGATGTGCTTTGCAGCTATAAATATGATGCTCCAATTAATTGCTTAATGCTTATGATTTTGGTATTTAATTACTAATTAGGATTAGTTAATTTTTTGTGTGGAACTTGTGGTTTGAGCTGTGCGTGATTTTCTTTCTTATTTGAAAAATACAGTGCCTTGATGATACATTACATACGAAAAGTTTTGTCTATTTAGGTTTTAGATCCGTTCCTTGAATTTAGAATTCTTAGGTTTTTCTGTTATTAATTTGGTTTTAGATTTAGTATAGATTGTACATCGACAATAGCAACAGCTAAGTCTTCTTTCATTAGGTTGAGAAAACCAAATTTTCTCTGAAACTATTTAGGGTGAAGTCTTTTTTAGTAGTTTCTCTTAAGGTTTTCTTATGTTTTCCTCTACCTATTTTAATTGGAATAATTTTAAAATAAAATGATTTGGATAGAAATCAGGAAATGGAAAAAAGAGTAAGTATTGTTTCATCTGCTCGCTTGAGGTTTTAGTTTCAATTTGTGTGGACCATAGATCTATGTGATGGCTGTAATAATGATTGTTGCAGCTTACCAAAAAATATTTATATGTATGTAGTCATCTGATCTATGCTATTACGTGTAGTTTTATGCATTTTATACATCTGCCACGTAGAATCTTGTATAGGATTCTTACTGGAGTTGTGTCCAACTAAATTTGAAAATGTTATCTCAGGTATTTGCAGATGAGCTTTTAAGACATCCATCTTTGAGAAGATATCTTATGTTCACTGATTCAGCATCTTCCATCTGTAAAAATCTTTTCGTGTGCCATTTCAACCATGGTGATATTGCAAGTGTCCTGGAGGTGATATCTACCCATTTTATCCTGTCAGTTTCTAATGACAAAGCATTTGAGAATTTCATCAGTCGATTGTTTTTGCATTGCGGCAAGGATTCTAGATTTCCTGAACTTAGCCTTGCACCAGCCATAGTATTGCTGCTTGACCCTATTGTACTTTCTGCACCAAAGATGTTCCAGGCGCATGTAATTTCATTAGTTTCTGAAGCCATTGGTTCTGGCTTATATTCAGAGAATTTAGCTCCAGATATGAACTGCTACCTCATAGCATTTCAAAAATCAGTCATCTTGTACTCTATGCATGTGTCTAGTTTGCAAATGGATGGTTTTTACGTAGAATTGAAATGTGCCAATCATTCATACCTGCTTGAGAGAGGTCATCCAACTTTTGAATCTTATGTTCAGCAAGTCACAAGTAGCAGACTAAATCAAGTCTTATCAAAATCAGATAATTCATGGGACTCTTATCGATGCAAAATGTCCTCCAAAACAAAAGCCATCCTTTTGACTGAGTACATTGCATTTATGAAAGGGAGGCAGTACATATTTGCTGATTCGTGCAGGGACATGACTGCCTCAATCTTAGATTGCATAATCCATCGAACTTTCTCTCGAGATGCTGCTGGAGATGTGTTGTATATAAAGGAAGATACTAGTGGTCCAGATGTTTGTCTTCTTGCATCCATATTGAAGTTAATGAGTGTTACGTTGATACAAGCAGTTAAGTGTCTAAGTAATAGTGGTGATTCAGGTTGTTTGAAAACCATGGGAAGTACCTCTGTATGTGAGAAATATGATTTCTTGATCAGCATAATTAACTACTTTCAACAATTTAAATTCTGTTTACCCATTCAATCTTTTTTGTATAATGTGATGAAAAGTCAGCAAACAAATCACAAAGTCTCTAAGTCAATGCTCGTGCACTTTTCAGGCTTGCTATCTTTAAGTTTTAGTAGTGGACTAGATTTATTAGCAAAGGGGTGTATATCTGTAATTATGGCACTGATGTATCTCTTCATTTTTGAAGAGGGAGATTTAATTGCTTTAGGGTCGTTATGGGATCTACCATTGCAATCTTGCCCATCTGAAATTCCATCTGATAAGACTGGAGAGGTGAAGTGTGCCTATAATTCTCATGAACTTCTTGCATTAAAATTAGTTTGTATTTCATGCCTAAATCATTGGACAATGTTGCAGGAGGCTGGAGATAAACAATCTATCTATAAAGTTGCAGCAGAGTTTCATAGAGTTCGAACACGTAAATTAAGGTACATATTGTTTCTAATTTTTTCGGTCTTTACATAATGTTGTCACTAAGTTACATAATTTCAATCTTTTTTAACAAATACCCTTCACCAGCCACCTGGGCTTGCTCAAGCGATAAGGGAATGGTGGGTTTGGAGTAGAGGTCATAGGTTTAATCCATTGTAAACCCAAGAAAATACCGTTCACTAGGCTACTTAGTTTGAGGCCGACTCGTTTTGCCATAAGTTTGTTTTAAAGTTTTGAATTCTTGATCTATCAAGTAGGTATGGTGTCTTTAGAAATTAGAAGGATTACCCTTTGTTAGATTAATTTATATTATATTAATATTATATTCACTTATCTTGGAAATGGGGGTATGATAAAATCTTGTAATTACTTGCATTGACTTTCTTCTGTAGTTCAAGAATTACATGGACTCCCTCAAACTGACTGTCATATTGATAAAATTCATTGCGCTTATACTTATCTGGCTGGTCTTCTATGTTGATCTTCAATGTCTCAATATAGAACTCCGCTTGTACTAATGGAAGCATACACCAGAAAATTCAGCATAAGCAATCTAATTAACACAAGTTGAATTGTTGTTAAGCTATATTATCCATGATTTCATTGTTTTCTCATCTAAATGTGTCACTTCCTAGTATTAGTAGTATCCTAAACAATGTGGGCTCTTCCTATATAAGAATAAGATTATGCAATCCACCAATGACAGCTAGATCAACTAGTAGGATCGAACTGTATCAACTAAAAGGTTTTGTGTTCAATTGCTGCTGGTGGTCCTTTATTAGTAGGTTATATGTAAAATATCAAATATAAGCCCTCATTAAGGCTTATGGCATGCCCTAACCTTGAAATAAGACAGCATCCCCCTCCCCTGCTGAAATGAAGTGGAAAGTAACTTATTTTTCTCAAAATCTGTGAAGTAGACAATGGTTTTGTGTAAATAGAAGGTATCGAGGAAGATCACAGCGTTCAATTTAATGCTATTACCCTTTTATGCTTTCTTGAGGTCTGAACCATCTTTCTTACATTTTTTCAGAATGGATAACTTTGTAGAGGATGAAACAGAGGAAACCTGCAGTGGGGAAATATTCCTTGATTGCATATTAGAAGACTCCAAAAAGTTATCTGATTATGATGAACTTGCAGACTTCCTTGAGTGTGAGAAAGGGAAAAATTATTCCAGTTGGCTGAAGGGCCGCCAAGTATATCGGAAATGGAGATATGAGAAAATGATAGGTTTAAGGAAGATTAAGAAGAAAACAATCTGGAAGTCTTTGAAGCGTCAAAAAATTGGTAAGCTTTTGAAGCATTGAAAGTGATATAATAGATATGTTTCATGATCTGTGCCCCATGTATATATAATTATATATATGTTAATGAATAACCAACATTTTTTGGCTCGTTACTTGTGTTAGCTAAATTTAATTCAAAGAGGTAAACTTATTCATGCTTAAGATTAATTTGGTTGTGGAATGAAGGGAACAATATTGATCTTTTGACAATTTGGTTGACTGCAATGCCTTGTCAAGGGACAACTCTCCTTAAAGTTTAAGCAAGTAAATGGAAACCCAAAAAAGTTTAATTTTATCATTAACTGTATATATTCTGTCAAAAAAATAAAACTTTAGTAAGTTATTATGCTTGATGTGTTGTGGTCTTACCGGGATGAGGCCTTTTCTCTTTTCTTAGACCCTTCAATATTTCTTTAAGGCTATAAATTGTTACTTTCTTATTTGGCAATTATGTACGAAGAACATTAATGAGACAAATTTTGGGTAATTTAGTATACAGTACCATAGAATGGTTTACCTCTAGGTATGGATTGGCTCAATCTTATGAAAGATCTCAAGTCTTTCAAACATTAATCCATACTAAATAGTATTTCTGTCATCAAATTAAACTACAGTATCAAAACTAATTCAATTTAAATCATTATTTGGAATATGACAATGAATTTCTCATACGCTAATTTTTCTTTTGAAAAAACAGTTTTAGACATCTAAAGATGACTCGTTATAGTATAATGCCTATTTCTAAGAAGATTGATGTTATTAATTTAATTTGATTTGTTAACAAATTTGAGAGAAGTATATTCACTCACCTTAAACTTTGAGACATTTTGTAAAGTGTTACCATGAACTTTAAAGTCGCCCCAAATAATCCTTAAATTTAACAATTGCTCCAATAGATCTTTTCATTTAATTTTTGTTAAAGTCCTTAACGGAGGTAACATATGTAAGTTTTGAACCCTTCATCGATATCTATTCTAAGTCATTTATTAATTTATTATTTATATTTAAATTTTATATAATTTTTATAACTTCCAAAATTAATATATAATTTGAAAAAAAATTATAATAAAAATTGTTCTTCCTCACCCACCATCGTATCTCCACCATAGCAACCACTGCTCCAAGACCCTGTAACTACAAACAGTTACCACCAGCCACTATTCCAACAACCACTACTCAACTATGTATCAAATACACAGGGCCAATATGGACTATGAACAACAAAACTTTTAGAGTTAGGCCCTGCATTTTGCAACCTGTTTGATGCAATTCGAAGATGCATGGTGGCCAATGCTCTAAAACCCACATTCTCTACCATCCCTTCATCTTCATCTTCATCGAAGCACATTTTCATGTTCACCATCCCATTTTCCTCAATCCCAAACAATTCCTCTCAACCCAGTCCTCTTCGAATCTTCAGCCTCTTTTCCTACTCAACCCCCAAAAATGTACGCTTCCACTGTCGCCACCGCCACCACTACCACCAAACCCTTTGTTTCCCAATTTGCCTCGATGAGCCACGGAAGGGTGCCAACATCCTCGTCAAAACCCTTTACTGTTATCAATTTATATTTGAATAAATTATTAAATCAAATAACAAAGTAATGCGTATATAGACCCAAAAATAGAACCATACATGCATTAATTAAGCTCACTTAAAGTAGGTTAAGAAACTACTTTTAAAATAGTTTTTCCCTTTAATTCTAATTTATACATGAATAAACAAGAATGGCCATTCATTTTGGTGAATTTGGCCAATCCTTCACATGTTACAGCAGGATGATAGTATGTCATTGACTTCTGCACAGGAAATAGAGACTTAAGAGAGTATTATGTTACCTATGGGGAAAGAATCTTTAAACTTTGATAACATGACACCCAGAGATTTGTTCACAAAAAGCCACAAAGATTTGGTAAAAGAGAGGGAGAGATGGACAAAAGAAACAGCCAGCTCCTGTACTATTGTAGCAGCTCTAGTAGCTACCATCACATTTGCTGCTGCTTTTACAGTTCCGGGTGGCAATGACCAAAACACGGGTTACCCAATATTTTTACAACAAAAGTTATTTATGCTCTTTATATCAGATGCATTATCACTTTTCTCTTCCTCAACTTCAGTACTGATATTTCTTGGACTACTCACTTGCCGTTATGCAGAGGATGATTTTCTAAAATCATTACCTACAAAGCTAATCATAGGGCATTCCACTTTGTTTATCTCTACAGCATCCACGATGGTAGCCTTTTGTACAACACTTTTCATTATGCTTCAGAACAAATCATGGATTGTCATTCCTGTGATTCTCCTCGCATGTGCTCCACTTACTGTGTACATTTGGTTACAAATTCCATTATAGGCCAGGCATCTTTGATAGGAATGTTAAGCATTGGCCATGAGTGGAGCATGTTTTATTCAGGTGACGGAATGGATAGAAATGGGTCATGTGTAGTATTGAATATAGAACTCTTGATATCTTTATGGCTAAAATGCACATAACTTGCTACAATTAGAGGTCTTCATAGAAATCTCTATTGTTTAAAACCCAACAACTTAATTTCGAGAACGTATCAAATTAACTGTAGAGAGTAGGGTAAATTTAAACCCTCAGTGCAAAAAATAATATTTACACATCAAAATCCTTTTCACACTTTATGTATTTGGAAAATTAAAAGTAGAGAGAATGGGTGTTGGAATATAAGATTTTTTTATTTTATTTTTAAAAAAAGAAGTAATGTAAGAATAATATAAAAAAAAAACTCACACTTCCACGTATCAAACTCACACTTCCACAATATTTCTTCATTCTCTTCCCCAAGCCATCTCTCCCGTGAATACTGTCCTCTTGAAATATAACAAACTTATTGCATATGAGTTTATTTATTTGAACATCTAAAATAAAATATTACACTTAGATGACACTCTCACTCATATTTATATATGATATATTTATTCTAACTTTACGTATAGTCACACTTATATCGGGTATAGTGTCCCACACATATATGTTATACTGGGGATGTAAAAAAAAAAAACATTTTCTTTTGCATATATAACTCCTTATTTTTCCTTCTACTTCACAATATCTATTATCCAAGGCTCTCACTATATAACAGCCACGAGGTTTTTCATATCTTCTGCGCAGAAAGCCATCCAAGTTCAAAGAGTGAGATACATGCATGGTGAGGCAACGAGGCCAAGTCCTTCTGCAATCTGGGATTCCATGCCCTCATTCTCTCTGTTCAACGAATGGACTGGTGAATGCATGCCGTTGAAAAATATTTTTTTATTTCACTTTTTTTCAATCGTTTCCTAGTAAATTTGTTGGAAAAAGTCGCCCAACTGTTGATTGGCCCTCACACTATAAGAGGGCATACAAGATCAAAACGAAAAGAAGATATTAAAAGATTTAAAGAAAAGAATTAAGGGTGTCTGCTAGGTGTATTGAGTGAGTTTAATAATGTTTTTGAAATCGACTCATTCATGAGAGTAATGAGTTTGGTTGGATTGGATTGATGTGATTTTTTCACTCAAACTGACCCGTCTCAACTCACTTAAGAGTGAGTTTAGATGAGTTGAACTCGTGGGTTCACATTTTTTTTTAAAAATCTTAAAAAAATCAAAATACAAAATCTAATAAATTAACACAATAAGTTTTAATATCAAATATAATATGTCTCAATCTAACAAGTTAACATCATAATCTCAACTAATCTTATTCAAACATAATAGGTCTTAATATCAAATAAACTAAATATCATAAGTCAATAAGTACATAATAAATTAACAACTAATAAGTCTTACTAAGTTTGGAATAAACTAAACAAAACTAGTCATAATCAAATAATAAATTAGTATAATCAATCGAAGTCAATGTCATCAAACATGTTATATGTATTGAAATAATTATTTACTTCACTATATATTTTTTCTATATACTTTTTATCATCTAAATGACTTTTTACTTTTAAAAAAATGTGGGTGGGTCGGGTTTGTGTTGGTTGGAAGTGTTCCAACCCGCAACCCGGCTCACACATTACGAGTTAAGGCATTTTTCAACACAACTCAACCTGCGATCCCAATCCAACTCGCATTTTATGGGTTGAATTGGGTCAAAACTCGTGAATTTACAGGTTGACCCAATCCACTAGACACTCCTAAAAATAATACAATTCAAAGTTTAACATGATTTGCCTTCTCTAACTTATATTCAGTTAAGAAAGAAAATGAATTCATTTTGTAAAACAATATTACAAGATAACGTTTGTGAGACTTTTTAATTTTCTCTTTTTTATAAGTATCTCATCATTATCCTTACATCTCTACTAAACTCTTAAAATATCATATTTCTTCTCATAAAATTACAATTTTTACTAAAATAAAGATACAAATCATCTTCTCAAATAAAAGACAACTTTGCACAAGCAAAATTAACCACTCAATTGTGGGACTCGAGATTGAGATTCAAAAACTCAACAAAATTTTCGGTGAAAAAAATTACACTCGTAATAGTATTAGATTTCACCAACATAGTGCATAGCAACAATGCTATCTAAACCTCAAATATAGCGTAAATTTATTAGTTCATATGACTTCTTCCTTCTTTCCATTAAGAAGATAAGGGTGGGAGTTTGTTTACATATAAGTTTTTTGATAGGTCAAATTTCACATTATTCCTAAACCCACAATAGTTCTAGGTATGTTTGGATGAAAGAGTTAAGAGAAAAAGAATAATAAAAATTGATTTTTTGTTTATAAATTACAAAAGTTATAAAATATTTATAAAAATAAATAAAAGATGATTATAAAGTTATATAATAATCTCACAATTTATTCTTTTCATTTAAAAAATTCTTAAAAACAGGATGTTTACCAAAAAGGAAAAGTTCCGTTTCATTTCTTTCAAAACCTCTTCATCCAAATATAATCTCGTGATTTCCCGTGGGACTGCATCACAACCACTACCAATATATATATAGTCCATGTTTGGTTAAGATTTTGGCTTCTCAAACGTGCATTTAATTTCAATAAAAGTAGGTTTAGATTTTTTATCCATCTAAAATGTAAGGAAACTTTTTAAAATATAAGTCATTTTCCAAATACTCCCTTATGATTAGGGGTATACGTAGGATATGTTTGGCTTGTCTCACTTGATATGATATTTTGACCACACCATTTTCTTAAATTTGAATCTAACCCAACCATGACCTAATAATGATTGAACCCAAATTAGGCTAATCTGATATGTAAATATAATGTATAAATTCATGAAATTATAGAAGTGAAAAACTAAAATTAAGGTATATTTTATAATATATATTTTAAAACAAATAATATAAATATAATATATTATCATGTTATGCAAAATGTATTAATTTAGGTCAAGAAATTTTATTATTTATAACCAATTGTAAAAAAAAGTATAATTTTTTAAATAATTAGAATGTATAAATTCATGAAATTATAAAAGTGAGAAACTAAAATTAAGGTATATTTTACAAGATATATTTTAAAATAAATAATATCAATATAAATATATTATCATGTTATATAAAAAATATTAATTTAAGTCAAAAAGTCTTATTATTTATAACTAATTATAAAAAAATATAAGTTTTTAAATAATTAGGGATATCGAGCTAGGTTAGGACGATCCGAAGTATAACCTGGCCCCAATCCGAAATCACATCAGGTCTAATTTTTAGAACCTGAACCCGTCCCAATTAGTTTCGAGCTGACCCAAGTTAGTGGGACAGGTCGAGTTTTGAACATCCATACTTACCAAACCGTGTATATTGACTCCCTACAAGGGGTTTTTTTGCACATTGATGAGTTAAAAGTATCATATCACAGATATTATTCTAATTTTGTGTTACATATTAACTAATCACTCCTTAATCTTTATCCAAACAACACAATAATTTGAGAACCAAATTAATAAAGAGAGCATGACAAAAAACAAATAAACAAACAAATAATAGGAAAAGATTAAGAAAACAAAGAATTAAAGGTTTAAGGGTCTATTATCCCTTACTACTTCATTTGAATCCAAGCATCCTCTGTTATAAAATATTAATGAATTGGTAATGTTAGTCAAGGCACTCAATTATTTATAAGTCTATCCATAGGTCAAATAAACATGCTTCACTTGTCCAAAAATCATATTCTTATGTGAATTTGTCCAAGATCCACTCATTAAGACCAAGCCTCAAATAATTACTATGCATGACTAAAAAGTATATTCTTATCCTAATAGCGAATCACTTCACTCACACAATTAGATGAAAATGAATATGCAATATCTAAATCCAAGGCCAAACACCTAATCCCCTATTCCTAGATCCTTAGGGTTCATACATCAAACACTTGGTGGCCAATCAAATGCAAGCATTAAGAAAAGATATGGATAAACAAAATCGCCATTTCATTAATAAAAAGCAAGAAGAATTAAAAGAGATTCAAATTACATAGCAAGTTCAAATGAAACCCTTATAAGAGAATTAGAACTTCATCATATTCAAATTCATACACACTAGATCAAGAAACATGAAGATAAACAATAAAACCAAGAGAGAAAGGGAAAAATGAACTAGATTGTGATCTTAAAGCACTTTCATCTTCAATCCACTTTTGATCTCCTTCAAGTCCCAAGCTTCTCTATCTAGAAATTCTCCCCAAAATCAAAGCCTCTTTCTAACACTAAAAAAACAGGAAAAATAGCAAAAGACCCTCAAAATCTCGTCTAAAATGGGTTAAATACGTACTAAACATATTAGGGGTGACTTCCATGCATATGTGTAGTTGTCTCTACCTTTTGGCTCCTCTCAACCACAACTACCACAATATGCATGGTTTTCCACCCATATGAGTGGTTTTCCACGCATATGTGTGGTTATGATGCTTTTCTCCTTGTTTCTATACTACTTTTGACTCTCAAAACCTCATAATTAGATTTCAGACTCTCATCAAAGTTGTAGGGTTTTATCTTAACCTTTCAATGCCATCGAAATCATCCCAAAAAAGGTCTCTAACTCTAATTATGATCAAAATATTACGTTAGGGTCAAGATACCGGTTCACTAATTTGACCGAAACTTCCGTTAAAGTTTACATAGTTAACCCGATGGAATCCTGGAAAGTTGTCAACATAAAATTTGTAGATATTTCTTTTAGCTTTTCAATGAATCAAATCTTGTTCTATTTAGAGGTTTACATCTTCAAATCCACTCCATTTAATCTAGAAAGGTCAGTATGATATCAAACTTAACTTCTATATCTTCTTAGCTTGGCTTGATTCCCTTCATTCTTGGCACACCTTTGGGTATTAAACCTACATTCCAAGATCAAAATATATCTCAATAAGATTCCAATCATGAATGGTACATAACTAAACCAATTTAACTCCAAATAAAGCCTAATCAACACTAAAGTATATGGAATTCAAGATATTCAAATAAGCTCACAAATTTTACTAATTTTTAAAGAAATTAAAGACTTAACATACATTTAAGCACAAAAATAAGACATAATAACTCTATTTTTTAGAGTTATCACACATACACAGGAGTTAAGTTTATACTACTTTGCATGGTTTGTAAAGTTCAGAGAGTTGAGTTGTTAAATTTTGATCCACGTGAGTGTTTTTTGAAAATGATCTATATTTGAAGGAAATTACTTGCATTTTAGCATTTTTATCTTGTTTGACTAGTATTCGACGCAAATCAAGGTTTTGAAAATCAGATCGATTATTGAACTAGTGAAAGAACTAATTTAAGGTTCAATAGTTAAACCGTGGTTGAATCAGAACATAATTATATATATTAATATTATATGTTTTATAATATATATGTTTTACAATATAAAAATTTTAAGTATTTTTATATTAAATATTTAAAAGATAGGTTATATAATATAATGTGAACAGTTAAACATAATAGCACTAATGGCATAATGGTGGAGCATGCTTTGAAACATCTATTTGTGCTTGTCTTCAAAATTTGTAATATTTTTTATGAAAAACATGAATTGGTTGACCAACTAAACTAAAGTTGGTTCAAGCCATTCACTGGTTCATAGTCGATTTAGTGGTTCGTTGGTTGGTTCTTAAATTATTTTTTTAAAATGAGTTTGTCTCTAAAATAAATAAATAAGAGTGTATTCATCTTTAATTTAATAAAATAGATTGTGATCTTAATCTACTAAATAAATTAAGGGTGTATCAGTCCTTACTTTCTCATTTTAAAAATAAACTCATTTTAAAAAAAAAATTTCCAATAGAATTGATTCCACATTTGAGTGTGTTTGAATTAGTTATGATAAAAATATTATTTTAATAATTTATTATATGTATAATCGATTATTGTTATAATCGATTATAATAAATCGATTTATGTTTGGATATGATAGTTGAAAAATAATTTTAAAATAATATATTTCATTTGAATTGTATAAAAAAATCATTTTTATATAATAAATTACTAAAAATGATATGAAATAATTTATTTATATTATATAATATTTTATATTTTAAGGTTATTTTAATAAAAATATAACATAATAAACTTTTTGAAGAAAGTGTTCACAATCCTGTTTATAAAGAAAAAAGTTTTTAACCATAGAATTCTTTTTTTATCATTTAAAGCTATTTTACCCAAATATTTCAATTTTAGTCCAAAATAATTTTTATCAAAATAAAAAAATTATTTTGGTAAAAATTAATCTATACCAAACACGCACGAAATTTGAAGGTTCTGATTTCCTTTTTATCTAATGCTGTTGTCAAATTATTAAACTAACTCATTTATTTTTGTCTTTAGTAAGACTAATGGTCTAGTGTAATTTTGTCTTAAAATGGATTTTACTTAACATTATCCAAACAAATTCAATTCTGCTACAATTACTTTCAAAATATTATTTCAAAACAAAAAATCAGTTTCTTCTTTAAAATCAATTATTCTAAAAGCAATTCTACTAAAATCTAAATCAAAAGGAGCCAAAGGAGTTGCTGTAGTTTCCCCTTTTTCAACTTCACTTGCTCTGATTCCACTTCCGTGGGTTATATGACTTCTATCCTATATGTAATTAAATTGTTCTTAAACATCAAAATGTTTAATGGCAGTAAACTAATTTATGTAATTTCATACGTAAAATCGCAAAAAAATATTGGGAAGAGATTGCCATGTGTACGTATTATTTTAGATTTTTGTATATGGTCTTGCTAAGAGTGCTCTAAGGCTATTTGTTATAGAGTATTTAATATTTTTTATTAAATACTTCTAATTATTTTAAAAAATAAGTATTAAATATTTTTTAAGTTTAGGCTAAAATTTTATTTTGGTTATTGACATTTGTTTCTTATTTTATTTTTTTCACTTTAGTCTTTAATTTAGTTCTACTATCATTATACTAATTATTTAATAAATGAAAATGTTGATGTCTCACATAAAAGATGACATGACATTATTATTTACCAATATAACAATTTGACAAAAGATAATTGGATCGATGATGGATGCATATAAAATGACATTGTTTCATTTTTTATTTGTCATTTGAAACTTTACATGAGCTTTTGTTTGAATAGTAAATGAAAAATGAAATGACGTGATTTTAAATATATTTATTTAGTTATTTTTTGTCAAATTATCATGTCAATAAATAATGATATTATATCATTTTTAACTGTAGTATATTAATATTTTATTTATTAAATAATGAATATATTGATAGAAGAACTAAATTAAATTTAGTTCATATATATCAGAGAATAAAATAAGAAAAATAAAATATTAAAGATTAAAGTAAAAATACAAATAAATATTATGAACCAAAATATGATTTTAGTATTAAGTTTTTAATATATGAAATATTTTTTTATTTCTTTAACCAATACGCAAAGGATACTCGTTAACAAATGCACTTTATAATTGTTTTATTAATCTATATAATATAAAGAGAGTTTAATAAGTAAATATTAAAATGACAGGATCCGTTTGTACTAACAATTAAATACAACCAAATCATCTATATAATATAATTATATTATATTATATATATTTTTTGTTGGAATATAATTATATTATATAATATATAAATAAAGCTGAAAAAGAAAATATTGAAAGAAGACGATTCCATTGTGCACTGTAACGGTCCACATGTCTTCTTTATTGTAATTGATAGAGTGTTTTATGAGTTAGGTGAATTCTTAAATTTGAGTTTTAATTCAATTTAACATTTAACATATATAAAATATGAATTAGATTAAATTTATAGGTTAGATTAAATTAAAAATACTTAAACTCATAAGATATGAGTTGAGTATTAAATTTGAAAAATGTTAATTCATATAAATCTAATCTACTTAAGTAACTTTTTTAAAATAATAATCATCTAGATATTATGATATTTTAAGTTCTTTTCTTATGGCTTTTTTATAGTACTAATTAAATTTAAATATAAATATTATAGTCACATTAAATGTGTAATTAAAAAAATATTAATAAAAAATTCAAAATATTTAATGGATTATTATAATAAAATTTTAATAAATTATTTGAATAATAAAAAAGTATTAAAAAATTTAAGAATAAAATAAATAATTATATTAATTCATATATTATATATGATGATATTGAGTTCGATTGTATAATATGAATTGTTAATTTATAATTTTTGAAATTTATTAATTTACTTTAATTTTTTCTAAACTTATATTAAAGAATGTAATAAAAAATCAAAGAATATTAAATCCGAAAAAAGAAACTAAAAAGAGAAAATGTCATGTCACACTTCGACGTCTGCATAATATTAGAATATTTTATTACGTGATGTGACTGAATCTAGTTAGCTTATCAAGTATATCTACGAGAAATTATTAGCCCTACCTGTTACCCATTTCTTAAGCATTTTATTTAAAACTTTAGAAATATTTTTCGTCTAATCAAATATATTCATTATACATTTATTATATGTTAAATTCGTTTAAAATATTAAATTATTTTATATATAATTATAATATTCTCATAACATATAAAATAATTTTATATTTATGTTGGACAAATTAAATATATTTAAATTAAATAAATAATAAAACTATTAAAAATTAACATGTATGTATAGATATATTCTTTTAATATTAGTTTATTCATACCACAAGTCACATAACCTAACAAATTTAATATTAAATAAAATGCATTAGTCCTATATCTATGTTGAAATAAGATTTTTTATTGCAATTTGACAGTAGTGTTTATGAATATTTTAATTAATTTTATTTAATTTAATTAAAAGTAATTTTTTATATTAAAATTAAGAAATTTACAAAGATAAATTTTATAATTTAGTCTTAAGTAATTATTTATAATTGATATTTTAACCCTGTAAATATATGTCTAACCATATATAATATGTTCGTATATTAATACATAAACTAGAAATGTTCAAGATTTAACGGGTCTTATTACCTCATTTAAGTCTAAAAATTAATTGGAACAAATTCATATTATATTTTAACTCATCTTAATTTGATAGAATATTTTATGTTATTTTATAATTATATTTATTTTTATAATTAATTATAAATAATAATTTTTTTACTTAAATTAATAATTTTTATATTACATAATAATATATTTATATTAATAATATTTATTTTAAAATTTATATTAAAAATATACTTTAATTTTAATCTTTTATTTTTATAATTTTATAATTACTCATATATAATGTTTAAATTTATATTTTATATCTATATATCCAATTTGTCATTATCGAGTTTAACAAAAATTGTCACAATCAAATTATCAGATCAAGTTTACTGATCGCACGAACGACTATAACGTGAATCATTAGGTTTGAAATAAGGCGACAAAGCTTTGAACTCAGAAAATGTCAAAAAAGAATATAGAAAAAGTATTAAAAATTATGAATAATAATAAAGTAAGCAAGGATGATGGTCCAGGTCCATGACTCATGAAACATGAGGCAGGAAATTTGGTCCCTTCAACAAACCATGAAATGAAAAGCCAGCTTAGACTTACCCTCCCTACTCATCTACCTTTTCTTTCTGCCTCTTCTCTTCACTTTCAGATTCAGATGCCATCACATAAAAACATTGTCTTCTCAAAGTGACAGTTACTCCAATTTCCATTTCCATGGCACCGTCCTCTCCTCCCTCCCCTACGCCCGCCGACAACTCCGACGCCGACCGCCGCCTTCGCGAGGCCGAGGAGCGCCTTCGCGACGCCATCCACGAGCTCCAGCTCCGCCAGCGCCGCGCCGCCGCTCAACAACAACATCACAACCACCACCTCGACTCCCCTCCCTGCGATCACGGCCCCGACGAGTCCTGCCTCGCCCACGCCATTGGCAACCTCTGCCAGACCTTCCTGCTTTCCTATGGAGTCCGCGTCGGCATCGGCATCCTCCTTCGCGCCTTCAAGCTTGTTCGTAGGCAGTCCTACTCCTCCCTCCTTGATCTTAAGGTCAGTGAGTCATCTATGCAAATTTGTAATCAAACTAGGGTTCCAGTTTTCCAATTTTTTGTGTTTGTTTAAATTATTGATTATTCGATTTAATCAAATCTTGCAGATGTTAGAATTGGGTTTGTAACCGCGACATTTTCTCCTAAAATTCAGTGAAGATTTTTTATTTTTATTTTTTGTTGGAGTGAATTTTGATCAAAATAAATCGACCTCGAACAGAAGAAAACAGAAATTGAGCTTTTCTGGAGCAATTTAGAGTGGGTTTTGAAATAATTGCTTTTTCAAATTTCTTAATTTTGATTTATTCTATTTAAATTTAGCCAACAGGGTATTATCCAGTTCAGTTTCAGTCAATTCTTTTGTAGCTAATAGTATTGAGTGGCTTGGTTGAAGCTTTGTAGCTTTCAGTTGTTGTTAGGTAATATGTATGTTGCATGAAGGTATTCACCATTATGTATTTTACATTTTTTGCTTTAATGCAAAGTGGAGAAGATATGAGGATATGTGTATATTTTGTTTCCAGCAACTTGTTTCAGAAAAAGATCTAATAGTCAGGGAAGAAGCGTGCCGTATTGGTTTACTTTTTGGTGGTTTCACCGGATCTTATCATGCGCTTAGATGTTTGCTGCGAAAGTTGAGAAAGAAAGAGGCACCATTGAATGTGTAAGTTGCAAAACAAACTATCTTTCTTGATTTATTTTTATGGCTTCTAGGTTAACTCTTTTTAAGTTTTTGTTCTGCAGTATATAAATGCTTGGATATTGTTTTATGCTGTTGACATTTGCACACCTTGCTTATTTATGACTTTGTTTAAGGGGATGATGGAGCAGAATTTTAGCAGGTTCAGTTGCTGGTTTCTCAATTCTGGCATTAAATGATTCAAATAGGAGGCGCACATTGGCTTTATATCTGTTGGCTAGGCTAGCCCAGGTATTTGAAAGTGCATCGCCAAATTAATTTCTGAGAAATCTGATTTACATGGATGTATTTAATACATTTTTATCTTCTTCAAAATGATCTGCATACACCAGTCTAATTCATTTTCTTATATATCAGTGTGCATATAATTCTGCAAAATCTAAGAACAAGTTTCACCTTTGGGGAAGCCATTGGAGACATGGAGATTCTTTGCTGTTTGCCCTAGCTTGTGCGCAGGTATTCAAATCTCATTCTTACTTTTCATACTGGGATTTTATGTTGTGTCTGATAATGATATCAGTAGAACAGCCATAAAACTAGGGGGAAGTATTTTTATGAATAGCCTAGACACGCCATGCTGGAATATTTATTCTATTTTGTATGCTAAAAATAGTATAGCTAGTAAGAACAGTAGATGAGAGCAGTGATAACATTTTAATAAATTTGTTCTTTTATCAAAAAAAAAAAAATCTTATATTGAATTAAGATAGGACTCAGAGGAAAGAAGCTTCTTAGTGACAAGGGTTAAATGGATAGGGTACATGGGTTGGAACATAATTAGGCAGAGAAGAATAAAATAATGTAGGCTGTTTAATATCATGCATCTAGTATCTGAATATAAAAAGTTCTGAGAGTAGCAATATGCAGTATATAATAAGCTTGGTTTAAGATCCTTTAATTGACTAAAAGTTAAAACTAGTTAATTTTAGAGATTTTTTATAATAGAAGAATGAAATATTGATTGTGAGTATAGAGATTGAAAGATAAGTGGATTTTGGCTGTGTCAGTTCTCCCACAATAGTGACCATAACTTTGTGCATTTTGGGAGAATAGTTTATGGAAGTTTGAATCAGGGCTTTAAAGGGTTGGGTTTTAAATGGTTGACAGAGTAAAGTAAGGTCTGGGAGTTGATTTAAGTTGGCTAAATTTGCAGATAGATAATAATAGATGTAGAATGAAGATATACCTAGACTTTACATATAGTGTCCGTTTCGCTCCTGGAATTGAGTATGGAATTAGAGTTTGGAATTGAAATTAGACCTCTTAATTCCAATTTTTATGTTTGAAATGCCATTTAGAATTATAATTGTAATTCCATAAACCAATTCTATGGAATTGAAAAACAACTAAGTTAAATCTTTCTCAATTCTTAGCCTATACCTTAAGAATTATTAATTCCATAGCTTAAAAATTAAATTTTCTCTCTCTCTCTCTCTCCACATTTATTTATGAACAATCATATTTATTGAAATTCTATATTTATATAAAAAATTATTTTTATATTTATATAAAAATTACTATAATAGCTATTTTTTTTCTAAAAAAATTCATGAAAATTTTATTTATGAAAAAATGATTATTATATTATAAAAATATTATTGTATGAATAGTTTCATTATTTTTAATTTGTGTAAATAATTTTTTAATGTTTTAGATCATACCTTTAAACAATAAAATTATAATTGAATTTAGAATTATAATTTCTTAATGCATTGACAACCCCAAACATAGAATGTAAGATTCTGGACTAATTCTAATTCTGAAAGAATTGGAATTAAAATTAAAATTTTATGTTTCAATTCCAATTCCGCTATCCAAATGGACTGATAGGGATTTTGGTGGAATTCAACTCTATAGTACTAGAGGACAAACATAGGAAACCAAAATATTCAAAACACTGGACTTCCTGAGTTCGAAATTTATATATGATACTTCCAGTTTTTGGTTTAAGCTGGGGAGTTGTAATTTGAATTCGAAGATAATTTATTTATTCTTGTATAAGTTTTGGAATTGTCATTATGACTATTAGATTTCAGTGTGCAGAGAAAATGATAGAAACTGAAGGAAAATGTGAGAAAGTAGAGAGAGAGAGGTGCGAGAAGAGAGAGAAAGTGAAAACTGAGCAGAACTGAATTAACCACCAGAACCTAACTTAGGTTCTGGAACTTAAACAAGAGAGTCTAGAGTATGTTCTAGAACTCTGTTATCAGTAACTAACTAACTGAACTAACAGTAAACAGTCTAACAACCTAACTAACAGTTACTAACAAGTATACAAAATTAGCTGTAACTCAATATACTCTAATACTCTCCCCTCAAACTCAGGGTGGGTGAGTTAATGCAAATTGATCAAACACCCTGAGTTTGTCCCTTAAAGCAGAAAACCAAAGATTCGATAATGCTTTGGTGAGAATATCTGCTGTCTGATCAAGTGCTGGAATATGAGAAACTATAAGGTCTTTGCTGAGAACTTTCTCTCAAACAAAAAACAAAACTAATTCCATGTGCTTTGTCTGGGAGTGCAAGGCAGGGTTGTGGCTGAGTGAAACTGTGCTAAGGTTATCACAGTAGATGATAGGTGTAGCTACAGGAACCCTGAGTTCTTTCAATAGAGTCTGAATCCAAAGTAACTCTGCTGCTGTAGTAGCAAGACTACAGAACTCAGCCTCTGTACTAGACCTAGCAACCAAAGGTTGCTTCTTAGACCACCAAGAAATTAGATTAGGACCCAAGTAAATGCAGGAACCAGAGGTTGATCTACGATCATCAGGGTCAGAAGCCCAATCAGCATCATGTGAGAGGCTGATGTGGTGCTGCAGGCTGCAGCAACAAACCATAACTTAGAGTACTTTTTGGATATCTTATAATGCGTTTTACCACCTTCCAATGATCCTCTAAAGTCTGAGAAAGAAATTGGCAGACCTTGTATACACTATAACTGATTTCAAGTCGAGTTATTATAGCATATTGCAATGCTCCCACAATAGACCGATAAAGAGAGGGGTCAGCCATGTATCACTGCCATATTTAGTTAGTTTACAGCCACCAACCATAGGAGTAGATATTCCTTTAGCCTCAGTCATCTGTGCTGAAAGCAAGTCTCTAATATATTTTCCTTGGGACAGAAGTAAAGAACCATCTTTTAGGTGTTTTACTTCTATTCCAAGAAAATAGTCCAGAGTTCCTAGCTGTTTGAGAGCAAATACTGAATGAAGATTATACATCAGCTGTTGAATTAAGGTCAGAGATGTACCAGTCACAATAATATTATCTACATCCACTAAGATGTAGATGAAATGTTGAGGACCAGATTTGACAAACAGAGAGGGATCACACCTGCTAGGCTTAAATCCAAAGCTAATAAGTGTTTTAGCAAGTCTCTCAAACCATGCCCTTGGTGCTTGCTTTCAACCCATACAAAGCTTTATTCAGTTTGCATACTCGTGACCGATCTTTGTCAACAAAGCCTCGGGGCTACTGCATATAAACTTCTTCTTCTAGAAAACCATTGAGAAAAGAATTATTAATATCAAGTTGTTGAAGTGGCCAATGATTAGTGAGTGCCAAAGTTAAAATGGTTCTAACAGTGACCGGTTTAACCACAGGAGAAAAAGGTTTTGTATAATCAAACCCTGGTTGTTGATAAAACCCTTTAGCAACCAGCCTTGCCTTATACTTATTAACAGTCCCATCAGGATTTTCTTTAACTCTGAAAACCCATTTGCAGGCAATAGCAGTCCTATTAGAAGGAAGTGGGACTAAACTCCAAGTTTTATTGGCAATTAAAGCATCATACTCAGCCTGCATAGCTGCCTTCCATTGAGGGTTGGACAAGGCTTGAGAGACAGAAGAAGGTTCAACATGAGTGAGAAGCAAAGTAGGTTGAAGTCTTGGTTTATGAATACCAGACTTTGACCAAGTTTGCATAGGATGGACAGACAATGGAACAAGTGGATTAGAAGAATTGGAGGCTGAAACTGAAGAATCAGACAAAGAAGAAGGTGAAGAAGAAGTGACAGCAACCTGAGAGGAAGTAGATGAAGCTGAACTAGCAGGAGAATTAGAAACTGACGCAGCAGGATCAGCAATGTAAGGCTGAACAGCAGGAACAAAATTTGAAATTGAAGGAGATACTGGTGAAGAAGTAGAAGAAGGAATAGAAGAAGAAGAAGAGCTGTGATTAGACAGTATAGGAGGAGAAGCTGAAACAGAAAATGAGGGTAAAGAAGAAGCAGAGGAAGACTGATTAGAACAAAACTGAGAGGGAACTGAAAAAGGAAACCTGAACTCATTAAAAAGGACATCTTTAGACACAATTATTTTGCCATCAGAAGCTAGACACTTATAACCCTTATGTCCAGAAGAATACCCTAAGAAAACACACTCTTTGGACCTAAACTCCAATGTATGATGATTGTAGGGCCTAAGAAAGGGATAGCAGGCACAACCAAATATTCTTAGAAAAGAATAATCAAGAGTTTTATTAAAGAGTTTAGTAAAATGAACTTGCTGATTAAGTGAGACAGTAGGAAGCCTATTTATAAGATACGCAGCAGCAAGGAACGCACGATCCCAATATTGAAAGGGTAAAGAAGCTTGAGCAAGTAGAGTAAGTCCAGTCTCAACAATGTGTCTGTGTTTCCTTTCAACAGTTCCATTTTGGTGATGGGTATGTGGACAAATGACCCTGTAAGATGCCTAAATCAGCAAGATAAGAGGCAAATGGTCTAAATTCTCCTCCCCAATCAGTTTGGAGTGTGGACAGACTTAATTTTGGCATTGAATTGTAATTAAGAAGATAAATCCAAGTGAATTTAGTGTAGGCATCCACAAAGGTGATATAGTAAGTGTAACCACAAGAGGAAAGAATGGGGGCTGGACCCCACAAATCACTAAAAACCAATTCTAGAGGCTGAGTATAAGAAGTAACAGAAGAATGAGAGGGTAAACGATGTGCTTTACCATAACAACAAGCAGAACAGAAATCTGAAACTGTTTTATTAGTAAAAGGTATGTTACAAGATTGTAAAACATGCCTTACAACATCTGCACGAGGATGCCCTAACCTACATTGCCACAATGTATATGAAGTTGGTACATTAGTAGCAGAATTATGAGACACAGATGAATTTACAGAGGTATTAGGTGAACTAGGAGAAACAATAGATGAATTTACAGAGGGAAAATAGAATTTACAGCCAAAATAGAACTACAAGGTAAAGTCTGAGAAGAAGCCACACGAGGTAGGAGAAACTTGCTGAAGGTATAGAGACCATCAGTGCCAAGAGAGCCCTCCAACAAGACCTCATGGGTTGCCTGAGATTTAACAAAACAGTGTGAGGGATGAAACTCAAAGTAGACACAATTATCACAAGCAAACTTACTTACATTGATCAGATTTTTAGTAATTGAGGGAACCAAAAGTAAGTTTTGAAGAGAAAGACTAACACTAGGATTAAAAGGAGACAAAAAAGAAGAACCAACAGAGGCAATTTTCAAACCTTGTCCATTCCCAACAAAAATCTGATCAAGACCAGAGAAATCAGTCTTCTGCATTAGATTCTGGGAATCAGCAGTGACATGGTGAGTTGCAACTGAATCCGGATACATTAGGAAGACCATCTGATGTAGCAACCATGGCCATGGGAGATTGCTGCTGTCCAACTGAAGTACCAAACTGAGACAACCAAGACTGTGACTGAGAAGAAGGCACACCAAAAGAAGAAGGTGCAGCAGCTGAATATTGTGGATACCTTGGAACATGAAACATAGAATATTGTGGATATGGAGCAGGTGGTGAAGGAGAAACCATAGAGTACTGTGCAGGTGGATATAAGGCAGAATGTAGTGGCTGACTCAGTGACTGTGAAGATGAATTTATCACATCTTGATCATATCTATGATAGCACACCTTGGCATCATGACCAAGCTTGTGGCATAATTGACATTCTACTGAGTTATGAGAACGAAAACGACCACCACGGCCACGAGAACCACGACGACGACCAAATCTACCACCTCTACCACCAGAAAAAGCACGTGAACCAAACTGAGAACTCTGAAATCCATAATTTGGACCATACTGATAAGGCAAATTCGTACTCTGTGGAGTTGCAAACTGCGAAACCTGATTTGGATTAGAAGAGACTTGAGTCGGATACTGAACAGGAGTAACCATCGAAGCTGAGATCGGAGCAGAAGAAACAGAATTCTCCCAAGTTCCTCTATGTGCAACATTAACTGAAAGTGCATCAGAAATCACATTCTGCCGATTTCGTTCAAGACATGCTTCATGTGCAAGTAGCAGAGATTCAATCTCGCCAACAAAATACGGATTAAGCCTACTATTGATGGAAGTAACAAATCTGTCATATTCATCAGGTAAACCTTCGAGAATAACATCAAGATGTTATTGCGAAGACACAGAATCACCAATAGAGATCAAAGAGTCGATTAATGCCTTAATACGAAGCAGATACTCAGAAATTGTTCTTCCTCCTTTTTTGGTACTGCACAATTCAGATCGAAACTGACGAACCTTGGCGCGATTCTGTGAATTGAAAAAGGAATGAATCTCATCCCAGAGCTGCCAAGAGTGGACACACCCAACCACTCGAGTGAGAAGTGAATTAGAAAGTGAAGGAAGAATCCAGGAAAACAACAGTTGATCCTATTGCTCCCAACTGAGATAGGCCTCACTGATTCGACCTAAGGCCCGATCTTCCTCCGTCACAAATTGAGAAGGAATCTCTGGATTTACAACATAACGCCGCAGTCGATGGCCTTTGATAATTGCCTTAACTTGTTGCTTCCATATCAAAAAATTCTTCTCATCAAGCTTGACTGAAATCGAATGGGAAAACGTAATCGGAGCAGAGGGCAGAATTGAAGCAGAATGAGAGAAATTCTCACTGGAGGAGTGAAAGGGATTCGAAGGAGTAGTCATGACCAGGATCGAAGAAAGCTTTGATGTCATATTAGATTTCAGTGTGCAGAGAAATGAGAGAAACTTAAGGGAAATGTGAGAAAGTAGAGAGAGAGAGAGAGGTGTGAGAAGAGAAAGAGGAAATGAAAACTGAGCAAAACTGAATTAACCACCAGAACCAACTTAGGCTCTGGAACTTATACAAGAGAGTCTAGAGTATGTTCTAGAACTCTGTTAGCAGTAACTAACTAATTGAACTAACAGTAAACAGTCTAACAACCTAACTAACAGTTACTAGCAAGTATACAAAATAAGCTGTAACTCAATATAACTCTATATACACTACTAATGACGCTTTTAATTTATTACTATTTTTTTATTTAGATACGAGTAAATTTTCTTTCATTTCAGGAGTCAAGTTTATCAAATTATATGTGCATTGAATGCTGATTTCTTTTAAAAAATTTAATTGAGCTACTCAAGAAGTTTGCTTGGACTTACTGATGTGACTTCCCTAAGTTTCATGTGGTAGCCCCAGAACTCCATATTGGGACTTTGGGTTTTCTAATTCTTGCATATTGCCCTCCTGGTTGTCAAATTTCATATTTTTGTAAGGAGGATCTCTTATCCTTCTAACTCTTTGTAATCATCTTGTGTTCATCTTAATGAATTTCTTCTTTTATCAAAAAAAGGGGAAAAAAAACCCTCCTGGTTGTCAAATTTCAGTTGCATTGAAACTAAATTTAGTTCTCAATCTACCTTGAAGCTTTAATCTTTTAAGATCTTACCTAGTGTGGCATCAAAGACTTCTAAGCAACTATATTCAGGTATTGGTCACACCATTGAGAACAGTATCTCTTTTATTAAGTTCCTTAACATGTGTTATAACATCTACAGTATATAATTTTTAGTTTTGGTAGCCCAATGACTGGGCAATAAGCATTGTCCTGAAGTACTGTAATCTTTCCTTGAAACAACTTGGGATATTATGCCTTTAAGTCAAGGGAGGAAAGTACAAGTGATTGTTAATATAGTATTATAGTTGAAGTATTTGAGGTGCAGGAGGAGTTCAGCCCCATGTATTGATCTGTAAAATCAGAATTTGGTTAGAATCTGGTATACACTTTATTCTTGTTTACGAGTCCAAACCAAATACCTTATGACCTTCCTGAGTTCAAAATACTGGACTCTCAAGTTACTACTTTAGTGACCTCTTCCAGACAATTATTATACCTTTTAATCAATCAACTATCTAGATTCAAGAGTTACTAACCCATCTTTTGAAAGACCCTGATGATTAGGATTAGGAGTAAATAAATGGGGAAGAAAAAGCCAATGGCCTTGTATTATGGTTTTCTTGTAAATCTTAAAATTTTTATCTATAGCTTCTCATCTACTGTCATGTTCCATGGAATTATTTTTAATCATTTTATCAATAAACAATTTATTTCAGGTTATGTATGCCTTTGTAATGCGTCCTGAGAGCTTGCCGAAATCCTATCAAGACTTCATTCAGAAGACAGGGCCAGTTGCAGAGCCTGTATACAAGGCTGTAAGGGATAGCTGTAGAGGTTATCCAGTTGATGTTGCTTCGCTGCATGCTTACTTATCTCACAGAGGAAAATCTGACTATGTAAAGTTGGAAGAATTTCCCTCCATCATTCCTTGTTCCATCATTCATCCAGGAACAAACTCATGTTTAGCTCACCAAGCAAAAGCAACATCAGCAACGTTTAAGAAAACATTCCCACTTTACTTCTCTTTGACCTTTGTGCCGTTTGTTGTTCTGCACCTACAGAAGGTATTCTCATACCAAACTATTTTTGTTACTTGTATAATTGCAAATCAAATACTTGCAAAGATAAGCAAGAAAACAGTCTTATGTAAAGGGAGCATGTGCATAATTTGAAAGTGTTTGTGGGAAGTGTTTTTCTAAGTACTCTGGAAGATTACTATAGTTAATCAAATAGCTTGTTGGAAGCTTCAATATAGTTGATTTTTTCTTTTTACCTGTGACAATTTTTGATAGAATTAATTATGTGCCTATCACTTTGCTGCAGCCATCTTAGTTTCAGTTTAATGAAAAGTCATATATGATGCATAATTGAAATTCATGTTTGAAATTGTTCTTTTTCCTTTCCATGCAATTCAGTATATGACTATAATTAAATGAAGGGCTTCTAAAAGTTTCATACTAATTCACAGTTTCTTGTTGATGGTTACAGTCTCCATATCTCCATACTGCTATAATGCACTTGTCAAGGTGCTTCAATTCCCGCAGTATGAATTAGGTCATTAGGGTTTAGGGGGTCAAAATTCTACGATGATTCACTGTTAATCCTGGGTTTTGTTCTTGATCTTTTCTGTGTTTTTCTAATGTAACCTTGAATCATGGATTTTTTTCACGTATTTCTTTTTGCAGTTATATATTTGACTAGCATTTTGGTTCACAATCTTGATTAGCATAGGTATTATGTTTTACTATACTGGTATATATTTGTATGTTATATGTTAATATGTTGGTATGCTATTCTGGATATTAAACCTATTATCAATCCATATGAAGGTTTTTTTTTCTTAATATGTCAAATGTCGTCACATGATTTGCAAGGATGATATAAATATTGTACTGAAGTCTTGCTACAGTTGAGTACGTTTTTGTGGCATGAAAAAGATTATGATTCTGATAACTAATTATATTTATATGCATATTGCCTTCAATCTACATCTACCAATGCCATAACCCTTGCTTCTATCTCTGCACTGCCATAACTTTTGTCATTGCCATTGTTATTTTGGACATTTCTTTTTTCTGATGATGAAGATTCTATTTTCAGTTCAGTGATGCTCCTTTCCGGACTTTCTGGTTTGCCATTAAAGGCGCTATTCGCTCGACATCCTTTTTGTCTGCTTTTGTTGGAATCTTCCAGGTGTATATTTTTATTATCATTATTATATATACATTTCTAATAGATAATGTTCCTAATGTCTTTCTGGTTTTGCAGGGAGTCATATGTTTACATAGAAAACTTGCTTCAAGAGATCACAAGCTTGTATATTGGATAGCAGGGGGAATAGCTGCTCTTTCAGTGCTATTGGAGAAAAAAGCAAGGCGTGGTGAGCTAGCTTTATATGTTCTTCCCCGAGCAGTAGATTCATTATGGTATATCTTGGTTAACAGGCACCTGCTTCCAGATATTAGGAATGCTGAGGTATGCCTTCAAGTTACTTTGCACTGAATTAAAAGAAACACTTCTATGATCTTTTTTATTTTATTTTATTTATTTATTTTAAACATCTACCCAAAATATGTTTCTATAACTCTAGTGACAACCTGACTTGTTATGAAATGAAAGTCAGTTTTACTGTTGAGGCCTCTTTTGATGTTTCTGTTAGTTCCAATATCCATCCATATAATCAGAGGATGTGAGAAATTATGAAAGGGGATTTAACAACTAGGAATATAAGCTCATAAATCAAAGTGCTTTCTAATTCCATTTCTGAAAATCAAAGTGCTTTTATTCTTGGAAGACAGATTCTTGATGCTGCTCTCATTGCTAATGAGGTGGTGGACGATATCAAAACCTGTAGGAAACAAGGTCTTGTCCTAAAATTAGATTAAAAAAAAACTTATTATTGGGTTAGTTGGGGTTTTTTGGATAAAGTTCTGGATAGGAAGGGTTTCGGGCTTAGGTGGAGAAATTGGATTTTAGGGTGTTTATCATCTTCCACTTTTGCTGTGATTGTGAATGGCGAACCTAAATCTTGGTTTACGGGCCACCAGGATTTAAGGCAAGGAGATCCGTTATCTTTGTTTCTCTTTACCATAGCGGTTGATGTGCTTAGCCGTCTAGCATCTAGAGCTGTTAATAATGGGCTGGCTAAGGCATTGACAGTTGGTTTGGAAGGGGTTCTAGTCTCCTATCTTCAATTTCTCGATGATACAATCTTCTTCTTGGAGCTAGATGTCGATTCCTTTGTCAATATCCTAGCTATCTTGCGTTTCTTTGAGGTTATTTATGGGCTTAAGATTAATTTGGCTAGAAGTGGTTTAGTGGATGTGAATGTGGATAGTCAAGCTTTGACTGCTTTTGCTACCCTAGCTGGTTGTCAGTCTCTTCAATGGCCTCTCACCTATCTAGGCGTCCCTCTAGGAGGCAATCCTCGTGCCTTGTCTTTTTGTGATTCAGTGGTTTGTAAGATTTCCAAGCATTTAAACAATTGGAAGGGGTGCTTTTTTCTGTTTGGGTGGTAGGATAACTCTTATATAGTTGTGTTTGTCTAGTATCCCTCTATACTTTCTCTCCCTCTTTTGCATTCCGGTGGCTATGGCTCAGAAAATAGAGAGAATTGTGCGGGACTTCTTTGGTCAGGGGCAGGTGACTCTTGGAGAAACCACCTTGTTTGTTGGGAGGTTTGTTGTAGGCCTAAGAAGGAAGGGTGGTTGGGTCTTGGCAATTTGGTATCTAAGAATATTGCTCTAGCGGTGAAGTGGTTTTGGCATTTTCCTCTTCAGTCTTATTCTCTGTGGTATCAGGTTGTCCGAAGCAAATATGGTTTGCATCTGAATGGGTGGGACACCAATTCTGCGAGTAGAGCTACTCATGCTAGTCCTTGGAACTTCATTTCTCTAGGTTTGCATCCGAATGGGTGGGACACCAATGCTACACCATGTTTGAACTACACGATAGAGGCTGAATTATATAGACCTATTACAATATATACAAAGATCCTAATTACCATAATTACATGATTTGATTAGCCTATACAATGAATCTAACACTATTTACATAGTTTTCAATACTCCCTCTCAAGCTGGAGCATATTGGTCATATGCACCAAGCTTGTTACAAGTATAGCTTATCTGAGGACCTCTCAAAGACTTAGTGAAAATATCCACCAACTGATCATTTGAATTGATGAAGCTAGTGATGATGTCTCCAGATAGGATCTTTTCTCTAATAAAATGACAATCTATCTTAATATGTTTGGTCCTATCATGAAACACTGTATTAGAGGCAATATGCAATGCAGCTTGATTATCACAAATGAGCGTCATTTGCATAATCTCGTCAAATCGAAGCTCTTTAAGTAGCTGTTTTAACCAAATGAGTTCACAAGTAGCTGAGGCCATGGCTCAATATTCTGTTTCGGCATTTGATCTTGCAAACCACATTTTTTTTGGGTACTCTTTTAGGATATCAGATTACCTCGATGAATACACAATACTCAGAAGTGGATCTTCTATCAGTAGGAGAACCTGTTCAATCAGCATCTGAGTATCCAACAATCTGAGTATGACCCTTATCTTCATAGACACAGCCTCTTCTAGGAGTTCCTTTAATATACTTTAGGATGCGAATCATTGCATCCCACTATGCATCACAAGTTGAATTTAGAAACTGACTTGCCACACTAAAGGCAAAGGAGATGTCAGGATGAGTAACATTGGGGTAGTTTAGTTTTCCAACCAATCTTCTGTATCTTCCTAGATCTGAGAGTGGCTCCCCCTGATTTGGTAGAAATTTAGCATTCGAATCCATAGGAGTGTCAACAGGCTTTGCATTCAACAGACCTGTTTCCTCAAGAATGTCCATGACATACTTCCTCTATGAAATTACTATACCATCATTGGATTGTGCCACCTCTATTCCCAAGAAGTATCGAAGTTTGCCAAGTTCTTTGGTCTGAAAGTGATGACCAAGATATTATTTTACCTGAATTATGCCATGGTGATCACTACCAATGATATCAAATAAGTTTGCCAAGTTCTTTGGTCTACCTCTTCCTACCCCCCTCAAGATCATATCGAAAGTGATGACCAAGATATTGTTTTACCTGAATTATGCCATGGTGATCACTACCAATGATAATAATGTTATCGACATATACAATCAAATAAATACACCCTTGAGCTGAATGGCGATAGAAGATAGAGTGGTCAGCCTCGCTCAGTATCATATCGAACTGCTAAATTACAGTGCTAAATCGGCCAAACCAAGCCCTAGGAGACTGTTTAAGGCCATACATAGATTTGTGAATATACTAAGGCATTGGTATTAGGATGTTACAACAAATTAGTCCAAAAGACTTCTCCTGAGCAACAAACCTTGGGGGTTACTACATGTAAACCTCTTCTGCGAGATCACCATGGAGAAAAACATTCTTGATGTCCAGTTGACAGTACAAAAATGTGGTGCGCGTGAAATTGTGTGTGGATGTGAGCCTCTCGAGACCGTGTCACTGGTGGGTCGAGGCTGGGTCTTTGGGTGTTGACCGAGCAAGAGTAGTCGATTTCGGCGATGGGGTGGCCGGCCGGAAAGTCGGGGAAGACGGCGGACAGGGGCTGACGGCAGCGGACAGGAGCGGACGAGAGGATTGCTGCCAGAAAGAGGACATGGCAGAGGGAAATCAGCAAACCGGAGATGAAACACGGTTGGTCGGAAAAAAATTTCACCGATGGCCAGTGGGTCCACCAGGCATGTACGGTTTTAAGGTTGCCTCTCTTTAGGCTCTAGATATCATGTTGAGACAGAGAAAAGAGAAGCATAGAGATTGTGAAACCGTGTAAGGCTGAATTATATAGACCTATTACAATAAAAATAAAGATCTTAGTTACCATAATTACATGATTTAGTTATCCTATATGATGAATCTAACACTATTTACACAGTTTTCAACAATCTTCTTTTGCATCTCACTTATCCTTGACTTTGGGTGATGGGTCTTGTATCAAATTCTGGGAGGATATTTTGGTTGGAATGTTTCCTCTTCCCGAGGCCTTTCCTAGGCTTTTTGGCCTTTCCTCTTTACATAATGCCCCTATTTGCCGGTTTTACTCCTCTACTTGCTCTAACACCTCTTGGAATTTTCATTTTTTTCAAAATTTGCATGACAGAGAGGTTAGTGAGTTAGAGTCTCTTATGCTTTTATTAGAATCTATTCGTCTTTCTTCTGCTCCTAATAAAAGAATTTGGACTCTTGATTCTTCAAGTGTTTTCTCTTGTAAATCTTATTTTTAGTTCTTTACTCATTCTCCTAATAGAGAAATTTGTTTTGGATAAATTCATTTGGAAATCTAAATCTCCCTCTATGGTCAAATCTTTTGTCTGGACTGCTATTCTTAGGAGGATTTACACTAACGACTTGCTTCATAAGTATAGACCTCTCACTGCTTTTTCTCCCAATATGTGTGTTATGTGCTGTTCTAGATTGGAAACCGGACCACATCTATTTTTGCACTGTTCTGCAGCAAGTTTTCTTTGGAATAAGCTGTTTGGGATCTTTAGAGAGCATTGGGTCTGCCCTATGGACCTGCATCACTTTCTTCTCATTAAGTTTAGAGGGTTTGGCTCTTGTAAAGAAGCCAAGATTCTGTGGCAATGCTCTATCTTTACTGTTCTCTGGTGTTTGTGGCTGGAAAGGAATGCTAGAATTTTCAAGGGCACTTTTTCTAGCCTGGATTTCATTTGGGATAGTGTCATTTTTTTAGCTTCCCTTTGGTGTTTTGCTCATGGTCTCTTTAGAGGGTTCTTTTTGTCAGACATGCAGAGGGATTGCAATGCACATGTTTCAATCTCTTAGGTTTTAGTTGTTTTGTTGCTTTCTTGTGAGGATGTCTTATCCTCTATCTTTGTACTTTTCTTTTCTTCCTTAATAAATTTCTTTTTCTATAAAAAAAAAGAAATAGGAATGAAAGCAGTCAAAGGAACTATTTTCTCTCACTATGTGTCAAGTGGGAGTGCTATATATATACTGGGCTAACTTGTCTTTGCCTGTAATTTATTTATGTCTTCTCCTTTGTCAAAACTAACCACATTTGTGAGACATGTTCTCATTTTTCTTGAGGGTTTAAGGCCCTTTATGCTAGAGGAGATTGAGTAGTAATAATGATCGAGCTTTATATGATAAATGTAGAAATTGTCTCATTTTATGCTTCCAACTGGTACAGGTCTTCTTGTTTTCTCTCTGTATGGGAGGGATCATGTATTACTTGGAATATGAGCCAGAAACCATGGCCCCATTTCTTAGGGGCCTGATCCGCCGCTTCCTTGCCAGCAGAATAAGCAATCCAAGCCCGCCATCTAATCAGACTGCTTCCTACACATACCTGCAAGCTCTTGATGGCATGACGAAGCCAAAATTACAAGAGAAAAGGGATACTGAATCTTCAGAAAAGTACAATCTTGAATCTATTCCTGGGCTTTGACATTGATATTTGGGTTTGACGGGGGCGGCAGGAGAGGACTCCCTGAATTTCTGTTTCTTATCTATGGTTATTGGATATCTAGTATTCAATCCTTTTCAACCTAACTATGCCAGCTACAAGTTGGTTATTTTTGGATTAAAAAGGAACCAGATTCTATATTAATTTCACCATTGGTTCCACATTTTTTTATTGATTGTTAATGAAGGTGCTCTCATTGTTTAGGTGTTTTTAAGCCTTTATAATTTGTTATGTTACAGCAATTATATTATGTTTATGTCTATGTTTCATTAGTTTATAAAGTTCTAATTATATATGGGCGGGGGGGGGGAGAAGAAAGAATGTTATCTGACCTTAAAAGACGTTAAGAGTAGGGAGAAAGATCCTTTTCTTTTTTACGGTAACTAGCGGAAGATCCTTAAGTCTCCAATACAACAACAACAACTAAGCCTTTTCTTGGGGAGTCATAATGGATCAAACGCTATCATGGATCATAAACCAAGTTTTCGGATATGTTATTTAAGGATCTAAATCTTTTTTAATCGTTTCACCTATAAATGTCCTTCCTGGTACACTTCTAAATTATCGGGTTATTATCTACCAGATCTACTCTTTTCTTACCTGATCCGCTTGCTAGCAGCGCTTCTCCTTACATGTCCAAACCACCTAAGGCGAGATTCTCCCATCTTTTTACAATAGGTACTGAATCTTCAGAAAAGTACTACTTTCTCTCTAATGCATTCATTCCTAATTCTATCTGTTTCTCTTGTATGGCCACACATCCAACGCAACATCCTTATCTCCGCGACACCATTGATCTTATGCTCTTGTTGGCTTTTTATGCCCAACATTCAAGTCTTTGTTATGTTACAACATCGCAGCTATTATAAAAGTTCTAATTATATATGGTAAAATTTACCCTTAAGCTTGAGAGGTGCTTTTCTATCAAAATTGCTGGAGCAATTTATTTACACGACCATTATCCTCCACATAAAGAGGCCATAAAAAGACTCCCAGAAAAAAAAAAAGCTCGAATTGACAGATTTTTTTTTTCGGTACATGACAGATTTAGTTTTTACTGTGTGGACTGAATTAGTTTGAAACTTATATATATATATATGGGAGACATATCTAGTGAGAAGAATTTTTATTGTGAGAGGGTGAGATGAGTAAATCTTGACCATATAACTATACATAGATGATTAAGATTAAAAGTTACTTAAAGGTCATATGAAGCATCTTATAATATAATAATGTGAATTTCTAATTACAAAATATATTAAACTTAATCTGTTATTTGTAACTTTAGTATTGACAAATTTGTTGTATGTAAAGCTAAATTTTATTTATTTGTTTTTTTAATGTTTCAAATTTTTATTTTGAATCATTAGATACCTAGAAATTTATAAGTAATTATAATCACATGAGAATGGGAAATGAGCACCAACAATATGCCAAAGATAGGAGAAACATTACACACCCTCGCTCTACTCCCGTGACGTTCCTATCTCTATTTGGAGAAACATTCATATAATAATTATTTGTGAATTTATAATTACAAAATATATTAAACTTAATCTGTTATTTGTAACTTTAGTATTGACAAATTTGTTGTATGTAAAGCTAAATTTTATTTATTTGATTTTCTTAATGTTCAAATTTTTATTTTGAATCATTAGATACCTAAAAATTTATAAGTAATTATAACTACATGAGAATGGGAAATAAGCACCAACAATGTGCCAAAGATAGGAGAAACATTACACACCCTCGCTCTACTCTCGTGACGCTCCTATCTCTATTTGGAGAAGCGCTTATGGTGCTCAACTTAAAGTTGATGTTGCTTACTGCATTCATGTCCTTGTTCACTGATTGGATACGACATGAAACTAGACAATATTGCCTAAAATTTTGGATTTTCTTAAATATGAATTCATTTTCTTTTTCTTAATGATGACGAATACCACAACAAAGAGAAATTAAAGTGTATCGAATTACATTGATAAAGAGATATAAATTGAATGAGAAAAAAATACTTGTACAAACCATGTAAAGTATGTACACAATCTACTTCTAGATTATTCAAAATAAAAAAATCATAGCGAAATTAAAATATCATTCGATGACTAATAAAAGTATGTAAAGTGTATGTGAATTTAAGTTTATACAAGTAATCATTTCTTAAATTGAATAGTTAATTTGATTAAATTTCTTCAACTTCTTGGGGGCAAATAAGGACAATTTGGCAATTTGCAATGAGTGACATTTTTCTGCAAGAGCTTTTACTGATTATGAAGATCTTGTCTAGAAATATAACTAGGATTAAGCTTGAGTCGATAAAATTTAACAAGGAATAAGAAAAGTTTTTGTTTCTAGTATAAGAAGCAAGAAAGAAAAGTTGGCAGTCCATCTTTGCTTAAGGTACATGTATAAACATCTTAATCATTAATTTTTGTTTCAACAGTGTAGCTGCACCCTCACTTAAGAGGAACTACTAAATCCATAATTATATTACTACACCACTCAAATCGGTGATATGGAACAATGTATTTTACCAATTCAATAATAAAATATTTCCATTCAAAAGACGTAAAACTTTTTTGTGATTATAGTCGAATCTTCTCTACTTGATGCAGTAACTTGACAATATTTAGCAGGTTAAAGATGTTTTCAAATAATCTCCTTTCTAAATTTCATAACATGCACACAATTTATCTAATTGGATTTCTTCAGGGGAGTTCGTTTGCAAAATATAGATGACGAAAACGAAAGCAATAACTAACTAAAATAACCGTTCCATAACATAGAGGTTGGCAAAAATTTAACCTTAGCTTAATAAAATTCAAACACAATTTACATAACCAAATTTGTATGCAAGCTTGCAAATTAGCTTGGCCTTAAAATATACTCGAACATAGAAAAAGTTCAATATATAGAGGCTGAAAAGGAGAAATAAATAGATCCCACAACTCGATTCTTACAATGATTTGTATTGCTCAATAAGATGAGACGCATGAAGGCGGGATGTAGGGGTCACGGTGCAACCCAGTTTTTTCAAATAAGAAATCTGCAAAACAATTAATAGGCTTATCACAGTCCTAAGACAGATTTCCACTCCTAAAGAAACAACCCCCCCCCCCCCCCCAAAAAAAAAATGCTTGCACAATACTCCCCATCTCTCCACCCAATCATGATCAAGAAATAAAAGAGAAGTTATCTACAATAAAGTAAATACAAACAACCAATGAATCTCAAAGGAAAGAGGCAAAGTGAGTGATATTGCAAACGTTTTGTGGAAACGGAGAAAACAATTTGAAGCTTCAAAACAAAAACCATTAAAATTTCTAAAAAAATAAAATAAATGAGCCAAAGTAATGTGGCACCTCCACCATTAGGAATATTTGTAATCTATCAATATGTATGAGAATAGCAACAAAACAAAAAGTGAACAGGGTAAGAATTACGACACAGTAAACTATCAAGTCCTAATCATTAAACTCATTACTACAAAATCATTAAAACAAATTTTGATATATAAATTAAGAACCATATTTTGATAAGAGTACACAATAGTTTGCATTGTGCTAACATAATAAACAGTAAAAATATACACAATCGCAATGCAAACAAAATTATTCAATTTATTTATAGAGAATTTCACTATAAAAATAGTTTTTTTTTAAACCAACAATGAAACTCATTCGAAAAGGAATGTAGAAAGCAAATTTAAATAATTTATCTGATGTTTAAAAGTTTTGTAATTCTCTGAACTCTTAAACCAAATAAGTCATTGAATGAATCACATTAGAATTGCATAAATTTTGTATTTCTATGAACTTCTTAGGGTGAGTAACTTTGTATTTTAACTGTCATTAACCATACACCTTAAGACAAGAATGAACCAAAAATATTAAAATGTGAAAGGTATAACATGCCCGTGAAATCCTACCTGCTTGACAGTTGGTGTTGCCGAACCCATTGCATTCTCAATCCTCAGTTTCAGGAAATGTTCCTGAAAAGTGCCAAATATACTCTCTAGTCTCACCTTTAATATCAGAACTAACAGGAAAATTCATGGATTGCTATGTTCACATGTCAACCCCCCAAACAAATAGTTTTATGTAAACCATCCAGTAGCAGGGGAAAAACTATCAAACGTTTTGCATAGTTTGGGTGAAGTGTAGATTTATTAAGATCATCAGTGAAAGGATCTTGTTGAAATTAAAGGGATCAGATGGAAAAGGAGAAAATGGAGAGACTTTGAATAATGAGATATGATTATTTGAGATGAGTTGTATGATACAATACACTACCACCTATTTATACTAATGACAATATTCTACTAACATCATAAGACCCCTAAAACAATAAGAATGCCAATATTCTACCAGATCTCATAAAGATCTAAATAATAACTAGCGAAAGTACAGCAAACCTGTTTTTCCCTCATAAGATGAGCACGTTTATCAGCAGGAATCTGCTCCCATCTCAAAACCTGCAAGGAAATAAATATCAGATTTCAAACAAGATATGTAGGAGTTCCATTTCATCTAAAGCTCCCAGTATCTTAGAAATGAAACCACATTTGGTTTCAGCAACATCTAAAAGCACTTACATATTGAGCATACTGAAATGCTTCGTCACAGCTTAAGCAAGACTTCAGTGTATTCAACAAATCCTGAAATTGCAATTAGAAATCAAGGCAATGAAAAACAGTTAATTGCAAGACACCGCAACTTAAACAGTTGTCTCATATGAGATTGCACAACATATGTCAAAAGAAGTAATGAGAACAATATTTGACAGACTTCTGTCAGCAAAGGCAAGTGTTTGTCTGGCAAGAGGGAGAAAGAAAAAATAAAATTATTTGTCTTCTTTCTGGAAGATACTTGAGAAAAGAATATGTAGATCAGCATATGTGCCCAAACCCTTAATCACTCAACCTTAAGTAACTCCCGATATCAATTTCAAGTCTAATGCATTTAAATATTGGAAATGTTCAACACAACCTGAACAATAATAAGCTCATCCCCTTCACACTCTAAGTTAATAGTAAATGTCAAAGAATGCATGAATCCAACCCAAAGAAGCGTTCCACATAACTGAAAGTTGGTTAATGTGAAATAAATATACAAGATAGCGATAGGCAGTACAAAACAAGCAGCCCCGAAAGATACAGATATTGCTGGACCTTGTATTTGTTTCTCTTCTGTGTAAGCCGTTCATCAATTACAAAACCAACCTGTACATCCAATAGGAAAAAATGATTTAGTTACCAAATAAGCAAATTTAATTATATTCATGCTGTGCATCCTACAATAATTATGTAGAAAAGAAATCCTGAAATTCATAACGCACAATATCTGTGAAATGCCTCATTTACCAATCCCCACCAATTATATTCAAGATAGAATATAATGAAAATCATTCATATATTATAATAATAATTTAAGAGAGCTACTTAGCGGCATTGTAGGCACTGTTTCCTTGAAATCAATATTAAGGAACTTGATCAATTCACTGAGCTCATAGTTTCCAACACTAAGAAACCCCACATAAGTGTCAGTGTAGTTATTGAGTTCAAGCACTTCTATTTGAAAGATTAGTACAGATAGAGATATAATAGAAACCATTCATGTGCCTTTACCTAAAAGCTTGAGCTTTTGAGAGAGTTAGTTCATGATATGGTATCAAAGCCTCTATGACCAAGTTTAGAGTTCAATCCTTGCAGTCCACATTCTTCTAAATAAAAGTTGAATTTCAGCACATGGTAAAAATGAGCCTGTGCATTGTCCAACCTTCAAGCCCAAAGGGCTCTTGCGTGAGTGGGGGTGTTAGAGATATAATAAAAACCATTTATGTGCCCTCATCTAACAATTTAAGCTTTTGGGAGAGTTGGTTCATGACAAGTACAAAAGAGATCTTTCTTGGGATAAAATTTCCTCTCTTTGCTATGCGCTTCATCACATGGATTTTTTTAATGGGACTTCCATCAGATATGCAAGGGAACTGAAGCTTGCACTGATGTTTTCATCTTTTCCTACAGACTTCACATTTTGTCTTTAGTTTTTGGAGGATTCATGACCCTATTGATTTGTTACCTCTCTTGCACATTAGCCTTAATTTTTAGTGGGGGGAAATACTATAGTAGAAGACAACTTCATGACATTAGTTTTGCTCTACAGAAGGACTACCATGGACTGGAAAAAAAACTTACTTATATTAGGTTGGTGAGTTTTGAGAATTTAGAGAACAACCCTCAAGTAGGGAAAACAGTATCTTCCTCTCTTCTAAAGTTTTTTTTATTATGGTCTTATGGAAACTTTGTTTACTTCAATATTATGCATTTGCATATAAAGTATATCCATGGCTTACTTATGTGTCTGTATATCTTCGATGGTTCTTTCTTTTTTGCAAGTTCAAATTACTAAAAGAACGTATCTAGTAAGAAGCGTGAATCACATTTTAATAAAATAATTTCAAAATATATTTCATCGGATCAAGTTCGCAACACTTTTTTCTTTAATTATATAAATAACTTACTTGTATATATATATATATATATATAGAGAGAGAGAGAGAGAGAGAGAGAGAATAATATAATATATAAAGTCACCTTGTCAAGCAACCTCTTTGGATCTTGAAATGCTTTCTTTTTGGCCCATTGATGGAATAAATGGGAAACAACAGATTTGTCCTCGACACTAAATCTGCAAAACATTAATATGTAATGATTTAAATCAATTTTTTTGAAAATCAATTACTGCTTAGATCAGTAACAAATAATCATAATATAACTATCACATTAAGGAGAGAAACCTCCTTAAGAAATTACTGCCATAGTTTGCCTCTGCAACTTCTGCAAGCTCATTGGAAGCCTCACTAAAATGATTATTGAGTAAGTCATTAGGCATAGGGACCACATCTGCTTCAGATTGTTGCTCTTTTATCGACAGATCAGCGGTACACTTAGCAGTTTCCTTTTGAAGAGCTTCTTTCTTTATCTGTAGTTCTTGTATATTTATTTCACCCTACATAAGCATATACCATTCACTGACTGCATACTTTTATACACAGCTGAGCATAAATGTGACACTAGCAGAACTTAGGTACATGCTAGGAAGAAGATGAAGCATTATGTTAAGAGACACAGAAAGGAAAAGCGTTTTGGAATATGGTCTATTAGATATCATCCATAAACACAATTCCAGATAAAGACTCTAACTCACTCTCTTTAGTTATGAAACTATATGTTCAAAATTATCAGATATAGATAGAATTTTAATAAAATTAACTTCAAAAAAAATTCTCTAAACATGAACTGTTGACTGTTGTAGATATATCTGTTAGCAATGCATAGGAATATATGAAATCCCTATAGTTAGGATTAGGAAATCCAAGGAGCTGGTAGTGAGAGGCTGCTGAGAGTGTTTCTCTCTAGCAATGTTGAAACTCAAATTGGCATCCAAGGAGCTGGTATTTTTTTTTCTATCCGGTTGCGATCAACTCCTATGATTGCAAAACTTTGATTGAGAAAAAATGCCACTGGAAATTGGTCTCTTATTGGGTGAAAACATGAGGCAGATGTTCAGAATTGGTATGATATTCAATTTTTTTTTGGTGTGATTGGGGCCAAGGCCCCTGAGCACAGTCAGGAAAACAATATAGAAGAGAAGGATATTTTCATTTCATATCTTCAGACTTTACAAAAGGTTAGGTTATATAGGCTGTACATTCTAAATATAACTCCTCAATCATAGGAGCTATACAATCGCTATCCCTAGAAGTTAGGAGAGTCAATTATCTAAACAAATCTTTTCTATTTACTACAATATCTAAATAAATCTTTCTATTTTCAACAGCTCCTAACTAACTAAGACACTCCTAGGCAAAGAAACCCCAGCAAGGTCTTGCAAAACGAGACCACCACATCCTTGAGATGGTGTCTGAAGCACATGTAAGCCCACACCATAAGAGCGGTAGAGATTAGCCAAAAACTCAGCCACTATATTGCCTTCCCTCAACTCATGGGAAACTCTAATATTCCAATCCTTGGAGATGTACTCCCTGATTTGAGAGACAATCTCGAAGAAAGGATGATGGCAAGGGACTCCCTCATTCACGAGCTTGACTGCACTGTATTGACTCTCTGTTTGCTTTACATGGAGTTGGAATATTGAATATAAATTATGGATATTCTACTATGTTTGGGGTACTAGGATATGTTTTTAATATTAAAATATTATTTTTGAAGTTTACAAGTCAAGATTATGAGTTGAGTTTACTCCTCCTCCACAAGTTTACTTGAACTCTTTAGTTTGACAAGTGGTGACAACAACTTCAAATATTTCATAATCTTGATAAATGTAACAGCCCCAGATATATAGAATTAGGAGATTATCAAAGGGAACAACTATTACTTTAACAGAAAGAATAAGGATTTCAAACAAACTTTTATTTTATAATTTGATAGTCACAATAGATTATAAAAAGGCAGCCATGACATACCTGAACCTCTAGAAGATGGTGAGGGATTTCTTTCAGAAATCGTGAAGGTTGAAGCATCTAAAGACAAGTAACATTAGCAAAATCCAACAGAAAAAATATCTGAGTTGAAAGTTATGCAAGACAAACCTGCCAGTTTGAATCCATCATAACATAGAGAATAAAAAGCTTCTGCCGAGCACGAGTCATTGCAACATATAATAAACGTCTTTCTTCCTTAGAATCATATGAGAATTAAAATCATAACCAATCTAAACAATCTAGTAGGAGACAGATTAACTTATGAATAATTCATCCAACTATCAAGCAATAATAATGTACCTCAACTAAGGCCCCGGTGTCCTTTACAGTACCTTTGTAATCATGTAATAGAGGGATCTCAGACTCATTTGCCTATTTCATATACCAAAACATCAGTCAAGGAAGCACAGCTAAAAAAAATGGTTATCCATAACCTTTCGTAATAACACACTAAACAAACCAAGGAAATATGATCCATGAACAAGGAAGTCACAGATCAAAAGTCAACTCACAACAAAGATTAATTCCTCCACCTTGTGAACTGCAACATTGCGCTAACTTTGTGACTTGATATTTAATTTGTTGAAAACTATGTAAATAGTGTTAGATTCATTGTATAAGCTAACCAAATCATGTAATTATGGTAATTATGATCTTTATATTTATTGTAATAGGTCTATATAATTCAACCTCCATTGTGTAGTTCAGACACATGGTTTCACAATCTCTGTGCTTCTTTTTCCTCTGTTTCACCATACTGAATTTTATCCCTAACAAAGTGGCAATCAATCTCAATGTGCTTAGTTCTCTCATGAAAGACAGGATTTGAGGATATATGTAGTGCAAGCAAATTGTCGCATACGAGTTTCATTGGTTGTGATTCACGTATTTTCAACTCTTTAAGTAACTGCCTTAACCAAATGAGTTCACAAGTTGCAGTGCCCATCGCTCGATATTCAACTTTTGCACTTGACCTGGTGACTATAGTTTGATGACATACAAAAGTTGTGCATCAAGCTTCTTCCATTCAGAAAGATCAACCTTTGGGACATCTGCAAGTTTCGTGGTAAGATGCTCTGACTACCACTGTCCTGCAAACCAAACCTTTATCAAAGTCGCCCAAGACTTGTAAGTGGCTGACCCGGTCAATTTTTTAGTTGTAATTGACGGGACGTTGATGTTGGTCAACACGACGGGGCTTTTGGAATCAGAAGAAGCAAATGAGTTTCCTGAAACACTTGAGATAGCTTCGCCCATTGCGAGAAATCAAAGTAAGATGACTAAAAAATAAAGGAAACACCTAGAATAGGTCCAAAAGGGACTAGGCAGTTCTGGAATCAACAAAACGCAACAAAGGAACGTAGCAAAACGCCCAAAAATACAGTGGTTGAGGCACCCACAATTTGAAACACCACAGAAGCGGACAAGATGAGACCCGAAAAGGTTTAGGACATCTTCTACAGTGAATGTCGTCCAAGTCTGTGGAAGAACTGCGTCGGAAAGAGCTCTCATGCTCTCTGACGCGCTAGCCCGTGGATTCTGGTGCAGCGACTTGCGGTGACACGTGGTAAGGCAGACGGCTGCACGGTTTTGGGATCTAGATGGTCGGGGTGATGCAATTCTGATGCAGGAGGTTTCGCACCCAGATCTGCAGGTTGGACGGTCGCTGGAAAATCTACTAGAAAGAGGCGTGACAGTGAGGGAAATTATGCCGGAAAGAGGCGCAGCAATGAGAACTCACTGGAATTGAGTCTCGACGAGGAAGGGAAATTTGTCGCAGAGCAGTGGGCGCAACGGGTTAGGATTTAGATAGAGACAGGTTGAAACCTGCTTTGATACCAACTTGAAGAAAAAGGGATTATGGCTGAATTGTGTGTCTAATCAAACCATACATGATCTCTATATATAGGAGTTAGTATTAATTACAATTAATCACAGTAATACAATCCTGACATGCTGCAATCCTAATTGATCCTAGCATATATGCATGATATACTGCTATATTTAAAATATTCTAAATTATTCTAACATAACTAATGCCACATTAGCATACATAATAAGCTGTAATCTAATACCTTCTATATACTCTAATACTTTCCCCTCAAACTCAAGGTGGGTGAACCAATGCAAATTGATCAAACACCCTGAGTTTGTCTCTTAAAGCAGAAAACCAAAGATTAGACAAAGCTTTGGTAAGAATGTCTGCATTCTGACTCTGACTTCCAATGAGCAGTTGTGTGGTCAAGTTGCAATTTAATCAGGTGTAAATGTATATAAACATTTGAACATATGTTTGTGAAAAACATCAGAAATCACATATTCACCATATGACAAAGTATTGACGTGAAATCCCAATGATTAAAGGATTGGATTAATCCCATAATTATGAGATTATTAGCTGTAAATGTGTAATTATTAGGTGTATAGTTGTTTCCTTTTCTATTTTAGGCAGTAATCTAATATTGGTTGAAATTAAGGAAATTATTCCTTTTTGTTCCCATTTTCAGCCTGATAGTTAGTTTTCTTTAATGTATATATTGTAATCTTTTTATGATGAATAAACAGATCAGAGTTTCAATTCAAAAAACCTCTACTTTCATGGTATCAGAGCTGTCGTTATCCTGTAACCGTGAGTCCAAAAACAGGGCCAGGATTCTCCCATGGCCGACCCTCAAACACTTAGGTCTGCTGATGCCTCACGCGCACAGACCCTCCAACCAAACCCCACCGCGCAGCAAAATGCAGCACCCAGTTTCTCTACCGACATCAACCATCCCTTCCAAATAACCCAGCATAAACTCACTAGGTTAAATTTCCGAGAATGGTACCACTCTGTCCTTCTCGTGATCAAAGGGAAAGGGAAGATGGACTATCTCACTAGAGACATCTCTGCACTAGCTTCAACAGATCTGAATTATCAGACATGGGAAGCAGAGAACTCTATTGTGATGGCATGGTTGATCAACTTGATGGAGCCTAAAATATGTCAAACCTACTTATTCTACAACACAGCTCACGAAATTTGGAAAACTATCCAAGAAATGTACTCGGACCTTCAGAATTCATCTCAATGTGTTGAAATCCAATCTGCACTTCGCAATACACAGCAAGGAAGCAAGTCTGTGACTGAATACTATAACGTATTAGTTGCATTATGGCAAGAAATAGATCTTTTCTATACCATACAGTGGAAGTGTGCTGAAGACAGTAATGCTTGAAAAGGAAAGGGTCTTTGATTTTCTTCATGGACTCAACAAAGATCTTGATGAAGTGAGAGGTCGTATCCTTGGAGCTAAGCCACTGCCTACAATCAGGGAAGTCTTCGCTGAAGTTAGGAGGGAAGAAAGCCAAATGAAAGTAATGTTGAACATAACTCCAACTATAGAAGAAATCCACCAGCTTGGCTCAGCCTTATTCTTAAATTGGGGGGAGTCCAACAAGAGCCACTGCTCCAAAGATAGCAAGCTGTGGTGTGATCACTGCCAAAAGCCTTACCACACCAAGGAAACATGCTGGAACATCCACGGAAAACCCGCGGATTGGAAGCCTCGCAGTCAATGGAGACAAAATAATTCTGCACATGTGGCTCAAACTAATGCAGAAATCAATACTCCAAACACAACTCCATTCACTGTTGAAGAAATCGAGATGCTAAAGGACATGCTCCAGCAGTCCAGAACCAAGCATACTGCACCTGCCAACTCTTTTGCTCAGGTTGCACAATGAGGTAACTCCTTTCTTTCAAAACAGGAAAATTCTGCAGAATGGATTGTTGATTCAGGAGCGTCAGACCACATGACTGGGTCTGCAAATATGTTTTCTTCCTATAAAAGGTGTGAAGGTGAGATAAAAATTACAGTGGCAGATGGAAGTTCCTCTCTTGTGGCTGGTTTTGGTGATCTGAATTTGTGTGGTTGAAGTTTGAAATCTGTTCTTTATGTTCCTAACTCGAAATACAACTTAATTTTAGTTAGCAAATTTTCCAAGGATCAAAATTGTGCAGTAATTTTTTCTTCTACTGGTTGTGAATTTCAGGATTTGGACTCGGGGATGATGATTGGCAATGCTGAGGAACGAAGTGGTCGTTATTTTTCCTTGGTTCTTCTTCAAAACTTCAAGTACAATCAAAGGTTTCCCTGTCTACTATTTCAGATTCTAATGTAATGCTTTGGCACAAATGCCTAGGTCATCCTAGTTTCAATTATCTTAAATTCTTGTATCCAAAGTTGTTTCTCAATAAAGATGTTTCTTCTTTCCAATGTGAAAACTGTATTATTGCAAAACAACCTAGAAAACATCATCCTGAGCACTCTCATCAAAATTCTAAACCTTTTCACCTCATCCATAGTGACATATGGGGTCCTGCCTGAGTCTCTAACCTTACTGGAACAAGATGGTTCATTACTTTTATTGATGACCACACACAAATATGTTGGACCTATCTTATGAAAGACAAATTCGAGACAAGTGTCATTTTCAAACAATTTCATAACCTTGTCAAAAACGTGTTTCAATCCACTATTCAGATTTTTTGAACTGACAATGACAAAGAATATTTTTCTCATGAACTTGCAAATTACTTTACTAAGCATGGCATATTCCATCAAAGTACATGTGTTTACACTCCTCAACAAAACGGTATAACCGGAAAAAAAAATCGTCATATTCTTGAAGTTGTTCGTTCCCTCATGATTGCAAGTAATGTCCCACATTCTTTTCGGGTGAAGTTGTTTTAACCTCTACATATGTTATTAATAGGCTTCCTTATAGAACTCTTAATTTTCAAACCCCTTTGAGTTGCTTACACAAATGTTTTCCCTATGTCAGACTCCTTGAGTCACTTCTTCCTAAAATCTTTGGGTGTATTGTGTTTGTTCATAACTCTAGTCCCACTCAGGGCAAACTTGATCCCAAAGCCATTAAGTGTATCTTTGTTGGTTACTCACCCTCTCAGAAAGGGTACAAGTGCTACTATCCTTCCACAAAAAGGTTTCATATCTCATATGACACTACCTTCCTTGAACATCAACCCTTCTTTCCCAATGTTTCCCTTCAGGGGGAGAACTCAAGTGAAGATAAACATTGGAATCCTTCCATATCCCTTCCTATCTTACTTCCCAATTTATCTTCAGAGGAGCCTACCATTCAAAATCCTAAACCTATACAGCTTATACCTCAAGGAGAAGAACCTGAGAAACAAGTGCAAGGTGGACTTCGGGTCTACTCTAGGAGACCACGAATTTCTTAGCAAAACCAAACACCAGAACTAGGGCCAAATCAAATGGAAGGCACACAGGTTGATGAAGGTGATTGCACAGTTAATGACTTAAATGCTACTGTTGATGATCTATTGTTGTTAGAAAGGGAGTTAGGTCCTGCACTGAACATCCCATATCTAATTATCTCTCTTATTCTAAGCTATCATCAAGGTACAGGGCTTTCATCACAAAGATTGATCAAATGGAGGTTCCCAAAAATGTTCATGATGCTCTTCAAGATCCAAAATGGCGAAGTCCTGTAATGGAGGAAATGAATGCTCTAAATGAAAACAAGACATGGGATGTAGTAGACCTTCCTGAAGGAAAAAAGGTGGTAGGATGCAAATGGATCTTTACCATAAAAATAGGAGCTGATGGAATCATAGATCGATACAAGGCAAGGTTGGTAGCTCAAGGGTATACTCAAACCTATGGTATTGACTATGAAGAAACTTTCGCTCCAGTAGCCAAATTAAACTCTATCAGAGTCCTCATTGTGGGAAAGAATCTCGATGATGAGAATATAATCACGTGGGTTACTGCTGTAATAAGTCAAATAGATATGTTAGGAAAGTTTATAATCTGGTTTTCTAGAATTAGAGATTTGATTTATTTTATTTCCTAAAATAGTTTTGTTTCCTTTCTAGTGTAGGGTTTCTCTTGTATAAAATCTGACCTATGTAACAGAATTGCATTTATGAAATACAAAAGTTATTTACCAATTTACAAGATGGTATCAGAGCAGTTTCGATTAGAGACTGCTCCTGGTTTCCGCTGAAACACTCATCTCTAAACTGATTGGCCTTCATTGCCAACAGTTCTCGGCCTTCATTGCCGTTCTCGGCCTTCATTGCCGTTTTTTATTTGGTTCCATAAAGAGTGTCCAGCACACCTCCAATTTGTGCCGCAGCACACCTAGTTTTTCTGGTTCCATAAAGAGTGCCGCAGCATACCTCCAATTGTGCCGTGTGAACAGTGTTGGGATTTGTTTAAGTGTCACGGCACACCTCTAATTTGTGTCGCGTGAATAGTGCCACAAATCCATAAATCGAGGGATTGTTTTTTTTTTCCAACTGTAGTTGATCGTTTATGGTGTGTTGAATATGTCACACGAAGAGAACAAATCTGAGTCCACCACTCTCAACCAGGAAGAAATAAACAAGATGAGAGCTTTCCTTACCAACCTTGAGAAGCCTTCAGGTACTTGTTCTCTAGCCTATTCAGGTAAGCTTTCATTTTCTGTTGGATTAAATACTTCAGATATAACCTTTATTAACTCTTGGATCATGGACTCCGGAGCCACTAACCACATGACTCACTCATCCAAATGGCTTTCAACATACACCCCATGTCCCAGTAATAGGAAAATAGCCACAGCCAATGGGTCCTTAACAACAGTAGCAGGAATAGGAGATGTCGAAATAAACCCATTGTTGACCTTGAGAAATGTTCTCCATGTCCCTAAATTATCTACCAATCTTGTCTCCATACACAAACTTACACAAGATTTATGTTGTAGTGTGATTTTTCACAACAATTATTGTGTATTTCAGGACAAGGATTCGAGGAGGACGATTGGACATGCTAGGGAAAAGGACAGCCTCTACTATCTTGAGATACCAAGTCAATCTATAATACTCAAGAGTGAAATACCAAGTTCCTTTATGTCAGAATCTGTCCTGTCAAACAAAGAGAAGATCTTACTTTATCATTCTCATTTGGGGCATCCATCATTTATGATCATTAAGTTTTTGTTTCCCTCTTTGTTTACAAATCTGAGTGTTGAGAGTTTTCATTGTGAAGTATGTGAATTTGCCAAACACAAGCATGTATCTTTTCCAATCAGTAATAAAAGAAGTTCTGTTCCTTTCTAGGTTATCCATAGTGATATTTGGGGTCCATCTTCTATCCCTAACATTTCTGGGGCAAGATGGTTTGTCACTTTTATTGATGATTGTACTCGTGCCACCTGGCTTTTCTTACTTAAACATAAGTCTGATGTTAGTATCATTCTTCCTAATTTCTGCTCCATGATAAAAAATCAATTTGGAGTCAATATCAAAAGGTTTAGGACATATAATGCCAGAGTTACTTCAATCAAACACTCACTCCTTTTTTCCAAAAAGTGGGAATTGTCCATGAGTCATCATGTGTTAAGACCCCACAACAAAATAGGGTAGCTAAAAGGAAAAATGGTCACCTTCTTGAAAAGACCCGAGCCCTCTTATTTCAAAACCATATGTCCAAAACTTTTTGGGGGGAAGCTGTCCTTACAGCAACCCATCTTATAAACAGATTGCCCTCTCGAATTTCGGACTTCAAGAGTCCTATGGACATCTTCTCATCCTTCTATCCAAACCTAAAGACCACAAATAACCTTATTCCTAGAATTTTTGGTTGTACAGTCTTTGTCCATGTCCATGGTCCAAACAGGGGAAAATTAGATCCAAGGGCTCTAAAGTGTGTTTTTGTGGGCTATTCCTCAACTCAGAAAGGATATAAGTGTTACCACCCTCCATCAAAGAAAGTTTATGTCTCGGTGGATGTCACCTTCAATGCACAAGAAACTTATTTCACCAATCCTTATCTTCAGGGGGAGAATTCAATACAGGAAGATAAGGAAATTTCACCTGAACCTGAACCTGAATCCATGTATGAAATTTCACCTCCTCCACCTCCTCAGTCTCCCAGTTTGTCCCCTGTCCTCAACCAAATCCCGTGTCTCACTCAACTCCTAGAAATAGGAGGTTTGGCAAGGTATTCACAAGAAGGAACGTGGCTGTCCCAGAACTTACGCAGGCTCAAGAGTCTAACTTGAATTATTTGAATGAGGTAACAATTTCTAACTCTCCACTACAAGATGAATCTGAATTTCAGGAAGATGATGATGACCTAAACCTACCAATTGCTGTTAGGAAAGGTACCTGAGAGTGCACTAAACGTCCTTTATATCCTCTTGCAAATTTTCTGTCCTTTAAAAATTTCTCACCATCTCGTAGAGCCTTTCTTGTAAGCCTAAACTCCATTGCTATCCCTACCAAATTATTTGAAGTATTGACTAATGAAAAATGGAAGCAAGCCATGAATCTGGAAATGGAGGCTTTAGAAAGGAATCAGTCTTGGGAATTAGTAGAATTACCAGCAGGAAAAAAATAAGTGGGCTGCAAGTGGGTATATACGGTGAAGTATAAAGCTGATGGGTCTATTGAAAGATACAAGGCTCGATTAGTAGCCAAAGGGTATACACAGACCTATGGGATTGACTACCTAGAGACCTTTGCCCCTATTGCCAAAATGAATACAATAAGGGTCCTGTTGGCAATTGCTGCTAACTACAGCTAGGAGTTACAACAGTTTGACGTGAAGAATGCATTCTTGCATGGAGAATTGCAGCAGGAGATTTATATGGATATTCCACTAGGTTATGACAAGAACATGACTGCTCACACTGTGTGTAAATTGAAGAAGGCGTTGTATGACCTCAAGCAATCACACCGGGCATGGTTTGGAAGATTTGAAAAAGTTATGTTGACTATGGGATACAAACAAAGCCAAGGGGACCACACTCTTTTTATTAAACACTCTCCAACAGGGGGAGTTACCATTCTTCTGGTATACGTTGATGACATAATAGTGACCGGTAATGATGATAGAGAGAAACAAGTTTTGAGCCGGCACTTGGCCAAGGAATTTGAGATCAAGGCTTTGGGAAGATTGAAGTACTTCCTTAGAATTGAGGTTGCTCGCTCTAGAAAGGGAATTTTCATCTCTCAACAGAAATATATCACAGATCTTCTCAAAGAAACGGGCAAGACAGCATGTAAGCCGGCAAGTACTCCCATAGATCCTAATCTAAAGCTTGGAGTTGCAAAAGAGGATGCTGCAGTAGATAGGGAAATGTATCAACGAGGTGGGAAGACTAATTTATCTTTCTCATACAAGACCGAACATAGCATATGCAAGTGAGTGTAATCACCAGCTTCATGCACAGTCCAAAAGAGATCCATTTGCAAGCTGCCCACAGGGTACTTCAGTACCTTAAAGGAACACCAGGAAAAGGTATCCTATTTAGAAGGAATGAAGGATTGATACTTGAGGCCTATCTTGATCGATGTTGATCTTGCCGGTTCCATTGTGGACAGAAGATCAACTTTAGGTTACTGTACTTTTCTTGGTAGAAACCTTGTAACTTGGAGAAGTAAGAAACAAAATGTAGTAGCTCGGTCTAGTGCTGAAGCAAAATTTCGAGCAATGGCTCAAGGTGTGTGTGAACTACTTTGGTTAAAGATCATTCTAGAAGATTTAAAGATTAAGTGGGATGGTCCTATCAGGCTCTATTGTGATAATAAATCTGCAATCAGCATAGCACACAATCCGGTACAACATGACCGAACGAAGCACATCGAGATTGATAGACACTTTATCAAAGAGAAGCTGGAAAGTGGTCTAATCTGCACACCTTATGTCTCCTCACAGAGTCAACTTGCTGACGTGTTGACAAAAGGGTTGAGCAGTTCAGTATTCAACACAATTGTTTCTAAGCTGGGAATGGAAAATACCTATTCACCAGCTTGAGGGGGAGTGTGGGAAAGAATCTCGGTGATGAGAATATAATCACGTGGGTTACTGCTGTAATAAGTCAAATAGATATGTTAGGAAAGATTATATTCTGGTTTCCTAGAATGAGAGATTTGATTTATTCTATTTCCTAAGATAGTTTTGTTTCTTTTTTAGTGTAGGGTTTCTCTTGTATAAAATTTGACCTAGTAACAGAATTGCATATATGAAATACATAAGTTAATTACCAATTTATAAGACTCATCTCTCTTGCTGCGAATCTTGATTGGGAATTGCACCAAATGGATGTGAAGAATGCATTCCTAAATGGAAACTTGGAGGAAGAAGTTTATATGAAGCTCCCTCCAGGCTTTGAAAAAAAAAAATTTCAGGTATGGTGTGCAAGTTGAAGAAGTGTTTATATGGACTAAAACAGTCCCCTAGAGCTTGGGTCACCAACTTCAGCTTGGCTATGAAACAATTTGGGTACATACAAAGACAGGCAGATCACACCCTCTTTCTCAAACAAGCTGAAAATGGGAAGAAGGTAGTTCTTATTGTCTATGTAGACGATATAGTCATTACTGGAGATGACACCCAAGGAATTGAAAGACTTAAAAGTCAACTTCAGGCAGAATTTAAGGTAAAAGACCTTGGACACTTAAAATACTTTCTTGGGATGGAAATACCAAGGAGCAAGAAAGGCATTTTCATTTCCCAAAGGAAATATATCCTTGATCTGCTAAAGGAGACAGGAAAACTGGGGTGCAAGGCTACTAGAACACCATTGGACAGAAATTGGAAACATAACCTTAATGAAGAAGATCCTCCTGTGGAGAGGGAATCCTACCAACGCTTAGTAGGAAAGTTGATCTACCTATCCCTCACTAGACCTGACATTACTTACAGTGTAAGTGTAGTGAGTCAGTTTATGCATTCTCCTACCAAGAGACATTTAGAAGCTGTAAACCAGATCCTTCGCTACCTAAAAGGGACTCCTAGCAAGGGACTGTTGTTCAAGAAAAATGATTACTGAGGGATTGAGTGCTACGCAGACGCAGACTGGGCTGGCTCTGTAGAAGACGCCAAGTCAACTACTGGGTATTGCACTAAAGTATGGGGAAATGTTGTGACTTGGAGAAGCAAGAAACAAACTGTTGTTGCAAGAAGTAGTGCTGAAGCAGAATATAGGGCAATTGCACAAGGAGTCTGTGAACTTATTTAGATAAGTAGATTACTACAAGACCTATTTATTCCACTTGAAGGCCCTATGCAATTGTACAGTGATAGTAAATCAACTATTAGCATAGTTCACAATCCTGTACAACACGATAGGATGAAGCATGAGAGGATTGACAGGAACTTCATAAAGTCAGAAATTGAAAATGAAACTTTCAGCCTACTTTATGTGTCTACCAAGTCACAAGAAGCTGATATGTTTACAAAACCTTTAGTGAAGTCAAAATTTCACTCAAATGTTAGCAAGCTAGGAATGATCGACATTTATTCACTAGCTTGAGGGGGGTTGTTGACGTGAAATCCTAATGATTAAGGGATTGGATTAATCCCATAATTATGGGATTATTAGCTGTAAATGTGTAATTATTAGGTGTATAGTTGTTTCCTTTTCTATTTTAGGTAGTAATATGATATTGGCTGAAATTAAGGAAATTATTACTTTTTGTTCCCATTTTCAGCCTGACAGCTAGCTTTCTTTAGTGTATATATTGTAATCTTTTTATGATGAATAAACAGATCAAAGTTTTGATTCAGAGAACCTCTGCTTTCACAAAGTAAAGAAAATATTCATCTACTTGCTTTTGAGCTTATCAAAGAGCAATGTTCTAAATATTATCACATACCTTAACTATGAAGACAACATCCCACTCTAAACCTTTTGCCTACAAGTCACAGAAGATTAAACTTGCATTACTGTTGAGCTAGACTCCATATGTTACTAATTAAGTGAGATAGGTACCTGATGAATGGTAGTCAATGTCACAGAGTTTTCATTGTTCTTCCTCCGAGCACGAAAATTTTCTCTCTCACGCTCAAATAAATAATCTAAGAATGCTTTTAGCACAAAAATGCAGCCTTTATCTTCTGGCATTTCCCTTTCTCCTTTTACCTCAGCAAATTTGGTAGACAGGAAGTCAGAGACATCATCTAATAGGCATTGACGAACCTGAAGAAATGTGTAATTCAAGCCATGGATGAACAAAATCTAAGTAAGAATGAATTCAACATGAAAATAAAAAAAATATGAAGTTATATTTAAAATTATAACATTCAGAACAATATGTTCCTTCAAACATTACATGCCATCAATGCATATTGCATACAATTTATTCCAAAATAGCTTCTATCTTCAAAAGGACCCTTGTTGTATAATGAGTATAATCACATTTATGTTTGTTGAAATGTGTATTCATGTATGCTCATTTAAACCCTAATAATTGCAATAACAAGAGACTTTTAGAGAACTAGCTGACTTAGAGTTCAACTTCTCAACTGTTAGAGAATAGTTATTAGGGTATTATTTGATATTAGGTTAGGCTTGTCTCTCCTGAACTGATCTTTAGTTGTTAGTATAAATACAGAGACTGGGAGACTAACAACATTTAGTTAGTCATTCCCATTCATAATTCTCTCTTGATCTTTTCTAACATGGTATCATAGCTTAGGTTAGAGAAAACCCTAGCTCCTGCTTTACCCAAAAAAAAAAAAAGAAAGCTTGAATGCTTCATATTCAGCTGATCGATCCTTCACAAGGGTTAGAAATTTTTTTCGTCCACTACTGAGGAGTGACGACGTTTTCATGGGATTCAAGGCGATTTGGGCATGATTTTTCACACCTTGATGTGCTACTTCATGCACATGGATGCGTGTGTGGTGCTTGTTGTGACCAAGGGTCTCGCTGCTGGCTACACAGGTGCGACCAAGGGTGTCGCAGCTATAGGAGCAGTTGTCCCAGATTCATGAGTTTTTGGCTGGCCAAGGTGTGATTTCAGTGTTGTTTGGGGTGTTTCTTTTGAGCCTAGCGACGTTCTTGCATTCTGTGAGTTGGGTTGAATCTAGAGAGGTGTGGTTTGGTGTTTTCCATTGGGTTGGGCATCTTTCGTTTGTTGTTTATGGTGTTTTGGAGGCGACAATCTTGGTTTTTTGCTGGGATGGTTATTTTGAGATTCGTTTGACATGGTAGATGGTCATTCCAATTCGAGTTCTAATAGTTCTGATGAGTCTAAGATTTCTACAACCTACGGTTATGCCTAAGGTGATTTTTGCTTCAGTTCAAACTATCAATGATAAGTTTGATGGAAACACTATGCTGAGTGGCGTAATACTATTAAGAAGCGTGCAAGAAAGGAAATAAAAGCACAATAAACAATACAATATTTAACATGGTACAGCCACTTTCACCTACTTACATGACCACTATAAAGGTAAAGGATAAAAAAACTCCACTAATAAAATCATTATAATATAATTTTTGCACAGATAAAGTTGCAAACCCTCATTACCCATATAACAACTTTTTGACAGATAAAGCTGCAAACTCTCTTACATTGAACAGAAAAAGTGGCAAACCCTCCTTCCTAAATTGACCACCCAGTAGCCTACTCTCTTTGTGGGCGTTTTCTGGTGCTGGAACACTACGGCGGTACATGGTAGGGCTTCTGAAGGCGCAGCATTAGGGTCTTTCCTATCCAATCAATCCGTGGCTGTAACTGTCAGCATCATACTCAGCAATCAGTGCACCTAGAAGGACTTAGCAGGAATGGGAGTAGCCAAGAACAACATTGGAAACTCGTGGTAGTATCCCATTTAGCTTTAGGTAACAATCACATGTGTGACCAAGAGTAGTTGCACTGAGGATGCTGACAGTTACAGCCACGAGGCCACGACCATTGTTCCCTCCATAATGACACTAATCAGAAGGGGATGAAAAGATCTGAGCAGCCATCAAAAGAGAGATTTGCCAAGGGCTGTGGAAAGATTATGCAAGAAGTTGTGCTGCATACACGCCTTCACACGTCAATGTATGGGCAAATGGTGCAAAAGTGTATGGCAGAGAATGAGATGGCATATGGAGGCTCGATTCAGGGGTTGGTCTGATCAGAGGATTCTTAACCTCACCAGAGGATGACTATAGCAAAGGACGAACAAGGTAGCTGAAGAGGTAAAACCTGCTGAGGTAGCCAAAGAACTGCCTAAGGATATCTCTATAAGTAGGGTTTGTCCCCCAGTAACTAATACAATGTAAAGAGAAAGAAAAGGATCTTAGAGGCAGAGCCCTTATTTTTGTGAATGTGTAAGTGAGAAGCATTGTAGACCCTACTATTATTCATAGTAGAGAAAAGGGCTATGTATAACCTGTAGTACAAGTTGTAATGCAAGAGACAACTGTGTAGCACAAGAGCACATATATATACAATATGTACTAATAATTACTATTAACTACACAACTACTATATCAACATATACTATAGAATTAGAGAGAGTTGGAGGAATTGTGTGTCAATTCACACACAAGGATATTGGTATTTATATACAAAAGTGGTACATTGAATAAGTAAACACTAATTCCTATGAAGTGATGATTACAATATCTAGTAATCATCACTTATGAGTCAGCTTTGAAACATGTGAAGCATGTGAAGCATGGCTTAATTCTAACATATACAAACACAACAACCATTTTTCCCTAATAAAAATCAATTGATAATAGCAACCCTAACTTTTATCTTGCATCAAATACTTACAGATCTGATGTCGTAGTCTTCATTCAGCAATGTCCCTCCATCAACATCAATGGTTGCCCGTTTCTCAAGAAGATATTTCTAAAATTCAAAGCTCATGGAATAATAACTATATCAATAGAATTTAAAGAATCATGGCATTGTATGGAGTGTTTTCATAAAAGAGCTATATGTTTATTTTAAAATTTATGAAAATCTATCTGTCAAAATTTATGTATATTCGGATTTGTCTAACAATAAAAGCAGCAAAAAGTTGAAAAGTATGGTGCCAGATCATGCAAGATAACTGAATGACTTTTGCTTCCATTACTGCTTTTCTACATCCTCATTCGCTATCCTGCTCACCAGAAATTTTTCACTTACAAACATTCCAGTAGAATGCATTGATGCAATTGTATTAAATATTAAAATATTAAAATATTACCATTACATCTCTATTCTTATATAAAAATGCTGAAACACTAGAATATTACTACTGGGCAAAATAAATTTCAGCCCCATAATATTACCACATCAGGTTTCTAAACTTTTTAGCCCCTTGTCTAATACTCCATAAGTTAGATATTTTATTTCCGACACTCCACATTAATCTTGCAATCCTAGCTTCTTTGTGCAACGATTCCCAAATCCAATACACGTACCCTTAAATTTTAACATGCTAAACATTCCACCAAAATGCACTAATACAATTGTATGATTGACACATGCACCCACAAGAATGTTTCATGGAGCTATAAAATATAAATATAAATATAGTTAAAAAATAAACAAAATAATAAGTTCAAACAACAGCTAAAAGCCACTTCGAACCAGCAGATTGTACCATTTTAAGAAAATACTAATAATCCATGGACTTAAACAGTAATTTTTTAAAGAGAAGAATTCCAAGTGAGGTAAGACAAACCTCAGGTATCATGTTTGCCACACTGGTTATGATTGCTGAGATTGATTTTTCCTGTCACAAATAGATATGGTATGTATTTCAAGTGAAGAAGTGTTTATTATGAGAGACGAAAGGAGTCAATCATAAGCATTGGATCCAACGTTATAAAAACCAATTTAACCGTTGAACCAAAAAGGAGAGTGGTTCATAGTTCAACCTGTGGTTGGACCAGAAGATATGATAGATATATTTAACATACATATATTTGAAAAAATAAATTAAATAAAGTAGCTAATTATTTTTTGTATCTACATCACTCAAAAAAAAATAATAGTAGTAATTTATTAAACTATTACTATTTCTATTAATTACTTTTTCTGCTTTGATGTCCTTATATTTTTCTAATATTTTTTATGTCCTTATCCAAAGGAAATCAAGAGCTGACCAATAAGAATGCGCCCTTAGGAAGATATCTATCATCATCAAAGGGAAAAGCAAATTCTCTCTCACAGGAAAAAGCCCTAGCTTGCACAAACTGTGGAATTCTCTCATAGGGAAAAGCAAACTACGATAACACACACAGACACACTCTCCTCCTTCCCCTCCCTAGAGCCGTGGTGCTGATTGCATGAAACATTGCCGTCGCTTATCTGCACGTACTCTTCTTTCTCCTCTCATCATCCACATTTTTATTGGGTTTGACCCGAATTCCATTGAAGATTGTTATTGATAGTTTCCTATTATATAGGAAGATTTGCGAAGATATGAAGATTTGTTAATATATGAAAGATATATAAAAGATATGATAGATTTGTAAAAGATATGTGAGAGATTTGTAAAGATATGTGAAAGAAATGAGAGACTTGACAGATATGAGATTTGTTTATCGTAGGGAACTAGGAAAGTAATAAAGAGACTCGGAGACCATGTAAGATTGCTTGAAAGCAAGTAAGTTTGCTTGCAAAACAAGAGTGGTGGGCCATAAATACTTGTATTGGGAATTGGTAGGGTTATTAGAATGAGAATGAGAGTTTGAGAGAGATTATCTTGTAAGACCTACAGACTAGATTTTTATTGATAGTAGATTTGACTATTCTCATCCATGGATGTAGGCATGTTTGGCCGAACCACGTTAAATTGTGTGTGATTTGTATTTTATGATTTTCCCATTACTAATATTTATGCATGCTTGTAAAGAAGAGGATGTGGTATTCCCTAACAAGATTGAAAGGGAATGTGGTATTCCCCCCAACAGTTTATTTTCTTCTTTCTAGTCTCACTTCTTCAATAGAGAGAAAAGCTATTGGGTAGCCATGGTTGATAATTGGGAGGAGCTCCTGTTCTGAGAAAAACTACACAGATCGGAGCTTTGATAGAGGGCCGGTCGTTTCCAATTCTTTCGATTTTTACTGGTTTTTTTTTCTATTTTTATTGGTTTAACCGCTCAAGCGGTTTTATAAGTGAATTCCAACCATTGTAACATCCGGTCTACAATCTGACTGGTTCAGACCGGTTTTTACAACACTAATTGGATCTTATAGGAATGATCAGGATCAAAAAAATTACATCATGTTGTATTTCTTTAAGGAGACATGTTATTATTAAGGAAGAGAAGGGAAATAAATACGTGAGCATAAAGCACCCTCTCTTACAAAGTTCAAAAGAAAACCAACAACTATGAGAAAAAGAAAGGTACAACAACAATCCCACCAGTGCATCCACTACATGGACCAATAGACACCATTGATCTTTATTAAAAACCTATGAAGCATGGACACATTATTTTGGTGTCGTGCCCGTGTGTTGGACACACGATGACACATGTACGACATTATAAGTGTCCAATTAAAAAAAATAGTTTTTTTGGCTCGAACACACTGAGGATACCACAAGACACATCCAATTTAAAATTTTAAAAATAAATTACCATTTAAAATAAAAAGTAAAAAAACAATGATATATTCAATTACCAATTACCCATTAGTACCCAAGCTCAATTACTCAGTTACCAGTACCATTTACCCTAGCCAGACCACGATGTTTTTCTCTGGGAGGCCACCCTCTCCCATCTAGCCATCTACCTCCATCTGCAACTAAGCCATCGTGCCACTTTCGCACCAATGGTGGAAAGCAAAATGGAGTTAATCTTTAGATACTCACTTTAGTTAATTTTTTTGTTGTACATGTACATGTACATGGCTAGTTCTACTAGGACAAGTTGGTTTAGGAGATTTTTTAGAAAATATCAATAGAAATGATGTTCCATGTTTTTTAGGAGAGGCTTACCAAGTAACAAATATTGACACATATGACATATATCAAAATATTGTAAATCTTGAAGCTTATATTTATATATATATATATATATAGATGTCGTACAATTTTAGATTTTGTTGTGTTCGTGTCAATGTCTGTGCTTCATAGTTAAAAACCAACTTTCTAGTAAAAGCATTTATAGAAATTCTGTTTGAATGTTTTCAACCTATGAAGTATGGGTACTTCATAATGTCTACCATACCTGTGTAGGAGACGTACCCGATATCGTACTAGATACTCGAATACTTAATAAATGTTAATTTAATTTTTTAACAAAACTCGTATCCCCGTACTATACCCGTGTCATATCCGATACCCGTATCCGTATCCGTGCATCACAGTTTTCAACTTTCCCCTCCCATAATAAACACTCCTCTCACTCAAGGTTTCCTATACATATCTAAATTTGAAACATCACCAAGATATATTTTCTCATCAAAAGAGACTGATGAAATAATTATTACTTCAAACATGAAAAAATTAGACCAGCAATCGAAGTGAACAGAAAGCATTTACCCTGTGAACAAGTTTCGATATCATCTCTAGTGTCATTAAAACCTTCCTTCCATGGGTAAGCTGACTCCTATAATCAATAAGAGCTATGAAAGTCATTATATCAATTATTTTTTAAGACTATATACAACAGAACAAGAATACAGAAAAGACATGTATATGAACTGGCTTCACAAGCAAAACACCATGCACCATGAAACCTTCTTGTGGGTGCGTGTGTGTATTAACATTGTAATGCAAAACTAAATACATTTAAACTCCAAGCACAAAACCCTTGAATCGAAAAAAGTATTAACATTGTTAGAAATATCTTGACAATTAATGTATATATGTACAGTTAATTTGTGCCCCAATTAAGGAGCAATCTTAGAGTTATTTTAGGAGATAATTATTCATATAAACGTTCTATTTCAGGGTATTGTTTTCTCTTTGTAAGAAACCTAATATCATGGGAAAGTAAGAAGCAAACTATAGTTATCACATCAAGTACGGAAGCTGAGTTCTCTGGTCCACACTCAACTATATATGCAATAAGCTTGGTTCATATGATATATACATGCCAACTTGAGGGGCAGTCAATCTTGGGTGATTTAAGCTTTTTAATCAATAACTTATGCATTCTTTAAACAATACAACCTCTCTATTGACAATTCACTACGAAAATAAAGGCAGCCTTCTACGATCAAAGCTTGTTTCCAGCCCATGTTTCAAACAGCATTAACGAAAATGACATGTTAGGGATGTCAATAGCAGATAAAAGGATATCACAACATGGTTGAATGCCCATGTGATTATGTTATAATCTAGACACAGCTTTCTATTAACAATTTTTGTCTATCTACACATAGCTATAGAAACTTGTTTTAGACCTCAAAGAAATGCCTTTTGAATTATCACTAAACAATAAAAAAATGAAGAAAAAAAATCAAGCTAAGGGATAAACACACAAAAGCAAGAAATATGCCCTAGATAAGAAAGCTCCCCAAAATTGAGAAGAAATATTGCTTATAGAAGTTTATTTCCATAATAATCAATATTTTGAGGAGAAGCTTTGACAGATAGGGCTGATTTTTCCAATTTCATCAAGTCATAGCTATTCAATTAAAAAGTGGATACGTAGATTACTTTGTTTTGATAGTATTCATGTTAAAGGTGGGATAGGTAAAACTAATTTACTTTTTTTATAAAAACACCATGCACTTTTTCCGAACATGGGTTTCGTGCTCTTACAGTGCAACAGGAAAAAGTAATAAAATTCTTCAAATTGATAAAACTTTCAAGGAAGAATGTATATAAAGATATGTTGTTACCAAACCTTTTAAAGGTACCAGAAATCTTTGCATTAAAGATGTCACAGGCAGCAGATAAGAAACTGCATTTTCTAATAGTTGAAATTTTGTTGATATGATCAATTACCTGCAAAGGAAAACATTAATCTTAAGCACATATGCTGAAAGAATATCTGAAAACTAAAGAAAAGATAGAAAGCCGCCATGACTATATGCTCCCTTATGCACATTCAAACTGAAAATCTTTATAAAACCCGTACCCTCTTTTTTTGATCTTTCTCAAAAGGCAGTAAAGCCTTGAAGACTCGACTATATGAGCCATCCTCACAACCAGGCAGTGTTGTTCGAAGCATGGCAATGATAGTTCTGACTACCTATTATAAGAAGGGAGAAGTTAACAACTTATGGCAAGCATGCAAAAACTTTCAAAAAAGATAGTTAAGATCATAAATTAACTGTACACTAGATAGTTAACAACCAGGCAACCATTACAAATTAGATAGCTAAGATCATAAACATAAAACTTAAAAAGCTTATGAATGTAATAATTAACTGTACACTAGATAGGGGTAACCCAATCAATTATCAACATATTTTTGCACTATATCAGACCACAAGACAAACATAATGTAGGAGGAGTCCATATATTTTATTGTATCATATAATAGTTACATAGTTTAGTCATCCAATAATTGATTCCGGAAGTTCACCATCAATTTCTTAGCATAGACTCATGAAAATATAACAAGGGAAGTAGGACAACTAATTTTAATGTCATCTCAAAGTAAACAATAATATTATCTGTTATGAGTTATATTTTGGGTTGAGTATTATTCAAGGGTAGGTAGTTTAGTATTTTAAGTTTTAACCTTAATTTTGTTATACGCTTAAGCTGTTTGTGGAGGCCCAGGAATGATTTATATGTCAACAATAGTCAACTAGTAATTGTTAGAAGTAAACACATTTTTATCTTAATTGGGAAAAAAAAATACCTTTTTTCTGTAAAAAGCCACACCGTGAATGTTAAATGGTATTTTCCTATCACGGAAAGCCATTTGGAAGGCTTTCCCCGATATCTGAAACAGGAAGAAACGGAGTAGCAAAGACCATCCAGTCAAATCTAGGGTAATTGCTTTTGTACATAGTTATAATAGCAAGCAACATCACCTGCCTACGGTAGAGAATTGCAATGTTGCCATAAGAACAGTTAGTCGCTGAATGATTAGACGAAATTTCTAAGATCTTGTCAACAACAAATGCACATTGCGCATCCTCATTGTGACACTCTTTTATAACTATCTGCAGATTATCAAAATCATTTTTGCCATTTAAATAGGAAAATAACAATAAAACATACTTTTCAAAACAGCACACAGAAAGACGTAAGTACCTTGGATCCAGAAGAATTATCAGTAAGAACATTCTTCAACTGACATCGCTTGGCATTATTTTGAATAAGAGAAGATGCAGCCTCAACAATGCAGCGTGTGGACCGATAATTTTTGTTAAGCCTTATCTGAACCAAAAAAGTAAGTTATGCAAGTACCCAAATTAAGACATATAATAAGGCTATGATAATTGCATTTTTCTATCAATATATGCAGCAAAACCAATTACAAGTTAACTATGTAGCATAAAAACATAGCAGTCAAGGACAGGAGAAACCTCTTTGTAGTTTGGAAAATCATTGCGAAAGGAAATAAATCCAGAAATGTCAGCTCCGTTGAAACTGAAAATGGACTGTAAAAGAAATAAGACAATGATTAGACCAGTTATTACAAGGATGATCTTTAAGTGCACAGAGAGAAAACAATACAAATATCCAACCACCAACTTCTCAAACTTTGGTGATTTAAGAACATATTCAAACCTGATCGTCATCACCAACAATTGTTATTTTATGATGGGAAGCGAGAATCCTTAGAAGCTTGTACTGCATGGCACTAGTGTCTTGGAACTCATCTATAACAACGGCTTTCCATGAATTCTGACACTCTTTGAAAACTTATTCACAGTTTAAACAAACATAAGTTAGCACAACCAACTGAAACAAGTGAATAGATTTTAGTTATATACTTCACAAAATACTTACCTTCAGGAAAATCAGTGAGTAGCTTCACTGAACAGCTGATTAAGTCATGATAATCCAGAGCATTACAAGATTTTAATACATTACTGTAATTCTCAAGAATTTCAGCCTGATTAAAATCAAGAGCAAGGAATCAGAAGTGCTAAAGCAGAACAAGGGTCTGTGTCTGTGTGTGCATGCAAGAGTGGAAAGTCCTTTATCAGCTTACTCCTATTTCATTGCCCATTTCACTATACTCTGCAGAAGTTCTTCCCGAAGCTTTGGCCTGAAATGTTGTACAGTTATGATAGGAACTTGGATTTCTCTCGGAAAATATGGAGATGAACTCCTTACAGCTGAGGAAAACCTCTGTAAACCCAAAGACAGAAGTAAACTAAGAAAAGAAATTAAACAAAAGATGAAAAAGATAGAGACACTACAAACTCTTCGAGGGGTCTGCTTCCTCCCTGCCCAAAGGCCCCAATTCCTTACTTAAATGACTGGATGCCTTATCTCTTCCTCCACTTCCCTATTTGCTCTCTCCACTAACTGCCTATTCATTTGCCATAACCCCCTTAGGTAAATGCTAAGTGCTTTCCCTGTTTATTCTTGTTGAAAACGTGTAAATATATTTTGTATTTATGTAGTTTCCTTGTATAGGCTAATCAAATCATAACAGTAATCTTTGTATTTATTTGTATTTATTGTCATAGTTCTATATAATCAGCTCTTCGTCGTGTAGTTGAGACACGCAGTTTCACAATCTCTATGTTTCTGTTTTCTCTCTTTTAACATGGTATCTAGAGCCTAAACAGAGTTAATCCTAGAACCGCGCACACGCGGTGGGTCCACTGCCCTCTGGTGAATATTTTTTCCCGGCTAACTGTGTTTCCATTCCCATTTGCCGGCTTTTCTCCCTGGCCGTGACGTCTTTCCGGCCTCTTTTCTCCCTTTTTCGCCGCTGCCTCCGCCGTTCGCCGTCACCCTTTCCGGCCGACGACCACACCAACAGCATCGTCTCCCTCCGATCGGCAACCACAAGGTGAGTATAGAAATTGGCTTACTACACTCACTGCAAATGAGATATCTGGATGGGTAACAATAATATAATTAAGTTTTCTAACCAATCGTCTATATCTTCCTGGGTTTGAAAGTGGCTCCCCCTGCTCCATCACCACCTTCCCCTGTTGGTGCCCCGGTTCCTACTACTGGCCCTATCCAGGTCTATCATCGCCGGCCACAGTCACCACCATCAAAGGTTGTAGAGGTTATTGAGGCCCCTGTGGACTCTCATCCGGCACCACCTCCTTTACCAGCTCCAAAACTGCCTTCTGCGCCAGATCTTCTCATTGCTCTTCGAAAAGGTATACGATTCACTCATAACCCTTCTCCTCACTGTGTTACTCTTAGTTACCATCGCCTCTCCTTATTGCATTATGTTTGTCTTTCCACCTTGTCTTCTGTGTCTATTCCTAAATCTCTAGGTGAAGCTTTATTTCATCCTGGGTGGCGACAAGCAATGATTGATGAAATGTGTACACTTCAGAGCAATGATACTTGGGAACTTGTTCCTCTTCCTCCTGGGAAGTCTGTTGTAGGTTGCCGGTGGATTTATACGATCAAGGTTGGCCCTGATGGCACTCTTGATCGCCTAAAGGCCCGTCTGATGGCAAAAGGGTATACCCAGATATTTGGTATGGATTATGGGAACACTTTCTCACCAGTGGCGAAGATGGCTTCTGTTCAGCTTTTTCTATCTATGGCCGCTATTCGCCACTGGTCCCTTCATCAAGGGACATCAAGAATGATTTTCTCCATGGTGATCTGGAAGAAGAAGTCTACATGGAGCAACCTCCAGGGTTTGTTGCTCAGGGGGAGTCTTCTGGCCTCGTTTGTCGTCTACACAAGTCTTTGTATGGTCTCAAACAATCTCCTCGGGTTTGGTTTGGTCGATTCAGTACTGTTGTTCAGTAGTTTGGTATGACTCGCAGTGAGGCTGACCACTTTGTCTTCTATCGCCATACAATCTGAGGTTGTATCTATTTGATTGTGTATGTGGACGACATTGTTATCACAGGCAGCGATCACCAAGGTATAACTCAGATAAAACAGCACCTCTGTCATCACTTTCAAACCAAAGATCTTGGCAAACTTCGTTATTTCTTGGGAATTGAAGTGGCACAATCCAAGGATGGCATAGTTATCTCACAAAGGAAGTATGCTATGGACATTCTTGAGGAAACAAGACTATTGAATGCAAAGTCAGTTGACACCCCTATGGATCCCAATGTTAGACTTTTACCGGATCAGGGGGAGCCACTTTTAGACCCAGGAAGATATAGACAATTGGTTGGAAAACTTAATTATCTTACTATTACCCGTCCAGATATCTCCTTTGCGGTGAGTGTAGTAAGCTAATTTCTAAACTCACCTTGTGAAGGGCATTGGGATGCAGTGATTCGTATCCTCAGATATATTAAGGGAGCTCCAGGAAAAGGCCTTGTCTATAAAGACAAAGGACACACTCAGATTGTTGGATACTCAGATGCTGATTGGGCAGATTCTCCTACTGATAGGAGATCCACTTCTAGTTATTGTGTATCCATTAGAGGTAATCTGATATCCTGGAAAAGTAAGAAACAAAATGTGGTTGCAAGATCAAGTGCCAAAGCAAAATATCGAGCCATGGCCTCAGCTACTTGCGAGCTCATTTGGTTAAAACAGCTTCTTAAAGAGCTTCAGTTTGAAAATGTTATGCAAATGACTCTTATTTGTGATAACTAAGTTGCATTGCATATCGCTTCCAATCCAGTGTTTCATGAGAGGACCAAACACATTGTGATAGACTGTCACTTTATTAGATATAAGATATTGTCTGGAGACATCACCACTAGCTTTGTTAATTCAAATGATCAACTGGCAGATGTTTTCACTAAGTACTTGAGAGGTCCTCGAGTAAACTATATTTGTAACAAGCTTGGTGCATATGACTTATATGCTCCAGCTTGAGGGGGAGTGTTAAAAACGTGTAAATATATTTTGTATTTATGTAGTTTCCTTGTATAGGCTAATCAAATCATAACAGTAATCTTCGTATTTATTTGTATTATTGTCATAGTTCTGTATAATCAGCTCTCCGTCGTGTAGTTAAGACACGCGGTTTCACAATCTCTATGCTTCTGTTTTCTCTCTTTCAACAATTCTCTCCACTCTTATTAGCTGCTAATGCTCCTTGCTGCCCCCTCTTTTTTCCTTAAGTTTTCTTCGATCTTTCTTTACCTCTTTTAATCGAACTATCACCCATTTAATCCACCTTTCTCACTAGAGTCTATTCATGACCAAATCATCAAACCACCTTAGGCAAGTCTTTATCATCTTCTCCTCGTTAGGTGCTACTCCAAGTAAGTCCACTCATCCACTATAGCACTATCATCTCCGCTACACTTATTTGTTGCTCTTGTTGCCACTTTATTATCCAACATTCAGTACCATAGAACATTACTGGCCTTACAATTGTCCTGTAGAATTTTCCTTTGAGTTTGATAGGCAACTTGCAATCACAAATTACACCTGAAGCATTTTTTCATTTCATCCACATAGATTGAATCCTATGTGCTGGATCCCCCTCAATCTCCCTATCACTTTGCATGATATATCCAAGATACTTAAATGGCTAAACCATGCAACTTATGGTATAATGAGGTCCCCAACTTTCACCTCCAAAACATTGCTAACTTCTGTCTTGCTGAACTTGCATTCAAAATACTCCATCTCCATCTTACTTCTTCTTAACCAAAAGCCCTTTGATTCCAAAGCTTCCCTTCACAACTCAAGTTTACAATTTATTCCTTCTCTTGATTCATCAACTAGGACTATATCCTCCACAAAAAGCATGTATTGAGGCACTGCTGGGCAGTGGGCACCTTACAGTTTGGCAGCAAGATGGGTCAAAACACACTCTAATACCAACTTGAAATTAGACAGAGTATGATGGAATTGTGTGTCTAAGCCAGACCACACAAGGATATATTTATACTAGTAAGGTATTAATTACAGTCATAATTACAATAGTAATTAGCTCCTCAATTAGAACACTAATTGACTTTAAACTTACACTAATTACAAGATATTTCTAACAAAAACCAACCACCTCTACTAAAACTGGAATTCTTAGTAAAAGTATACAATTTGGCTTTTAATATATACAGTGAGTGTGATTATATTTTACATAAGAATTGAGGAAGGTTAATGTAGCTTTTGCAAATTAAGTATTAGTTTGACATTTTAAAAGGAAGTTTAGAATGATTTACTCTTTAAAAAGAACCACGCACCTGAGTCACAAACTTTTGCCATTTCTTTGCCTTATCCTTGAACTGTTTAGGGGTCGTTAGACTATTGGACATTTCACCAATCAACAGTGCACCATCTTTATGCCTACTTTGTCCATTTTCTAATAATCGGATGGCCTCAATAACTGCATTTCGCTGTTGCCCCTGTCCGTATATTAAGAATTCAGATGTACGACCTAACCTGCAATATAAATTCAGAAATTATTTGAGCAAAATATGAGTTAAAGTCTTACGGGTAGAACATATAGTTCACTTAGATCCAGTCATATAATAGATGTGTGCATTGTGGTCAAGTACTAGGCAATATGGCTTTAAAACCTGAAGTGGCATACCATTTTTTAATACATGTTTAGTTTATTTTAAATTCTGTTCTTGTACTTCTTCCTCTCCTTTCTCTAACAAAATTTCCTCTAAGGCTCTAAGCAGCTTCCCAATATTAAGCCTCCATTGCTCAAGCCAAAATTTTGTGGCAGTTTGCAGTTTGCAGTTTATGCAGTTCTATTGTGTATTTGGTTGGAAAGGATTGCCCACATCTTTAAGCACGTCTCTATGCCCTTAGATATGTTATTAGACAGGATTATCTTTATGGCTTCTCTCTGGCCCAATGCCTATGATTGTCTCAAGGGAGTTTCCATTTATGACATAGAGACTTGACAGCTTTATTGCATCTTTGAAAGGATTGTTTGTTTCCTTTCACTTTTCTGTTTTGGAGGATATCTTATTGTTGATTTAATAAAATCTCTTTTTCATTGAAAAAAAAAATATTTAGTCTCCATGCTTGATGATCTTGGTTTGTAAATTAAGAACTTGGCATCTCCTAACAGTAGTTTTTATTTCAAAACCAACTAAAATTTTCCATAGCTCTGCAAACCATTCACAACACATATGATACTTGTGATAGGAATTCCTATCAGTGAACTGAAATACTCTTTGTATTATTTGAAAATAAAGGAAGATACAGGAAAGTAAGAGCGTATAGCTCCCAAGTCTGAGTGCCAACTCCAAACTCCCAATTACAACAACATAATATTTTCCATACCTTCCTAATTCCTTTCCCTTCCTATATAACAGACTTTCCTAACAACTTTCATAACAGACCCTCTCTCTCTCCGTAACTACTTCCTTAATCTACGGGTTCCCTCTCCCTCTTTAAGATGCTACTGCTGCTTGCTGCTTGCTGCTTGAGTCTTCTAGAATAAACCTTGAGAGGTTTATCCGAGTTGGGCTGGACCGGATTGAGGGTTTGCTGCTGCTTGGGCCTTTGGGAATAGACTAGGAGAGGCTTAGGATTGGGTTGGACTGGTTGGACTGGGATCCTAACAACTTGCTTAATATTCACTTTACCTTTAACTAAAGTACTAAGGTTTAGGAGTATTACTTCAACCTCTATTCCCAACACCTTTGGGTAGAAGTAAACATAGTGCATTATTGGAATTATATTAATGATTTACTTTTGCACCAGTTTGCATGGTGATACTTCATTACAACCAGTCAACAACTCAACCATATACCAAGATGCAAACATCATCATACTTATCATAGGCTATACATAAAACCATTCATGGACCTCTATAACCAAGTGTAGGCTATATATATAAAACCATTCAACTTTTAGAAATGTTGGTCCTTGATATGGTAATAGAGCCTCTATGACCAAGTGATAAAAAATTCGATCCTTCCCATCCTCATTCCTCATAATTAAATTAAAAACTTCAGCATAATAAAAAATGGGCCTATCTATTGTCCACACTTCATGCCTAAAGGGCCCTTGCATAAGGGACGTGCTAGAGATATAAAAACCATTCTTTGGTTTCTCCCTAACAGCTTAAGATTTGGGAGAGTAAGTCCCTGAAATAGGGAATTCATAATTGTGAAGAAAAAATTTACTCCCACATTTCATTAATTACAAACATCATAAAACCTTGTCCTTCTGCTCCTTTTTTCCCCTTTTTTCTGTTTTCTTCAAATCATGATGTGTTTCCCTCCATTTGTTACGTGATATATCTATGCTTTTATTTGCAAGTTAAAGGAGACAAACAAAAGTCTGTAGATTATTTTTACTTCAATGCATATGAATGAATGACCTGACAAGCTGAATAGTTTAGCAGTATTACAGTGTTGAAGCTACCATTTCTAGCATAATCAAGGAAAGTGTGTAGTGTAGTCAAGAAATATATTTTAAGAAATACAAATTAAAAAGCATTTGGTAAAGAATTTTCCATTCTTTCAATTCAACTTATAAATATTGCAGTTAAACCTAAGCAAATTTCCCAAAAGCTAGGCCATTTGAATTATATGTATCTAATGGAATTTATTGATTCTTAAAATGCAGGATATCATTATATTTTAAATTTAGATTTATGAAAATGCCCTTAAACTTTACTAGCTGTTTTACTTTTGCTAACTTATTCTCAGCACATTAAGTTATTCATGGGAACAAAATATATTTTACACGTACCATTTCTGTAAATGGGTTTTCAGTTTTTGAATTGATTAATGGATTATGAATAATGACTGATGCCACAATGAGCATTCAAATAGCAAGAAAATTTAACTGCAGCTCTAGTAAGTAAAACACAGAACACAGAAACACACAAGTTGTAACTTATAAGCAGCAACTTAAGGCAAAATTAAGACAAAATCTCCATCCAATTCAGAGCAACATACTTTTCTCCATGTGAACGACAAAGTTGCAAGGAAAATGAATGAAAAGTACTGATTGTAAGTTCTTTTGCTATTGCCTTCCCAGCTATGGCTCCAATACGTTCTCTCATTTCAGAAGCAGCTGCTGTTGTAAATGTCATTGCAAGAATGTTTGATGGACTAATGCCCTGCACATATTTAGCAGAAAATGGAAATTACAAATGATATATTGAGCAATAAATTTAAATAGAAAAGGTAAAAACACATCAATTCAGAAAGATAGAGAAAGAAGGACAAGAATCAAAGTCCACCACAGTATCTATATCTTATAGCACAAAAATCTGCACCACCTCATTAAGCAGCATCAAAACACGCCCGACCATTGTGGATGTCTGGTATAAATAAATAAAGACAATTCAGCTCCAATATGAAAAACAAATACACAAAGAAAAAAATATATATGTTAACATGCAATGGACCAAGAGGAGAAGCAAAGTTAAAGACCTTTCCACTTCCTGGACCAGCTACAATCATTAAAGGGGTTGAAATATCAGTGCAAGCTGCTTCTCTTTGCCTGTCATTTAGGGATTGCAAGTATTTCAAATATTCCTCAGGCATGGTGCCACTTTGTAAATTTTGCTTAGTAGTATCCATTTGTTCTTCTTTAGGATCTAAATCAACCCCATTGCTTAATAGGCCACCACTTCCCATACCCTTAGAAGCAGTACTAGATCCTGAACTCAGATTAACACCACCAACAACATTGCTCTCACTCAAAACTTTATCTTCACAGCTATGATCTAACTCCTGCGCCACTGCTTTTTCCGCAGATTTCTGCTTACACAAAATGTCAATTTCTTCCAAAATGGACTCATCAAAATCATCATCGAGAAGACCGGTCGCCGAAAAATATTCCAGCGGCTTAGAACATTCAGGTTCTTTCCTTGGAGTTTCAAAATAACACGTGTTCTCCTTCTCCAAACCAACTACAGGAGCATCCATTGTCCTTGCACTTAAACAGCTGTCAATTGCATCAGATGATCGACCACAGTACTCATTCCCCATTGCATTGGGCCTCGTGTTCAATGGCACCTCCGCAAGAGGGACTCTCTTGGCAACGGGAACCTCAACTTCACCTGCACTCTTGATTCTACAAACAGCAAATATATCTCGGAATCAAATTATGGGGTTTAACATAACGAAACTATTTCCAATTAAACTGTGTGCAGGCATTTGCAATTATTTTTTACTTTGGTGACATTCAATTTCTAAAACCTAATTAAGCAGAAAATTATATTTGAGAAAAAATTTTAAAAAAATAAATAGAAGAAGAAGAAGAAGAGAAAGCGGAGCTACTGGTCATAGCGAAAGGGGGAGGAATCGGAAGGCCTTTTACGAGGAAGAAGTGGCTTTGCAGCTCTGAAAGTTGCGGAGATTCGGCCACTTTGCTGGTCTGCCATTTCTGTATGCGCCACACTGTCACTACGAGGAGTGTTTGCTTGCTGTATGCTTATAAGAAGCGGCAAGGGCTGTGTTATTCCATTTTGAATGTGTTTTTTTTTTTTTTCTTTCTACCTCCTCAAAACAAGTTGTGTGTGTGTGTTTTTTTTTTTTTTTTAGTAAACTATTTTAACTTCTTCTCTATTTATTTGATTTTTTACAGACTTCTTCTCTATTTTTAAAGGAAAAATATTTTTTGTGTAACTTTTATACTTATACCATATGTCCAAACTGTTATATACGTGAAAGAGATCTGAAATCATATTATATGCGATTAAAATATTTTCGTAAAATATAAAATAAATTTATAAATAGAATAAAAAAAATTAAAGCTATGTTAGTATACATAATAGAAGTATAAGATAAGATTAGGATATAAGGTATGATAGTATAATTAATAGGATAAGACATAATCCTATCTTTTGATAACAAAAAGATAAATTAACTATTTATAACATTTTTTTAAGATCAAAATATCCTTTAAAGAAGTTAAAATAATTAAAATAATAATAAAAAACTTTATGGTGGTGGTAGTGGTGGTAGTAGTAGTAGTGGTGGTGGTGATGGTGATGGTGGCGGCGGTGGTGGTGGCGGCAATGGTGGTGGCGGCAGTGGTGGTGAACATGGTGAAGTGGTTTGGTAGCGGCGGTGGTGGTAAAACATACATGTACCTGGTGATGGTGGCCGGCGGTTCTGGCGGCAGTGGTGGTGGTGGCGACAGCAGGTTGATTAGTGGTACGTATGGCGGTGGTGACGTATAAAAATAAAATTGAGGATAAGATTAGAATAAAAATTTATCAATGTTTATCGTATCTTGGGAGAGGATAGAGTTATCACCTTAAAATAAGATAAAATGACTTGAAATAATTTTATTATACTATTAATTAAATATACCAAATATTAAATAAAATCGATAAGTAAATGCTAACATGGGAAGTGTTTTTAAAACATACATGTACCTCCCTTATTAGTTACACGTACCTCCCTTCTATTTTAAAAATGGATTACACATAAACCCAAAAAAAGTGAAATTAACTAATTTTGTTGTTAGTCAACAGTTATAAACTCAAAATGAGATTGAAATGGAAAAAATATCCTATATTTTATCCTTTTTGTTAAACAAAGTAAATAAAAATGAAAAGAAAATTATACACTAACCTGATGAGAATACCACGAAGCTGGACTTGCAAGAAGAAGAGTCATGATATCACCGCTAGCTCCTTTATTTTCTTGGGATTTCAAGGTATGAGTTGTCTCCTATTTCAATCCATTTTCAAGTTTTAAGTTAGGATTTTTAACTTTGTTTGTTCTGTTGTTTTGGGTTTATTAGATGAGCTCCAGTCGTTCTTTATCTACCCCAACAAATAGAAGAATTCAGTTGTGCAATTGTGGCCTTGTGAGTCTATGGAGACGAGCAAAGACTAGTACCAATTTTGATAGGCCCTTTTATGGTTGTCCAAGGTGGAAAGATCCAAATGGTTGCAATTTCTTTTGCTGGGCAGACACTCTGCAATCAGCTGAAGTTCCCAGACCTGATGACAGTATAAGGATGGACCAAATGAAGGAAATTATTGATGAACTATTGGAAAGGGGGAAAAGTTACGGAGTTGATGCTGAAGTAGGTCGTAAACAAAAAGAGTTTGTGTGATGTTGGTTGTGTCTTGGGTGTTTGGGGGAATTCTTGTGCTCTCATGTTTGATGTATTGTGTTGGAAAGTATAGGTGTTTGCCATGAGTTTAACGTGGGTTTCAGTCTGTAATGTCATATAATGGTGAATATTATTGTCTAAGAAAGTATGAGAAAGAGTAGGAAAATGAATGTGTAATGCCTTATATTATGAATATTAAATATTGAAGGCGTTCTAGAAATGTACATTATGGGTCCTATTTTTGTTGTTCGATACTATAGAGTTCGTATGTTATATACTATTGGCTTCTCACATTGACTGAATGGTTCAACCATTTTAGTGTTTGCACAAAATTATTCAAGTGCTAATTGAATTTGTCTAGCTATGTAGTCTGTATTCATAGCCTAGCAGTATGACATATTGCACTGCCTAAAATAGGTTTTAACATGAGTAAACAAAGTTTATCTAAGACACCAAAGTTTATCTATAAAAAATGAGACTCTAAAATAAACAAAGTTTGGATGAGAAGAATAGGGAGAATAAAAAAAAATTCACAATGTGCCCCTTGTGATTGTGAACCCCGCTGCTGAGATATGCAGTGTTAAAATATGTTATTGAACCAAACAGCATTTGCCATTTTATGTTCAAAACTAGCATCTGGACTAACTTTAAAAATATATAAAATAAAAAAAATCTAACTAATAGTTATGGAGAATTGACACAGTTCGTGACTAAAATGCAGCAGCATCACCAAATTACATATATGCACTAGCAATGCCAAATTGCATAAATCTGCATAATTTCAGTCTGTTAAGAAACCATTCCTTTTATCAGTTAACTTATTTTGCTAAAATCCATAAATATTAAAACATGTGATTCATCCTCCACATCATTTATTATTATAGACCACCAAGCCAAATGCACATTACAATTACATATATCTTTGATGAAACAGTAGCAATTTACTCCCTAATCCACTGTAGAAGTCATATAGGAATGATAGCAAATACTTCCAAAAAAGCAATAAATCAAAAGGGGTTCACATTTGCATTTATAAAAGTAATCTGATATTAAATTCGGACCAAATTTGCATTTATATTAACTTGACAATGTAAGTAATGGAACAAAAGTAAACTATTAAAATTGGACCACATTTGCATTACTGTTACATCCAATTCAAAAAAGACAGCCACAAATAAATGGGCCCACCACAAAAGACATGTTTCTCAAAAAGTAAGCACTACCATGTGTTGTTAGTCTATTACATCTAGTACAGAATAAAATACTATATCTCACCCACTAAATCAAAAAGATAAAAATACTTCTTCAAATCTGCAACCCTTCAAAGATTCACAGAATAAAATACTATATCTCACCCACTAAATCAAAAAGATAAAAATACTTCTTCAAATCTGCAACCCTTCAAAGATTCACACTCCTAGCAGCACTTCTTGCAATTGCTCCTATGATGGCATCTGCAACCCTTGCATCAACTCCTGCACCTACACCCTCATTTTCTCCGAGACTCTGTTGAGGTCTTGGTGGCATTGGTGTTGGGTTAGAGTTGCGAACTTGAGAGCCTATGACATTCTCAAATCTTGTTCTCTGAGGTTGTTGCTGCATCCTCTCTTTTTGCTTCTTTTTTTCTCATTCAATCGATTTTTTTCTTTCTGCTGAACTGAGATAGATGTTGATGCAGATCCAGTAGCTGCTCCACTAATATGTGATCTTGTATGCACTCTTTGCATCTCTGGGACCTCAGGGTCCTTTGGCTGACTTTATCCAATTGTTTTTGCACCCTGCAATGATAAAGGTATTAGCAAATGTAATACTAGATCTAATTTATGCTAATGGAAAAATAAAGAGAACAATGCATTTGTCAGGAAATGGATTAATTGTCTACTACAGATTTAGTTTTTGAAGTTGTTGATTTCTTTTCTTTCACTTTTGCTCTCTAGCAGCCTTTGGAATTGTGCCCAAGTTCTTTGCAATTTTGGCATCTCACAATTCCAAGCCTTTTCCTTGTTGTCGATGGAGTTGGTTCATCAATTCCTCTCTTTCTTCTCTTCTTTGGCCTCCCTTGTGTTCTTCGCAGTGGAGGAGGGTTCACTCCACTCACAGGCAATGAGTCAATGTCAAGCAAAGGATGAATCACTGAACTATAAGTCCTCAAAAACACTGACAAGCTATAATATTCATCTACATATTCTTCTATCTTTGCTCTCTTGTGTCTACTGGTTGCAACTGCATGTTTACAAGGTGCCCCTGAGATTTGCCACTGTGTACAGCCACATGTTTTACCCATTAAATCCACAACATGCCTAGAGCCATCTGAGACCTCATATTGATCTCTACCAGTAGCACGAACAATGCAATTTCTACTTTGCAAATTTAATTTGACAGCTCTGTAGCAATCCTATCCATTACTTTCCCTTCCCATTTACATATAATTTCATATCTCTTATGCCATCTATCCATAAGTTTTGCTCTTATGCAATCCAGCAAATGCAATATAAGTTTGTCTCTAAACTTATCTACCGATGCATTGAAGGACTCATACATATTGTTTGTAATATGAGGGCTCTTGGCATTTGAATCAAAAGCATGCTTAGCCCATACATGCACAGGTTGCTTCAATAAGTAGTCAGTAGCATCTCCATTCAAGGCTCTCATTTGCTTCATGGCATTTTCGAATTGGTTCTTATTAGGAGCAAGCACAGCTTCCCAAAAGTAGTCCCTTAGAAGAACATGTGGGTATCTAGCCTTAAAATTATTAACTAGATGCTTTGAACAGCATCTTTGCCAAGATTATGGAAATACTTCTTCAGGAGCTTGATGTAACCCCTGCAAGGAAAAACAATCAATAATTTAATAAGAAGAAATACAACTTCATTTAATAATCGTTTATAAATAGGATATACTTTTTGCCTGTCACTCATGAAGATGTATCTTCTTCCACAATTTGTATCACCAATGACACTGTGAAGCAAATGTAAAAACCAGAGTCAACTGTCCTTGCATTCAATCTCTGCAACTGCAAATGCAATAGAACATAGTCCATTGTTGGCATACAAAGACACTGTAGAAAGAAGTACTCCACCATAAGTATCCTTCAAATGGCATCCATCTAGTCCTAATAAAAGTCTGCATCCTTTTAAGAAACTAGCTTTAAATGCCTCCAAGGAGATAAACATTCTTTTGAAAGTAGGAACTTCTGTGAGAACAACCCTATCATGGTACATGATTTTGATTGTGCTGCCATGATTTTTACTCAACAACATTTCCACATACTTGGGTAGCTTTCTATAACTTGCACCATGAGTTTCTTCAACTTCTTCTCTAGCTCTCCTTTGCACCCTATATAGTTGCATTGGGTGTGCCTCAACCCCATATTTATCAAGTAATGTACTCTTCATCAAATTATAGCTCATATTAAGATCTACCTTTAAGCTAGATTTTAGTTTCTCTATCATCCAATCTGAGGTTGCATTTGTCTTCTCTGAATGCCTAACACATGTATATTTAGGGTTTAATGACTTTATCATGTATGTCTTACCATCAGGAGTAGGAGAAGCATGTATTCTCCATGGACAATTCTCAGCTGCACTAATGGCTGTCACCCTAGACTTTTCATTCTTCAAATATATAAAGTCAAAACACTCTTGAATTATGAAATCCTTCAAGGTACTCCTAAACTCTTTTACATCACTAAAATGTTGATAAATCTCTAAATGCACCTTGCCATCCTCAGTAGCTTGCAACCATTTTCCAGCCATATTTTTGTTAACATCTATCACATTTTCATCCTCAGAATCACTTCCTTTCAACGATCCTTAGTCATCCAAATCCACATCTGACAAGTAACTATCATTTTCATCATAACTATTACGCTCATCCTCTTCACTATCACTAGAGTCATTACTAGTTTCAACTTCACCTTTTGTAGGATTATATTCACCATCATTATCACTAAAACCAAATACTTCTCTATCAACTTCATTATTACCTTCAATCTCAGTTCGGGAAGGGTAAGTGATAGCACCGCACTCACTTTGGGTAGGGAGATCAGGGACCTTAGTAGATATAGGAACTACGTTATCAAGAGTCTCAACATATAGATAAATATTCCTATACTCTTTATACAACTCAAACATGCTCATCAAGTCAGCATCAGTGAGGATCTCATTCTTTTCAATCATGTTATTTGGATTGAAATAGAAAATAGAGAAGACAACACTCACTCCTTTAGGGACATCTACCAAAACCCACTTGTATATATCTGCAATCAAATCCACGAATGAGTAGCAATCAGGGTCGATATCATCACAAACGATTTGTCTATCATCATACTGTATAAAAAATCTGTGCAAGTCTGCCATCACACTACAAAGAAAAAAATTCAAAATTAAATGATGAAATAGAACAACATTAATGCATATACAAGTAAAATCTTTTTCCAACTCAATGATGAAATAGAGTAACATTCCAATGAACCAAATCTTTGTTTTTCCTTTGAAACACTTAAAAAGGGGCTAATTACAAAGATAGAAACATATTTACTTACACACTTAAAGCACCAAATCAAAGAATTTAAAGAAGGAGATAAGCAATCCTATGTTTTCAACCATGTAAACCACACTATACTGATAATCAAAAAATTTTACGATACCCCACAAAGACGCAGCAAGCGGTAGACGAGCTGCAAAGTACGCCTCTAGCTTGCTGGTAGCTACACTCACACAGCTGGAATACTCAGTAAATGAGAGATTATTAGAGAAGAAAAGGAGTGCGATTACGGGATTGTTTGGGAAACTGAAAGTCGTAAATTATGTTTATAATTGATTATTGTTATAATTGATTATAATTGATTATTGTTATAATTAATTATAATTAATGATGGGTATGTTATAATTGAATTTTTAAGTTTGGAGTTAATTGGGATAAAATATAATTTGGAATGTTAGAATTGTTTTTACGCGAAATTATTAAAATAGTTAAAATAATTAAAAAAAGTATTTGATTGAAGATAAAATAATATTTATATATCAAAAAAATAATTTATAAGTTAAAATTTTTTAGGGTTCTCAAAATTTTTTTTGAACAGAGTCGAGTATAAAAGCTATAATCGATTATATTGATTCATTTTCATGTTTGGATGCATTAGAGTCTTTTAATATACATTCTTCTAAAAAAAGAATCGTGTATAGTAAATTACTAAAATAGGTATAGAATGATTAAAAAAATTATTTGATTCAAAATGATATTTACATATCAAAATGTAAGGAATAATCTATAAGCTAAAATCATAAGCTTCAATCTTCAAAGATTATAAAAATTAGCTTTAAAAAGTTTTTATTTTACATTGAATTTAGATTAAAAATTAATTTTATCAAACATGATTAAACATCATTTATTACTACTTTTTTCCCAAAAAAAGTTAATCGAATCTCTACCAAACATGCACTTAATATTCAGCTTATGATTATTAGCTGTAAAAAGTTTTTTTTTGCATTGCATTTTGTGTAAAAAAAATTTTAAAAATTAATTTTTTTATTCAAATATAATAATTATTTCACAAAACAGCTTAATCCTACAAAAATAACTGTTTGAGAAAGAATTAATATTTTTCAAATATGCTCTACATAGTTGGGTCACGGAGATCAATTAGGATTACTCAGCAGTGGAGATCATTTGATGGGTCATGTTTAGGAAAGAGTTAGGGCTAAAAGTGGGGGAGTTAGACAGTAGTTACCTGGGTTTACAATAAAAAAAGGTAATTTTGGGTTCTCAAAAAATTTTTAACAGAATGAGTAAACTAGATTTATGTGTATGTTTTGGGTGAGTCTAATATACACCATCTAAAAGAAAGTGTATGATATATCATCCAATTCAAACCATTAATTTATTCATAAAATAAATCAATGGCTTGGATCAATTACAGAAAATCTGCTTAACAAGTTTTTTTTTTTTCAAGTTTTTTTTAATTTTAGATTTTTTTTACATACTACTATTACTGTTGTCAGTTGGTAGGTCAATATACGCTGCTTGCTAGCCACCTTTAATTTTGTTAAATTGTATAACTATATAAATATTATCGTTAAAATTTATAAGATTTTTCAATAAATACAGTTATAGTTTTAGGAAAATCGGCTAACTTCAGTTTTTTTTAGGTTGTATAACTGTATAAATATTATCAATTAAAATTTATAAAAATTTTCAACAGTTATAGTTATAGGAGAAAATTTTCAGTATGCATAGTTATTTATGAAAAATTATAAAGACTGATAATAATTTTAACTAGTATTATTTATACAGTTGTGTAATTTTAAAAAGTAAATGGTAATCAACTGAAGGTGACTGCGCTTTCGATGCATAAACAAGATTTCAAGTGTGAATAGTACATTCTATGCAGTGTGAACAAGACCGCTAGTCGTGAACAAAGTGCCTCCCATCTGTCGTGAACAAGTCTGCATGTGGCGATGAACAGTGTCACCGTCAACAGTGGTGGTTTGGCTGAAGAAAAAAAACAATCTGTAAAAAAAAATCTATAACAAAAAAAAAACTTGCAACAACAGGTAAAAAATAAGGTGTATGGTATACCCAAAGTGGAGAGGGTGCACCATAGCCTTCACCGTATGTTTTGAAAATAGAGGCGAGGTATGTGAAAAATTAGGTAAATAGAGGAGAGGTTGGAGCAATTAACTATTTTAAAAAAATATGAAAAGATATTTCCATTAAGGAAGACACAATGAGGTATAATACGGTTAAATTACAAAAGCATGTAATATGTGAATATACACATGGTCATATGTTTGAATTTTAACTATTCCAATTTCTTGCGGTTAAGCGGTAATAAATATTTTTGTGAATCTTTAATCCTAATGTAGATGATTTACTTTTGATTAAATTGAGAAAGTAAATTTTAAAATAGGTATAAGTTGACTCAAATACTACTTGACCACAAATTAAACACAAATTCAAGGGCTTCTTCAAGGTAAATATGGTCCTATGGTCCTGGTTTGAAAAAGCCCACCTAGCAAGTTCATAGGCCACATATTTGTCCTTGCTATTGACATTTTGGGTTGAAACAATCTAAAAGATTGCATGAATCTTGTAGAATCAATCACTATTAAGCCAAAATATGTCTCCATCTGTCTTGCTTGAGAAAAAGCTTTAATGACTTCCAACCAATCCCCTTCAAGTTCGACATCCAGGAAGCATGTATCCATCGTAAGGCCCATCATGAATTGGGCAACCAACGCTTCAGCAACTAAGGGATTCAGGTACAAAGGCAGACGTCAAGCTCCTATTGCAAGAAGAACATAATTTGGCTGCAACTCTTTTCTTTCAACCATTCCCTTCAACTCCTTTAATCACCCTTAATTACCCCTTCCTCATCTTGGATAACCACATGAGCACCTCAATTACCAATATTAGATAGAGCAGCGTCAAAATTCACCTTAACGGTACCTTATTTTGATGGCACCCATGGGCAAGGCAAGACCAACATACCATTTTCAGTAACTTGGGCTTGAGTAGCTGGTGCACCTGTCAACTGAAGAAGTTCAAGATGAAGGTCTAGAGCCTTTTGGATCAAGAGTTTTGGCCCCTGACTCCTGTTCTAAAAACAAAGCATGTTCTTGCGAAACTGCTTCACAAATGATTTGGAACCAGTCCAATAAATTCTTATCTCCAAGGCTACTCTCGAGAGACACATGGGAGATATGAACCAAACATTATACACCAATTCATAATCTCGTAAAACATGAGTGCCAGATTCCTCACGGATCAAACACCTCAAGCACGTGGGGCTGCAATTAACGCCTCTGGCAAACAAAGATTGTATTGTGGGTATCGCACCATGGAGAGCTCGCCACAAAAAGTCTTTCGTCCACTGCAGAACATCTATTTTTCCAGAATTTCTTCTAATTAAGGGTTAAGTCACATCAAATTTCACTTTGGCCAACAACATTTGATGGAGATGATCTAATCATATGATAAGCATATTTCACCAGAAACACTATCTTTAGTTTTGTTCCATATAAAAGAGTCTTCTTTGCGATTTACTAATAATGGGATTTCTAAAATTTGAGAAGCCTTAAAATGATAGAAAATCACATTTATAAGATGTTGGTTCCACCGTTTTAGACCCAAAACAATAAGTTCAGATACAGTGACTTTAGGATCTAAAATTAAGCAAGGATTCCATGGTTTAAATCCATACTGACGAGGTAACCAATTGTCTTCCCAAATAAGGATAGATTCCCACTTCCAGTCCTCCAAATACCTCCTCTCTCCAAGACCTATATATGGTTGACCATATACTTTGTCAAGTGTAACTAGGTGTGTATTTTAAATTTGATTTCAAAAAATCATGTCTTGGAAAATATGATGACATCATCACCCTAGCTATATGAGAGTTATTATTCTTCATCATCCTCCATCCTTACTTTGCCAAAAGTGCCTTATTAAAAGCCTCACTATTCATAAATCCAACCCCCTCCACCTTAGGTTCATATAACTTATACCACTTGATCCAATGAATTTTTCGCTCATCATTCTTGTTTTCCCACCAAAAATTCAATACAAAGACAAATATTTTGGCAACATGTAACAACCCATAATGTATGTCGAAATAGATTGAGCAATTGATTTAATGAGGACCTCCTTCCTCATTCTAGGTAGACACTTTTATTTCCATCCTTTAAGCTTTTTCCACACTTTATAATGAGCAAAATTAAACACTTGCTGCTTTGATTTTCTAATAAAAGTTGAAAGCACCAAATATTTAGAATGACTCTATTACTTTTATCTCCAAACTTTGTTGAATGTTCATTTGTCTGATAAAAGGCACATTTCAAAGAGAGTTTTGATTTGTTAAGATTAATACCTGGCCTAAAGCCTATTAGTAGTATTAATACAATTAATTTCAACATTTATGGTTTTAGAAAAAAAATAATGTTATCATCTGCAAAAATAAAAAAAAAGGAAAAAAAATGAAAGATATCTTATGCTAATCTTGCAATTTTAATTCCATGAATATTGTTCTCTGAAAACTAAGTCAGATAACACTTTAATACAAATAATAAATAAATATGATTATTGGTTTTAAAATGTGCTGCAGAAACAAGATGGCTATTGGTCAGTTCAATTTAGGGTTATCTAGGTTTCTTTTTATTTATTATTGGTAGATATTAGAGGCTAAAAAATCAAAAATTATGACATTTTTATCATTTAGTGTAATTTTAAATTATTTATTTATTAAAATTGGATGATTTTTAAACTTATCATCTTCAAAAATATTATTTTATGGTAATGTCAAGTAACCGATTTCATTTATTGGACATTTAATTTGTATTTGATTTTACTTATTTTACGTTCAAAAAAGGCTTATAATCCAAAAATGTTGTAGAGAGAGCTTTCGGCTTCCAAGTTTTTTTTTTCTTTTTCTGGTAACGAGTAAACCAACATATGCTACTACTAGTCTGAATGGGTAAAGCCTAAAAAATAAAAATAAAAAATATCGTCTAACCTTTTTCTTATCAACTAATGGTATCATATGCTCATAAAAAAACCCTAAGTTGTCTATCTTTCAATAAAATGTCAAAGATGACTTCCGCCTTAGCTATGCAAATGATTAACTTTGTTTGGTTAACATGGTCGAATCATTTGTTGACATTGATGGCCTAAATGCTTAGCAAATATAAAGATTTTCATGTTGAAGCTTGACCATGTCAACCATTAGTTCCTCTTAATTTTCTGTCTAATCGATTCACACATACTCACAAAAATTCAAGTGAACCATTGATATTGATGAATCAAAGATACATAAAGAGAGATAAATAAATAAATGGTGATAATTGAATTTTTGTAAGATTTGAGAAATAATACTTGTGTAACTAATAGTACTGTTTAGGCTAAAATATATCATTCACATTTTATGTGATGAGATAACTAACTAATTTCAATAATTTAAATATTTATAAATTTGTAACTCAATTTTCTACCTACATTCTATGAATCAAAATTATCTGCAGTTTTTTTTTTAAATTGAAAGGATTTAAGCCTTGAAAATTTTGATTTTCAATAGTAAAATATTAAAACTTACTATGGTTTTTTATTTTCCAGCTGTTAGATCTGAAACTGCAGGAGGTGCAATTATTTTCCAACCGTTATATCTCATTTACATATGATGTGATAAGATTGCTAATTAATTTCAATAAATTAAATATTATAAATGTGTAACTCAATTTTCTATGTATAACCTAATATGAATTAGGATCCTATGTAGTTTCAAAAGAAATTGTAGAAGATATAAGCCTTGAAAAATTTGATTTTCAATAGTAAAATATTAAAACTTAACAAAGTTTTGATTTTCTAACCCTTAGATATGAAAACGGAAGGAGGTGTAGTTTATTTGTTTTAATTGCACAAGGTCTGAATCCAATCAAGTACCTATGCATTATTTTCCCCTGCCTCTCGCTGCGTCGTTGCTCGCGTCATACCCCACATGCAGATCCACTCACTAAGTCGTCGTTCCTCCACGTGCCACCAGTCCACCTCGCCATTGTCCAGAGCCGCCTAGATCACCACCTCGCTTCCGCGTCACTACTGGATAACTCCGTTCAAATCCCAATCACTCTCCATCGCCTCACACCGCTGCAAAAGCTGCATCACTAGATCTAGTGGAGTAGCCACCACCTCGTTTGGGTTGGAGCTCAAATTGCAGGGCTAATTAGAAAATTTTATTAAAGGGTAATTGTAGGAGTAGCCACCGCCAGATCTAGTTTATTTTTTATTTTTCTATACTAAAGGGTATTATAGATATGTTAAATAATTATTATATTATCAGAATTTTATACTATTAAACACCAAATATATGATTGTATAAGAGTTAATCATGTCCTTTATACTATCGCATTTATCATATTATTTTATACTATCAGATCTTATACTATCATGTGTATCAAATACAACTTAAGATAAAGTCTATAGTATAAATAAATAATAAATTCTTATACTATCAAACATTTAGTACACATAATATAAAAGACCTTGATAGTATATATAATTATTTACTATGATCATACCATCCTTCACTTTCCTCACCATCTCCTTTGGCTTCTCACCCAATTCATGGCAACAACAACACTCCACCCTTCACGATAGTTTCTACTGTATCATCGTGGCTCAGGGATCCCCTAACGAGGTGAAGGGACTCTTCCTCTGCCACGACAACTAATACTTGGTACTGAGTATGAAGATAACTAATCTTATTATTCCAAATTGTGTTGGTCATAGGACAAAAATGTTGTAAACTTATTTGACATACAATTTTTGGGCAACAAAGTAATGGAACTTCTTCTTTCTGTTTCTAGTTTTATAGCCATGATTTGATTGTCTAGTTTCAAGGTGTAATGCTTAGAGTATGGTTATTCCTTATTAAGAAAGTGCCAGAAACATTATTATAGATTAATTTTGATTCACAAAAAAATTGAAAACATTGTTGTTTATTATTAATTAATTAATTGCAAAAAGAGCAAGAAGTTTACCACGTTATTAGAGTCAGAGATCGGCAAAATTGTTGAAGTTCAAGTTTGGAAAGGTCATTACTATGATTCATTTAAAAAGCCCATCCCTGGCGGCTTGTTGGATCCCCAGATGGTACCCACCCCCTCTCTATCTATCTATCTCACCTATTTTTGTGCTTGCTTTTTCAGTTCTGCTTATAATATAATATATTTGGGTTGTTGATAATTGGGTTGCTTATCTCGATTCTGTGTCATGCTTTGCAAAGTTTTTAATGCCCCCTTCAGATAGTTGGGTTGCTTATCTCGAAGGCCTGGGTCGTTGTTTTTTTCATGGAGGTCTCCTTTCCATCATTAATAGCGAATTGAAACTTTTGGGTCGTTGCAAATTGGTGGTATAAGTTATTGGTAGAGAAGTATAAGTTTGGACCGAGAAAGATAAAGTTGAGTGATAGGATAAGAAAAAATATTTTATCAAGTCTAATATAAGATTTGATAATATTAAATTATATTATTAGGTCTTTTTTTTTTATACGGTAGATAAAATGTAATTTTATAATTTATTAGTGAAATGATATGCACTGATGTGCTTATCAATCTAGTTTTTTTATTTTTTGTTTATTTATATAAAATTATTCAAATGTAAAAAAAAATTATAATTTTTTTAATAAAAAATGTTAAGAGTGAGAGATGTAAACTAATTTTTAGAAGTAAAAAGCAAGGTAGTTACTTGAATATAATTTTATCATTTTTCTATATCTTTTAATTGTTTGAATTATGTCTAAGTAAAATAAAATGACAAAAATGGGAAATAAAAGTTTGAGAACAAAAGAGAGTAATTCTCTTTATTAAGTAGTATAGATCTTTTAATTGTTTCAATTATATCTAAGAAAAATAAAAAATAAAAGTTTGAGACCAAAGGGAAGCAATCCACTTTATTGAATAGCAGAGACATAATAAGAGCTTTTTTTGGTAAATATTTTTTGCCAAAAATGTTTTTTCATGAGTTAAAAAATTTCATGAGTTAAAGTGATATTTGGATAAAATTGTTTAAAGTGATAAAAAAACATTTTTCATGGGTTAAACAACTTTTTTTCATAAACTCAAGTTTTGAGCATTATTAAAAAAAAGTTTTTCTTTCAAAAGTTGATTATGTTATGTTTTTTTAAGTAATCCTAAATCATAAAATATATTATATAATATAAATACATCATTTCATATCAATTTTAATAGTTTATTATACAAAAGTATTTTTTTATACAATTTAAATAAAATATATTATTTTAAAATTATTTTTTAATTAATATATTCAAACAAAAAATTAATTATATTATAAATAATTACAATAATAATCGATTATACATATAATTATTTATTAAAATATTTTCTTAAACAGTTAATCCAAACCTACCCTAAATTTTTACTGATATTAATGGTTTACTTGTCCTTCAAACCCTAAACTTTTAGAGTGTGTTTGGAATGCAAAAAAATAAGAAATAATTTCATTTGTAAATTAAATTTAATTAAATTTTGTGTTTGGAATGTTAAAAAATAGGAAATTGTTTGATTTTTAAAATCCTATGGATTTCATTCTTTTTATTTTTTAAGTTCTATCAAATTTGATAGGATTTGCTAGAATTTGATTTGAAATAAATATACTATTTTATCTTTAATAACTACTTCTAACAACTTCTCATAAGGGTTAAAATATAAAATAATAAAATCAAATCAAATCAATTCTCATTTTAATGAATTCTAAACACAAAATTTGATTTCTAAATCAATTCAAATCCTTTTTTTCAAGTTCCAAACACAAAATTTAATTCCTAAATCAAATCAAATCAATTCAAATCAAATCAAATGAAATCATTTCTCATTTTTATTCATTCCAAACACACTCTTATGAAAAAAAAAAAAGAAAACCTAGAAAACGAAGGGAAAAAAATAAATCAGATTCAACGGTGGTGATTGACATTGAAGCCAAAATTGGGAAAATCAGTACCCTTGCTGCTCTCTGCGTTGAATGTCTGCTTCGATTTGTTTGATAAACCCAAATCCACCAAATCACCTGTGCCTCTCCTTCGCGCGCCAAATACAAAACACCACCACCACCGTTCCCCCACCCCCCCCCCTCTCTCTCTCTCTCACAGTCACAGCACAAGCACAGGTTAATATTACCATTCAATTTTTCTCCATTAAACTTCATCCATCAATCCATCTCCATCTCGGATCTCACCATTCCCTTTCCATCACCAATTTCCACTCTTTCCTTCTCTCTCTCTTTCTCTTTCGTCACATAAATAAACATATGTATATAAACATGGTAGAATAGATATAGATGCATTCGTTTGTGAATTGTAATTGTTTCAGTGATTTGAGTTGATTTGAGTTGATTTGATTTGATTGTTCTAGGTCTAGGGTTTGTGCGATGGCGGATACACCGACGAGCCCGGCGGGCGGGAGTCACGACAGTGGGGGCGAGCAGAGCCCGCGCGGTTCTTCCTCTGGCGGTGCCCGGGAGCAGGACCGCTACCTGCCCATTGCCAACATCAGTCGCATCATGAAAAAGGCTCTCCCCGCGAACGGCAAGATTGCCAAGGATGCTAAGGACACCATGCAGGAATGTGTTTCTGAATTCATCAGTTTCATTACCAGCGAGTGAGTTAGTCCCAATCCATCCCCAAAATTATTATATTAATTTTTTTGTCACATGCTAATTGATATGTGAAAAAAGTTTTTTTTTTTTAAATTGCAGTTTTTGGCAAATGGGCTTTGTTAGAATGTATGAGTAGCGCTTTTTTCCAATTTATATTATATGATATGATGTTGGGAAGATAGGATATTAGGGGTTGTTTTTTGTTTGTTTATGTGAATGTTAATTGGGCATGGTTATTTTGTGAAATTCTAATTGATGTGTGTAAAGAGTTTTTTTTTCCTAAAAAAAAGTTGATAGATTGCATTGCAGTTTTTGGCAAATGGGGTTTCTTTGAATGTATGAGTAGCTTTTGCCAATTTATATGATATGATGATGATGTTGGGAGGATAGGATATTATGTTTGTTTATGTGAATTGGGCATGGTTGTTTTGGCGTGTAGGGCAAGTGAGAAATGCCAGAAAGAGAAGAGAAAGACCATTAATGGAGATGATTTGTTGTGGGCAATGGCCACTTTAGGATTTGAAGACTACATAGAGCCGCTTAAGGTGTACCTAGCAAGGTACAGAGAGGTAATTTTCTTTTTCTTTTTATTTATTTTTGGTTGGTGCAATATGGGGATGTATTTGTTATCTATTTGTTAGAAATTTAGGAGACAACTGGAATCATCTAAATTAAATCCTCATCTAATGCATCTGGCTCAAAAAAAGTGTAAAATCTAGATACTAAATGAAAAAGATGAATATATTCTTCATAGTTTTCATTTCCTTTTCCATATTGGGGTTTGGGTGGGCGTTTGGTTTGGGGTGGGTGGGGGAGCTTTTCACTGAAATGATCCATTAAGTTCTCTTTCTTCCACCCCATTTTAATGTCGAAGTTTTGATAATGTTCCTTTTGGTTTTATAGTTATCTGACTGTTTCCTTTTTCCTTTTTATTTGGTTGGTGATTTTGAAATGTCCACAATTATCACAGTTGGAGGTTAGTTAATCCTCCCCTCTGCTTAATTGTATTATTTTGCCATTTCCTTGGACTATTTTGCCAATTGAAATGCCAGTGTTCGTGAACCATGAATTCTGACAGGGTGACACTAAAGGATCTGCTAGAAGTGGTGATGGATCTGCTAGACGAGATCAAGTTGGCCTTGCAGGTCAAAATACTCAGGTGTGACTGCATCATTGCATAACCTTTTTGGAGTTTTGTCTTTGGTTTAAGAATTTTTATCCTGGTGATAATTTGTTCGTGTAAATAAGGTTTAGTTCATCAATTAATATGCACTTTCTGCGTGTTGTTGGTTTATGTTTATGGCAGCTTGTTCCTCATGGTTCGCTGAACTATATTAGTTCCCAGGTAGTACTCTCCCTTTCTCTGTCTCTATCTCTCTAGAATGCATGCATGCTCAATTATCATTTTTTTTTTGGTGCACACATACATTGTCAATTATGGAGATTTGAGAAATAAAATTAAGACATACTCAACAACAACAACAACAACAACCAAGCCTTTTTCTATTAGGTGGGATCAGCTACATGGATCAAACGACGCCATTGTGCCCTATCATAAATCAAGTCTTCAGAAATATCATTCAAATCTAAATCTTTTTAATCGTTTTATTTATAGTCTTTCTTGGTCTCCTTCTACCTCTAGTTATTGGGCTATCCTTCACCTGATCTACTCTCCTTACAGGTGCTTCTAAGGGTTTTTTCCTTACATGTCCAAATCATTTAAGGCGAGATTCTCCTATCTTTTTCACAATAAGTGCTACCTTTACTTTCTCTCTATTTATTCATTCCTAATCCTATCTTGCCTTGTATGGCCACACATCCATCGCAACATCCTCATCTCCGTGACACTAATCTTATGCTCTTGCTGGTTTTTTATCGCCTAACATTCAGTACCATATAACATCGTGGGCCTTATAGCTGTGCGATAAAATTTACCCTTCAGCTTGAGAGACATTTTTTTATCATAAATAACTCCTGAAGCACCCCTTCATTTCATTTATCCAGCTTAAATCCTATGGTTTACATCTCCCTTTAACTCTCCGTCATTTTGTATGATAGATTTAAAATACCTAAACTGTGTAACTTGTGGTATGGTATGGTCTCCAATTTTCACCGCTAAACTAGCATTAGCACGCTTCTTACTGAACTTACATTTCATATACTCCGTCTTACTGCTACGGAAGTCACGTTCTTCCAAAGCTTGTCTCCATAGTTTTAGCTTTCCATTTGTTTCCTTTCTCGACTCTCCAACTAAGACTATATCATTTGCAAAAAACATAGATTGTGGCACTGGCTCTTGAATATGCATAGTAAGCACATCCAAGACCAAGATAAAATTAAGACATACTCATCGTCAAAAATAGCAAAATTGAATATTAAGATATGCATTTTATGTGCTGAATATCCTCTAGCAATGTTGTATTGATTCTGGTTTCTTTTAAGAGGATTGATATTGACTAGCTAAAGTTCAGTGTCATGGAAATTTGATGTTTTCCCACTAGTGCTTGTGTACCAGCTAGTCATGGCTTTGAGATATGATTGATCATTCTATTGTGTTTAAATTCTTGATGTTAATCTTGTGGGTTTGTATTTACATGCCGACACTATATTTTACCTTATTGTCTAGTTTATTCTGTTAATGCTTGGTGTCTGGAGTCTACAAATTGGGTGGCCATTCTTCAGATATTTTCCTTCAGAGTGAGTTTTTAACATGTCCAAGTGAGTTATATTTTACAGGAAACTTATTGGTTTAGAAAAGCTCATGAAGTTTGAATAAGTGTCATTTGAACTTTTAAGAATATGAATATATTTGCAATCTTTTAAGAGCATAGAAACCTTTTGAAGATACTTCTTAAAATTAAGTCATACTGCAGTTTTTCTGTCTAATGCTAGAGAAAAAAATAAAATCAGTTTCTGGATTGGTTTTTGTTTTCCAAAATACTTTGTTGTCTTTAGTGGAATATATATTCTATTATGGATAAATAAAGCTGGTTGGTGGGGAGATTAATTAGAGGAGTGAGGTTTCACGTTTAAGGATATTGAATTGGTTTTCAAATTGGTATTATAATATAAAACTGTTTAGCTGTTGACAGGTTCATCATTCCAGCAGGTCTTTGTTAATTTTTTTGTTTTGGGTCCCTTTTTCTCACCATCCCCATGAATAAGAAGTATTCTTGCAATCTTGCAACATTCGTACAATATTGTGTTTCCATCCCCATTCCCTTGTAGGATAAAATTTTGCCTCCGGCATTTGTTTCATCTATTCTTATTGTTCTTGTTTCCTCACAAAGTCTTCTTACACTGAACAAAGGCTAAACTCAAATTTGTATTTCAAAGAAATTTTGTACCACTTCAATTACTAATGGTAGAATATTAGGACTACAATGTTTTTAGTTTTATTGGGCTGGGCTTGTAGTAGTTGTACTACACTAGTACATGACCTGGATTAGTAGTATAAATGTTCTAGTGTTTTATATGTATACACACAATTTCTCTCAAACACTCTGTCTCAAACACATAAACGAAAGAGCCTTATGTGGCCTATGAAACCTGCAACATGTCATTAGTATTAACAGCTGGAAAAAATATGCAAAAAGATTAAATAAAACTAACTGAATACAGAGTAACTAAATGCCCATTTATCCAACAATAGCAACTATTTATCGAACAAAAGGTTTCTATGCTTATAGATATCTTATAGGGAGCATTTTTTTTTCTTTTTTAAAGAATGCATCACTGTCATCCATGTTTGTTTTCATATATCCCTCATTGTCTGTTATTTTGTTGGTGATTTCTGTTGAAGTAGTTGAGACTTGAGAATTTTATAAGAGTTTTCTTTGGATTTGGAGTAGTGGATGAATAGCGGAATTCACTAGTTTAATTTTGTTGCCTGAGACACCAGAAATGTTATCATAGGCCCTAGAATCCCAAACCCAAGAACCAAGGGAGGAGGAAAGAATGAGGCAGCAAAAAAATTATCAGTTTCGGCATCTTAGGCAGTGGTGGACAGCCTGATATGGTATTAGCCATCATATTTAGCAGCAGTAATAGAAACAATGGCTGAAACTGCAGAAGGAGCAGATGGAACAGCATCAATCTGAACCACATTGGTAGTACAACATGGTTTACCATTTAGCTTGACGCAATGGATCACGAGTGTGACCAAACATGTGACAGTGTAAAATACGAGAGAAATTGGAAAACCGTACCTAGTGTGGCCATGTATATTTATATACAGTAAATAGGCTTGCAGTACAATGTAGGACACTATAGTGCCAAAGACATAAATACCCTTAAGCACCCTAAACACGTCCTTAATATACCACCCTTGACACTCTTCCTCAGGTTGGATCATAGATGTTAATCTTGCCTAACTTGTTACAAAGATAGTTAACTCTACTCCCATTATAGGTGTTGATCAAATTTCATATTTGGTAGTTGACTGACAGATATAGTTTATCCTGTATGGTATAAGATCTGTTTTTTCCAATTACGATTTATTGAGGAATTAGTATGTTGTTTAGAGGCTTTTTTGAGGCTTTGGTTGAAGTTTTGAAACAAGCCTTACTTGAACAATGTTATTTCAGACTATATTAGCTATGCTATTTGCACTTTCAACATGCCCACGTATAATTCTACTTTTCATTGCGGTAAAATTGATAAACCAAGTTTTGCAGAGCCTGTTACCCAGAATTAGTGACTTCTGTCTAGACATTTTTATGGAAATTATATTAAGCTGTTTCAAGGTGCTAGTATTCTGTATTGATGACAAAGCACTATGATGGAGTATGAAGTAGGAAAAATGGGGCATGCAAGAGGAATATTAGGAGTATGGAAATATATCATATTTGTATGGATTGGTATATTCATTATAAGCATGGTTATCTGGGTTGTTCTAGTAATTTAGGACTTCCATTGAATGATAGCTTTTTATTTAAAATTTAGATTACTTGGCTATATACTTTGGTTTCTAAGCCTATGTTTTAGGATTGATTGTTATTGAGTTGTTTTGCTTTCCCTCTCTTCTAATACCCCCTTTCTTTCTTTTCCAAACCTCTGCTCCCGTCTCTGTTGTTTCTCCTTGTCCTACATGACAGTGTGAACATGATTTACCTGCTCCATCCTCTACAAAAGTCCCCAGATCTGTTCACAAGTTGAGTTGTGGTAGGGTTGAATGATGGGTGTCTAAAAGTTTTCAAATACTTTGTATAAGATCTAGAATAATTCTATAGACCTTTCTAGAAGTAAAATGCATGAGGCTAATTGGAGTCCGTGACTCTGTGTGACAATGGAAAGTTAGAAGATGGTTTCTTTCTATAACTGTCATATGTTCAAACATTGAGCTGAAACATAGCTAACCTTTCACCATTAAATATAAAGCATAGGTGATTTCAGGTTTTTGGTGGTGCCTAACATTGGACCATGTCTTGCTAAGTACCTGACTATTTGTCTTATGTTGTCCTTCACCAAAAGTCTAGGATGATGGCTTTCTTGCATGAGCCAAAATATATTTCATAATGATGACTAGAATCATATGGCTTAATATTGCTGTTTTGCTTGTTTCATTGTTGGAGCCCTCTTTCTTTTAAGATCATAAATATGCTGATGACTTGTTTTGTTGATCATAGTGTTTTTAAGAGTAATGATCAATGATCATAGGAATTCAAATCTGTTGTTCAACTGAATGCAGTGTGATTTCTTTTGCTTTCAGATTTTGTGAAAGAACATCTCTGTGACTCTGTCGCTGTCTCTCTCTCAGACTAATAACATTTTTTTAATCTGTTGGGATTTGCAGGTGCAGCCACAGCATCTGGTTATTCCTTCAATGCAAAGCCATGAGTAGATGCGCTTCTACGCATCTTATTTATTTAACTTAAATGCTTGTACACATGGCATGGACGGAAATAATAGTTTGATGATTTAAAATTTAGTTCTCGTTTAGGGTAGGAGGCATGGGTGTCAGAATTTTGTTGCAGTACTCATGTTGATATTTTTTACATATATCAAATTTAGCTGCCTATCAAATTTTTTTGTTGCATGTGGTTCGCCATGTAGCTGGTCATGGTGAGAAGCAATTTCCTTGAGAATTTTCTTCAGATTATATAATATTTTCACATGCTGCATTTATTATTTTATTTAAATTAGGGCGAATATTTTGTTTCTCTCTTCCTTAATGATTCTTAAAAAGTTCACTTGTCAAAGCACAAATGTTCTTGGAGGGATTGATAGCTTCAGTTAGTGAAGTTCCTTGTAGGAATTTAGAAGACTTGATAGTATAATCGAGACTTGAAAAGTTTTGATTAATCGTGTATAAATAATATTTTAATATTATAAAATAAATTTTGTACACTATCAGATATATCACTAAACATATGCAGTGTTACATATATATATATATATATTCCTTGGCACAAATTCAAGTAGAATCTAACGGTTTTTTTGTCTCATTTAAATGTTCATATATAGCATTATTTTAAAAGCTTAGCAAATTTTGAAAAAGGAAGGTAAGAAGAAATTCTTAAATAAACATTCAAATCAAGGGCTAACATATATAAGATTTTCTTGGTTATGTTAAAAATGTATCCTTTTTTTTTAAACATAAAATGTATCCAGTTTTAAAAAATATATTTGTATATGTCAACTATTGATGTAAATGTTTATGTAAGTCGTGCTTACCATTTTTTTTTCAAATATTAGCTTTTGGCAGGTAGCTTTGAAGATAAAATATATTAGAAATTCTTAATTCAAAAGCACAAGTAGTCATAGGACCTTGGCTTTTTGGCCAGTTTAGCGTAACTTTAGAAATAATTTATTATTTTAAGATAGTTTTAAAATTAATTTTTGATTTGAAATTTTGTTGTCATGCTAGTAAAAGATTTTATATTTTTTTTTTGTAATGTCATGTTGTACCTTTAAAGGATAAAAGGCGCAATTGCACCCTCCTTTTTACGAGAAAGCTCGCAATCTGATATAAATAATTAAAAAAATTAAAATGATGTCACGTATCTCGTTCAGGTGAAAGACATAACTGCAGTTTACGTATTCTTAGATAATTTATGTTGTCAATTTTTCGACACTTTTCAAGATGCAATGACATGTGTCATCTTGTGAATAAAGAGCAATTATATGTTACTTCTCCCAAGATACTCACACCATCATTTTTTAGAATTAAAAAAACAAAAGCTTGCCATGTGATACTTCATGAAGAAACAGCAACTTCTTTTCAAAGCATGATCACATCATCAACTTTTCAGAGTTAAAAAACAACTTGCGATGTGTTGAATTCTAGCAGAAAGCGCAATTGTATGTTGCGTATTTTTACTTTTAGGGGTGTATAACCGGTAACATTTTTTTTAAAAAATATGATTGAATGAAAAAATAATAATAATAAAAATATAATAAATAATATTAAATAAAATATAAAAATAAATATATATAAAGAATATAAAAATCTTATTTTAAGAAGCCACATGCAGTTGCTCTTTGCACGGTGAGCTGCCATGTTGCCAGCTTCCAGCACCCACATCACCTCTATTTTAACTCCTACCTGGTCAGTTCACTCGTCACTCCTCCCACGTGACCAGCTTCCAGCACCCTAACGTCTCTATTTTAACTTTTAATTAGATCTGCTTCACGTCCACGTAATGGTTAGACGAAACAAAGAAATAAAAATTGGGATACTAAAGACTGATAGCAAAAAGAGACAAAAAGTGGGAGAGTGGAAGTGAAAGAGACAGTGAGATGAGTGTGGGATATGTATTAGGTTTAGGGGACCATCATAGGGTTTAAATATTGAAGGAAAAAAAAAATTGAAAGGGGTAGGCAGGAGCATTTTGGAAAAGGTTATTGAGTTTGCATTTTGGAAAAAACATAAGGCAGTTGCTCTTTTACAGGAACATGACATGTGTAATCGATAGCAGCCTTTCTTCTTTTTTTGTTTTTAAATTTAATCTGATGCTTCAGCTTTTCCAGAAGACGCAAGACACAGTTGCATCCTTTATACTACTAACGGCATTAGCTTTTTCAGAAGAAGTAAGATGCTATTGCATCTTTACCATACCTGGACAGCATATCCAATCACTTTAACCAGGGACGTATCCATGTATAGAAGTGTTGGAAGCAAGAAAGCACAGACACGCCATTTGACTAGCGTGTCCGCGTGTTGGATACGTGTCCAATATGAATACACTATGATCCGCACACAATACGCGTGTCTCACGTATCCGAATGTGTTCAATTAAAAAAATCATTTTTTTTTTGCTCGGACACGGTCAGGATACATTCGGACACGGTCAGGATACACCGCAAACATATATTGGACACAATTTATTAAAATTTAAAAAAAAATTATTGTGTGACAGTATACTAATATCATAGCCCACAAGCCCAATATCACCCAACTCACCCTCAAGAAAAATCTTCTATTCTTCTTCAATATATTGTGTTTACTGTGCTAATAATTTAAGTTTCAAGCGAGTTTCACTCTGATTTGGTGGTTTAATTTTTAATTATTGTTAATTTTTTTAATTATAAATAAAGATACTTGTGTTGTCATTGAGGAGTTGTGTTTGAAATGTTTATAATCCAAATTATATATATATATATATATATATATATATATATATATATATATGTGTCATGTCCATGTCCTAAAATTTTTTATTTTAGTGTGTCCCGTGTCAATGCATGTCTCAAGTGTCCGTTTCCATGCTTCATAGGTTAGAACACATGCCTCCATCGAACTTGGAAATTTTATCTTATACATATATATTTTTTAGAGGTGGATTCACATGTATAATAATGGGGATATATACCCCATTCACCTTAAAAAAAAATTTTATTTACAATAATTATTTAACATTTCTATCCCTTTATATTTTTAACTTTGTCTCCATGTGATGCATAAGTAAGTAAATTCGATATAAGAGAAGTTAAAATTCTTATAATATTTTTTTTCAAATTGTATCTCACATAATTAAATATCAAGATCATTTATACATATTTAAATAAAAAATATTTAATAGTGAAAAGATTATTTACATTGTAAAAGGACCAATTATAAATTAAATTTTATCATTATATATTAATATATTTTTTTATTTAAATTTTTTTATGCTTATATATTACTTTTGCCCTCCTGTCTAAATTTTCTCGAAATCTGTCACTGACTTTAATTGATATGACAAAACGTGTATATATATATATATATATATATATATATATATATATATATATATATATATATATATATATATATATATGTTATTTAATTGAAAAGAATATTTATTGTAAGAAGTAAGAAATAATTTTGATGATTAAATCTTACATGAATGATCAAAATTTATTTTTCTCATAATAAAAACTTCTCTAAATGGATATGTTATATATATATATAACAACTTTTCCTATTTTTGAATTTACATTATGTTGAAACTTAATGAAAAACAAATAAATATTTAAATTTTAATTTCTTTTGCTACTTCATTTATTAAAGCCTCGATCCACCCCGGAATCCAGCATACATAGCCAAAGAAAAGATGGAATATCTTTTCAATGATCTCCACTATTATGAACCTCTGATTTCCCCCCTCACTCCTTGAATAGCAACGTAGAAGAATTTGTTGATCACTCTATGAATAATGATTTTGCCAATCAAACTCTTGGAACAATCCTCCAAAACCACTGAAGAAGTTTGCCTCTCGAATCCATTCATGATTTAATCATTGAAAGGGTTTTCTCGTTGAATTCAAACAACCAGCAAAACCTCGCCTCAACATCGGCATTCATATGCTTATATTTTATTAATTTTTACAGAAAAATGACTTTCCAACCAAAAGATTTTTATGCGGCATTTTAATTATAAACTTTTCTCAAGCACAAAACGTAGGTTATATCCTCTTTATGCTATATATTGGGCAATATCAAGTGCTCTCCAAATGCCACAAGACTGGGTTTGCTGCATAATCTCATCTTTGTGAGCTGGGCCGTTTAACACAGGGATAACGGCTATATAACGGCTCACAAACAATTTGGTTAATTAAAATTGAACTGGAGGTGCCAATATACCAATGCCCATAGAACAATTCATTCACAGCCTTCTTCATATATCCTTTAATCGTGGCCGTCCCATAAATTCGTATTTAAATTTAAGAAAAATAATATTCTTACATAATTTTTCTTAATACATTACTTTTCACATCATTTTTTAAATAATTGTAATTAAGTAAAAATAATAATAATAAAAATGATATAATTAATGACATAAGAAGTAATGTAAAAAATTATGTGAGAGAAAATTAATGTAAAAAATCATAATTGTAAATACTTCCCTATTGTTTCATGCATACCATATATTAAAGAACGGAAGAATGAAAGGTTAGTACTCACAGTCACAAACTGCAGTGTAATGCCTTTACTTTTGGATTTGGATCCTCTAAAGTAATTTTTTAGATTTGGATCCTCTAAAATAATTTATAACCAAGTAAGTATTTATTAACCATTAATTGATAGGTGAACCCATCAATCAATGGTTGATAAATAATTACTTGGTCATAAATTATTTTAGAGAATCTTCCTTCTTTACTTTGAGGGAACCAGCTTATTTCATAACGATTCTTTATTGATGCAAGAACTTTGATTGAACGATTTGAGATCTTTAATTGCCATTGTTTTTATAGAACATAATAACGTCATTTGATTTATGTAACTAACTTCACCTACTAAGAAATGACTTCGGTTGTTGTTTGTTTGTTGTTTATTCAATAATTCACAGAAAAAGATATGAAGAATGTAAACAGAAATTTTTTGAATAAATAAATTTCTCAAACATATACAGCTCTTAATTGACCTCCATAAAGCATATAAAGACAACGAAGAAAAGAAAATTTCCGCCCGAAATGCATCATAAGTTTACAACTAATCTGTTGTGAACATGGATGCTACAGCGTCACAAAATGCACTGAACAAGTAGATAAGAATTTAGAATAAATTACACTCACCGCCTTTCAAGTTTGACGATATTACACTCAGTCACATTCTTTTTTAAAAATGACTCACCTCCATTAATTGATCAAGTTATATAATTGTGTAAATATTATCGCTTAAAATTTATAAAATTTTCAGCATTCACAATTATTTATGAAAAAAATATTTTTTAAAAAAATTATTATATATAAATATTACCAGCTTAAAATCTAATAATATTTTTTTATCGCTTAAAATTTAATAACATTACTAGTTAAAAAATATATATATTTTTTAAAAAACTCCTTACACACCCACATAGAAAAAATTGTAAAGATTTTTTTATAAAAAAATATTATTATATATAAATATAATTAATTAAAATCTATAAAGTTTTCAATATACATAATTATTTTTAATATACACAATTTTTCATAAATAATTGTGAATGCTAAAAATTTTATAGATTTTAACTGATAATATAACTTGATCAATTAATTGAGGGGTGAGTGTCATTTTTAAAAAAGAATGAGACTGATATTTTTTTAAAAAAATATTTTTTTATAAATAACTGTAAATGCTGAAAACCCTATAATTTTAACTGATAATATTTACACAATTATGCAACTTAATCAATTAATAGAGGTGAGTCATTTTTAGAAAAAAAAATGAGGCTGAGTGTAATATCATCAAACTTGGAGTGAGATAAATGTAATTTACTCAAGAATTTAATATAGAAAATATCATTAATCTGGATAATCTTACTCAACAATGAAGAATTTAAAGTCATTGTACACACATCAAATCAGGATATACTATTAAAAAAAGGAACTTAAACCAAAGCAGATAGATTTCCTGGAAGTAAAGAAAAGGTGAAAAAGATTGTCACAAATATTTTTAATTTTTAATTTTTAAAAAAAGTAGTAGCGTTTACTTTACATTTGACTATAGTAAGTATATAAATCTATGCAACAAAAAAAAAGGATATAAATTCTGTTCACTCTTCTAATCCTATGTTACAATCACCAGTGTCTTAAAATATCTTATAAAACACCCAATGCAATGAAATATGAAGACAGCGAAAGGGTCTAGCTAACATAATTCTGCACTTACAAATTACTGAACCATAGTAAATCATATGAACAGCATTACACTCTATCCCTCTAAAGTAAAAGCATAGTTACCGATAACTGTTGTATATAGCGTTAACAATGATACCAAACCAGTAATCAGACTACAGAGTTCACAAATAATCTGTAGATGGCAACTACAAGGCTATACAGAAAACTAGGAAAAGTATGATAAACAAAGAAGCAACAAAATAATGCATCATACTACCAGAAAAGAGAATAATCTTTACAGAGTAACGGATGATCAAACGAATTAACATTTACCTCTTTTGGCAGACATTTAGTAATAAATTGCTTCAGCAGTTCATTCAGTTTAGTACATGCTGCTACATCGTTTTCAGCACTCCCTACAATGAGAATCACAATTGTAATTTATTTTTGTTAGAAGATTGTATTTGAAGTAAATATCAAAATTGTGCCAACACAAGATGTACGGTGCAAATATTAACACAGAAAAATCCTATAAACACCAAACTTTTAGTATTATCAACTCTTTACAGCGACGATTAATTAGAACTTTATAAGGTTCCAAACTAGCTAAACAAAGGAAGAAACCACATATATCTACGAAAGTAAATAAAGCAGACATAGGATGCATTGGTATCTTGAAAGCCAATAGTCAGTAATCAAATTGTCCAAGTAAGTAATACCCTTGTTTTTTTTTTTCCAAAATTCTTTCTTTAGTAGCCTCAGATTGTTGCTGGACACTCGTTTCCTTTTGTCTTAAAGTAGCAGGATTGAAAACCTTATGTTTTGGAACATCCTCCTCCTGATTTTCTTGTTCTAGATTGCTGGTCAGCTTTCTACTAGCACTACAATATTTATGACCTAGTAAGGTAATAATTCAAACAGCTCCCAAATCAAAACTAGAGCAAAAATAACTAAGCTGATATCATCTTCAAGCTATGCTTTCTTGATGCTAGTGCATCTTCCGTTATGTTTTACTATCACATCAACCATGGGACATAAGTGCACCTATCAAAATAATCAATCACAAAATATTGCATGTGAAATAGTAAAATGTTACTTACCAAACGATTTAGACCATATTAAGTTCAAAATTGGAGAGATCAAGATGCATCTCCTGGTCCTGTGTTGTGGCAAAAGATGAAGCCTTGAACAATGCACTTGGAGAATAGTTAAGCTGGTAATTCACAAGAACTGGTCCAAATATGTTGAACTTATTAGCACTACTGAAAGCAACCTCTGCATCAGCACACTTCTTAAAAACCACTCTTGCCCGGCTGCTCCCTCTATCAACTTCTGTTTCAGATTCCTTTAGAGGTCCAAAACGGCTAAAAATCTTATTTAGGCTTGTTTCTGTGGGAACAGAATCCAACTCAGCAAAGTTTAAAACAAGTTCAGCTGGGGATTTCTCATCTATATAACCAGAAGGTTTTTCAGGAACCTCAGCAAGATTACTATCAGAATATCGTTTCTTGGAATAGGACCTACGACTAACTTGAACAGGTTTTTCTGGCTGAGCAGGGGCTTGCTGATAGTCTTTTCTGCTGCTTCTCTGTGATGGTTGTTCTTCAGAAGCATTCTGGATGAACCAATCAGTCCAATATGTGTCACTTAGATCATCAAATTCAAATGTTTCAGGTGATCCACCTATGGGTGGTTTCTTCCTTTTAGTACCAACTTTATTTGTAGGCAAGATCTCTTTTTCAGAATCATCACCCACAATTATTGAATTCCTGAAATCAGAGAAGAAGCTCACAATAACAATCAAGAAACTATAATCTCCCAGCGGTTCTTGTGCCACCCACTGAAGTGAAGATACCAAATCCTCTAGAGATGAATATTCTGTTGGAACAATCAAGCTTGACCTCTGAGTCTCCTCAAGATTAGGGGAGAAAACATCAGATCCATTTCCTGAAAAACCATCAGCACTTCCATCTGCCATCTGAGACCTGTCTCCAGAACACTTCAACACAGAAGGTGGCCCAGTAAGTTGACAAGCAACCCTACGAATACGTTCACCAATTTTAAATGATTGTTTTGGGGTATTTGAAACTTTTGCCAGGGAAATTGTTTTTCTCCCATCTTTCATCCCTGAGTCATCAGTATAGTGATCAATACTCCTCCTTTTCTTGGAAAGGGCAGGGGAAACCAGATTATCAGTGACCTCATCAGGCCAATAATCACCATGTGGAGAATCTGGAGTCCCGTCCACTAGTTGTGACAAGCTTCTTTTCTTCTTTTCTGGATACATACCATCCTTTAGATTATGTTTACATTTGCGATAAGACCTGTTTGTGGTATTTAAATTTCCAGTATCAGCTTGACCATCATTCTTACTTACATGAGTTGCATGCTCATTAACTTCACTCAAATTTTTCTCAGCATCATTAAGTAAGGTCTCAATATCATTGTCCAAATCTCCACAATATTGTATTTCAGGCAAGTAAGAGTAACCCTTTAATCGATAGAATGCAAGCAACTGAGCCTTCGCAATTAAGAGCTCCAATCGATCAAAGCCACCATTTGGCAACTTGGATAAAGTTTTCAAGTATTCTATAAGCTTCTCAGGTGAAAACGAGCTAACATTTAAAGATTCATCCACCCCGTGTATGAAACTTAATTCTTGTCGAATCCCGGTGTTTTCAACAATCTGCAGTTTAATCTTGTCATAGGTATCTTTAGGTATGCAGGAACATGCTAGCCCAAATTCTACACGTCTTTTGACTTCATCCAAAGCATAATCTACAGCATTCTGGAATGTTTCTGAATTGCTTTGCTTTTCAATATAAGAAAAATGTGTCCTAAAGGGCTGTAGCTGAGATGCTTCATTCCAAGCAAATGTTCTATCCCCAAAATATGCTACCAAATAGCAGTCCTTTTTAAAATGCTTCATTGCCTGCGCAGATGAATCCGAGGGATCAAATATCTGCCCTGGCCACCATGGATGTCTTCTCACCTTGCCCCAAACCATATCATACACAGAAAACTCACCTTCCTTTTCTGTTGGCAGCTGATAACTTGCCTGATAAATTTTTCCTGAACTCCCCCCAGGCTTCACGAACACATGCTTTATAACTTTTCCATCTGTTGTTTTTTGCTTTTCAGCATCATTAAATTCTTCATCTTCAATTTCCTGCTCTCCATGTGAACTAATCTGCTCAGAAATGCCAGCTTGTCCTTCAATACTTTGCCTAACATCTGACTCAACCTGAATAACATCACTCATAGCTTCTTTCTCCAATATTTTATCAACCTCCGTGTGATCAATGTTCTTCTGCTCATCCAATGCTTTCAAAGTCACATAATTTCCATCCAATTCATCTCTCTCATTCTCACTCTTACCTTCTAAGGATCTCACAACTTGAGAACCCTCAAACAAAGCCCCAGCAGCTCCTGCACCTGTAGGATTCACATCTTGATCCTCCTCAACTGATACACCACAACCCACTTCATCATTCAGCTCAGCATCATTCTCATGGGTGCAAACACCATCTATGTACACATCAGAACCTAATAACCCCACCATTATGTCCTTCCCATTACACTCTCCAACCAAAGATCCCTCACAGTCTACAGACTCCTCTAGGGTTTCACCAGCCATGTTCTCATAAATGGTCACTATGGATTCTGAGCTTCTACGAGTAGACAACTCCTTCATATGTGGTTCTTCCATGGAAATTGTATCTAAACACTTGCAAACATGTTAGAAACTAAAAAAATCTCTCTCCTCAACCAAAATTTTGGCACAAAAGAAGAAACCCATATAGGAAAACAGCATAAATTTGCCTGTGCCTCACACAAATAGTGAATAAAGATTCAAACTTTAATACCCGTTTACGAAAACTGAACAAGAAGATGTTAAAAAAATGAAAAAAAACAAAAAAGTGAACGAGTTAAGTACCAGATCTTGGGGAAGTGAAAGCAAGGTCGGGTTTTGGTTTAGTTTGGAGAGAGAAAGAGAGCAAAGTGAACCAATTAATAAAACAAAAATGTTGAACCTATACAACTTAGAAAATTATCGTCAGACATCATTTTTTTCTCTTACTCATTTTTTATTTCAAATTTTAATAGTTGTCATTAAATAAGAAAAAATGATAAAGAAAAAATGATGTGAACAATGGTATAGAGAATAATAGGAGTGTAATTGAGTCAGTTTGGTTCGGCTCCGAGGAAAAAAATAAAATCAAATCAATTAAAATCAATTGATTCGGTTTAGTTTGGTTTAGTTTGGTTTTGATAGTCAAACTGAATCGAACATCTATAGGTTGGTTTGGTTCGGGTGATCGAATTGATTATTTTTTATACAAAAATTAGTTAAATAATTAATTTTTCATAATAAAAAAATACATAATAAATTTATGAAAAAATTTTAAAAATAAAATCAAACATACTTATCTCAATAAGTATATTACAAAATATAAATTCCAAAATTATGTATTTAGCATGTTACCCTAATTTATTGATAATACACTCAATCAGTGCCTTTGATGTATGGTACTCTGTTTATTTTAAAATCTTCAGTTGAGTGTTTAGTTTCTATATAAATAAGAATATAAGTTGATTAATTTGTATGGCTTTAATGGTGGATTATGGTATATGCTTCTGAATTTATTATTTGTAATGTATTATAAAGTTTTTTGTGTTAAATTGATTCATAGCAACAACCCAACTTGCATGTAATACAACTGCTTTTAGAAGGTTAGTTTCAAGTTGAATGAATTTTTTTCTTATACTTTTGGAGTTGATGTGTGTTACTTTGTTATGTATTATAAAGTTTTTTTGGGTTAAGTTGTCATGTTAATATTTTGTGGTCAACGCTTAAAAGTTCTTGACGTATAACATGGCATAAATTATGTTACACTCTCTTTAATCTTTTTTTTTCTTCTACATTAGTTTAGTCATTATATTTATATAAATTGATTAGTTAAATTGAATGTATGTCATGTGCTCTGATTTGTTGCTTTGATGCATTGTGTTAGAAGGACATTATATATATATATATATATATATATATATATATATATATGGCTTGATTGTGCTTGGTTCGATTCGGTTCTCGTGTTTGAAACTTTCAATTTGAGAACTAAACCAATTAAGCCTTATTTGATTCAGATTTTGTTCGAACCAATTAACATATTCAAACCAAATCAAACTAATGTAATTGGTTCAATTTGGGTTGATCGGGTTAGTCAGATTATCTGAACTAATTTACACCCCTAGAGAGTAATGTAAAAGGTGATGTGAGAAAAAAATAATGTAAGAAAATTAGAATTGTTACTTTTAAAGGAAAATGGAAAAAAGTGGAGGAAAAAAGTGAATTTATGTTTCTTCCTTTTTTTTCTAGGCAAAAATGTTAGGATTTTCTTCTATTATAGACATTTTTAGAAAATTTTTGTGTGGTTTAAAATCAATAATGATATTCTTACTACAAACAGTATATACACTTTTTTTTACACATCTCTCAATACCATTGATTACATCACTTTTTTTCTATCATTTTCTCTCACTTAATCACCACCATCCACAAAAGGTATAAATAGTAGTATTTTTGAAAAAAATGATGTATAAGCATCATTTTCCATGTAGAAAGCCTCTTATAAAGAGTCAATATTTATTATTTGACAAATTGATGAAATCAAGTTGTTGAGTTTTGATCTATATGTATGTATATATTTTTTAAAATTGACATATAATTGAAACGGATTTCTTCCATTTTAACCATTTTTTTTCTATAAAAGGGAGGTGTAAAGTAAAAATATGGAAAATGAGGTGCATAAATAACATTATTGTTGATAAAAGTTGTTATATTACCTTTATAGTTTTTTTTTATATTGCGGTCAAGTAGTGTTTGGGTTAGTTTGTGCACACTTCGATTAACCTTCCTCCCTAATCCAATTAAACACAAGTCATTAAAATTAGAATTAGGAGATTTACAAAGATATTTCTTGTAATCTGACCCCAAGAAATTGACGTAATTGAAATTTAAACTTATGATCATGCGCTTACCCACACATCACATGCTCATTCACCGTTACACTAACTTTTTGGAATTAGTACCCCTATAAGTATAGTAGTTAATGTGAATTGTTAAATATTTATTAATTGATAGTTTTATAATAAATATAGAAAAATTGGTGCCTAAACGTGGTACAATTTCGTTATGATTTATCTCATATCTCATAGGATCTTGTAACTCACTTCATTAATTCTATGTTTTTAAATATCAATGTTATGATGGGTCCAAGCATCCAGGCTCCTTAGCTTACTTGGAGCCGGCATCCATTTTTGTAAGTCCAACGCTTTGTTTGTATAGGCAGCCTTATTTTGTTGCCTGTTTTTTGGTTTATTTTGTACACATCGTTCATATATTAAACTTTATATTTGCCTCACTATCTATTAGTAGAATCTAGTTTCTGTTGTATTTTGTTTAGTTACAAGATGTTTATATGTAGATATCTATGATGTGAAATTTATAGAAGCCTTTGGCTGTGTGGTAAATTGATCTGGTTTAAGCAACATGTTGTGTAAGTGTAAAATCTTCAACTTTTAAAGGAAACTGTTGAATTTTCAATAGATTTTATATATTTGATCTATTCTATTTGTTGATTCCATTAATCTTGTTAGGTTGATTAGTCCATCCTATGCATTGATCATGCCCCTTGAGCTTAGATTGCAACAAAATTGATATTAGATCTTTACGTTTAAGTTATGGTTAATGGAGTAAGTATTCTTTAATAGAATCATGATTATAATTATGAAGCTGATCATTTTCACGATCTATCCACTACCAAAGGCCTATTATGATCTCTTTTTAAAACAGCTTAGTTAATAGAGCTATGAGACATGCAAGAAAGAGCGTCGAGATTCGAATTGCACAATTCCCTAGGCCTCTTTCCCATCCCCTCCTCCTTGCCATTCCCATAGGCCCCCCATGGACTTCCCCTAGGGCCCAACCCAATGATGGGCCCTCCCATGGAAAAAAAATATAGGCCTATTAGGATTGTATTCGTGTTCATCTATTGCTCGTTACTATTCTACACTTTTTTTTGTCATAAACTTTGTTTATGTCCTAATCCTTTTTGCAAATGTAGATAAATATAGTGGCAGAACTTTATTAAGACGGGTTAGCAAGTACCCCCAAACTTTTGTAAGAATGACACTAACCACCTTTTTTTGGCTATGCTTTCACGTGTACTTTCTAAAGCTTTTGTATGTTTTTGCTTTTGTATTAATAAATGTTGAAACTGAAGTACCAAAAGGAAAAAAGAAAAAAATCATCCTAAGATGTCCAGTCCAACCGTAAAATAAAGCTTGATCATTAATTGTTGGTATAATACATACTTAGAGGTTGTTTTTCAAAAACTAGAAGTCACTGACAGTTCCAAAGAGGGCCAAAGTATTTTCAAATTCATACAGGATTAGATGGCTTGAATTTTTGAAGAAATCGTGAAGTTCATGGCAACAGGCCACTACAATGTTTATTATAACTGGGCAAATTTAGCTTGGAGTATGATCTTCTCCTATCACTGGACAAATACAAGCATTCTTTTTCCTGTTTGGTTGTTGCTAAGAAAGAAGTATAGGGTCCGCTCGAGACGAGAAATCTTGGCCACCAACGGGGAAGGGACGAATTGGCAAACAGCTCCCATTCCCATTCAAATATTTGAAATTAAATCAGAACATAAGGTGACACTTGACAATGGCAGCGGACTAAATTCCTCACAATCAACAATTTTTCAAACCTTCATATAAAGCCACCATGCAAGCAACCAGCTAAGCATCATGATACTGAATTGTCAAGATATGTAAATTCAACAATCTTCATTTCCGCCAATTTCATTTAGTGACGGAAATTCCTACCAATTTTTGTCAAAGATACCTAGCATAAAACGTAATTAAACTGCCACATGAGAGGGAAATTTCACATTGATGAATATCTAACTTAAAACGACTATTATACAAAAGTCTCTTGTAAAACATGGCAAAATTTTTCTCTGTTCTACTACAACATTGCAATTAGTACGTAATGCTGGGTGACAATATCTTGATGATCAGTAAAGAGAGATCTCAAGATAATATTCACCATTGAAATTTCAACCAAGGAAGGCCATATCAACATATGAATTCAATACGTTGCTACTCCTTTTGTCGTCAAGCAGTGTCTGTCTACCCTGCTTCTGCCAACTGATTCCAGCAACAGGCATCATTGGACAGGAGAAACTAGTCCCTGCAAACCAACATAAAAGACACTGGCCTCAATAAACACACCCATATTCGGAAACTTGAGAGAGTTAAATCAAGACAGTCAACTGGTGCTGATAGAGAGATTTATAAAGAATGAAAACAAACGGTACACACACACACACACACACACATACAGACATGGATATTTGTAGAATGTCATTAAAATCAATCCTTATGCAACTACTGCCAAAATGGTATTCATCAATAAACATGTACAATATAAACATATATTGCAACTTGAGGATAAGTGGTAAGGAAGCTGTTGGAGGAACACCTCGTTAATTTTATTAGGAAAGGATTATTACTGAATTTTGTTGATTTCAGAGCAAGGAAGACCCATCAAAGCAGGATCAATATGTCAAATCCTATCTTATGGCATATTATATTGTACCATATGGTGTATCATGGAGTGCTAGACAAACCAAAATACATGAGCCTTGCCACACTACAAATATCCTTCTATAATGAATAAAGAAAGTATCACTATTATTTTATATCACATTCTATTTTAGCTAGTATTAATCTACCAAGATTTATTAGTTGCACATTGTGATGCAAATGGCAACATTGAAGTGCAGCACACATTATATCAAATATATTTTAACAATCATCTAAAATCCAGATGTATTAAACATCAAACACCATAAAAATGTCAAAGTTGAAAGAGTTTAGGAATTAGGAACCTAAATACACACACATCATAAGAGTTCAATAGTCATAACATTCTCCTCCTTCTCAGTCAAAAGACTAAGTAGAAACAGAGCATTATTTTCTTGAATAAGGGTCTCATACTTTCAAGCCTTTAGACAAGTCAACTATGCCAGCCAAGAGGCATGTCGGCTTTCACATTCAAAGAAAAGAGACAACAGAGAAGAAAGGAATAGGAAGAATGGAAGACGACAGACAGAGTACCTACATAATAAGTGTTAAAAGGGCTCTGGGTCTCTGGGAATGAGCTCCTAAAGCCAATGGTTGCCAATATGAAAGGCATCTAAGGAGTCAGGTGATTTTAGTTTATTTTATTTTATTTTAAAAAAAAATCTAAGGAGTGAAGTGACTAGATTTATTTACTATAGGTCTTACCTAATTCCCTTAAAACTGGTGCCATTCCATGTTGCCACACAACATACAATGGCACATTGCGTTTGCTACACACAGGGTTGATGAACCTCGCAAAACATGAGGGCTTTTGTTGCCCAGATCTTGATGCCCCATGGGCCGAGGCAAGCACTATTGAATGTGAAATAGTGTGCCATTAACAACTATGAGCTAAATATAATCAAGGAGAAACAGTGTATCCGTGATATGTCAGTTGATGACAGGAGGACCATACAAATTGGACAAGAGAGGGATGCTCATTACCCTGAAGCTGTTTTTCCTTCTCGTACCCCACTGTCCCCTTTCTTTGTCTTTTCTCCTCATAGTTACATTTTCTATTAACAGTATCACTTGAAGACAGATATCTCATTTAATATAGTTGCTTCTCTGAATAAGAGCTTTCTTATTGCATTGTGCAGGTATGTAGTTGATTTATGACCAGTATAAACTTGAGACTTAGAAGTTGGGAATATTATCAGGTTAAAACTTCAAAAAGCTTGCGAAAGTATAAGAAAGGTTGTTCATACATTCTACAAATGCCTGTGAAAGCATAGCTTTGAAACTTATAAAGGATATTAAGTTTTATAATGATCAAATTTCTTTCAAATTGGCTTTTTAAGATGTAAAGTCATTTGTGATAGATTATGACATTGATGGCTCACAGTTGACAGTTCGCTGCTAATTAGGAAAATCTATAAAGGTGCTCAACAGCTACTCATGTTTCCAGGACCATCACTCTCCATTTCAGTGCAAGAAAATAAAATCTATGAAAGCTATCTATATCTACAACAAATTACTAAGAATAAGATTCTCCATGTGCTTCTCACCAACTTGATGCCAAGGTCCCTTCAACCAAGAACTTTATTAACACTTGACATCCACAACATATATTTTGTTCTTTTGATAAGTTTTGAGATGCTGTCATGAACCAATTATCCCAAAAGCATAAGTTATAAAGTGAAGGCACATGAATGGTTTTATTACATCTCTAGCACGTCCCCTCACGCAAGAGCCCTTTGGGCTTGCAGCATGGATAATGCACAAGCCCACCTACCTTGTTCTTAAATTCAACTTTTTATTAGAGGAATGAGGGTGGAGAGGATCAAACTCGTGACCACTTGGTCATAGGAGGCTCTAATACAATGTCATGAACCAACTATCCAAAAAGCTTAAGCTATTAGGTTAAGGTACATGAAAGGTATGCATATTGACCATAGCATCTACAAAAGTCAATTATTGTAGAATAGATTCCCGTCCCTCTCTCACTTTGATGTATAATAGCAACAGTCGAGTCTTGACAATATCTGACAGTAGCACGTCAAACTGGAAAGAATCATCAATTGATGACTTTACATATTGTTATAAAGTGAAAGTGAAGATACTGACACCTAAATTGAAACTTCAGCTGGCAACCATGGAGAGGGTAACAGAATCGCATAGGCATAGCCCTTTCAAGAAATGAGGTGGTTGAGTTCAGAGAGGCACATACCACTTCAAAGTTTAAATGATAAAACCTATCCCTTAATAGTAAAAATTACTAAAAGTAACTAAGCTAAATAATTCAATTTTCAAGTGCTGCAAAGAGACTAGAAGGCACTTCAAGCATCCTTCAAACTGCAGATGCTCTAAATACCAATCAATTCAGGTGTTTGATTTAGAAAATTGGGTCAATTTTGTAAAACATAAAATCGAAAGACACAGTTCTACCATCAAGTTATTTTTTGAGAATTGTAATTCATATGATACATAGAAACAAACATGGTTCTACTGAGATATAAGAGCCCTAGATAGTAAGTGATGATGAAAATGAATACAGGCTGACCACCGACCATTAAATGAAACGCAAATAAGTCAAAAATAGTTAGCTAAAAAATATTTATTTATGGCTTACAGCGCACTGTTGCAACAAGAGCTCACAGCGCTGTTGTGACACACATAGCAACATTGAAGTGCAGCACACATTATATTAAATATATTATTATATTTAATATGATCCAAAATAAAAATAATATACAAATATATATATATATATCAGAACAGCTCATACTTAATGCACTATTCTCATATTAATTCCAACAACCATCCAAAATCCATTTGTATTTAACATCAAATACCATTAAAATGTCAAGTTGAAAGAGTTCAGGAATTAGAAACCTACAATGGACACATCATAAGATTTCAACAGCCATATGCTTTCCTCCTCTGTAAAAAGACTCAGTAGAAACAAAGTATTTTTTTTTCTTGAGTATGAGTTGCAGTCTCGCAAAGTTTAAGGCCTTTTGACAAGTCATTTACGCCAGCCACAAGAATGGCCAGCCTTCACATTCAAAGAAAGAGACAACAAAGAAAAAGGGAAGAGAAAGAATGGAATATGAGAGATAGAGTACCTATGTAAGTGTCATAGGACTTTGGGTCTCTGGGATTGTGCTCCTATAGGCTAGAGGTTGCCGATACGAAGACCATCTAAGGAATCAGGTTACCAAGTTTATTTACTATGGCTATGTTTGGTGCACTTGCTGATAATATAAGACTTGATAGTATTAAGTAGAGGGATAAAGTCTGATAATATAAAGAAGCTGATAAACTCTTATACTATCAGACATTTGATGCCCAATAATATAAGAATCCTGATAGCATAATAATTATTTAACATGACTATAATACCCACGATGGACATGACTATAATAATTATTCAACCACTACCCGCGATGGACATGGTGACTCGTGAAGGGCAGCAGCAGGCAGACAGTGACACGATGGTGGGAGTGGATCCGGGCTACGTTCATGGCTCGCGGTTGGTGCGCGGTTCGTGGGTCATCGACTCCAGTGCAGTGCGGTGGGTAGCGATGGTAGTTCGTGGGTGCGGTTGAGATCTGCAAGTGGCTTTGAGCGTGGTAAATCAGGGATGAGGAACAGTGGCTCTGGGAAGAGCGAGGCAGAGTGGTTCGCGATTGGTGAATGACGATAAGGTGGAGGCTCAACGACGAACGGCGGTTCTGGGTTGGGTGGGGGGGGGGTGGTTTTCTGATCTTCATGGGTTTATTTTGTGCAGAACTTTGGGTTTGTTTATTCTCTGATCAGTTGTTGGGTTGTTTGATTTTTGGGTATTTTGGGTACCGTTGATGAAGAGGCCATGGCAATAGACAAGGAGTCTCATATATGAAAGTGGAGAGTAGTGGTGGAAGGAAAATCCTATCAGGTTATATCAAGGGGTCATGGAGAGGGTAGAGTTATCCTATTATAATAGGATAAAAATAGTTGACCGAATTGACTATTCTATCATGTGTCAACACCAAACACATGCTAAGACCTGATAGTATATTATTATGCTACCAGGTCATTCTTATCATGTGCTCCAAACGCAGTCTATATGTTTTGACTAATTTCCTTAAAACCAATATCGTTTTTCATGTTGCCGCACCACATACAATGGCAAACGTTGTGTGCGCTAAATGGGCAACACAAACTCACAACACAATGGGGCTTTTGTAACACTATTGCATGTGAAATAGCGTGTAATTCACAACTATGAGCTAAAACAAGCAAGAAGAAGAAACAACGTATCCATGATATGCCAATACCAAACTCAAGCCAACAAGGTGAATTACCCAAGACAAGTTGATGACAGGAGGACCTTACAAGTTGGACAAGAGAAGGGATGCTCATTCTCCTTTAGTTGTTTTGTTTTTGCGCTAAAACAAGCAAGAATAAGAAATAGTGCATCCATGATATGCCAGTACCAAACTCAGGCCAAAAAAGGTGAATTACCCAAGACAAGTTGATGACAGGAGGACCTTACAAGTTGGACGAGAGGGAGGATGCTCATTCTCCTATAGTTGTTTTGTTTCTGCTTCACATAACCCACTATATCCCTTTTCTTTGTCTTTTCTCCTAAGTTACATTTTCTATTAACAATATCACTTGAAGACAGATGTCATTTACTATAGTTGCTTTGATATACAAGCTTTGAATAAGAATCTTCAAGTTGCATTTTGAAGGTATGTGTTATGGATAAATATCTGGGTATTAAATAGGATAGAATATTCTTTAATTAAGTTGGAATATTTGGGCTAATATTTAGTTTCCTTATTTAGCTGTTAATTGCCCGTAATCACTCTTGTATTGTCTCATCTCTGTAAATATATATTCGTATGCCTGACCAGGTTATGTTCATGGCTTCAGCTCACTCTCTTCCCTTTACCCAATAACACGGTGTCTGAGAATATATATGCATGGGCATTGTAGGATGGAAGCTTTCTCTTATGCTAATTGGGCAGGCTCTCCAGAAGATAGAAAATCCACTATTGGGTACTGTGTTTTTGTTGAGGGAAATCTAATTGCATGGAAAAGCAAGAAACAAGGTGTGGTGGCTCGATCTAGTGTTGAGTCAGAGTACAGAGCAATGGCACAAGTTACATGTGCACTTACATGGGTTTATCATCTTCTAAGAGAAATTGGTACAACTAGTGCTTGCCTTATGTAGCTATGGTGTGATAACCAAGCAGCAATACACATTGCTAATAACCCAGTCTTTCATGAGCGCACCAAGCATATAGAGGTTGATTGTCACTTTGTTCGGGAAAAACTTTAGCAAAAGTTAATCTCATTAAAGCATATCCCAACTAGAGAACAACTAGCTGATGTGTTCACCAAAGCTCTGCCTAGAAATAAGGTTACTCAGATTTGTAACAAGATGAGCATGATTGACATCTATGCTCCATCTTGAGAGGGAATGTTACAGATAAATATCTAGGTATTAAATAGGACAGAATATTCTGTAATTAAGTTAGAATATTTGGGCTGATATTTAGTTTCCTTATTTAGCTGTTAATTGCCCGTAATCACTCTTGTATTGCCTCCTCTCTGTAAATATATATTCGTATGCCTGGCCAGGTTATGGTCATGGCTTCAGCTCACTCTCTTCCCTTTACCTAATAACAGTATGCAACAGGGGCAGGACAGCTACATGGTTGCAGTTTTAGATATGAAATGGAATCACTCCACCCCCTCCCCCCTCTCAGTATTGAGAAAGGAAAAGAACAAAGAGAACTTTTTCTTCTGTGACCTCACCTAATAAAATATCAGTACTCTTAAACCAACCAACTGATAATCACTATTTTGACCCTATAATCCGATGCTATCTAATCAAATAAGGAGTAATGTCATAAGAAAAATAAACCAGAGACAGAGCATATAACTAACTTGAAAAATAAACATGGAATCCTATCAAGTTGGCAACAGAGAAACTGGCATTTATTCAGCAACAATGATAGCAAAGCATATTTGAAAGAACACCATATACGATTCTGTAATTAAATGTGGCATAGCATGAGAGTTTACTTACCAGTACTTTATCAACCCATCCCAGCCACATGTTGCTACCTTACTCTGTTCCAGGGGATGCCACTCACAACCGATGCAAACACCTTCGTGACACTTGAGAGTTCTGAAGACTTTGCAACTCTTCCAATCCCAGAACCAACACTTACCCTCACCATCTCCCGACAAGACAAAGCGTCCATCCGGCGAAAAATTGACTTGACACGCATATCCAGCCACAATATGTCCAGCAAACCTCTTCTTTTTGTTAAGTTGGAACTTCTCCCTGGTACTATAAATAAGTATCTGGTTATCCAAGCTCTGCGCAGCGAGCCAATTGGCATTGGGGTGAAGCGAAATGGATGGCATAGAGTGCATGTGTGGCTCGCTAATATACTTTATAACCACAGGAATACCGAATTCCCATACCCTGAGAGACTTGTCATCACTGGAAGTAACAAATCTTCTGTTGTTATCAACAAATGTAATGGTATTCACAGCCCCAAGATGTTGATCATACTCCTGAGTAATTTGCCCCGTATTCATATCCCACTGAACAATCTTCTTATCACTCATACCAGCCAACAACACATTCTGCTTATCCTCGTCCGGATTAAGCTTCACCACATAAGGGATCTTCCCTGTCGCAAATGTCGATATCACTTGCCCCGTTTCAGTATCCCAATACTTGATATTCTTGTCATAACCAGCACTCAAAAACTTACTCCCATCATTGCTAAAACAAATATCCCGCACTGCTTTCGAGTGCCCCATGTAAGTCCTCATACATTTCCCAGAATTGAAAACATCCCAAATCTTCACTTTTGTATCCATACTCGCGGATAGAATCAAATGCCCATACTTAGGGAAGAACCTAATCGCAGACACACCCTTGGTGTGCCCGCTCCACGTACGAACCAATCTCTTAGGTATATAACAATGATCATTACTAGCTTTTGCATCCTTTGGAGGTGCAATCCAAGACCTACCCTGATAATCCCTTTCCTCCTTCCCATGAAAAGTACTCTTATCTTTAACAACCTCAACTTTTTCACCTCCAAAACCACTCTTCTCTTCCCCTTTCTTCTTCGCATACTCTTCTGCATACTTCTTCTGCTCCTCCGTCAACTCGCCCTGCAACCCTTCCTTCTTCCCTGCCCAAGGGCTCTTCTTGTTCTTCATCAACCACGCCTCCGAAGCCGGGTTATCAATTTCTCCAACATCAGCATCCTCATCCTCATCCTTATCCTTATCATCAACATCATCATCATCATCATTCTCTTCCTTCTTCTTCTCGATCTTTCGCTTCTTCTGCTCGTGCTGGGGAATGTTGTAGACTGAGACTGCGTTGTTCTTCAGTAACGCGTCTAGATCGCCGACGTAGTTGTTGAAGCCGGTGGCGGAGGCGGAGGGGTCGGCGGCGTAGCCGAACTTGTGGAAGGTGTTGTACTGCTCGTCGAAGAGGAAGGGTTCGATGGCGGCGTCTTCGACGAAGCCGAGCTTGTGGTTGCGCATGCCTTGGGCGATGCCGTCCTTGGCGTAGGGGTGGGCGGGGCCCACGATGGGAGCCCAAAGCTGGTCGTAGGTGGGGTTGAAGGCCACGGCGTGCTGAGTGGGGTCGATGGGTTTGGTGAGGGTTTTTTGGTTGGATGCGGTGGCGACGGTGAGTGCGAGCATGGTGTCGTCGACGCTGGGGGCGGCGGAACGGCCAGGAAGGAGGCGGGGCGGGGAGGATTCTGGCGAGTTAGGGTTTTGAATTGGGGGCTGCTGTGGTGGTGGGGAGTCTGGATCGTCGTCGTTTTGGTACTGGTGGAGAAGATCCATTGTGGAACTGGAAAGAGAAAGAGAGGGAGGGCTTCGGTGGTAGGGGGTGGTGATTGATTGATAGTTTGATACAAGGAGTCAGAGTAAGTCGGAGGAGGAGGAGGAGGAGGTGCTTTTGCAATTGAACTATATTTTTTTTAAAATAAAAAATAAAAAGTTTGCAGTAGGGACAGGGAGGTTTAACAAAACCTTTTTTTTTTTTAAAAGTATTTGTTTGAAAATTGTAGTTAGTGCAAACAAAAATTAACACTTTTTTCAGACAAATCTTGACTAACACTGTATTTGTTCGATTAATCTATTTACTTTTTTTAGGTTTTGGCCCCTTCCAGTTAAATAAAAAATAAAAAATTATAACTAACACAGCGTGATAAAGTAACATTTAAACAATGAAATTATTTTTGATTGAATCTCAATTTCTAGTAATTGTGAACGTCTATTAGGGTTCAGAGTGATCCAAAATAAATTATACTATAACTAATATTGCTCAACAAAATGATGTTTAAACATTAAAGACAATTTGGACCAAATCCCTATCTCTAACGATTGTCTCAAAGATAGATCATCATAATATCTATAAACTATGTTTCTAGAAAATAAGTAGATTCCCTTTATTTAGATCCCAGCAATAGAGCATAACATGCCCTCTTTCTTAATCTTTTGGGTGCTCGCTCTCTTTTCTCTTTTGAATACATTTAACATACGGTCTTATGTGATTATGGCCTCTTCCATCACTTGTTGTACATAAACTTTAATATATTATACTACCCGCTAAATATTTAAATTTTCAAGTCCCAATAAACTTTAATTATGTTTAAATATTTAATAATTGATAAAATAAAATAGAATGTGATAAATAAAATAAATAAAATAAAATGAAATAAAAATATTTTTTATTATTTAGATATTTTAAAATAAAATAAATAAAATTATCATTTTATTATTTATTAATAAAAATTATAATTTTATTTTTTTTTTTAAATTATTCTTATAAAAGAGCATGATAAAAAACAGCTTATTTTTGGATGATTAAGTTATTTTAAATAATTATTTTTTAGGTAAAATTTATTTTTTAAATTCAATGTAAAATTAAAACACACTTTTTTAACAAATAATCACAAGGTTATAAAATTAATCTAATAATTTTTTAATTTTAATTATAATTATAATAAAAAATCCAAACGAATCATATTCTTTATTTCATATCTCCTAAAAAATAAATTGATTATAATCGAATAACAAAATTAATCATTTTTAATAAGATGAAATGAAATTTATCTACCCATAATAAAAAAATATTCTATCTCAATTGAGGAGAAAAAAAATTAATATTTTATTATTTTCCTAACTTTTATTCTATTTTAATCATAATAAAAAATAAAATTTATCTTTATCTCATCTTATTTTATTTTATTTCATTCAATCTCACCAATTAAAACATAACATTAGTGAGTGCAAGAAATGACAGTAGGCAAAAGTACACTATTGGAAACATTGGAGTGCTTATTTATTATCTTCCTAGTATATTTTATTGCTTTTTTTCCCCTTTCATCTTATGATTCAGGGGTGTTTGTTTCAGATTGTTTTAATTTTAACAGTTTTTTTTTTTTAAGTTGGTAGTATAAGTTTGTAATATATTTGACAAATTTGATAAAAATTGTTAATGGAAAAAAACTATACGACGATAGCTTAAAACGAGAATCTTAAATTTGAATTGTTTCATAAAAAGCTCTTATAATTATTTGTAATGATGAGATATAAATATTATTTTGCTCTTAATTAAATAATTTTTTTAATTATTTTATAACTATTTTAATAATTTAATATATAAAAATAATTTTTTTTATATCATTTAAATAAAATAAATTAACTTAAAATTATTTTTCAATTATTATATCTAAACATAAAACTTTTTTAATAATTAATTATAATAAAATACTTTTATATAATAATTAATTATTAAAATAATCTAAATTTTTACAATTATTTGAAACACCCATCTTACGCAATAGTACATTGATACTCAAAATCAATCTTTGAATTCTTTCATCCACAGATCTTTTATTGGTAGCTAGTAGTTATCACCTATTCTGTTTTATATACTTAAAGCTAACAACATTATTTTGGGGTTTGACGTTTGAACAACTTAAAATCTTTCGTTGTCATTAGTCAGGAGTGTTCAAAATTAACTAATATAATCAAAACCCAAAAAAATGAATTAAAAAACTAAAAATCGAACAAATCAAAAATAAAATTAAAAATTAAAAAAGTATAAAACTGATAAAACTAATTAAATTAGATTAAATTTTAGTTTTAAATTTAAAAATCAATCTAATCTAAATTAAACTAAAATTATCTATATATATATATATATATAAAAATAATATTTTACCTTGAAATTTTTATGTCACCTATAGTTATATAGGAACTTTTCTATTATACGTCAACTCAAACTTAAGTTATTTTCTTAGATTTGGATATGTATAGGAAGATTATCAATTAATTTACACTTATATTATGGATTTGAATTTATATTTTGATGAATTAGTTTAAATTAATATTTGTTGTTATTTGATGAATTAATTTATACTTATATTTGATGTAATTTGATAAAATTGGATTATGTATTTTGATGAATTTATGTATTAAAAAAATCGATTCAATCCAAACAAATTTAGATTGAATTGAATCGGATTTATATTTTAAACAAAACCGATCAGATGATAACATAAGAAAACCGTTGAGATTAGATCGGATGGCTATCTCTCAAAATCGATCCAATTCAATATGCAAACACCCCTATGACATCAATTTTTTATTTGAAAGAATATATAAACAATACAACTACGAGAGGTTTCATTCTATTGCACCTCTTTATGCTCATTTTCTACATGTTGCACCCTAATGATTTTTTTTTTTTTTTTGTGTTGAGGTGTACGTATGAGTTATAATTGTGTCCGATGGTCAGGCTTGAGAGTGGCAATGTGGAGTCTCATAGATCCATTTTGTCCTAAGTTTTTTTGTTAACAATTTAAATTAGAAGAGGATAAATAAGGGTTAGGTATAGGTTTACAAGGTAGGCGAGTTTTGCAAGTCTTGTAACTAGCTTCAATGGAGATGTGCTTATCTTTGTTTGAGTTTCAAGGTTGTTGAAAGAGGATTCGTATCGAGGAAGCTAAAGTGAGGGTTATATAAGAATTCTATAAACAATACAACTACGACGAGGTTTCATTTCAATGGGCACGTTATTGTTCCTTTTTCCATGTGACACATACTGGGTGATTAAGTTAATTTATTTATTATATTTTAGTTTTTTATGTTGAAGTACACGTGTGAGGCTTTTTGTGTCCCACATGTGATGGTCAAGTTAGGGAGTGATACCGTGGAAGGCTCCTAGAAAAGGTTCCGCGTTTTTAATTAATAATTTAAAAAAAATCTTAAAAAATATAAAAAAAACATAAAGAAATAAATTTTAACAGATATACTGAACTTTTTCAACAATCTAATATTCTTACAAAATTAAAAAGAATATTATAAATAACAAAACAAAATTCAATTATATTTTGTAATAATCAATTTACATAAATAACTATTACATAAATAATATTTTTTTAACAAGTTTTATCATATCTTTTCAATAAAAAAAATATTTCAAAATAATTAAAAGATATGTATTTTCATCTCATCTCCAAAGTAAAAAAGTAATATATGATCATATTACATGAAAAAATATACTTAACGATATTATCATACAAAAAAAAATAATCCCCTCCTACAAATTAATGAGATATGTCCTCAAAATAATCCCCGTGGATCCTCAAGCAAAAAAAAATGTTACGGATAATTTTACTATCCCTATGTGTGAGACTTTTTGTATCCATTGGTCAAATTAGAGAGATACCGTGGAAGGCTCCTAGAAAAGGTTTTAAGTTTTTTGTTAACAATTTTAACAAGGGGAAATAGGGATTAGATATGATTTTCAAGCAAGTGAGTACTCCATAGTCATAACTTATTTACATGAAAAGCACATATTTTCTTACAAAACAAAAATGTCCTACAAATATGAGATATGTTGATCAAAACTAAGGGTAACAAATTTTTTTTATTAAATATCTTTTCAATATCTATTCAACTTATAAGACTCACAACATGCTCCATAGTCATAACTTCTTTACATGAAAATCAGATATTATCATACAAAAAAAAAAACCCCTCCTACAAAGATGAGATATGTTGATCAAAACTAAGGGTAAGCAAAAAAAAATGTTAGGAAATATTTTTTAATATCCATTCAAATTATAAGACTCACAACTCTTACACAAAATGGTCAACCAAAGCATGAACACATAGTGACTAATTAGTAATAATAGGAATATAATAGATGAATTATTATTAAAAAACTTTTGATATATATATATATATATATATATATATATATATATATATATATATATATATATTCACTTGATCTTAGCCAAAAGGCTGAGAAATGTATTATTATTATTTTTTTTGTTTTAAAGGATGCTCTAGTAAATTAGTTTTTGAATTTATTCTTTTTTTACAGTTTAGTCATGAAATTTAATTATTATGAGTTAGTTCTTAAATTTACAAAATTTATATCAAATTAATCCTTTTTAAGATATAAAGTGAGATAAAAAAATTTAAATTAATATAAGTTTTATAAATTTTGAGAGTGCAAGGACAAAATAAAAAATGAAGAATAATTTCAAGGATTTGTCTAAAATGCATCTAAATGGATGTGGTGCATCCATGCACCAAGATTCAATAACAGTTGATTTATTACTAAAAATGAAGAAGGGCAAGGATAAAAAATTTGAAACCTGTTGAAGTGGTCATTTTTTAAAGTTTAAAAAATTAATCCAAAAAACCTAAAGAGAAATTGTTTATAGATTAGTCCCTCATCACCATTCTCCCTTCTCGTCGACGGAGAGGCCATCTATGTTATTGGTAGGGTGGCAAGGATGCCACCGATGTCGGAGTTGGCCGTCAGAGTTGGCGATGAAGTCTTTGGGTTGCTAGACTTGCGATGGAGGCAAACGTGCGGTCTGAGGTTGTGCTTTTCGCTTCCCTTCTACAATTTGTTAGACCATTTATGTACTGCAAGTGCACAGATCATTTAAGTAATACAACGAAGAATAAAGTTCGTCCCCTCGAAGACATTGGCTTCCAAAATCAAGTATCAACTAATAATTTAATTAATTCTATTCAAGAACATAAAAATAAAGAAAGTGTAAATAAACTAAATCTAAACTACAAAGTAATAAAGATAAGATTTAGAGATCTAGAAAATCATTCTTCACCTCCTATTTCATTCTAATAACATACAATCCTTACAGTAACATCAATGAAATGATTAAGTTAACTTGAGAATCTGATTTAGTTAAAAGCCTATGTCTAGCGCAATTAAACATAGCTTCATTTACCTAACTCCTTAGTTAAAATCAAAATCCACTCATAAACGATTTATTCTCAATCACACACTATACATGGCTAAAATGTATATTTCTATCCAGTTAGCGAATCAATTTATCTAAGCCAATTGAATGAAATTGAACATGCATCAACCATACATTATATCTAAAATTCAAATTCCTATGTCTAGGCTCATCAGATTTCAACAAATTACTTGAAAGCTGATCAAACATTCAAGAACATTAAGCACCATATGATTAAACAAAACTAAACATCAATATATATTCAAAAGATTACAAAATCATTAATAATCATAGAAGGATCCAAAGTTTTTCCTAAATACAGCTTAGCTAATCATTGAACACGAAATTACAATCACAAAAATCATGCTCAAATGATAAGGAAGAGAGAAAAGACAAATGAGAAGAAAGTGAACTCTTAAGATGTCATTATTTATGCTTGAATCATCTTCCCTAAGAAAGATGACCTCCATCATTGCCTCCTTTGACTCTTTCAGCCTCCAAACACGAAACCATAGCGCAGTTTTTCTAAACTAATGAAAGCCTCAACCTAAAATCTAATAAAACAATATTTATGGAAATGGCCAAAAATGGCACGCCAAGAGAAATTAAAATCATTTATAGGCTCACCAAGCCTCACACCGCATAATTAGGTCACGCGGCCGTGGCGTCCAATTATTAGCGTCGTAGCACTCTAGATATTTAGGTAACCTACGCCGTAACATTCACTTCCTTGCGTCGCGACGCTTTGTCCTCGGGTCTTTGTACTGATGCAGGGGAATCCACCGTCGCGACACTAAAATGCCCATGTCACGGCGTTCTTGACCATTTGCGTGCAGTGACCATGAAATATCACTAATTTGGCTTGACTTCCTCGTTTCTCTTGTTGCTTGTTGAGATGCAAATTTGGCTTTTTAGAGCCAACTTTGACTCAAATGCTCCATATATTATCTTGTTTAAATTTCCTTATTCAAACCAGAAAACACCAAATCAATAAAACATACAAAACTTAATCTTTTATCAAATTAACACAATTTGCTCAATATCACATAAAAATGTATCTAAATTAAAATATGATAGATATTAACTTAAAACCTTCAAAATATGCATTGTAAACAATAACTAAGTATTATTTTAAGCATAGAAATATGGTACAAATAATTACATTCTATAAAGTTATCACAACTCCCAGACCTCGCCGAAAAATGCCCCAAATGGCGCTTCCAACTGCAGCGTCAGCTTCTTCGTGCCGCGATGAAGAGGTCGAGGTCGAGGAGAGGGCTCACCGCAATAGCCTCTACCACCTCAACCGGGCCAACGCCAACTTCGTAAGGCTCTGATGACAAATTAACAACGTGTGGTGAGTTAGAGCGTGAAGGCTCTGTTGACAAATCAATGACACACGACAAGTTGGAGCACGATTTTTCGATAATTGATTTTGAATGGAGCCTCTTTCACCAAAATTTCTCACCACCAACTTCGTCGCCTTTGCCATTGGTGTCATGCGTGGACGATCTTAGCGAACCAAATCCCCTTTTTCTGGGAGCATATTTGCCTCAACTGGACTAGATTCAACCAATTGGGAGTATATGTGTGATTGGAACTGTTTCATTTGTTGCTTGTTCATTTGGATTTTCAACCAATTTGGAATTGTTTCATCACTTCCTCCTTTTTGAGGGATTAGAAGCATTATTTACTCTAGTGAAGATGGAATTTTTTGGAGAAAAAAATGATGGACCAAAAATTAAATAATTATAACTTAAGGGTTCAAAAATAATTACTTATAATATGAAGAACTTTTTATTAATATTATTAAAATAGTAATAACAAATGAGAAAGATTAATGAATTCTAACACCAAAATTTTATAGGTAGATATTAGAACCATTATGATTTTTTTTTTTTTCTTTCTTTCATTATTTTTTTATTTTTTTATATCATTAATCATACATACTTTCTTTTTATATTTTTTTATTTAATCACTATCTCTTAAAAAAAAAATATAATATACCCTAAATAAATACCTAAACACCTAACATTTTTCATATTTTAAGCCTCCAAATGGCTAATTTACTCCTTTTTTTAGAACTTGTGGTTTTAAAATATCTTCTTAGTATCTTACTCTTCGTAAATATTGGAATGAATATCCTATCCATGGCTTCCATCATCATCTCATCCAACTTTCGCGCTCAATGTCTCCCACTCTTCCTCTTCCGACTCTCTCTCTCACTCTCACCAAAACCCATATCCCACTCTTCTTGTCTCTGCCACTTCTCAAGCCTTCTTTCTCCTTTAAATTCAAATCCCTCGTTTGCCACTGCTCCAACTCTTCCCATTCAGATCGCGAAGAGCACCGTTGGCTCCGTGAAGAGCAGCGGTGGCTCCGCGAGGAGCAGCGGTGGCTCCGCGAAGAGCAACGCTGGGCGTTCGAACGCGACTCACTTCTCGCGGAGATTTCGGACCTCAAGCTCCAAATTCAAGCCCTAGAGCGCCGCCTCTTGACGCACGACTTGCCTTCGGATGCGGTTGCGAATGTGACGGCGTTGTTGCAGGTTTTGAAGGACAAGAATTTGGTTCTAGACAGTGAATCGAGTCTGCGGAGGATGGTGCTGGAGGAGAAGAAGAAGGAGAAGGAACCGGAAGAGGTGATTGAACATGAAAAGGAGGTTGTGGTGATTGAGGAGGCTACTACTACGGTGCAAAAGAGGAGCACGTTGCGGAAGGGTTCCGAAGGAGAAGAAGTTCGAGAGTTGCAGGTTCCGTTTTACATTTTTTTTCTACTTGTTTGTGCCGGAATTGGTGTATCGCGAAATCTTATTATTTTTGTGCTGAAATTTTTCTGTGGTACAATATACAGGAAGCGTTGCTAAAATTAGGGTTTTACTCAGGTGAGGAAGACATGGAATATTCCAGCTTCTCAGGTGGAACTGACCGTGCTGTCAAGACTTGGCAAGTTAGTCTTAATCTTATTTTGCATAATAATATATGGAGCTTTGATGTCAATAGAAGAAGTAAAATTGTCTTGCATTAATTTTCGTTATAAACTGACTAGTGTAGTACTATAAAAATAATATGTTGTGTTTTATTATATATTATGCCTGGGTAATTTATTTTCATGATTTTGATAACAGGCTGCATTAGGTGTCCCTGAGGATGGTATCATGACAGCTGAACTTCTTGAAAGGCTAAATTTGGAGATAACTATTAAGGACGCGGGCATTGCCAATGAAAACAAAGATTCTACTACTGTTTTACCAAAGGTATGCTGATTGTATCAGATGTACTTTTTGCTCCCTCCTGAATGCTGAGAATCTGCCACAATTGTTGAGAGTTTATCTTAAATGTATTGTGTCCAAAAGCAGTAGTAGCTTTAATCTAATGTTCTAGGGGATTGGCCATGTGAATCCTAAGTCAAAACTAAATGGGATTGTCTGTATTTTTTATGGAAATCTGAATAAGGAATGGGAGATATATGCTAGGCCTAAATATAGGAATATATTTTTTGTTTGGATTTTATTAAGACTTAAATTTTGGATCTTTTGCTTTTCTGTTAATTTTTTGCATTAATTTTATTACATGTTTTTACTGAAAATTTGGTTTTTGATAGAACGCAAAGGTGTTTTTACTAGTTGACATTTATCAAGGACCAACTCTTCTAAAAGCTTAAGCTTTAGGTGGAGGCCTACTAATGGTTTTATATCTCTAAAATAGTAAAGAGACAATATAAAAACTGTTGACTTGAATTTCCATCATTCTGTGAGTTATAGGAAGGCGAAAATGGAGCTGCAGTTGCTTCTATGACAGAAATTTCAGAGGTTCAGAAAAAAGTTGTGGGAAAAGGTGATAAAGGAATAGAAGTCTCCTCCCATCGGAGAGTTTTCCTCCTTGGAGAGAATCGGTGGGAAGAACCCTCAAGACTTGTTGCAAGTGATGGAGTTAATAGGAGCAAGAACAAGGATGCAACAACAAAATGCCTTCAATGTCGTGGGGAAGGTCGCTTGTTATGTACAGGTATGTGATTGTCCTATTTTAATGAAACCGTCATTATCCTATAGTAGGTTCATAGATCATTGTTCTGGAAGACAAATGTCATTGTTAATTCACTTTTAATTTGATTAAGCTCCAAGAAACAATGCAATACTTAGAAAGTATCATATTGTATTTTCTACAATAGTTTTTTCTAAACCTCATGCTGAACTGGTATTAATTTTCTCCCGTACCCTATGCCTTCTATATATTCCTCTTTGGAGGAATTAATGACTTAGGTAGCAATACAATGCTGTCGTACATGGTATTCATCATGCATGCTTCACATCATAGAAGACAGATAGTGGTCTTGTCCCACTAGTTGACCCACCTTTTGAAAATAGAAATAAGTTACTTTTATTTCTGACTGACCTTCTCTTGGCTATGCTCATCATTAGGAGGATCATTGAATGAAACTATCACATTATCAATATGTGAAGAACAATCTAAGGGCTTTATTATCATAACATCATCTGCCTCTTCAGTGATTGGTTCCTTTGATGCCTTAGATTCTGCAGTTTCCTTCCTTAAGACAAATTTTCAAGTGTCCTCCATTTTCACTCATTAGGTAGGGTATTTGTTTTCCCTAGGTGGTTTTTATTAAAAGTTTGATTCCTCCAACAGGAATTCCTCGTAGATCTTCTATATATGGTCTAGCCTCTCTTTAGATTTTTGTAGCTGTTCATTTTTCTTCATAAATTCAGCTTGTTGACAAGGCCTCTTCCAAATCCCTGTTCATGTGAGTTATTCGAATACCTCAAAAAGAAATTATCTGAACTCTGGTCAATCCCATTTTGACTATTCCAATTTGACTCTACTTGAGATTTGATTTGTAGACCATTGGAAAATCGACCATAATCTCTACTAGCTTTCTTAGAGTTCAATCCAACATGGTCATTGCAATATGAATTATAGGAATAAGAATCATGATAGTTATCAAAACAGTACGCATGGCATAATAAATCATAGCAATGAGAGTTGAAGCAGTTTAATCTCACATTATGCTAGCAAGTCTGGTAGCTTGGTCTGAGATTCATGTTCGCATAGTGGGTGTAACTTCTTGAAGTCTTTTACCCATAATGTTGATTCTGCCCATAACCTGAAAAGTGATGAACCATTAGAAATTACCACTTCAGGAGTTAAACTTTGTAAAAATTCATCAAAAAGTACCTCCAATACACAGAAGCTGCTCAAATTTGGGTTCAAATTGCCAATATTCCTAGAATTTTGCTCCCTAAATGCTGAAAATCCTCGAAAACAAGGTTTGAAATTTGTCTGGTGAGCGTCAAATGTTAATGTGCATGGAGATCATGTACAGGGAAGGTCATTGATGCATGACAGTGCGTGTCTAGGTTCCTGCAGTGCTGCTTTGGGATTGGTCTGGTTACTAAGTCTCTTTGTGCAGTCACTTTCTTGAATTGATGGTTACATCTGATGTTGACGGCTGCTGTTGTGAATATTCCAGTGGGTACCTAGCGTGTGAGGGTGGTTCTTTTATGGAAGAAAACCAGCTTTGCTGCTAATTGATGTAGGACAAGAAAGGGAAGAAGAAATTGAGAGAGCCATAAGTGGGTGCCACAGTCGTTTGTTTACAACTATTAGTATAGAAATGGAGGAAGAGAAGGTACAAGTGTTTTGAGGAGGTAGGTGATCAGGTATAGAAGTTGTGTAAGCTGCATAACATGTAGGAGGTTAAGCAAAGGTAGGAGACTGAACTTGAAAAAACAAGAAATTCAGAATCATCTGGGGACCATGGAGAAGGAGATTTGCAACAAAAGACGGTTGATTTAAAAATGTAATATCCGTGGAGACAAGATGTTTATCCAAATTAATGTTGTGTTTGGAATGAATAAAAATGAGAAATGATTTGATTTAGAAATCAAATTTTATGTTTGGAACTTTAAAAAAAGGAATTGAATTGATTTAAAAATCAAATTTTGTGTTTGAAATTCATTAAAATGAGAATTGATTTGATTTAGTTTTATTATTTTACATTTTAACTCTTATGAGAGGTAGTTAGAGATAGTTACTAAGGGTAAAATAGTCTATTCATTTCAAATCAAATCAAATCCTAGCAAATCCTATCAAATTTTATGGAATTTCTAAAATAAAAAAAGTGAAATTCATGAGATTTTAGAAATCAAATCATTTCATATTTTTTAACATTCAAAACACAAGATTTAATTAAATTTGATTTACAAATCAAATTATTTCTTATTTTTTTACATTCCAAACACGCTCTAAGAGAATAACCATATCCTTTTTTATGGAAAGCATATCCCAGGAAAATACATTTAAGAACTATTAGGTGGAAGCCCAAGAATGATTTTATATCTTGGACACACAAGATCCCTTTAAGCATGGACAATGCATTGACCCACTTTTACCTTGTGCTGAAATTTAATTTCATTATATTAGAATGGGAGTTGCAAGGATCGTACTCCTAACCCCTTGGTCAATAGAGGCATTGCTACCATCTTAAAGACAATTTCTCTTAAAAGTTTAAGTTATTAGGTGAAGGTCCAATGACCATTTTATATCTCCAACAAAGAGAACAGGGTTCCTGTTTGTAGATATGGGACATCATGGACAAAGCAAGTATAGTAAGAAATCTCTAGGAGGAAGAGTAAATGAAGAATGTACAGGAAATAGGACAAAGTAAGGAATTTGTCTACAAATAATAGAGAAGGGCATCCGGTTGTCTGTACAGCACGTTATTTGGTCAGAATTCTTTCATATAGAACAGCACGTTATTTGTACAGACAGCTTCAACCAAAAAATATTTAGGAACTTTCATATAGAACAGAAGTACATGAACAACTTCCATCAAGAAACAATTCTTTCTCTTAGCTACTCCATTTTGCTACACAGGAAAATATTCCATTTGTTGTCATGTATGAAGTAAAAGTAGTAGAAAAATATTCCTTAGCAATATCAATTTGTATGATACTTACAGACAAATTAAATTGAGTTTTGAAATCAGTACAAAAGGCATAGAATAAAGGGATTAAGGGAACAATTAAGAACGATATATTTATTAAATAAAGCCAAGCAATATGTGAGTAATCATCCACAAAAAGACAATATCTAAATCCAAACTTTGACTCAACAAGACATGGCCCCCAAACATCAGCATGAACTAACTCAAAGGGGGTCGTAACCCATTTATTGACTCTAGGGAAATAAAGGACTCTGGTGTTTGGTACGTTGGAAAGACTCACAATTGAAACTGGTATTTGAACCTAAACTAGGAGACAAACTCTCTATAGACTCCCAAAAAAGGGCAAGTTGATAAGGCCCAAAATTGAAGCGTGGTAGGGAAAGTTGCCTCTGCGCAGTGGACATAGCTGGTTAGGACTTGTCAAAGATAGATGGATCAAAACCTGCTTTGATAACAACTTGAAAGTAGGGAGGGTATACTAAATTGTTTGTCTAATCAAACCACACAGGCCTATATTTATGCTAGTGGCAGCATAAGTTACAATAAATACAATCCTAATTATATAAGATATGAAGAAGCAACTCCTAAAATAGCTCCTTACTTAGAACTGCTCGGTGACTGTACACGTACAATATTTTCTAACAAATTTGTTTTTGGTTCACTTCTTTAGTTTCATTGGGAAGATATGTTTTCCCTTTCATGCTGATAATTTCTTTATCTTCTTCAATTAATATTTCGTATCACATATATTTTGATAAAAAAGATTCTAGGCTATGTTAGTTTAAGTGATAATATTAAACTGCATTCAAGTGTCTTACAATAACCATTACAAGGAAAATCATAAGATTAGTTTTTGACAGATTGATATGTATATGCTACTGGTTTCCTAAATGTATTATTTATGATCAACTTTGAAAATCTCCTATATATCTCCACTCAACTTCCATTTCTTTTATCGCAGAATGTGATGGAACAGGCGAGCCAAATATTGAACCTCAAGTAAGGGATATTTAAGTTTTTAAAGAAAATTTACTTTTGTACTTGTTTTCCTGTGTTTCACAAGCTTTTGAACTTAGCAATGAGTTCTCTAATGCAGTTTTTGGAATGGGTGGATGAGGGTACAAAATGTCCATATTGTGAAGGCTTAGGGTATACTCTATGTGATGTATGTGGAGGGAAAACTATGGTATAGGTATGACATGCACTTCTTCATCCTTTCATACATGTATATGATTGCATCACAATCACAAATTTTGTATATCTATCTTTATTTTTTATGTTCTGTTCCTGATTGTTCTCAACAGATAAAGATATGTAATCCAAAACAACCTTTGAGCGAACATTAGAGCAACTGTCAAAACAGTATAGTATGTATGTCAATCATCAAAACTGAGAAATAGGAAACTTAAGATCAGAGGGATTTGGAGCTTACAGAGCTCAGCGATACTTTACAAGGTAACCTCACAAATTACCACAGATTGAATGGTTCATGTGCTTTTAAATCTCCAAAATGAATGAGGCCCTATGCTATTCAGAGTATACTCAAACATACATTTTCTTCCTTGTCCGAAGTACGCTTGTTACAAACTTAATGATTTGTTAAATCACAAAATTATTTAATGCTCGATTTATTTGTAGATGCTTCACAAGCAGACTGTCATTTATTTTGAAGACTATTAGGTCATAAACAAAGAATCCACGTGGCTGACGAGAACGGCAAATCAAGGACTGCACAAAGGCAAGTATAGCAGGCGGTACTTAAGTGTAGCCGATCTCCGAAAGTCCTTCGAGTGAACTTGAGTTAAAGGTTTAGTTGGACCGAGCTCCACTCCTATCTTAATGGCTACCTCTTTTGAGCGACTTGAGATTATGGAGCTTTAATTACATATATAACAAATTTAGTAAAATATGAGAGGGTCACTGAAAATATAAGTATTTTTCCCAATAAAAATTTGACAACAAATAACCATGCTTTATTTAATCGTGTTAATATAATTTCATTGGCCATATGTCAATCTAATTAATTATCCACTCATTTGGAGCATATTAACCATTCCCAATGTGGACCAAAGATCAAAATTCCCAGTTAAAATTCCCAATGTTAGCCATTCCCGGTGCAGGGTGACATTTTGTTTTGTTACAATACACAATGAAAATTGCAAACCTATGCAAGGTGAAATGTGATTACAAAAAAGCTGCATAGCAATATTATTTCTTAATGAAGTTGTCACTCCACCATTTTCTTAAATATTCGAAATAACACGATTATTAACAGAAATGTCAAAAATGTTTCATTGACAAGCAATATAGCCACTCAAAAGTGCAAGCGTTTCCCATATTCCGTGAAGTATGGTACTCCACTCAATCAACGGTCTTCCAATTTTTTTATCATTGCATTTCCAGTCCCCCCCCCCCCCCCTCAAGTATGGGAAACGTCTCCTTCAAAAGTAGGTGATATTTCCCACGAATTTAGGAGCACCTTAAGTAAAAATAATAATAATAAAACACCAATGGCTAAGAGATCGCATCAGAAGATTTATATCTCAATCCAAATCACTTACACAGTTAAATAGGCAACGATTGAACAGCTTTCAATATGGAATTTTGAGTAAAAACAAAAATGCAATTTGCAAATAATAATAATAATAAAGAACCTTTATATTGGAAAATTAAAAGTAGATATTGTTTTAATTATCTATACTTATACAAGTAATTGTAAGCAAAAAGTAATAGTTTCCAACTTCACACTCTCACCAAACTGATATTTTATTTAAAACTTACTACAAATTTGTCTTAGGTTTGCCACCAGCAACAATGCGCCTTGTCACTGACCTCATGGTAACGAATTCTTCTGCAGCAGATGGGTGTATTCCCACCTAGAGGAAAGAGTCAAGTGATGCAGTAAGGGAAATATATCACCATAAAAAAAGGGGAGTGGGGATAGAGGGATAGAGAGAATAATAAACTTAGTGACCAAAAAAAAAAAGCAGGAAAAAGATATGAGTCAAGGAGAGTAGAGAGGAGAATTAATGCCGTGAAGGGAGTTGGTCTATCCTAAACATCAAACTAGATATAAAATTGTGAAATGATGCCTGATTATCTTAGTAATACGACTCCACAGATTATAAAATAAAATTAATCCATAGGAACAGCTTGAAGCCACAAAAAACATTTACAGTTTTGCATAGGATCTTTCAATTATCAAACAAAGGTTAACTTGGATATTTATCAAAATTAGGGTTTCACTACACGGACTCAATATTATCCATCTATACTGGCTAAGTTATCAGGATAATTAGCATTTTTTTTTTTGTTTACTCAAGTTGAAATTATTTTGAGATTAAGATACATAAAAGAGGCATGTGTATGAGTGTGTGTGTCTGTAGTGAGAGATGAAAGGAATAAATAACATCCTTAGATGAAAACAAATGGCTTAAATTAAAAAAGATTAGCCAACAGTGATGCTAATTGGCATGGAGTTAAGAAGACAGATCAGCGGAGGAGGAGAATGTGAAGAACAACATCTCAGCACGTGTCATTTCTTGAGGAAAGGGTGACAGAGGATGAGTATGTCCACAATGGGTATGATAAAAAAGAGCAGTACAGAAACCTAAACCACCAATGTAATGTTGTACTCAGATCTATTCTCAACTTAGGGCTTTTGGTTTAGCTCATACCATTCATACTAGTGAGAAAACTCACCGCTCAGCATGGGAAATTGTTGGAACATCAGGAGGCACCATAAGGTTTCCACGATCAAAGGGCTGCTATTTAAACAGATGTCTGTGCAGGATTCAGGCATTCTTATGCTAGAATTTGTTTGTGTAAGAAAGCCCGGTACCAAAATGGACTAAAATGATGGGGAAATTTCTGAATTGGAGTCCAACTTCGGTCTCCTTGACTCTCTTCATTTGTCTTCTAACCCAGATAAAAGGATTTGGTCCCTTGTCCCTTCCGGGATGTTTTCGTGGCTTTGGAAGAAATAGAGAGGCAAGATTTTTGTGGCAATATGCAACCTATGCTACACTTTGGTGCATTTGGTTGGAGTATAACACTTGTATTTTTACGGAGGTGTCTATGGCACAAAACTTGATTTATGATAAGATTAGGCATTTGGCTTCAATTTGGTGTAAAGTACATGGCTATCATAAATATGTTGAGGGAGTGGGCAGCTTTGCTCCATTGATGTTCTCTTTTCTCTTTGTGTTTTGCTCTTACCTTAAGGAGGAATCCCTATCCTCCCAACTCTCTCAAAATTTTGTCTTAAATGAATTTATTCTTTTATAAAAAAAAGGGGCTAAAAAAAACTGCATTATGGACCGGGTTTGGGAACTTTGTAGCTGTTGAACCATAAACTCGTCCAAATAAATTATCAAGCTTTGTTATCACAAATTTGCTAACTTGCTTACAACAACAACAGCCAAGCGTTATCCTACAAGGTGTGGTCAGATAAAAGGATCAATTGTCGCCATCAGGCTTCATAAAAAACCAATCAGCAAAACCAATTAGAGTAAGATATTTTTTAATGGTTTCTCCAAATGTTTTCATAGGTTTTCTTCTCCCCTTTTTATCACTCATCTTCCATTTGATCCACTTTTCTCATATGAGTTTCTATTCTCCTCAATAGATCCTACTCCATCTTCCCCTTGCATATATTCGTTCCTATTCTTATCTTTTTCTAGTATGTCCATTCATCCACCTCAGCATTCCCATCTCCACTACTCATCCCCCCCTCTCTTGTTGGCACTTCACTGCCCGACATTCACTTTGTAGAGCATCATTGGTCTTATAAGAATTCCGAATCTAGCATTCATCTCTTTTTGCATTATAGATGGTTCAAGTATAGTTGTGGCATTAGCTGTTTGGAATATTTGGGGAGCTTTGGGCTTGCCCTCCTAAGATTCAAACCATTGTCCATTTAAGACTCATTAGATATGCATACAGGTAAGTTTCATATCTCCTACCATGCTTTAAACAATAATGGTAACACCACATAAATGTATACATTCTTATCTTGCACTAATATTTGAAATGTGTTGTTGGCAAATGTTTTTATGCAAGGTTCAAAAAACTGGACTGGTCATTGAACCGGTGAAGAGACTGAATCAAGGTGTAATAGTTCAACCGTGGTCTAACCATGGTTGAACTAGAACATAATTTTATATATATTAATATATACAACAACAACAACCTACTCTTTTTCCATTAGGTGGAGTCGGCTACATGGATCAAACGACGCTATTATACCTTATCATAAACCGAGTCTTAAAAAATGTCATTCAAATCTAAATCTTTTTTAATCGTTTCACCTATAGTCTTTCTTGGTCTCCCTCTACCTCTAGCTATTGGCTTATTCTCCACCTTTTCTACTCTTCTTACAGGGACTTTCTAAAGATCTTCTCCTTACATGTCCAAACCACCTAAGGCGAGATTCTCCTATCTTTTCCACAATAGGTGCTACCCCTACTTTCTCTCTAATGCATTCATTCCTAATCCTATCTTGTCTTGTTTGGCTACACATCCAGCGTAACATCCTCATCTCAGCGACACTGATCTTATGCTCTTGCTGACTTTTTACTGCCCAACATTCGGTACTATACAACATCGCGGGCCTTATAGCTGTGTGGTAAATTTTACCCTTAAACTTGAGAGGCACTTTTCTATCACGAATAACTCCTGAAGCACTCCTCCATTTCATCCATCCAAATTGAATCCTATGATTTACATTTCTCTCTATATATATTAATATATATTATATAAAAATTATCAAATGTTTTTATATTATATAATTGAAATTTAAATGTAGTATAATATATAATGTATGTATTTTAGTAAATAAACACATATGGGCTAGTGAGTTTGAACACCCTTACAAATTTGAGCATTTTTGTATTACATAATTGACATCACAATGCTATATAATATTTGTACATGTATTTCTTAAGGAGCACAAGTGGCTTACAGGTGAGGCGCTAGTCTTCATAACTATTGAATTGGAGGGTTTAGATAAGGAAGAAGAAAAAGAGAGAAATAAGCTAATGAAATATGAAACTCATATTGATTTGATGTGCTGATAATATGATACAAAAGACAAACTCAATTGTCCTATTTATACTAATACTAGGCTCTTAATTCTAATTAATAAGGAAACAAATCAGAAAATATAATAAATAAGAAATAAATCCTAAGAGATCATCTATGATACTCTAAAATATTTCAAGATATAATAAAGATATTTTGAGATATTTTAAAGATATTTTAATACTCCCCCTCAAGCTAAAGCTCACTAAGCTTTAAGCTTGTTACAAATGAACACTTTAAAAAAGAAAATACCATAAAAATAAATTGGGCTCCACAAAACATGGTTGGAAAGGCAACTCAGGGATGCTGGAGAGCTAGTGCATCTGGGACAAAGCTGGGGACCAATGCATCTGGGACAAAGCCAAGGCTATTGAGTCATAACCAACGTAAGTCACCGTCGGAATGATCATCGACGGGAAGAGAAGTCACCATTAATATGATTCATCTGTGGGAACAAAGTCACCATTGGAATGATCGTCGATGAGAAAAGAAGTCACCACTAGTATGATTCATTTGTGGGAGAGAAGTCGTGACAAACACCAACATTGAAGTATATGTAGAGGATTTATTCCCATTCTCCCCCTCATTGCTATGCTAGCATTGAAAAAGAACCAAACAGTAGCCAAAATAAAAAATAACCACCACAAAGAATGCCAAACAGCCACGTGGAGGTCAAAGATGGTGTGGTGAAGCAAATAAACGACGAAGGAGCCCAAAAAGAGGGTGAAACAGCCATGGGTCAGTGTACAATTGCCAAAAACAGAAACCCCAATACACCTAAATGGCTCTGCGCAAGTGTACAAGGCCACACAGAGGTTGGTTGATGGAGGTGAGCTCAGATCCGTGTAGAGGAGGCCGGGGCGAGTTGAACGAGAATGGTGGCTGCCGAAAAGGTAGCCGGATGCATCGGAGGAAGGGGCGGCGCGTGGGTCTGCGAGCAGAGAGAAAAGGGCGCACGTGGGAGCACGTCAGACGGCCGCAGGAGCTGCACCTTCGGAGGTTGGCCGAACGCAGGCCGGCGGTGCAACTAGTGAGGTCGCCAGCTGGAAAAATCGACGGTGGAGACGGCGGCGGCAGATGGTGCCGGCAGACGATGCCAGCGACAGGAAGAAACCAGAGGAGAGAGTAAGCGTGGAGGAGATGGTGTTTGCTAGCAAACCGGAGTGAAAACAAGGTTGGCCAAAAAAGATATAGAAAGAGGCTACCGAAAGGAGAACTCGGCAACCAGAGGCAGCTAATTGGAGTTTCAAATCTTTGGGAACTCAGCAACGAAAGTGATGGGACATGTCACAGAGGATGGTACCGCTCTGATACTATGTTGAATTGGACGGTTGAGATAAGGAAGAAAAAGAGAGAAATAAGCTAATGAATAATATGAAACTGATATTGATTTGATGTGATGATAATGTGATACAAAAGACAATTCCAATAGTCCTATTTATACTAATACTAGACTCTTAATCCTAATTAATAAGGAAACAAATTAGAAAATATAATAAATAAGAAATAAATCCTAAGAGATCATCTATGATACTCTAAAATATTTCAAAATACAATAAAGATATTTTGAGATATTTTTAAGATATTTTAACAAGAACAAAGCACCTGAGTTCGATTCACTCAGCAACATGGGTCACTTTTGGATAAAAACCTGAACTGGTTCATCCACTAAACCACAATAGGTTTGGGCGGTTCATGGCCTGGTTTTCAAATCAGCAGTTTGAGTGACTTGACCAGACTGGCCAATGGTTTGGCTCATGGTTAAACCAGTCTGACTGGCCTATCCGGTTCAGTTTTCATAACACTGCTTTTATGCCATTCCTCTTGCTGTGACAATATCCAACCACTGCCCCGGAAAAAAAGAACAACAGAAGAAGATTCAAGAAGCTGTAAACTTACTGTGCTGTCAAACTGTGTCTTGGTAGCTCCACATTTCAATGCAACAGCAATACCCTATCGATCACCAACATCCATATCAGGAATTAAAAGTATAACTATCTTGACAAATGAAATACAGCAAAGAGCCAAAGAGCAATAACTTCTAGAAGCATGCAATAAATAAACGGTGCATGAACACCAGCACATGGCATACCATACAAGGTACACACAAAAAGAAAGATATATAATGGACATTATTGTTATTTATGAGAGGGGGATAGAGCAATGTAAATAATAATGATCGTATAAATGGTAACTGAGACAGCTAATAGATGAATCTCAAGTTGATGTGATCAATACAGACCATCTTACTGGTACTAAATATAACAAAGGTCTACATGAAAACACAGTCCACATAAGCTAGAAGGCCCTATGAGCTATGATGTATGGATACGGATACGGGTATCGGATACGACACAAGTATTGTATGGGAATACGACTTTTGTTGAAAAATTAAATTAACATCTATCAAGTATCCGAGTATCTAGTACGGTATTGGATATGTATTCGACATGAGTACGGTAGACATTATGAAGTACCCGTACTGCATAGCCGATGAGCAGTCTCTGTCCACAGGTGTTTCATCACCTGCCCAAAATCCTTGATCAGCATACTTTCTTCTCCACTCTTCCTCTAATAATTATTGTTTAAATTTCCATTAGTTCTTTCTTCCTGTCTCTTTGTCTGTTTAAAGCATTTGGAATTCTGGATGTATTTCATTTGTTTTTCTGCTTCTTCTATGCCCTCTATATATGAGTACTTAATATATTTTTATGTTATTTTTTTTATGGCATTCCTTCAAGTAGCCATCACACCATTCACAACACTGCATAATGTGTTAGACATGAATCGGATATCAACTGTTAAACACTTCTCTGACACTTCCTGCACACTTCTCTCCAGTTATACTTAAATACTTTACTTATTTCAAAATGGATAAAGATGAATATTTATTGTTTTCATGGGAACCCTAGGCCTTAAATTATAGTTCCATTGTCATCCTACACCACACATGCAGCTAAATTTATTGACCCCAAAAGATAGAGTCAGCAAGGTACCATTTCAGAATCGATACAATACTTAAAAACAATTCAAAAAGAGAAAGGCACTCATTCTATCACTCCATAACCCACTTGTATTATTTTTTTTTTGGTCTTCGACCAGGGTATTTCCACAGACATTGCTGTGAAACTAACCCCTCAGGTACTGTTGTGACTAAGAGGCCCTCCCAACAATTGCTCACTTGTATTATAATTCCGTATTAATGCAATTTGAGCTTGTTGATAGAAATATCATGGCTGATGCTTACTCTATTAACAATCATATGCTGCAGTATACCATAAGTAATAAGTTTGCCAGAGAAGCATATTAACAATGTACTAAAAGGAAAATAAAGAGGATCCTAAACAATTAGCTATTTAATGAACAACATAAGAAAACACTCAAGTGGCATTTCATAGATAACAGCCAGTCTGAAGGCATTAGGATACCTGTATAATTTCAGGAGCATCTGGCCCACACATGGATGCTCCAAGAACCTTATCTGTCTCAGCGTCAACAACAAGCTTCATAACAGTTTTTTCTTGTCGCCTATTTGAAAAATATATGCATTTGACATAATAATATAGAAAAGAAACACAGGATGTAACAAATATAAGTATTGCCAAGACCACCAGAGTATTGAAGAGCTTGGAGTCATCAGAGATGGGGGGAAAAATGCCAGATTAAGAACATTTTGATTTTTAACTTCCCAAAAAAGATTCTCCATGATTTAGATAAACAAAAACATTAAATGATTGATCGATCAAGCACATTAATAGAACTGGATGACCAAAGGTGTTAAATTCTACGTAACTGTTAATATTTCCTATAAAAATTAGTGTTCTAGTGTCCAAGTTATCATGAATTCTGCTAGTCATTGGTTTCCAATAAATGCCAAGTGAATTCCAAAATCACTACACATACCCAGAGATGGTATTTTTCATAGGATTGAAGGTTGATGTGAAAACCAACACATCTCCATTCGCTTGCTCTATTGCCTGCTCCTCGCTGAGACCAACTACAGAAAGTGGTGGAATACTGCAGAACAAAAAAGTATGAACAATATATTCAACCAACAAAGCCAAAAATAGAGTAACATCGAGAAGGGAAGGACATATATTTTCATGACTTATCACATTCAAAATAGTTCATATCTGCCAAGTTGTCATGCAAAACCAGCAATACCTGAACACTGCACAGGGGATATTACTGTAGTCAGGCTTGCATGGTTGGCCACCAAATACTGTTTTCTGCATATAGCAAATAAATGAATATATTAGACATCAATAAGTCAACATCATCGTAAGACCAATCTACCACCAGCAGCTGCTCCACAGACACAAACCAAAAGATGAAAATGGATATTAATCCACTAGGACCACTTACCGCAAAGCAAGTTCCTTCCATCAAGGCCACTGGTGTAAGATTCATTCGATTTGTTACATCACCCACAGCCCATATGCTAGGTATGTTAGTGCGTGAGTACTCATCAACCTAAAAAAAATGGAATGCAGAAAATTTAGAACTTATGAGTGCCATAATCATTCTCCAGTTCTTCACTAATTGTCAATCCATCATCCAGTCATTGACAAAAGCATTTCATATGACACCATATCAAGATGAAGAAATTAATGGGGATAAAGGAATGAAATAACACACAAAATGGTCTATGTATTGCAAAAATACTAGATAAGTTGGAGCCACTAACTTCTTCCTCCAGGTGAACATTATCTTTATGTATAGCAATATAAGATAGAGCAGATGTGGGTCTGTTTTCTACTTGAGAGGCACGTAGATTAGATATATGAATTCAGTTATACTTTATAAATAAAATTCCCCTAGAGTTCACATAATAACACAGCACAGCAGCACACTAATCAACATGACAACCAAACTATGGCATTTGCAGTATTATTCACCATATTTTCTTCTTGACAAACACAACTTGATAATTCTAGTATAAAATACTCATATATATCCAAGTATGGAGATCACGACTTTAAGATTACAGAATCACATTATATTCATATATCATGCCGATCGTGAAATAAAACAACTCATTCTTGATTAAATAAAAAAGACATGATGGAGCATTCAAGATAACAAGCAAAAAATGGAAAGAGGAAGCTGCAAACCTTTATAGCTCCAGTGTTGTCAAGCTCCACACCTACAGCTTCTAAATTTAACCTCTTCGTATTAGGAGCCCTACCTGGAGCCAACAAAAGAACACTTACGAAAATATAAATTTTCTGAAAAGGCAAGCAAAAATACCACGAGATAAACTTGCAGAAAGAATTATTCATCACTTTTATGGAAGAAGTTAGATCAACTGATGCCCCATTTGTATGCTAGGATATAAAGGGTCATTAATCCTGAACTGATCTGATTATCAACAAACAAACTCCACAGGACAATTATATGGAAAGATTCCACCAAATGTTTAAATTAATAAAGATATAATTAGTGAGTGCTTGATTTTAAGCCAGAAAAAAACTGAGTTAAGCGCTAAGGAATTTATGGTTGTAACTTGTAAATACTATTTTCAGGCTCGTAAAAATTAATCATTTAAAAGTCCATTTTATATGTATCCTTACCAGTGGCAAATAGTACAGCATCAGCCATCAGCTCCTCACCATGATCTGTGATAACTTTAATTCCATTCTCTGTTTTGATCAACTAGGAAAAAAAAATGGTTGCCATCAGCTAAGCCTCCAAGAAAAGAAATGAATAAGAATTTTTACATTTTAAAAATTACTTTATTATGATAAACGTGAGTTTCAAATTCCCAAAAGGAAATACCTGCGTCAAATTTGTCCTTGGGTGTAAATTAATGCCCCTGCCTTCAAGGTTTCTTGCAACCACTGCTCTCATTTCATCATCAAAACCTCTACAATAAACTTTAATTCATAAAGCGGGTATGCTACAGACATACAGAGTACGAAAGTGATGCTAATAAAAAAAATAAAAGAATAATGAAGCCTATTAATAAAATGTAGTATAGTGAAAGATGAATTAATGTCGCAAAAAAAAAAAAATCAACTACATGTATATGACACCAAATAAACCAGCACCTTCAACTTTAAAAACTCAAATTTTACTTAAAATAAATCCTATACATGAAGTTTAGGATGTCATCCACACTAGAGAATAAATCCATATTATCTTTTATAAGTGTACAAATATTATTGGCCAGAAAATTGAGAATCATTAACTAGATATCATAAATCTCATCAAGTCTTAGTGAGGTCTCTCAGTAAAATTCAGGGATAGACTGTGATGACTGATGATTATTGATTTCAAATAGATAATGATGACTAGATGTGTGCATTATTAAGGTCCTGTTTGGCATTTCTATCATTCTGCTGCTTGCAAGAAAACCAAAAACAGCGGTTCTCCACTGGCTGCTTCAAAGAAACATTTTCCCCATTTTTGTTTCCACTTTCCTTAACTATCTCAACAATCAAAAACATATATCAATTTCCCATTCTTATTCTAATTTGTCTCTCATTCCCATGTATTTCAATTAACCTGATAACTCAATCCGCGAAAAAATTCCAATATTCACAAAATAATCTCCAAGCAACATATACTATCAATTTCCAAGATAACACTATCATGTCAATTAAGGTTTTAACAAAGATCTTCCTGTATCCCCTCAATTGCAGCACCAGATACAAAGTTGAATCCTTCTGAATGTTCTAATCAGGGACAATTTCACCACCCTCCAAATTCTTGCAGTAGAAGAAGAATCCCTGGTGAGCCAAAGGGACAACTAGGATCTTGGATGTTGTCCTTGACATTATGAAGTATACTGGAGCTCTTGAACTTCAAAGAGATGATCATACCAGTCAGCATTTTGACTAAATTTGCATGCTTTCCCTCAACCAGTGGATCAGATGCAGAGTCAATTTCTTTCTGGATGTCATAACCAGTGATCATTTAAACATCCTCCAGAAACCTAGAAATTCACTATTGCTACTGGTGAGAGTTCTGAGAGGACTACATTCAGTGAGAATGATCATGGGAGTAAAGCAGAAAGGAAGCAAAGATACGTGGGACACGCAAGGATGAGAGAGCATTGTTGAGAAGAAATAACAAGAAAAATAAATTCAAGAAAACAAAAAACCAGAGGCACCAAACAGTACCTTTACAATGGCGTCGATCATTTCAGGTTTTATTTGAAACCTCAGTTTGGTTTAAGATTGTGTGCACATTCCTCCAGCCAGGTTTAGAAATCGTTTAAACATCTTAGGCACAATTTATGTACCTGAACAAACTCATACATCTGGCTTTTTGGTGGCATTTGGTTTGAGCAATATTTTCACTATTCCTAGGAATGTTTTAGGATCTCTAGAAATAATGTAGCATTCCATGTTTGGTTCAAGGATAGAAGCATTACTCTAGGGAATAGAATTTGCCAAAGGTATTACCATTACCATTGGGTTTTTTTTTTCCTGGGAATGGAATCTAAAAAAACATCATTGCTCACCCCTCCAGTCTTAGCATTGCACCATGTCCGTCGCTGATGCTGCCACCCCATCATTTTTCATGATTTTTTCTAAGTTGACAAGGGGTATTTTGGAAAAAAAATAATTCCTGGAAAAAAAGTCCAATTTTTCTTGGGAATTATCATTCCTGGGAAAGCAATATTCCCATGTTTTGATCAAAAGTATTCCCATGAGGGGTGTTGGATATGCTTTTTCCTTCACAGAAATGGAATATACCAAGACATCATAGGCCACTCCTCCACCCTTACCACTGCAACACCACTGCTGCTGATGTCGCCACCCCATCATTGTTCATGAACTTTTCTAAGCATTGTCCAGCTACCACAAATTCCTCTGTCATCCCTCACATTGCATTCCTTTTCTTCCTTTCCTCTTTCCCTTTTGTCTACTTCATGATTTAACCTTTTAAGTCTGCAATTTTATTAATTCTGATACCACATCCTACGTTTTATAAGCCTGTTAGAAAAATCAAATTTGGAAGGTGAAAATATTATTGTTCAAAATACACAAGAAGCTGTAAAATTATTATAATTTACTCTTGTTTTTCAATCAAAGTATACTTATTTGGTTTATAGCTTTTTTTTTCTTTTTTTTCCTCTTTAAGATTTACACAACATTGAAATTAAACATGAATGAAATATGCATGTCAGAGCCCAACCTCAATGGAAGTTCCTTTCTGAAGACTAGATGGGCTGTGGAACCCATCCCTTGCCATATAGATGCAAACTCAATTGCAATATAACTGAAAACAACAAAATATCAATTAATAATCATGTGATAGTAAGCAGTTGAACTAATACACATCTGAAGAAGACAGAGACAAACCCTCCTCCAAGAATCACAGCGCGTTTAGGAAATTCCTCCAAACTTAGTGCCTCATCAGATGTTATAGCCAACTCCTGCATAACAAGCACCACAAAAAGAAAGAAATGGAATAACAAAAACAGGCAAGAAGAGATGACATCAGCAACAAAACTCATATAGCACCACATATGATTAAAATTTTGAATAAATAATTTGTAGATAGTTAAGATTTAAGAATAAGAACTTCAATCATGTATCAAAAGCATTTTTGAAGAGGGAGTGAGGGACTGTGGCACAGTTGAAAAGCCAAAAAGTCAAATTCCAGCATTCCACAGGAAGAAACTATTCATGTAGCTCAAGCATAGAAAGCTAGTCAACACAAGCAAATTTAGCCAACCCCCCCCCCCCCCCCAAAAAAAAGGGAGATGTGGAGGTAAATTAAATTCAAGGGATTGGCCGTGTTTAATTAATGCCCTTCTAAGTTATTGTAGAAAACAATTGAACCACCAAGTAAGCTATGTCACCAAAAGCAATCAATTTAACTGTTTGAAAATTTTATGCAGCGAATGATAAATTTATTCAAGTTACAAGACTACCCTCAATTATTATTATTTTGGATAGATTAGAAGTGCAAGCACCAAGGTAAGGGAAGGTGATAGATGGCCTGGTGGAGGGTCAAACCTCCAACATCATCATCACAACACAGTTCTAAAGACTAGGGCTGGTGCCAATTGAGCTACAAGCTTGTTGGCAATGTTATAAATATTTTTCTGTCAAATTTGATCTTTTGCCTCATTGTATAATGCAATAAATTAATATATATATATACACACACACACACACACAAAATTAATAAAAAAGTAATGTCAGTCACTTTCTTTTCCTAAACTATGGAAATAAATATTCTATACATAGCTTTTTGAAAAAAAATAAAAAATAGTGCAGTAGTGTTTTCATCAGAATGTGTCTAGTTTGAAGAGAATGCATGATACAGACCATGAATAAGTAAAGTATTAGTATGAGAGGATGAAAAATAAAGATTAATTAATATATTAAAATAATTAATATAGCCCAAGCAGTAAAAGAAAGAAAAGTTAAATCAGTATAACCTATTGATAATAAGAGAGAGAAAGAGGGGAGGGGGGGATGGGCAAGTAGCAGCAATACAGCATCATCACAATCAGAGTCAAAACAGGTTCAGAGAAAAAAATGTGAGGAGAAAAAGAGCCTGCAAGCATAAACCCCAGACAGTAAAGTCCTATTTGTGTTGTAATTTTAAGAAAAAATCTGGGGTATAATTGCAATAGTCATACAAAAAGTCATAAAAAGTAGTGTCATTGACCGCATTATACATTGAGCATTATGCATCCCCCTTTAGACTGAACAAATTGAGCAAATTTTAGGTTTTTTTCCCCCTTCAGCATTGGCCTCTCAAACAAACCAAACGAATTTTTCATACAGAAATACTTCCATTCATTGCTGAAGTTTTAATTCAAACATTCCCTAAGATATGCATTGCATGTAGAAATTCATATGTACCATTTGTTCGAGTACATGGCAGATGAACTAATATCTCATAACATACATATCACAAGATCAAAGTTGTATGCCTGTGTCAATCACATTGGTTGGTATCACAACTGCTCATTGGTAGGATCAGTTTGCAATGATATTTCAATAGAAGCAAATTCACCTGTCCTGGAATATTTGGGAGTTGGGCTCTACTGCCAGTTGCAATCAGTATGTGCTTTGCTGAATAGGACAACTTGGTGCCATCCAATTGGGTCACCTCAACTTCATTTGGACCCACTATCTTTCCCTCACCCTCAAATAATTTAACCCCAGCGTTGGATAATAGCCGCTTGTAAATTCCATTTAATCTGTTTATTTCATCTGTCTGCAGTTTTACAGAACAATTTTGATTATTAAATGACATACAGATAAACAGCTTTCATGTTTCTCTGATACTAATAAATTGCTCTCTGCTTCAATATATAAGCATAAGCTGGGAGGACAAGCATGTAGAGTTTATAAATGAAGCAGCATCTAGAAAAGCAAAGATAACACAAACTTCACCTTCAAAAGGTTCGTAAGTACAAAGCAGGGAGATATAAAATAATAAATAAAATTAGAAAGAGATGCTAATCTTTTATTATCAGTGCCAGAGCTCAATAGACCAGTCCCATCACTCAGTCAAGATAAGGACCCAAATTTTCCAATTACACTTCAACATGACAACTTCTTGAGTTACTATAAATAGAACTTATAACAAGTATTTACAAGAAAAACAGCATTAGGGTAATGCAATGTTCCTATAAATTAAATCCATGATTAAAAAAACAATTTTTGAAATCTATAGTGAGCATTGGCACAACGATAACTCGATAAGCTTGCTGCCTTGAGACCAGGTCATGGTCTCTAGTCATGAAACTACCTCTCCGCTCACTGGGATATGGTTGCATACATCTGTCCCTCCCAAAACTCCACAATGCTGGGAGCTTCACGTGCTGAGCAGCTCTTTTTATAAATCAATCATAAGATATACATCACAATAAGCCTTCCAATTTAAGAAAAACAGTAAACACACTAGTTCAGATACAACAAAATATTCAATAAACCCAAATGACAACCAGAAGCTGCTGATTTAAGAAAGACAAGAAAAGAAGACTAGATTGAGGTAAAAAAAAGATGTCATCAGATGAAAAGTCACTATCAGACATCAGTCTTGTAAATAACAATCCCCCCGCCCCCCTTCTAGAATTCATGATCACTGAGAATCAGTGAGAAAACGATAGAAAGTGAAAGAAAATTCAGAGAGAAAGTAGAGAGAGAAAGAGAGAGAGGGTTCTGGTACAGTGGTACATATACAAGAATCTAGAATCTCTAGAACCCTGTAGATTTCTAACTGTCTAACTAACAGTGAGCTGGCGCCAACTGTAAGTTGCCATGTCAGCACACTTTACAAGCTGATATACAACTATATATTCTAACACCCCCAAAGGAAAAAAAAAATATACTAAGAATCTACATGTCAACTGGTCTAAATAATCTTGGCGCAGTATCTTTCACTTGCATTATTTTGAAGGCAATGCAATTACAGAATAGGGTGAATGATATACCAAAATATAGCTGTTAGCCCTCCTCATAATCTTTAATCTTTCTATAATTGCTTTTTTCACTTAGTCCAATTTCACTCTGATATTTATTTGCTCACAAATAATGTCTTCACAGAAAACAGTTAATATCTTTCTAATTTCCGTAGAAGAGGAAACAATTATACTTTACATAGATAGAAAATTAATAATTCTAATAAAAACATAAGAAACTTGAAATACCTTCTTTTGCAGGAGCTTCTTCCAATTGAAGTCAACCTTCTCACTCAATTCCCACCCATAATTTCTGGCATCCTACCAAACCAGTCAAATTTGTTAAATCATCAAACACAACTGAAATAAAACGATGATCCAGGAAACACTGAAATAACAATGATGCAACCGACTAAGGAAATATAGATATATATAGAAAAAACTGATAGATCAACTAATATTGAATTGCATTTGCATCACATACTTCATGAGAAATTGAACTAATCCTACTGCACTGTGTCAGATCTAATCTAATGTATGAATCTAGTAAAACTAAGTCCTACAAGCTTGGATGAGCCACGGGTCCTCTGAAATAAAAACTAATTCTTTTATGCTACAAGCTGAACTGTTTTCCATTTAGTTCCAAAAACTCAAATTCAGTCACCCATAATTCCTCAGTAAGTTAAAAATGAGACTGTTACAATAAGGTAACAAAAACACGTTAACTAAGCAATTCACTATAGAGAAAACACCAAAATACAAAAACGAGAAAAGACACACCAAGTGAGTAAAGCACACCAATTAATCTATATATTCAACAAAGAATCCACACAATTCACTATACTTACCTCAAGTTCACCTCCAAAATATGCTCCATAGACCAAAATCTTCTTGGGAACACAACCACGAATAACACACCTTCGAAATAAAATTTTTATAAGCATTTTTAAGAACTACTTAGTAGTTGAAGAGATATTAATGAGCAGTGAGGACAATGAGGGAAAACAGGACAAAAACAGAATTGAATCATACATATAAAGTGAAAGTCACTCCATCACAGCAACAGCAAATTATCATGCAAGTTCGCCAAAATTACATCTAAAATATTCGGCAGCAAAGACAATAGAAAGCCAGAAAAAGAAATTTATCTATACAAACAATTTTTTTGAATATTAAGAGTATTTTACATTAGCTGTAGGTTCATGACTGGACTATGACTGCATCATGCTCATTTCAAAGCAAACAAAGCAGAGTTTAGCAAATCAATATATACCTAGGAAAGTGGCTAAAAGAAAAAGAAGCAAAGGCTCATAAAAGTAACTGCTTTAGAACTAATGTTACGTAGGAAATGTGATGTCCAAGCCAGTATCTGGACACCATTAACATAAAAAATAGATAGAGATGGTAGCACAGAATGTACAAGTTTTGATGAACTTACGTTCCACCAACGCCTCCAATCGTTTCCGAGCTAATTGGATCAAAAGGAAGCTCACAAATCCCAACCTTTTTAACACAGGTTTCATAATATTATTATTAGATGATAAATAAACCCATAAAAGACTTCAGAGAAGAAGATGAAAAAACCGATAATCACAAAAATAACTGAAAAAGACTAATATTGCGAAAAATTTAAAAACTACTAGTACTATGTGTCTCTAAAAAGTTACTCTTCTCTGTATTAATACTCAACAGCATCCAAGACCGAGGTGAAGAGCTTCAAACTTAACAGCATAATAACACTTGTTGGTGTCACCAAATAAGAAATAAGAAATAACAAAATAAATTTTCATACCTTGGCTCCGAAATTAGCTGAGAATCTAGAGGCACGAACGCCACCACTTCCAGCCCCAATAACAAACAAGTCAAACTCAAAATTCGTGCCTTCTTCTTCCCCATGTTTGCCGAATTCAGTTTCGCCATCGATAAGCATCTTCCTAGCCATCGATACAGAACAAGCTCAACTAAATCTACAACATAGGTATCATTATCAATCATTATTATCATGGATTCGTTCATGATCGTTACAATTTAAAGCAGTTAATAAATTAAACACTGTTTGGCTGCCGAAAAAATGAAGTGAAATTTCGACATGCACCCGATAAAAACGTCACTGCAGAAACGTCATGATCCGAAATATTGAAAATGTTGAATAAATTTCCGTCGATTTTGGCGAGAAAAGTAGGTTAGGTTATTACCTGTGTTGTTAGTTGGAAATGAAGAAAGACAGAGAGAGAGAGAAAATTGTAGAATGTTAAGTAGGTTTGGCTTAGGAGAATAGAGACAATGAAAGAAAGGAAGCGGCTTTGAGCTCAACACAACAGAAATGGAAACTTTGGCGTGTGGTCAATATAGTGTGCCACTTCACATTCAAAGTCAATCACGATTTTGAATTTTTTTTCTTTTTTTTTTTAACGGTCACGTCTATTATTTTAATTTGCAAACAAAGTGGTAAACTTCAAAAAGGGAATGTTTAAATCCTACACTTATATGAAAAGGTTCCTTTATTAAATAATTTAATGAATTAAGATAATAATGTATTTTATTAAATTAATAATAAATATATTTTTATTTATTTATTTTAAAGATAATTTTTTTTCATATTTACATATAACTTGTTATGGATTAATTAATTATTGTAGTCATAATAAACTAAGGTTGACTTTTAGTGATAAAAGAAAGCTTACTCTTTCCCTTTAGGATCTTAAATTCAAATTTTGAGTCAATACATAAGAAAATTAATTAATTTTTTAATATACATTTCGTCTATAAGTCTATATCAAGTGTGCTCTTCAATTCTATAAATTAATCACTCAACAACTAATAGCATCAAATTCGAAGATTCTAAAATACAAAACATAACACAGCAAACGAGTTTCTTTTTATGAAAATATATTTGTTTTTTTATGGGAAGAAGTTATGACAAACAAAAAAATAAGGACAGTGAAAGATTTTAGGGGATTGTTCAAACGTCATACTACAAAATAATGCTGTTAGCTTTAGTATAGAAAACATAATGAGTGTAGCTATACCAGTAGATGATCAATGGATGAAAGAATTTGAAGATTGATTTTGAATATTAATGTCAAAAGATAAACTTTACATAAAGAATGAATGAGAAGATAAAAAGAAAAGAAAAAGCAAGAAAATATATGAGTAAGTTTTAAACAAGCATGTAATTGTAATGCTCTATTGCTGACATCTAGAGAGAGGGAATCTATATCATTTTCTAGAAACCTATTGATAGATATTATGATGATGAATATTTGAGACAATTGCTAGAGATAAGGATTCAGTTCAAAGTATCTTTAATGTCTAAATGTCCTTTTGTTGGGTGCTACTAGTTAATAGTATGTTTTGTTTTGGATAATTCTGAACCCCAGTGAACGTTCACAATTGCTAGGGATAAGGATTCAATAAAAAATGCCTTTAATGTCAAGGCATCATTTTGTTGTGAAGTGCTAGTTATAATATAATTTGTTTTACACCTTTGAACGTCAATGAGCGTTTATGAAAAAAAAAGAATTTTCCTCCTTAAAAACGTGAAAAGTCAAGATTTGTCTTAAAAGAAGTATTAATTTTTGTTTGCAATAACTATAATCTCAAACAAACACACAATTAGTGAATAGTTATTTTGATATAAACAAATCTTTTTTAAAAAAATAATACTAAAAAAATCTTTTTTATAACATACAAAAACTATTCAAACAAAATAAATACTTCACAAATATTACATCTAAACGTAATATAACTTATACCTTTTTTTTAAAAGATCTAAAAATATTACATAAAAAAAATCTTATTTTAAAAACTAATTCGAACTAGCCTATATTGCAATATTTAAGAAGTATAAAATAACTGCATTCTTTAGTTTTATTTTTCCAAATTTAAGACCAGCTTTCAGTTTATCGGAATAGGATCACCTGCAATTACCTGCAGTTACTTTTAAAACCGCTGAAGATTTTAACCATAAAGAAGGCTTTACAATCTGACCAAAAAAAAATGCAAATAAGATTTAATATGTAGATTAACTACTGCAGTCCATGCAGTTTTGTCATATTCGTAGATGATCCTGGCCCCATTTTATCCTACGGTAAACGAAAACTGACGATTGCCACATACGACAAAGTTTTAACATTATTGTTGTTAATCATATTTAAAAAAAAAAAAAACATTTTAGAAATTGGTATGTGATAAATTTAGATTACATCTTGAGAACTTAGATAAATAAGAATGTTCAGTTATAGTAAAAGGTAACCTACATTGTTCAAACTAACAAGCTATAAATTACAACCGAACTCTGCTTATTTCTATAACACTACGTAATGAAGTTACCTATACAAAAATTTTATGTGGTAACATGTTAACAATCAGCAAGCACAATGAAACACAGAATTGCTAAAGCATCTTGCTTTTGTTGCAATCTTTCTCACACCTGTTTCATTATGAGAAAATCCTCCATTAACAGGAGATAGGTGGATTCTGTCCATGATGTTGACTTTAGGGGCCTCAAGAGTTGCCTTCGGCAGAGTTAATGCATATTGCATGCCCCAAATTGCGAGCGGCCTCATGTATATGAGGGATCGGTAGTGCCCATCCATTGTCCATCCCTCTGGATTCTGAAACCAGTATCTGTAATGGGGCAAAGGGGATGAAAGAATTAATTTCCTAACAGAGAAGGAATAACTGCATACCAATTTAAGACTTGTCACATTTACACCATCTAATAACTTATGGAATTTGATTTTCATCAATACTGAATTAAAATAATAATCATATTGAACAATAACTATTAAATCAAATAATTGGAAATTTCTTGTGTGTGAAAACAGTGTTGTGCGTTAATTTTAGCATATAGATGCATACGAGCACAATATGCATGAAGCACACTTTCAATCTAATGGTAGATTTTGTGACATGAACAAATATTCATTGGTGTAAGAGTAATTTTGATTTTCACATCAAGAAATCCTAACCCTATTACACAGACGCACAAAAAAGCAAGAATAAAGGTGAACCACACACAATTATGGATGACAGTAGACAAAGAAGTTACCCGTATCCATCTTCTGCCCAGCCTGCTAGAAATATACCCTCAGCAGTTGTGAAGGCCTCTTCTTCCATTCCCGCAAGGATCATTGTAGCAGCAACGCCATAGGTCACACCTGTCCATATTTCTCGAGACTGCATGCAGGTCTCGTCCACCTTACCATTTGGATGCATGCCATTTACAGCACCCATCCTACCTCCTTTAACTTTCATTACATTGAAATCATAAACCTTCCGGAGAGCACTTTTGATCTTGAAATCATCAAAAAGGGAGGGCAGCCCTGAGGATGCTGTATACCATTGCCCAGCCAATTGATCTGCTTGAATGGATTTACTGTTACCACTTGATCCACTGTCATAGTTAAAATAAGAACCATTCCACAGTTTTTCTTCAAATGCTGGTTTAGCCTTCAAAAAATTCCTTTTGCATGTTTCCGCAAAATCTTTGTCACCTAGTTGAAGGGCCATTGCAGCTGCAGCTTGAAGAGCAGCAAGCCAAAGACAACCACAATAAGCACTCACACCATGGACTGTCCACGTATCATACGTTTGATCAGGGAATCCATCATTCTCAATAAGACCATCACCATCTCTATCAAATTGGTCCATGTACTCCATTGCAGTACGAACAGCAGGCCACACGTCAACTCCAAATGACATATCCCCTGTTGCATAAAAATCTCGATACACCTGAAGTACAAATTTTGGGTTCAGGTCCTTCCACTTACTAGTATCATGAATGTTATAAGCATTCATTTCATACCATGGATCATGTGTCCCCAAATCATGAGGTATAGCCCCTCTAACCTTACGAATTCCCCAGTTTCCCTCTGCCAGAAACCTTACTTTTCTTCCATCTTCGCACAAGACAGCTTTAGCAAAGTCACGCTGTATATTTAATTCAATCTTGGGAAAGAGCTCAAGAAGGGCAAATGAAGCATAGAAGTGTACATCATATGTGCACCACATGATATATTCCACACCTTCCAAGTACAAGAACCTTCCGACATCATCATCATCATATTGTTGGTCCATCATTGTTAAGGACTGCAAAGTGCTTGTGGAGTTTCCATTTCTGAGAGTAACCACAGATTCATTTTCATGAGAAACATCTCCAATATGTTTTTCTTCCACGTGATTTTGTCCTTTAATAGCAGTAGAATCATAGGCACTATCTGCTGTAAACTCGACATCATAGCCATTATCAGTTGTACACTCGACAACTGGACCTTGTCTGCAGTCCACTTTAGCTTCAGTTACTTTGACACCTGCATATTCCGACTCTTTTAACTGATCCTGGTCATTCCCCATATTCGAAGATAGCAGAGGAGAGTCTGGCACAAAGATCAAAACATTCTTAATGATATCACTAAGACTAAACTGACAATAGACACCTCCAATGACAAACCAGACTTTCATTGAAGATTACTCAACTGCAATACAACATACTTATATATTCATACATACCAATCCAAATTGTTCCTCCAGCAACAAGAAAGTAGAGTTCATTAAACAATGTAAACTTGTACCTGTATAAGAAAACTTAAATACATCATCTACTCCTACAGACTGGATAATATAGACAAGAGCATACATGCTCAATTCAAAACATAAAATCACAGCATATTTTGCTAAATAATACAAAGTGCAGCCGGTGCCCGGTTGGATCTGGTGTTTTGTGATTACTTCTGACTTATGGGTCCTACAAACCCAACCTTAGAACAAAGGAGACTGATATCATGAAAGAGGAATGCTAGAACACACTCTCTATCACACTCCTTTCAACACACTCCCTTCTATTGAGCCACATCAAACATTAAAGCACACACTTAACCATCAACTCGATTAACGTGTAATTAACTCGATTAGCATGTAATCAAGTTTGAGTGTGTGTTTTAGTGTATGATGTGACCCAATAAAAAGAAGTATGTTGAAAGAAGTGTGATAGAGAATGTGTGCCTAGCACTCCTCTATCATGAAATATACATGGAAAAGTCTTTGCTTCAAAAGTAACGGACACCATTTATAAAATACAAATTGAAGCTTTTTAACAAGTTTGAAATGCAATTCTTTGCAGACAAAAGAGCTTCAGCTAGAAAAAGCAAGTTTTGCTTTATGACTTGTACTATACACCTATACCTTAAAAGCTTTGAACATTTGATTGTAAAATAATAAATCACCTGGCAATGACCCACAACACAAAAAAACACCTGGTGATATTTTAATAGTTGAACTGAGAATTTTATTTTCTTTTTTGATAAAAGAAGAAATTCATTAAGACAAAGAGAAGATGATTACAAAGAGTTAGGAGGATAAGACATCCTCCTTAGAAAATTTTAAAAAATAAGACAAAGTAAGAGAACAAAGAAACATCAATGAAGCAAAGCTACTCAATCTCTCAACATTTTTGTAAGAGAAACCCTTGTAACAAGACCATGGGCGCTTTACAACAAGTAGAAGCCAAACACCTAATCTTATCCCAAAGGAGCTGCTCATCCAAAAATAGTTAGACTGAGAATTACCATTCTGGTAGTGTCTCATCCTTAAGAACAGGACTTTGCCATTTCTCAATCTCTTCTTCCCACAGTTTGTAATCTGTTTAGAATTCAAAACATAATAAGGTCTTCAAATGTCACACATGAAAATCTCAGATCACTTCAGAAACATCCATATCTTTTTTTTTTCTTTTGATATGTGATAAAATATAACAGCAATACAAGTAAAGCACAGGCCTGAAGAATATCAGTTTAAATCAAATCAGAAAACATACGTGTTAATGCATCATGGGCCAGGTCCACTGCAGCTCTGTCAGAAGTCCCATAAAATTTTGTATATCTCCTGCAGTAACAGAACTGAACTTATCAAAACAAAATCATACGAAAGAAACATAGGTCGTAGGTATGTTGCATGTCTTGCAACCTTACATCAAAATGAAAATATTACAATCTTATTATTTCCTACAAAGATTCCATATACGAAGGCACAACTCTTCCTCCTCCAAAAACATCTGAGGGGTATTAAAATTTTTAGCTGTTCCAAAATAAAGTAAGAGTAATGCTATTAATTTGAAGATCTAATAGAGCTTTACTTAGGATAGTGATGTTTTACAAGGATCAAAGCAAGATAATCTGATATAGTTGGATCCAAGAGCAGGAGGGCAAGAAGACTTTCATAGAAGCAATAAATAAGGATATAATAATATCAAGATATATAATGGCCATTTTCGCTGTATGCCGAAAGTAAAGCAAAAGTTTATTCACTTGGATAATACACTGTTAAAGGAACATCCATAGACAATTCAAAAGCCAGGAACATGGAGACAATGGACTTGAATTAATTACGTAAGAGAGAATTTTATATGCCTGAATCCTGTATGCATTACCCGTTTAAATCACAAAGGCTCTGTTGGAACCAGATAGGACAGATTTTCTTTTTTTTTTTTTAATTTCCTTTAATCTTAGATATTCAAAGGCACAGCTGCTCTACTAACAGAAACAAAAATAACGTTAAAATTTCCCTAAAGCCAAAATGCAGCACATGCCGCTTCACAGAAAGCAGTATAATCCATATCTTGAATAGAAAATATAACACTTAACATATGTATGCAGATAATATATGTATATGCAACTATTCTTTATTTAAGATTTAGACAAGTTGTTCAAGGATAAATATTAACTACCTAAAATATTCTTACATAACATTGATTACCTGCGGTAAGTGCTGCCCTTCGAGAACTTTACTTTTGGAGATGACCATGCAAGACTAAATGCAACAGTGCATTTTCCATGGGGTTCCACCCATGTGGAAGCTGAAACAGCAGCACATAGTGTCTCTCCAGGTGATGATGGCATGCTCCGTCCAGAAGAGAAATTCTCCCGGTCAAATTGCCCATCCTTAATATACAACCATTTCCATTAGAACCAATCCTATATACTTTCCATAACAAAAATATTTGGAAGAAGGTAATGGTGAACTATAAATATCATTTAGAAACCCCAAAAACACAAGTAATCAGTACCTGCACCATTTTATACCACATGCCTTTCGCTGTTGTGCTACTTCCTTCAGACAGCCCAAAACTTGGCAAAACAGAAACACTAACATTCTGTGTTTCACATGCAGCTATTGCAAAAGTCACAGGAGGGTTACCTCTTGCTGTCCTGAAATATTGGAATAACCTTAAGAATATTACCACCAAAATCATCAGTTTTGGTTTTGGAGATACCCCAATTACAAATACATTTATATATATGTATAATGTATATATACATGCATACAAATATGACAAGCCTGAATAGTGGAAACTTTCCGCATAGCAACTAAATACAAACAGTATAAAAGATATTATTGCTCGGAAAAATGAAAAATGTTAGCATTAGAGAATTTGAAATTCCTTAATTCATTTTTACAAGTTCATTGAAAAAATCCTAAACCAAAAAAGTTGAAAACAATCTTTATCAGAGCAGTGTTTTCATCTTCATATGTTTTGGAGATATCTTATCAACCCACCACCCCAGCACAGTTCCCTTAGTTGCATTTTCTCTCATTTCTCTTTAAATATTAATGAGATTTTTTCCCCATCAAAAGAATAATCTTGATCAGAAGTTTATACAAGGAATAATCAAGAAGGAAGCTCAAAATGTCGTCATTTTTTCAAGGGAAATGATCACCCGATATCTTTTATTTTTAAGAAAAAAGAAGATTCTATTACAAAGACAGTAAAAAGAGTGAAGATAGGTATCCTCCAAAAACATCAAACGACAAAGTAAAAAAGAAACAAGAAAGGGAAAACATCAGCTCCAAAGAGCATCCCAATTCCTTTGTAGAACAGATGAACACCCCCCCCCCCCCCCCCCCCCAAAAAAAAGGATTAATCACAAAACCAATAACTTGGACCCATAAAGAGGTGAAAAGATGAATTGATAGGAGATATAATGGCATGTTTAAGTAAAAGACACCAAACACTGCAAAATGTGCACCACAGAGCTTTTTCATCCTAGCTTTTCCAAAAAACTCACAGAAGAATTGACGGTTAGAAGGGTAAAAGAAAATTGGGCTTTATTAGTAGCTAATTTTTAAATGTATGAAGAATCAGGACAGGAAAAAAAAATCGTACGACTAACAAAACTTTGGTACAGTTGAAAATTGAAATCATTATTTGGAAAAAATAACTCGATGTAGAAGGTCCATATATTTCCCAACTTGATTTAATATTTAGTTATAATTTCAATTTTTTCAATACCTATTTACACACCACTAATCTTCAATTTAGCTCCAAAGAGTTGCAAACCACATAGAGCTTTTATTTGTTACTTGTAAATAGATCAAATACCATATAGAGAAACTATACTGCAGTAATTGAAGTACGCATACAGAAATCTATATTTTTCCAAAGTTAAATCTCTTATCGCATTACTTCCTTTATCCACTTAACAAGTTGGAGATTTTTTTATGCAACTTCAGTTGCAAAATCAAATACAGCAACCTAGAATAGATATTTCAGATGGTTACAGGGTCACTGATAGTTTTGAATCTCGTTATGAACTTTTGGTCTTTTGGACGAATGTTCATTAGACATAGTTTTAGTGTGTTTAGTTTTAATTAATTATTTTCCAAAACAGATTTTTACACATGCACACACAAATAAAGTTTCTCTCTTTTGACCACTTGTTTGCCAAAGATTATTTCACAACTACAGGAAGAAAATATATCCCTTGCCCTCCAACAAATAACCTTTTAAATCATTGCACACCCCTTTTGGTAATTTACTACACAAAAGCTTTTTTTTTTTAAAAAAAAAACACACAATCCAAACAAAATTCATTGTCCTAAAATTGCTTCTGAATTAACATATCCAAGCATACACTGGCCATCTCATAATTGATTTTCCTGAAAACCAATCATACACAATCGATTTCTTTACATAATCTTTGTTTCACAACTAATCTGAGCATGCACTTAATATATATCATAAAAAGATTACCTACAGTATTTTATTCCTCCCCCATGCTAGTAAATCCATACCTATTTTCATGAATACAAAGCAGCTATTGATAAAAAACCTAACATATTTACCCCCCCCCCCAAAAGAAAACTAACTTATGACTGCTTGCACAATACTATTTTGACAAAACGATATTCCAATAAAACAATGACCAGCAGAGAATATCCAAACCAGGAAGTGAATCTGTTAGAGTATGTTATATTACTGCTTTACTTATGCGATTAGTTAGTTATGGTAGCTTATGACAGTTGTAATTCTGTTAGGCTAAGCTTCTAGATACTCTAGATTGATCTAGGCTCCTGTATAAAAACAGTTGAGATCAGTTTCAGATCTCAGTTTTTTCAGTTAATGACAGTTACTTTTCTCTCAGTTTCTCTCTCTCTCTCTCTCTCTCATCATTTTCCTTCATTTTCTTGCTCTTTCTCACACTTTCTCAGAGACTGAATTCTTTCAGAATCCCAGCTACTACTAGTTCTTTTTTCTTCTTTTCTTTCGGAGATCAAATCTAAGACCATCAGACCATATCACATGGTACCACGACATAAAATAGTGATCTCAAATGAAACCTCATTAAGAAATTTGATTCTTTAAGAACTTTTTCCCCTCTTTCATAATCTCATGAACATTAACCTTATAGACAAGCTGGAGGATGAGCTGTCAAACCCAACATTAGAAGTATAGGGAAAGGCATTCCAGTTGATATCAGGCTCAACTTGTTAATAAGGATACAAGCAAGCTTAATCAAGCCTGAGCAGCAAGAGCACCTTTAGGCTATTTGGAACCTTCAAGTCATTGACCTATTAAGCATTTGGGTATAAACTACAAAGAGAAATCTGCAAACCAACCGTCATATATAGTTATAAGGTTTGATAACTTGCTTGTGATGTAGAAGTACACCGGAGACTCCATCTTCAGCACTATGAATGCAAAAGAAAAAATGAGTTAAAATATTGTTTAAAGCTTGTGCTATAGACAAGCATACATATATCAGATTAAACGAGGAAAAAAAAAAACTTACATGAACGGTTCATTCACATGATATCCTGACAAGTGTGAGCTTCCACCAATTGAATTCTGCAGAAAATTAATATTGATTATTATTTATCCATGGCCCAGTTATTGTATGCTTTAATTTACAAATGAACCCCCTATATCTTTGTGACAAGTTGAAACAAAAATCTAGAACAAAATAATATCTTACCGCCCAAGTAAATAGAAGGCTGACTTTAGCTCTTTCCTTACCAGTGTTTGCCAACTACAAAAAAAAAGGTAAAACTCTTTAATAAGCCTGAAAATATATGTTACATCATATCAAAACACAGTGACTAAACACGGACGTTACATTATGAAAGAAATGTAAAATGCAGAATATTATATCCTTCACTCACTTCAGATAGAAAATGTACAGTAATATTCATTAAAAATGCGAAAAGACAAGCAATCCTATCTCATAGAAAAATAGGTTGTGCGGAAAAGAAATCAGGAAAGTCTTTCCTCCGTTCCTTGCCCCTCCTCAACCCCCAAAACATTCACCCCAACCCAAATGATGAAAACAGGAACAAAAAAAGTAGTCAAGGTTTAAGAACATAACCTGCTTAAGGAAGTGACAAATACAAAACAATGAGTAGCATAAAAACAACAGCATTTTTAACAAAAAAATAAGCATACTACTACAATCGACCCTTGATTTAGATGGTAGTCACTATTCACCCATCGATAGCATTTTCCTGTTCTGCATCTCCAGTGCATTATTTCCCTCCTGCCACACCTGTCACTGCTGGTACGTGACCTTCCATGTCATGTTCAAGCTGAGCCCGACATTGGAAAGCTGAGAAAAGAAAAGAAAAAGTTGCCAACACTGACGACTCAAATCCGATCTTGTCAACAATATACCAATATCAAAAGCATATCCTACAACAGTACAACAGCCTTTATGTCGTAGGCGTGCTTCCTTCGTTCTCTCTTCTTTACATCTTTTCCAGCTAAGCATCCCTTTGTTTCTGATGTTCTTCCTGTACCCTACCTTGGCCGTTCTACATATGAGGATTCCTCCCGACCAGTTCAGATAATATTGTTGTCAGAAATGATCTGATCCTCCTACCAGCCTTGTTTCTGCTCTTGCTGACTCACCCTTTGTTGTTGCTTCTCTTGATGACTCACCCCTTGCTCCAACAACCTGATCCTCCTAACTTTGCACTATTCACATTCATAATCACATTTATACCTTTGAGTTACCATCGTACATCTTCTCCATATTATTCTTTTGTTACCTCCTCCTTTGTCTCTATTCCCAAGACTACAAGTAGCACTTCATACCATTCTGGATGGTGATAGGTTATGCTGGGTGAACTAGTGCCACCTGGGAGCTGGTTCCATCACCTGCCTGCAAGTCAGTTTACGTCATAAATGTTTTGGTCCTGATGACCAGATTGATTGCCTCAAGGCACAATCAAATGCTGAAGGCTATACACAAATCTATGGGTTGTGCTGGACATTGGCCTCTGTGGACGGTGGCCTATTGGTCTTGTTCCCACGTTTTCATGTTTTTAGTGTAGACATTGTTTTTAGTATTTTATGTTACTTATTTTCTAGGGACTAGTTTAATGTACAGCTCCCTATATATATTACCTCCATTGTAAACACTCAGTTGATGCAATAATATACAATGTTCATATTCATATTCTTCAAATTCTAAGATGGCATCAGAGCAGTTCAGATTTGGGACTGTCTCTATTTTCCATTGAGCCTTTTTTTTCCGATCAACCTTTGTTGCCAGCTCTTTTTTCGGTAGGCCTTCATCGCCAACCAATCTCTGTTTTTCCGCTGAACTTTTTTTTTTGGGGGGTGGCCTTCATCGCCCCCAAAAACCCAAACAGTCAGCCTTCATTGCCAACCAAGGCCTTCATAGCCATTCTTCCGTCAAAGTAAGGTCACGAGGTGTCTCAAAAACCTCCGACCGGCCATCCCTTTGAGCGCAGCCACCAGAGGAATTGTCACGCACTGTCACACGTGTCTACAGCTCCCGGCATGTGGAGGTCACGCGTCACCTTCCAGACACCGAAAAGCGACGTCGTTGGTTCCATTCAACTCGACGGCAATCACTGCTCCTGTTCCAATGGTCGAAACTCCAGTCCCAAGCTATTTGGATAGTGGGTTCATCTTCTTTGACCTTTTTTTTTCAGTTCTGTTTTGTCTCTCATGATGTCAACCGAAGGTGAGGTTTCAAATGTCTCTCTACACAACCTTGAAAAGCTCTCCTACAACTCCCAGCACGTGAAGGTCACGCGCCACCTTCCAGTCACCGGAAAGCGATGCCGTTGGTTCCATTCAACTCGCCGACAATCACTACTCCTGTTCCAGTGGTCGGAACTCCAGTCCCAAGCTATTTGGATAGTGGGTTCATCTTCTTCGACCTTTTTTTTTCGGTTCTGTTTTGTCTCTCACGATGTCAACCGAAGGTGAGGTTTCAAATGTCTTTTTACACAGCCTTGAAAAACTCTCAGGTACTTGTTCTTTGACTTATTCGGGTAAGTTACATTTTTTCATTGGATTCAATGTCTCAGGTATAATTTTTACCAACTTCTGGATTATGAATTCAGGAGCCACAAACCATATGACCAATAACCTCACTATATTTTCCACCTATTCTCCATGCCTAAGCAGTAAGAAAATATTCACAACTGATGGTTCCTTGACCACTGTAGCTGGTGTAGGAGATGTCCAACTAAACCCCCTAGTGACCTTAAAAAATGTCCTTCATGTCCCTGAACTGCTCACAAATCTGATTTCTGTTCAAAAACTAATTAAAGATTTATCTTGCAATGTGATTTTTTACAATGATCATTGTGTTTTTTAGGACAAGGATTCAGGGAAGATGATTGAACATGCTAGGGAGTAGGATGGCCTCTACCTCCTTCAAGCACCTTGTCAAGTAAATAGGACCAAGGGCAGACTTGGACACCTATATTCTTTTACCTCAGGACTTCTTTAAACCAAAAAAGACAAAATTTGGCTTGTTCGCCATAGATTAGGCCATCTATCTTTTTTTTATTGTTGAGTCTTTTTCCTTTGTTTAAAGGTCTTGATGGTGAACAATTTAATCGTGAAATTAAGCGTGTCAATTTTTCAATTAGTAATACAAGAAGTTTTATTCCTTTTTCTCTTATTCACAGTGATGTTTGGGGTCCCTCTTCCATTTTTAGTGTGTCTGGAGCATGATGGTTTGTGTCTTTTATTAATGATTGTACTAGTGTTACCTAAATTTTTCTACTCAAACATAAGTCTGATATAACTACTGTTCTCCCAAATTTTTGTTCCGTGATTAAAAATCAATTTGGGGTGGACATTAGGTGATTTAGGTTCGATAATGCTAAAGACTATTTTAATAAGACTCTTATGCATTATTTCTAGAAAGAAGAAATAATTCATGAATCATCGTGTCCATACCCCACAACGAAATGGGTTAACAGAGCGAAAAAACGATCATCTTGAAAAATACCCAAGCCTTACTGTTTCAGATAAATGTCCCTAAGTCTTTTTGGGGAAAAGTTACTCTGACAGCTACTCATCTTATAAATCACTTGCCCACTAAAGTCTTGGGATTTAAGAGTCCAATGGATGTCCTTTCCACTTTCTATCCTAATCTACAAACTTCTAATAATCTTGTCCCTAAGATTTTTGGATGTGTATCTTTTGTCCTTGTTCACAGTCTAAACAAGGGGAAACTCGATTCGAGAGCTTTAAAATGTGTCTTTGTGGGCTATTCTTCCACCCAAAAAGGATACAAGTGTTATCACTCTCCACCCAAAAAATTATGTATCCATGGATGTTACATTCAGTGAAGAGAAGACTTATTTTTTTTCCCATCCTTATCTTCAGGGAGAGAAGTCAAAGAGGGAAGATAAGCAAGATTTCCTGCTTGACTTGTCCTTACTTCCTGTGTCTAATGGTCCTTCTCATGACCTTCCTGTTGTCCCTGATCCTCCTCCTCAAATCATTGTTGAACCAATGTCTGAACCTGTGTCCAAAATCATTCCTGACCCAGTAGCTGAGTCTGCTCTTGAGAATGTGAGGTATGACAAAGGCAAGGTGTTCACAAGAAGAAAAATGGTTGTTCCTGAACCTATGCAGGCCCAAGAGTCCAACTAGGAGCCTTCGAATAAGGTAATAGTTTCTAACCTTTCATTGCAAGATGAAATTGAATTTCATGTTGATAGCAGTGACCAAAATCTTCCTATAGCCATTAGAAAAGGAACTAGAGAGTGCACAAAACAGCCACTATACCCTCTTGCACACTTCTTGTCCTTTGAGAATTTTTCACCATCCCATAAAGCCTTCCTTATAAGCCTAAATACCATTTTCATTCCTCCTACCTTACCCGAGGCCTTATCCAATGAAAAATGGAAACAAGCTATGAAAGAGGAAATGGAGGCATTGGAAAAGAATAAAACCTGAGAGCTAGTACAATTACCGACAGGGAAGAAAATTGTGGGCTGCAAATGGGTGTATACTGTGAAAGATAGAGCAGATGGATCCTTAGAGAGGTATAAGGCACGATTAGTTACCAAAGGGTATACCCAATCTTATGGAATTGATTACAAGGAGACTTTTGCACCGATTGCAAAGATGAACACAATTTGGGTATTTTTAGCATTAGTAGCTAATTATGGTTGAGATTTACAGCAGTTTGATGTCAATAATGCTTTCTTGCATGGAGATCTCGAAGAAGAAGTCTACATGGAGGTTCCACTAGGATATGAGAAGAATTTGCATGCTAATACTGTGTGTAAGTTGAAAAAGGCCCTGTATGGCCTCAAGCAATCACCGCGAGCGTGGTTTGGAAGGTTTGCTAGAATTATGTTGGCTATGGGGTACAAACAAAGCCAAGGGGATCACACACTGTTTGTTAAACACTCTCCTTCAGGGGGAGTCACAGCTCTCTTGGTGTATGTTGATGACATAATAGTAATAGGAGATGATGTTAAAGAGAAACATATTCTGAGTCAGTGTTTAGCGAAGGAGCTGGAAATTAAAGCATTAGGAAGGTGGAAATACTTTCTTGGAATTGAGGTTGCTCATTCTAAGTAAAGTATATTTATCTCCCAACAAAAGTATATTATGGATCTCCTAAAAGAAACAAGTCATACAGCGTGCAAACCGGCAAGTACTCCTATGGATCCCAATATGAAACTTGGACAAGCAGAGGAAGATGCTGCAGTATACAGAGAAATGTATCAGCGTCTAGTGAGAAGACTTATTTATCTATCCGACACACAACCGGATATAGCAAATGCAGTAAGTGTGATTAGCCAATTCAAGCATAGTCCAAAAGAATCTCATTTGCGAGTAGCATATCGAGTGCTACAATACCTTAAGGGAACACCAGGAAAAGGCATTTTATTTAAGAGAAATGGAGATGTGGTATTTGATGCATACATTGATGCTGATTATGCTGGATCACCAGTGGACAAAAGATCAACTACTAGATATTGCACTTTTCTTGGTGGAAATCTAGTGACTTGGAGAAGTAAAAAACAGAATGTGGTAGTGCAATCTAGTGTTGAGGCAGAATTCAGAGCCATGGCTCAAGGTGTGTGTGAACTACTATGATTGAAGATTATTCTTGAAGATCTGAAGATCAAGTGGGATGGTCCGATAAGACTTTATTGTGATAACAAGTCTACAATAAGCACAGCTCATAATCCGGTACAGCATGATCGAACAAAGCATATTGAGGTTGACAGACATTTTATCAAAGAAAAACTAGAGAGTGGTTTAATTTGTACACCTTATGTGTCTATACAAGGTTAGTTTGCTGATGTACTTACAAAAGGGTTGAGTAGTCCAGTATTTCAGACGATTATATCCAAGCTGTGAATGGAGAATGCATATTCACCAGCTTGAGAGGGAGTGTTGAACGGTGGCCTCTTGGTCTTGTTCCCACATTTTCTTGTTTTTAGTGTTTTATGTTGCTTATTTTCTAGGGACTAGTTTAATGTACAGCTCCCTATATATATTACCTCCATTGTAAACATTCAGTTGATGCAATAATATACAATGTTCATATTCATATTCTTCAAATTCTAAGAGGTTGTATTATGGAGAAATCCCTCCTGTGGCAGCCATCTAGGATTGGCCACTATACCGGTCACACTACATATAAGGGTTTTTGTTGGGTTAATTTTCAACAAGGTAGGATCGTTAGGATCATGTGATCCTACCAATTCTATGTGCTGGACCACAATCCCAGTAAGATCAATCATTACATGTTGAAGGGTTATTTTGACAACCATAGTCTCTGCAAGATCGATCCTTACATGTTGAAGGGTTATTTTGACAACCATAGTCTCTGCAAGATCGATCCTTACATGTTGAAGGGTGATTTTGATTACAGGTTGGCATGATTCATAACCAAGCAAATCACCATGTTCTATTGACATTCCTTACAAAGCCAATGCACCTAGTTAGTTGTCCATACGGGTGATATTGACATTATGAGCAGTGATGATGTTGGAATTTGTCAATAGGAGCAGCATTAGTATGTGCTGAGAGAGAGAGAAAGTGAGAGACATATGAGGAAATCGTGTGTTTCAATTACACAACAGAGGCTGAATATATACTCAATAAGTAATAAATAATTACACAATTTACATGATGTGGGACTAACTAATTTTACACCTAATTATATACAATTTCCAACACTCCCCCTCAAGCTGGAGCATATAAGTCATATGCACCAAGCTTGTTACAAATATAGTTTACTCGAGGACCTCTCAAAGATTTAGTGAAAACATCTGCCAGTTGATCATTTGAATTGACAAAGCTGGTGGTGATGTCTCCAGACAAGATCTTCTCTCTAATAAAGTGACAGTCTATTTCAATGTGTTTGGTCCTCTCATGAAACACTGGATTGGAAGTAATATGCAGTGTAGCTTGGTTATCACAAATAAGAGTCATTTGCATAACGTTTTCAAACTGAAGTTCTTTAAGAAGCTGTTTTAACCAAATGAGCTCACAAGGGGCTGAGGCCATGGCACGATATTCTGCTTCGGCACTTGATCTTGCAACCACATATTGTTTCTTACTCTTCTAGGATATCAGATTACCCCCAATGGATACACAATAACCAGAAGTGGATCTCCTATCAGTAGGAGAACCTGCCCAATCAGCATCTGAGTATCCAACAATCTGGGTGTGTCCTTTGTCTTCATAGATAAGGCCTTTTCCTGGAGCTCCCTTAATATATCTAAGGATAAGAGTCACTGCATCCCAATGTCCTTCACAAGGTGAGTTTAGAAATTGGCATATTAAACTCACCGCAAAAGAGATATCTGGACAGGTAATAGTAAGATAGTTAAGTTTTCCAACCAATCGTCTATATCTTCCTGGGTCTGAAAATGGCTTCCCCTGATCCGGTAAAAGCTTAACATTGGGATCCATAGGAGTGTCAATTGACTTTGCCTTCAATAGTCCTGTTTTTTCAAGAATATCCACAGCATACTTCCTTTGTGAGATAACTATGCCATCCTTGGACTGTGCCACTTCAATTCCCAAGAAATAACGAAGTTTGCCAAGATCTTTGGCCTGAAAATGATGACAGAGATGCTGTTTTATCTGAGTTATACCTTGGTGATCGCTGCCTGTGATAATAATGTCGTCTACATACACAATCAAATAGATACAGCCTCGGATTGTATGGCGATAAAAGACAGAATGGTCAGCTTCACTACGAGTCATACCAAACCGCTATTTGAACAAGATCTTGAATCTCCCAAACCAAGTCCGAGGGATTGTTTGAGACCATACAAAGACTTGTGTAGACGACAAACGAGGCCAGAAGACTCCCCCTGAGCAACAAACCCGGGAGGTTGCTCCATGTAGACTTCTTCTTCCAGATCACCATGGAGAAAAGCATTCTTGATATCCAGCTGATGAAGGGGCCAATGGCGAATAGCGGCCATAGACAGAAAAAGCCGAACAGAAGCCATCTTCGCCACTGGTGAGAAAGTGTCCCCATAATCCAAACCAAATATCTGGGTATACTTTTTGCCACCAGACGAGCCTTGAGGCGATCAAGAGTACCATTAGGGCCAACTTTGACCGTATAAATCCACCTGCAACCTACAACAGACTTCCCAGGAGGAAGAGGAGCAAGTTCCCAAGTACCACTGCTCTGAAGAGCACACATTTCATCAATCATTGCTTGGCACCACCCAGGATGGGATAAAGCTTCACCTAGAGATTTAGGAATAGGCACAGAAGACAAGGTGGAAAGACAAGCATAATGTAATGAAGAGAGACGATGGTAACTTAAAGTAACATAGTGAGGAGAAGGGTTACGAGTAGAGCGTATACCTTTTCGAAGAGCAATGGGAAGGTCAGGCACGGGAGGCAGTTCCGGAGCTAGTAAAGGAGGTGGAGCCGGAAGGGAGTCCAAAGGGGCCTCAGTAACTTCTACAACCTCTAATGGTGGTGGCGGTGGCTGTGACCGGTGATGATATACCTGGATGGGGCGAGTAGTAGGAATCAGGTTACCAACAGGAGAAGGTGATGATGGAGCAGGGTCAACTGGAACAAGAGGAGGAAAAGTAGGGAGGACCTCAGTAATGGGTGGAAGAGGCAGGTCATGAGACTCGAAGAAAGGAACAGACTCGAAGAAGGTGACATCGGCAGAAACAAGATAACGCTTAAGAGTGGATGAAAAACACCGATAACCCTTTTGAGACCGATGGTAACCAAGAAAAAAGCATTTTATGGAGCGAGCAGACAGTTTGTCAAGACCTGGAGTAACATGGACAAAACATGTCGACCCGAAGACATTAGGTGGAAGAGAATAGAGGGGTTGGTGAGGGAACAAAACAGAATGACGTACTCGATTATCAAGCACAGAAGAGGGCATACGGTTAATCAAATAGCAGGCAATGAGAACCGCATCGCCCCAAAAACGGAAAGGAACACGACCATGATGCAAAAAGGTCCGGGTGGTTTCAATAAGATATCTATTTTGGCGCTCAGCAACCCCATTTTGTTGTGGGATAGGCACAAGATGTTTGGTGAAGAATTCCGTTAGATGCCATAAAAGTTTGAAAATTGTGAGATAAAAATTCACGGGCATTGTCACTACGCAAAATACGAATTGGAACACCAAACTGAGTTTTTATTTCATGATAAAAGGTCTGAAAAATTGAAAACAACTCGGATCTGTTTTTCATTAAAAATAACCAAGTACATCGAGAATAGTCATCAATAAAAGTAACAAAGTATTTAGACCCAAAAGTAGACTCAACACGACTAGGACCCTAAATATCAGAATACACTAAAGCAAAAAGAGACGCAGCTCGACGACACATCCTATCGGGAAACGAACTACGGGTGTGTTTCCCAAGTCGACACGACTCACAAGGTAAACTAGATAACTTAGAAAAGTATGGCACCATTTGCTGTAATTTGGCAAGGCTAGGATGACCCAACTTAGCATGGATAGTGAGAGGGGAATCTGCAGTAGAGCATACACGAGAGGTGGCAGAGAGTTGGTAAAGGCCATTAGACTCACATCCGACGCCAATCATCCGTCCCGAACTCCGGTCCTGCAAAATGACAGAGTCTTTAGTGAAACTAATGCGACAATCTAAAGAACGGGTCAAACAACTAATGGATAGTAAATTAAAAGGACATCCAGGGACATAAAGAACAGAATCAATAGATAGAGAAGGGAGGGGATGGACAGTGCCAATCCATTGGGGCCGTGTTTGAGAACCATTTGCTAAAGTAATCATAGGTAAATAGTCAGAGTTAGAAAGTTTGGAGAAAAGACGCTTATTACCAGATATATGGTCAGATGCACCAGAGTCAAGGACCCAAGGACCTAAGGAAGGTGATTGAGAGAGACAAGCAAATGCATTACCAGTGTGCTCAACAGATGTAGTAGAGTTAGAAGCCTACTGTTGCTCAAACCATTTCAAAAAATCTGCATAGGCAGCCGGAGATAGGGTTGATGATGCAAAAGGCTCAGGTGAATCAGATATAGCAACCTGGGCAACATTGGCAGCCCGTGGAGGACGGCCATGTTTAGTTTAACATCTATCCTCTGTATGACCCAACCTGTTATAGAATGTACACTTCGGACGAGGCCTACTTGAGGTGCCAGGGCGAGAACGACCACGATTGGCACCGTGGGAGACGAGGGCAGAAGTATCAACCGGAGCTGAGGCTAGGACAGAATCAGAGAGGTGCTTAGCCAGGACCCGGAGCAAAGTAGACCAAGCAGAGGACAAAGTAGGAATAGTAGGCGAACCCAAAATCTGATCACGGTTAGCAGCATATTTCGGAGGCAAACCATACAAGGCCATGAGCATGAAGAAGGTGCTGCGTTGCTCGAGTTCTTTGGCTGGGGTAGCAGCAGGAGGTAGCAACTCATTGAAATCATGGAGAGCAGCATGAACCTTCCCAAGTAAGCAGACATATGGCCATCAAACGTCGAGGAGCAATAACACTCATGAGATTGTGACAAACCCCATATAGCCGCTGAGTGTCATTAGTGTAAAGAACTTTGACCTGCTCCCAAACAGAAGCACAAGTGGCCTGAGCACGGAAGATCTGCTTAAGGGACGAGTGAATGGTGGACTTGATGACAACGCACAACTGTTTATCAATCTTCTTCCACTTGGGTTGATCTTCTGCAAGCACAGAGGCAAGGTCGATGGTGAGGTGGTCTTCATATCCTTGACCCTCAAGCCACAACTTGACGTCTGAGGCCCAAGTATCATAGTTGCTGCCATCTAATTTATCAACGGAGAGAGGAGCATTTAGGTAACTCGTGAACACAGGAGGCTCAGCCTTTGGGTTGTCTTTAGAACCATATGAGGAGGTAGAACTAGCCATGGGTTAGACTACAAAGTGTTACAAAGTGAAACCACAATGTACCTGAGAGTCCAAACGCAAGGGAACAAGGGGATAGAGATGTCTGATGGAGGATCCGAGGGCAGATTGACATAGAGGAGACAGAGAAGAGTCAGACGAGAGGAGCGGCGGCCGGAGAGGCGGCCGAACGCGCCGTCACAAGCCGAAAAACGGGGTCGCATGGTGGCTGTTTGGCAGCGGCGATGGACGGCGCGTGCCAACGGCGCTGGGGCTGGGCTTCTGGGGGCCGGCCGATCGGCAGGAGACGATCCCGGTGGTGTGGTCGCCAACCCGAAAGGAGGCGGCGGCCGGCGGAGACAGCGGCGGAGAAAGGAGAAAAAAGGGCTGGAAAGACGTCACGGCACGGGAGAAAGGCCGGCAAACCAGAATGGAAACACGGTTGGCCGAAAAAAATTTCACCGGAGAGCAGTGGGCTCACCGGGCGTGCACGGTTCTAAGATTGCCTCTCTTTAGGCTCTGATACCATGTTGAGAGAGAGAGAAAGTGAGAGACATATGAGGAAACCGTGTGTTTCAATTACACAACGGAAGCTAAATATATACTCAATAAGTAATAAATAATTACACAATTTACATGATGTGGGACCAACTAATTACACCTAATTATATACAATTTCCAACAATATGCATTAGACATATTGGACAAAAGTGGCAAGTCAAACTGCCAACCCGTGGACAATTCCATAAATCTAATTGTTAAGCTTCTAGTTGGGGAAAGGGGGCCACTACCAGACCCTGTGCCATATCAAAGATTTGTTGGGAAACTGAATTATCTTACAATTACTCAACCATATATCCTTTGTTTGAGTGCGGTTAGTTAATTCCTAAAAGATCCATATGACAATCATTGGAATACAATGATACACACCCTTTGTAATATGAAAGGATTACCAGGCCAAGGACTTTTATACGACGATAGGGGGCATGCATAAGTAATTGATTTGAAATATGCAAATTGGATTGGGTCTCCATGATAGAAATTCAACTTTAGGGCACTGTGCTCGTGTTAGAAGAAACCTAGTATCCTGGCAAAGTAAGAAGCAAGATGTTGTTTCCAAGTCAAGTGCAGAAGTAGAATATCAAGACAAGGGGTCGGCTGCCTCCCTCCCACTCCTTTCACTCAAATCTTGCTTGCCTTTCTCTTCTCGCCCCTCCTCCCTTATACTCAGCCTAACAGAATAGCCTAAAGAAATTTCCCTCCCCTTTTCAACTTTAGGGCACTGCGCTCGTGTTAGGAGAACCTTGTATCCTGGCAAAGCAAGAAGCAAGATGTTGTTTCCAAGTCAAGTGCAGAAGTAGAATATCAAGACAAGGGGTCGGCTGCCTCCCTCCCACTCCTTTCACTCAAATCTTGCTTGCCTTTCTCTTCTCCCTCCTCCTCCCTTATACTCAGCCTAACAGAGTAGCCTAAAGGAATTTCCACGCACACCCCCTTTTCCCCTTCCACCTGCCACATGGGTAGGTGGTAACATTCTCAGTCCTCTCCCATATTTTACCTCTCATCCCTCACATTCCCAACGAGGTCCAGCATAGGATGGCGGTCCAGTATGGCTGAAACGATTGCTTCAGGAGTTGATGTTATTTTTTTAATACAACAACCAAGCCTTTTCCCACTAGGTGGGCTATGTTATTTTTTTAATAAAATAAGAATTTCATTAAGATGAAGAGATGGAAACTACAAGAAATTTGCAGGATCCTCCACAGCGGAAAAAGGGGAAAAAAAAAAAAAACTTCAAAGGAGCAAAGCTGCCCAATCCCTCAACAAATCTGTTAGGTAAACCTCTTTAAAAGGACCATTTGCTTTACACCAAATAGAAGCCAATCACCTAATTGTATCCCAAATCAGCTGTTAAACCAATGAAATGTCCTTAAAAATACAAGCATTACGCTCCAACCAAATGCACCAACAAGTAGCATAGATAGCACACTGCCACAAGAATTTAGCCTTTTTACATTACTAAAACCACTAAAGCTAGTTGACAAAATAGTTCAAGGGACTAGGACACTCCTAGCTTTCACTAAAACTGCTGAACAATGAGGAACTGCTTCTCAACAATCACCACATATAACACACACATCAAGGGAAAGAGCCTTATGCGGCTATGTCATTGGTATTAATTCTATTAAGCACTTACGTCCAAATAAAAGACTTAACCATAGAGGGAGTTTTGGACTTTCAAACGGCTTTACCATGATGGAGAGTGGCTTTATTCAACGAAAAAATCCCAGAATGGTCGAGAGTTGAAGTCAAACTGATGCAACTGATTTGTTACAATCAAACAGCCTTATACAATGCATCCAACCTAGTTTTTCATGAGGGGATCAAACATATACAGGTGAATTGTCATTTCATACAAGAGAACGCCATATTAGATGCTATGCTACTTTGACATAAACTAAGAGAAACAACCAATTAATATTTTCAACTAAGAAAGCTAAACTGCAGCCACTAGTCTGTAATTCGTATAACAGAATATATGAATAAAAATGTAAAAAACCAGCAAACAGTAGTAAGGAAGTCAGCCATTCCTTTTTTGACAGATAAATGACAATAGGTGAAGTAAATTACACACCGTATAAACAAAAACAGCAGCAGGCAGACTGCTTTCTCTATAATTATGTGGTATGAATGGGGATATCTGCCGGCATGACACTTTTAGTTCTGGATCTGGCTCACCTAAGAATAAGAAAACAACTATTAAACAAGAATTCACAAGGATCATACACATTTAGCAAAGGAAGAACAAAAAAAAATGAAGATACCATCATAAATTGTCCAAGCTCTTGGAAACAAAGCATGGTAAGTTGAGTGCTGGCCATTTAGATTCCATCCCCATGATGATATACCCTGATCATCAGCTCTCTTGCGAGATCTGAAAAAATTTAACATGAAAAAATTGAGTCCATGTTTAAGTATCTATATATGTAAAGCACCCAACAATACCAAATAGTCTTGTTAAGCAGAATCCAGAATTCAGAATAATACTCATTGCCAGACACAAAAAGTAAAATTGTGCTAACTTGGCCACTTAGTTACTTTTGTCAATCTCCACATGGGTGTTAAATGGACAGCAGTTAACAGTATATTAGTCAAAGCTTTGTAGAGTATTGTGTTATTCCCCTACTTAGAAACCAAATACATATTCTGCCAAGCCTGGCAAGAATTTCCATCATCTGAAACTTTCCTCAAAATGGAGATAAAAATCTTATGCAAAATTTTAAGTTGGTCTTTTCCATATGTAACCCAGAACTTCAGTTAAGCAATCGGAAAGGTACTGGTTTTACTAAGAAAGAAACAATGGAGTCTAGCTCCTTACAATAGGGAAAAACCTTCTTGATTACACTGAAAAACAAAAAACAAAACAAAGAAACCTGCTGATCTTCAAGGGTCTACTTCCTCCTTGCTCAAAGACCCCAATTCTTTACTCAAATCATTGGATGCCTTCTCCCCTCCTCCACTTCCCTATTTATTCCCTCCACTAAGTGCCTATTCATTTGCCATAACCCCCTTAGTTAAATGCTAATTGCTGCCCCTCTTTATTCTCTCAACTCCCACTAACTGTAAATGCTCCTTGCTGCCCCCTCTTTACTCTCCACTCCCACTAGCTATAAATGCTCCTGGCTGCCCCCTTTGTATTCTTCACTCCCACTAGCTATAAATGCTCCTTGCTGCCCCCTTTTTACTCTCTACTCCCACTAGCTATAAATGCTCCTTGCTGCCCCTCAATACTCTCTCCAGCCCACTCTCCTTCTTCCTTTCCCTTCTCTTATACTCAAGCGTTAAGGGCCCATCACAATCAAAAAGGTTAATGAGAGGGTCATTGGACTGCAATGAAATTTCAACTGTCACATAAGAGAAAATTTTAGGTAGAAATTGTAGATGTTAACCTATCACTCATTATCACCCAAGCAAAAGCCAGATTGTTATACAAAGTGACTAATTGGGTCTAACTGTACCCATGATATTTGCCCATTTGCCAGTGGTTTCTATGCTCTTCCTACTAGACAGTCAAGATATAAAGACGGGCATAGTGCAATAATAAGAGGAAATCAATAAAAATGATACTTAATGTTTCTTACTATGGTTGCAAGAGTGCAGAATCAACTGCCATCACAATGAAAAGGTTTAGGAAAGAGAGAGGATTGTGAAACCCAGCCCAATAGACTCAAGAAAAAAGGAACAAGAGATAGGAATAAAGAAAGGAAAACACTATATGTCCCGACTGAATTTAGCCAAAAACGGACCGGACATATGTAATGGGGTGGGTCCACTTAGGTGGACCACAGTACCACACCCACAAAGTGGGACCTACAATTTTTTTCCACTTGTATGAGCTCATCCGGTATTGTTTCCAGGCTCACTAGTATAATCCATAAAGAAATGGCAATTAATGATCAGACATACTAAGTAAAAAAGTAGACGCAGGAAAATGGCCCAATAAAATTGAAGAGAAGTTACACCTTCTGATCACAAAACAACCATCTAACTTTTCTCACTTAACGGACTTAATCATGATTTTTTTTTTTTTGGCACAAGAGAATAAATATTATTAGAAAGGAAAGAAGGCATACAAGAGTAAACAGGGGATTAGAGACCCTCTTAAGATTTAAACAAAAAACAGACAGACGATAAAGAAGAAATAAAGGAAACAGAACTGTGCGCACACTCAAAATATTAAAAAAAAAAAAAATCAGTGCAATGTAGCTCTCCACTCCCTCTGAATATGCAAGGGAGATTCCATTGGGGAAGCCACTGGTAAAGTACCAAATAGAGGCCACAAAAATGATCCTATCCCACAACAGCTTTTATGACAAAGAAACATCCTGAAAACTACAAGCATTCTGTTCCACCCAACATTCACCAAAAACAGCAAACAATTTAGTCCAAGTAGAAGTGACATGAATATAAGCTATACTGCTTGACAAGATCTAGACTTTACCCTCATTTGAAATAATCTATATGTTCTCTAAAATAACAAAAAGAAACACCAGGTAAACAAGTAGATTCCATTGAAGTCATTATCCCTAACTTCTTGCATTTTCTTTGGCCTAACCAAGCTACTTATCACAGACTAAAATTATGCATTTTTATAACTCATCCAATATATAAAGGAATTTTGAACTCTACAAGCCACAGGAGAGTCCCAAGAATACCCTTTCACCAGAAAGACCACAGTTGCCGGTCAATTATCACCTAATTTACTTGCAGTGACAGGAACTAAAACAGCAGTAATAACAGCATAATGATGAATCCAAATTTCAATTACCATTAGCATATACAAAATAAACTAAGGTAAGAATGTTATATTTTCAAAACACTGTTATACAAACTTCCAATAATTCTTCCTTACCCTAAACCTTCATGCTGACCAGGAGCCAAAACTGATGCAAAACTTTTGTTTCCTCCATCTCTACTTATAAAAATCTGCAATAGAAGTAAATAAATTAATGAACCAGATAATCTGAATATAAGGCGTAGTTCAAATTGGGAATAAATAGTAAACACCATTCCACATTATAAGGAAACCCCCACCCCAAAAAAAAGAACACAAAAGGAAACGAGACTCAGAGAGAAATTTATCTTCATCGTATGTGCAACCACTATTTACGAAGCAAAATATACACAAAATAACAACTAGTGAAACTAGAAACCAAGTTCAGTACTTCCATTTTCTGCTTTTCTGGACAAAAGCTCAAGGCTCTCATTAAGTAGAAAGCCATTAACACCGATAGAGTTAAGATGCTCAGATATATAACTCCAATAGAGTTATTTTGCACTAACTTCTATTTCTTTTTGCACAGCAGCACTCTGAATCCTCACATTGCCTGTCTACTTTTCAGATTATTAGAGTATGTGACATTGTATTAAGTGTTAGTTTAGAAAATACTAGAACAGGTTAGCTGAGTTAGTTACTATACTGCAGAATATTCTGATAGAATATTCTACAGAGTTAGGTTTCTGTTAGCTGTATAAATAAACAGCTTTGTACCTCCAGTTAGTTAGTTAATTCAGCTTTTCAGTTTCAGTTTCTAGAAACTCTCTCTCTCTCTCTCTCTCTCTCTCTCTCTCTCTCTCTCTCTCTCTCTCTCTCTGCCACACTTTCTTGCACTTTCTCTCATATTCTTGCATTTTCCTAGTAGTCAAGAATTCTCAAACAGAATTATTCCAAATCATGGTGTAAATTCTTTACTTTTTTGCCTGATTAATTTGTGATGCTTGTCATTATAACTTCAAAAAAATTTCACTTATTATAATTGCGGGGTTCTTGAACATTACACAAACATTCAGAAGAAAACTGAGCAATCTACAATGTTAGCTCACCATTTGCTGACTCTAATTTCATATCCAATCCCAACAACAACAACCAAACCTTATCCCAAAAATTAAATAAATAAACTTAAAAAGATTTTAATGTAAACTTCTTCCCTAGCTTCTTGAGGTAGCTTATAGGCAAAGGTTAGCTGCTATCTACCAAGGCACTAAGATTCTATCAACTGACAAACAGAAAAAGTGCTAAAGCAAGACCCTTTTAGCCGTACAACCACACAAAGACCATTTGTACATAATTGATACCATGCACATATATGATTCTATGTGCAAAATTTATATTATAATTTGATATAATTCACTTTTGAAGTTGCATTTTAAATACAACAGTGAAATTATAGCAAGACAATCAGGAAAATAAATCCACACATTTGCAGATATCAATCCTAACAAAATATAAGCACATTTAAAATTTAAAGGCATACATTAGAGAAGAATATAACAGGTGGAAGAACAGAGCTTACAGAGAACTGGTTGGCCATGACAGGTGAAGCTTCACATAAACCAGGAATAATTTGCCATTGTCGGAACTCACCTCTAAATCCCCTTGATATGCTGCCACTTCTGTGTAGGTATATAGACATGTTAAAAAGGCTTATTCGTTCTGGAGAATTACTACTAAAGGAAAATGGATGAACATATTTAGGAAGAACGACACCTTAACCAATTGAATGGTTTATCCTATTATAAATTAACATACAGGATTAACCACTCAAGTGATTAATGAGCTGCTTTCAATTGGACCACATCATACCCCATCCCTCCAAGTGGAACTCCTTGAGATGCAGATGGCTTGCAACTTTCACGAGTGAAAGGATCTATAGGTGCTTTCTGCGGAAATCAGAATGAACTCAAGTCTGGAATCTTAAGTTTCTACATTATAATCTAAAGAGTGTGTGTATGTTGGGGGGGGGGGGGGGGGGGGGAACCTGCTGTGGGAGTAAGTTTTGGACACTTGCACCGATGAATAAATTTTTTGTAGAATGCGAATTTAACTAATCCAACCATTGAATCATGTGATATTCTCTTGAAGATCATGCATAACAAATTTTTGATAAACTAAACACTCATAGGTACGTAATCTAGTAGTAGACATTTACTTATCTTTTAAAAACAGATTATACATTAAAATAAAGTAGTGCGATGAGGTATCCACTAGTTTTTAAATTGTATGAAATTTTATGAACTTGATCTTCCTCATGAGAATTTTCAATCCAACAGTTGGATTGATGAAATGTAACATTCTTGAAAAGTTATTCAATAGAGTAAGTGGGTCCCCACCTTATGTATATATTGAGAGAGAGAGAGAGAGAGAGAGCAATGAATGACCACAGAATGAAGGAGAATTTGAAATTTACCCTTCCATGAGAAGCCTCTTCCCTAACATATGACCAAATGCGTATACCTAATTTAACCTGGAATTTTGAAGTTCAATTCACAGTCAGAAGAGATAGAGAGACATGAACATGTTGAAAAAAAAAAGGCATGAAAAAGGCAAAAAAAACTATATAAATAATTATATGCAAAGGATTCCATATATTAAACCAGTCAATCCATGTTAGTTAGAGAGAGAGAGAAAGAGAAAGAAACCACTTGCCATCTTTATAGCTTCCATAAAAGTGACACTAAATTCTTTAAGAAGATTGGCATGGCTGTTTAATCTCCTTCTCCAAGCTTGTTCAGGTGGAGCAGCATCATCGAAGTCAAGCTGCAGAAAGGGTGCAAGGGACACAGATTACTTCAAGTGTATTTAACTATGAAGAACACGTGTGACATCAACCGTTGGCTAAGCCAAAATATTTGTTTAATTCATAATTGTTTTTTTTCAACATTTAATGGTAATAGGTAGCTAATGTATTGCACGAAGAAAACTCAACATTCAGAGTTTTACATCACATGCAAATGCAAATTTTTCAGCTAAAAGCAGTGGTATCATCAGAAGACTAGGATGCAAATTCACCAAAAGCATAAATTATTGGGGAAAAAAATCAAAAGCGTAAAGCTGCAAATTTTGAGAGTTTAGAAAATACAAAATTATTGAATTTCCAAGCAAAATAAATTATAAAAAAAACAAATTCCAATATTTTCTATCCCAAAAAAAAATAAAAAATAAAAAAGATGAAGCTCACCAGGTGTAAAGTGGATTTACTGATATACTCCTCAGGGGGCCAGGAATTCTTTCTACAATGAAAAAGATTCCCGCTAACCATGCTCCCAAATTCTTTATACATCCACAATACCCACAATCTCAAACACAACACAGAACCCTCTTGGAATAAGAGATCAACCCCCAAAAAATAATAATAATAATCACTTGGAACAGATCCTCATGGAAATTTAACACTCAGTCACCCACAACCTTTTTTATTGAATTGAATTGAAGAAGACAAGCTTCAAATTAAAAAAAAAAAAAAAAAAAAAAAAAAAAAAAAAAAACTAGCACTAGCAGTTAGCTCTCAAAGATCTTGCTTATGATTACTACCAAAACGCAGAATCTATTGATTTTCAACAAAAAAGAAAAAACAAAGCAACGCAGAGAGAGAGTGTGTTGGTGTATTTGAAGTTCGAAGCAAAAGAGTGATAAGAAATAAGGAGATCGAATATGCAGGGTGGATTTGATATATAAAAATTGGAGATTCGATTGGGAGCAGAGCAGAGCGAATAATGCGTGGCGATTTCAGGAACAGCCGCCTGTACCACCGAGTCAACTCACTCACTCACTCTAACTCGGATCGCCCAGGGGGGAGGAAGAATTGAAATGAAATGAAACGGAATGAGCTCTCTCGGCCCCTTATTATTATTATTATTATTTTGGGTAAACTCTCGGCACTTTATTATAATGGTTATATTATTTTCTCTCTCTTAATTTTTTTATTTTTTTGACTGGTTTATTTTCTCTCTCTTATTAATTAATTTAATAATAACATGTTGTAGTTTTTTTTTGGTGGGGAGGCAATTTTTGTTTGGATTGAAGTGTACATCAGTTAGTGTCGGTCCCTTTCCCTCTCTTCAATATTAAAAATTTAAAATAGCGGTCCAAGACACGTTTATGTCGGAAGTTTAGACTATACTTTTCTTATTTTTCCTCACAAACGGTTTAATAGTATTGTAAGAATGTTAATAACGTATTTTTTTGGATTTTTTTAATATTTATTTTATTATTAATTCACTTTATATATTTAAAATAATTATTATAAAAGAAATAATTGTAATATTTATTTTTTGATTGATAATAAAATAAATATTAAAAAAATATTTAAAAAATATATTATTAATATTTTTTATTTAACTTTAATTAATATATATTGTCAGTGTAATACTGATATTTTGACATTTAGTATTATTGTTATTTTTTATTAATTAAAATAAAAAATATCAAAATATTAATGAATGTTAAAATATAATAAATGCATCAAAATATAATTAAAATCAAAATAAAAGTATTAAATATTAATAAATATTAATGTAAAATTTTTAAACTAATGATACTTGTCATTTTAATTCTTAATATTTTAATAAGTAAAATATTATGGGATATTTATACATGAATTTAATTTTGAGTTTGACTATTAATGTAAACTTCTAAACAACCAACAACCTCTCTGAAATCATAAATTCATGCATTAATTCTTTGAAGCAAATCATTCTCTATTTTTTAAATTCTTCGAAATATTTAAGAGTAGTTACTTAAAGTTTCATTAAGTTATACCATTTGTTTTATGGATAACGTTTTTAATGCACCTAAAGAAATTAAGTGCATAGATTTACCATATAGCTTTAGTCATTAATTAATAAGGTTACGTTTGGTACACCTGATAATATAAAAACTGATAGTATATAATAGTAAGATAAGAGCAGATAGTATAAAAAACATGATAACTCTTTATATTATCAGTCATTTGATACATAATAAGATAAATAATCAGATAATATATTAATTATTTATAATAACTATACTACCCTAAAGGGTACAACAACAACCAGATCACCAGATGAGTAATTTCATAAACCCAAAAATGAGATTATTTTCAATTCCTCAACCTTAACAACTAGATTGAAACCCTCATCTTTTATCTCATCCATTAATTCCCACCATTCCAATTTCACACCAAGTCTAACTTTTTCTCCCAATGTAACTAACACAGCACTGTCGTAGCTGCTGCGCACAGGAGAGAGGTGGAGATCTCAAGCCAGATGACCGGCGACCACTCAAGCCGATAGTTATCGGCGACTACCCACTCGCTCAGGCCGTGGCACGATTGCTTACTTGACAACTGCTGCAACCACTGCTCACGCGACAAGTCAATGGCCATTGTGACCACTGCTCAGGCGATGACCACCGTGAAGTCCGCGACCCATTACTCTGTCGAGGACCAGACCACCACTCAAACAATCATCGTACACAGTCCCAAGCGAACCTCATAGTGTTACCATCTTCACCTCGTCTCGCACCGTTGCAAGCCATCAGGAATAAGATGCAACACAGATCTGAGAAAAAAACTATAGCAGATGCCCTCATATCCATGGTGTTGGAAGGAGGGCAAGCGTAACACCACTCTCTTCCTCTAATCTATTGTGCCTATTTTTGCTTCTCAATAAATAGGTTGGGATCTGTTGTTTTGGCTTGAAATCGAACCCAAAAGGACTTGGGTATCTGCTTGGTGGAAGTCGAATGTCCACCATTAATGGTGGCTTGAGGTTTTCCTTGGGTCACCGTTGACCACTGCTATCTTCTCCGTTTAGGCTGCACCTCTTGGCTTTACCACTGGTTTGCTGCGACGCGTTGGCTTCTGGGTCGTTGTTGTTGCGGATCGAGGTGTTGGGGTCTCTACGATTCACACAAAAGTGGCAATTTCTGCCACAAAATAGCCATTGGACTTCATTGGTCTTGGATGCTACTCCATCTTGTGTGGAAATCCAACGAAAAATGAGTTGTTTTCAAAATAGATCCCAAAATGGCTTCTATGGCTGATAAAGATGTTGCACCAAAGGAGTTGGTGGCGCGACAGAGGAGGGCGTAGGAGAATTGGTGGGGGTGTTGAGGATAAAGGGAGATGAGGGATAAATATGAAGTTGAGGATAAAATAGGAATAGAAATGTTATCAGGTCTTATTCTGTATTAAGGGAGAGGATAGAGTTATCAGCTCATAATAGAATAAAATGATTTGATCTGATTTCATTATATTATCAAGTAGTTGTATCAAACATTGAATAAGACTTGATAGTATTAACTTATATTATCAGGTCTTTCATATACAATGCATCAAACGTAACCTAATATTTTTTACATCAAAACAAAGACAACCCAAGTTTAAAAGGAGCAACCGGGCATCATCAACAACCCATTGCAATTCTCAAGGAAGCATTTTGTGGAGAAGGTGGGTTTATAGTTGTGGAACCAATTCGGGTGGTGGTGAAGGTGAGTGTGGAGTAAGTCAAAAAAAAAAAAAAGAAACCAGTTAACTTGTAATAACAGGTTACCCAAACTCATTTAGGTGCATGGAATCTTTCACCTTGTTTTATGATAGTGTTCATTTTTGTAAACTCTTAAAAGAGGGTGGAGTAAGAATATATATAATTAAAATTAAGCCAATCTAATTAAAACTCAATAAAACGAAAAATTGAAAAAAAAAACATTGATAAATTAACTAACTTGAATCGATTTTTTGTTTCAAATTTGAAAACTAATCCAATTTAAATCAAATTATATTATATTATATATATATATATTTTACTATTTTACTTGACTTATATTTGACGTAATTTGATGAATTTGAATTTTCATATTTAGTTCAATTTTGATCATTTGTGTTAAAAAACCTATAACAAAAATGTTAAAAATTTGATCTAATTCAAACTAATTTATATTGGGTTAAATTGGGTTTTATTTAAATTTTAAATAAAATTGATAAAATAATAATATAAATAAACTAATTGAATTAGATCCCTCAAAATCGATCCAATCGAACTATACCCTAGGGCAGAAGATCTTCCTTATTGACAAAGAGGCTTTTAAACATATGGTAGATAATTTTGGAAGTGTAAAAAGTGCTCAGAAATTATAAAGATTTGTCAAACATTTATTAAAACTTAATCATAATAAAAATATCTCAAGTAAATGCAGATCAAAAGAAAAAAATCCCAAGTAAATGATATTAGGAACTAAACATAAATCACAAAAAATTGAACCAATATAAATTTTTACAGTTTCTCTTACCTTTCAATCGTAGCTCAAAAGTGTTGGATGCTTAAAATCAAATTTTAATAGGAGGCCTTTGATTTATTTAATAAAATATTTTTTTTCTTTTTTTTTATTTTTAAATGTAAAGTTATTAATTAAATTTATTTTAAAATGATTTGACCATGAGAGAAAATATGAGAAATAGTGAAAACGTGCAGTTCAGCAAATTTTTTTGTTGGCAACAACTGATAAAATAAGAGTGAAAATTATTAAAAAGGAAGCACTTGTTTTATAATGAAAAAGATTTAACGTTAGTGTGCTAAAAAGTGAGAACTAAAGAAGGGACAACTGATCAACAAATAAGGGGAAAAATATATCGTAGAAAAGTGACTAAGTTATAATTGACTAAATATGAAAGAGATAATGCAATTCATTAGAAAATAATCTAGATGTATAACCTCCTATTACAAGAAAACTAATTATTATCTCTACCATTTCAAATGAAGCAGCCAAACTTTAGTAAATTTTGATCTATAGGAATAGGAAACAATCAGGATATATAACCTCATTGTTAATTTGTTACAATGACTGCCAATTCCTAAGCCATAGCAAAAGTTTTAAAGAATTATTCTAACCATTTTGGGATTCAATTTGAAGTGGCCTTCAAGCATGATACTGAGTCATCTGAGCATGATACTAAAAATAGCAATAACATGGCGCCATTGTTAATCTGTGCCGAATTATAATTTTTTTTTAAAATTCCTTTGAATCATTTCTGATTATTAAATTACATAAGGCAAATGCTAACATTTTGAACATATGACTTGGAGTGAACTTTCAGTATCTACACACTTTGAGTGACTTTCTCGTCTACATGAAATAAATGATTTTATGAATGCTTTGATGTCAAAGCTAAGTTAAGCCACACAGTAAAAATAAACTCACATACATACATACTTGTCAAATGTCAAAATCAAGAAAAATAATTCTTACACACTAAATTTCTTACACTAATTTTACACCAATTAACAACATATAATTTTTCTCTTATAAACGTGTATTGTTTGATTAATGAACTGGTAATGGATTACCATATTTGTATGTCAACCAAACAATACGCGTTTTTTAATCAAAATTTGTATGTCGTTAAACAGTTTAAAAATGGTGTGCAAATATTGCAAAATCAATGCCAGTCTATTATTCCTCCCAGTGTGGTGGATCCCACCCCCTCCCATACTTCATTGAAGCCCAATTCCTCATTGTCAACACCTTCCATGTCATAGTCCCACCATCCACGACCGTTTGCATCTGCTCATCAAAAAATGTAAACAGTAATCTCTATGATAGATTTCAAAGGCATTTAATATATGTATACATGTAAATCATACAGTGATTATAAAGAGGTCTTTGCTTTTTGTTGATAGAGTCATTCTCAATTTGTCCTTTTTGCTTGAACTTTGATTCACCTCCAAGAACTACCACATGCTTTCGAACAGTTTGGTTCTCAGTTCCACCTATTAACATACGGAAAAAAGAAGGTCCAGAGAGGAAACAAAAATGCTATTAAAAGAAAACAAAAACAAAAAAATTTCTAAAAAAAGGACTAGCATGTTTTTATATTGATCCAGAGTTCTACTAGAATTTGATTGTTCGATTGGAAACCTTATAGTCATCTTTTTGTTGGCAGTCTTTCAAAGAACTGCAAACAGAGAAGGTAGTAACTGTTTCTCTTATCTTTTTTATTCCTGTCCATTTAATCTCAAACCTCAATATAAAATGGCTACATGGATATCTTTTCGGACATGCTATCACATTTGCATCAATTATCCAGTAACAGTGAAATCATCCAGGTTAAAAGTAAAACTATTATAATGTTAAGCGCAAATATGCAAGAGCCAGTTTGTTGGGCGATTCAGATGTAATAATTATGCTCAAAAAATAATGCCTGCATCCAAGGGCCAGGTGCCGCACATGCCTCCTTTCTGGGAACAAGTTTGCAATCCTTCTAGGTGCTTTACCACTAAAACTAAAATCTATATGCTTATGATCTGCCTAAGCTATAGGTTTGACCTTAAGGTATCCAGCTTGATAGGTTACACAAAAGAATAGTTGGCTCTCGACTCCAAGATAGCTACAAGAGAAAGGTGTTTTAGCATTGGAAATCCTTAAATGAGACCTCAATCGCAATCACTATACAGCTGCCCCAGTACTCAATAGTCAATATAGACAACTCTCTTCCTCTGAATATTGTATACTTGATAAATTTTCAGTCAAAAGGGGTTGCCAACTATAAAAAATACTTGTCAAACAATAAGAAACTTACAGCAGTATGAGGTTCTCACCAAACTCAAATATCAGACTGAACAAATTCAAAATGAAACTAAAGTCATGCTATAAAGTAAAATTACTAAAGGAAGCCCATGAGCAAGGGGGCAAGTTGATGAAGTCAGAGATGCAATGCCACTTGATCTTCCAAAAATGGATTATAAATTATTTTTTACAAGAATTTCAAGCAAAATAGACTGAACCACGAATCTTCTCATGACATTAATCAATACTTTATGCTAAGAAGCTAATGTGCAATGATTAGTCAAGAAAGTGTCAGGCAATAATACAGTATTTGGATTATTTGCCTTAATAAAGGTTTGAAATTTCCAGTCAGAATTATAAACTATAAAGTAAGTACTAAATTGTTAATTTTAAATAATAACCCCCGGCTTATAAAAATTATTAGGATGGGAAGACAAACCTTCAAATGGATTTTTCCTTTTCCTTGATTCTTGAATATCATCTGCCACTGAATTTTCTAATTCATCAGCAACAAATGGACTGACAAAGTCTCCTTTTTCTTCATCAGTATGCTTGAACCTTTCAAAAATCACTCTATCACTAGCACCATTTCTCTCTTCTTCAACTTGCTTGACAGTTCCAGCATGCTCACCTGTGGGTATTCTTAAACCCAGAGGTGATACAAAAGGCGTCGACTTCCCCTTTTAAATTTAAAAACAAAAAAAAAAAGAGAATTTCATCAGAAAAGCAAACATGTGCTTTTGAATTGAATGATGAATAAATCAAAACACTTCTTTTTTTTCTTTTTCTTTTTTCTTTTGAAATTCAGATGATACAATTTTGAGAAGAGCACTGCTATTTATCATGAAAATTGTTACACGAAGTTGACCACGAAAGAGGGAATGCATAAAGATACATGGGTGGTTAAAGAAAAAACTGGTTTTTGAAGTAACTGCACACATACATCGTATTCTACCAGCTAACCACATCACCTTCGTAAAAGTTTAACGAAAATCATTTTGTGAAAACCAGCATTTTCCTTTTGAAAGAGCACTCATTAAGCACTTGTTTATCATTCAATTCAACATGTCCATATATATTTGAGCCAAAATAAGCAAATGCACTACAAATCAACATCATCAACCCAAAAGCCAAAACCCCAAATACCTAAAATCCCCAAAAGATTAAGAGAAATTTTTTTTTTCATCTTCTGTATCTATAAAAGCATTAAATAATAATTTGTGTGCATCCATCCGGTACCTATTCAGCCATATCTCTATAAAATTAAGACGTGCTTTCAAATTGAATGATAAATAAATCAACACACTTCTTTTCTTTTTTTTCATTTTCTTTCTTTTGAAAATGAGAATATATTCAAAAAGCAGTCATTAAGCACTAGTTTATCATTCAACATGTCCATATATATTTGAGCCACAGGAAAAAAAAAAAAAGCAAATGCACTACATATCAACATCATCAACCCTAAACCGCAAATGTCTAAAAGCATTAAAATCCCTTAGTTTTTTTTATTTTTATTTTCTGTATCTATAAAAGCAATAAATAACATATTGTGTGTATTCATGTGGTACCTATTCAGCCATATATCTATAAAATTAAAAACGGAATTAAAATTCAGATAAAAAAAAGGGAATTGAAATTGAAAAATAAAAAAGAGCAAATGATAGAAAATTACCTGAACTCGTTGAGGAAGTATGGAAGATTTTTGCAGCTTGCGGTCGAGGAAGTCTGAAAGCGAAAGATGCGAACTCTGGCTCTTGCGCGAAGCTTGTTTTCTCACATTTCCATCAGAATCGTGAGAGCTGGTTCCACTCCTAGCAAGAATTTCATTTCATCACAAATATATGAAGAAAAATATAAAAATTAAAAAATTAAAAATAAAGGTTTCTTTCGTTTACGGATTGCATGGGAAAGAGCGCAAGGTTGAAGCAATTGATCGCTGCCCGAAAACCCCAATCGATGGGGGATTTTTTGACTTTGAGTTCATTGCATTCAGAATTTGAATGAAATGCCCAAGACCAACGGAATTTGTTTTTCTTTGTTTTTTTTTCCACAGTTAAATAAATGAGAGGATTACTGGATTAGTGACACTCGTGAAACTTTTCCAGGAAAAGGCAAAGGGATTTCGTTTTCTAAGATTCAAGTTTTTTTTTTTTTGGTACTTCGCGCCGGAGCCAAATGAAAGAAAATGAATGGTTGAGTTTTGAATGTGGTACGAAAATTGAGAGTAATATCATAATATTATTTACACTCCCAATTACTTATTAGTTATTTATTATGACTACTGAGTCCCTTATAATTTTATAAAAAAAATTATAATTATAATTAATTAATAAAATTTGTGAATAAATAATTAAAAGGGTAAATAATTTCACTTAAAAATTAAATATTTTATAACACACATCATCTTATATATACATAATTTTATAATTTAATTATTGAATAATATTACGAGATGTCAAACATCTAAGCACTCCAACAATTAAGTATTATTTTTTTAATTTTTAAGTTTAAATGTAAACTTTACATATCCTAATAAAAGTGTTGAAGGTCTGGCGCTTGAGTATAGGTGTTGAAGGTTGAGCATGGTTTAGTATCAAAATCTATTTTGATTATATCTCATTCTATATGATTTTATGCACACATGGGCGTGATGTGCTTTGTGCTAATGTGCTCTAAACATTATTCAAGAAAACTCGAGAGACTAATCTATAAATGATACAACCACTTAAGTTTTTTCTATTCTATTGTACAGGTTACTTACACTTTTCCATGTGTTGCACCGTGAATGCTTTTATTAATTTATTATTTTTTTGTGTGTTGCTTGCACGTGTGAGATTTTTTTGTCCCACATGTGGTTGTTGATATCAATGATGAGGTACCATGTAAGGCTTCTTTTTACTTTTTGTCTTGAGTTTTTTTTTTATGACTTAAATCTATTTTTAGTCCATTTAAATATAATAGATTTTGATTTTGATATTTATAAATTTTTTATTATAGTTTTGGTCTCTCTAAATTTCAGGATGAGAGAAGTTAGTTACTATCGTTATCTTAGTTCTATTAAGTATTGATGTGACAAACGATGCTCTACTTCAATATTGTCATATGTCCTTCATTAATCAATGTCATTTACCACATGGAGTCATGTCATCTTGTGGGTCTCATTTGTTGATACCCAATTTTGTCCGTGAAATTTTCTTTTTATGTTTGTTGATTGATTATTTAATTGCTTTGCTTTGTACCTTTTTTTATGAAAAATAAAAAATAAAAAATATAAAACATAAAAAATACAACAAAATACAACAAAATGCGGAGCATGCTTGATTTTCCACCATTTTCCTCTCTCTACATTTTATTCTCTTGCTCATGCACACTGCACCTTACGTGCGCTTTTGTTCCCATTCACTCTCACTCACAGCACACACCCCACTCCTTCCTCACATGGCAGCAGCACACACCCCACTCCTTCCTCACATGGCAGCAGCACACACCCACTCCTTCCTCACATGGCAGCACACACACACACCCACTCCTGCCACACACGGGAAACCTGCACACACCCACTGTTAAATAATCGCTTCATCCATCTTTACAAGGGTGGAGACTGACTCCCGAACCTTCACATTCACTCTCGAAGAACTCCCTTCATCAACCTTCACCATCACCCCAACGTCAAAACACCTTGCCTCTCCACAACCACACATCCACCTTCATCATTCTCATCCTTCAATACTGCCTCTTCAACCACCCTTTTTCAACCTCCCATCTTCACATCCATATCTTAAACATCTCAACCTCCAAACTCGGTTTCACAAAACCATCACTACTCCCCACTTAAACCAAAAAAACTCCACTTTGTAAACCCAAGCGGCGTCCTCACTTCCATAACGTTCATCTTCGTTCACGACCCTTCACCACACTCCATTCTTCATCCCCAAAATCATCACCCTTCACCATTTTTCCTCCAAGTTCCAAGCCCCAACCGTGACCCACCCACACTAGCCAAAATCCAATAAAAGTGCCTCCATAACCTCTCCCAAAAACCTCCGAACCTAATCGAACCGACTGTCGGACCAGGAACCAGAACCGACCGTCGGACCAGAACTGAACCAACCGTCGGACCAGAACCGAACCGACCGTCGTACCAAGAACCAGAACCGACCGTCGGACCATAAACCAGACCGTCGAACTATCCAATTCCCCTAAACCAACCGTCAAACCTCACCAATACCAGCTATCATCCTCTCACCGACACCCCTGAATCCCTCCGCATCGACCGACGAACCAATAACCATCATACCTTCACCGACCGTCGAATCCCCATATATCAACCTTCACCATCCCCTCTCACTATTACTGAGAACCCACACCACCATCCTTCAACCATCCATTACGCGAAATCACCTCCAAAAAACCAACTTATACCCGACCGTCGAACCTCAAACCCGATCACTTCCCTTTCACCTCCAAAACACTCACTATCTTCAAAGCCTCCATAATCCCTATTACCCAAGCAATTTCCATTTCCATAACCTCTCCAAACATTATCGAACCCCAATCGAGGCAACCGATCGAGCCGAACCGTGAGTTCCACTCCTCACCGACCAACCTCACCGAACCTCGGTCCTCCCAACCGACCGTCGAATCCCAAACTCCATCATATCCGACCGTCCAACCACCCAATCTCCCTAAACCGACCGTCGAACCTCACCAACACCCGGTTACCATCATCTCACCGACCATCACACCGACACCCTCACCGACCGTCGAAACCCAAAATTCCAGATCCTTCTCCGCATTCGACCGTCGAACTTCCAGCTCCTCCTCTCACTCAGCACTCGACCGTCGAACTTCCAAATTCCTTTCCGCACTCGACCGTCGAACCTCCAGGTTCCTCTCTCCGCACTCGGCCGTCGGATCTCACCAGATCTTTCTCCGCATCCGAATCGTCGAATTTCGAAACTAAATTCTTCCATACCGACCGTCGAACCAGGCCCACCTCCATCCCTCTCATTGCCCGGTCGCATACCGGTATATAAAACATAAAAAATAAAAAATAAAATGTAATAAGTAAGATCATTTTATAAAGAACTACGTGACTTTGAGTTCCTCATTGCACCCGAGGATACGTAGGAGCAGAATCTCTATTCTGTCAAGCCAAAAAAAATAAATTTTCATAATTTGGTTGTTTCTTTTATTTCTTTTCAAAAATAAAAATGAAAAAATAATAAATAATTACAAAGTCTTTTGTTTAGAGGGTTAAAATAAATATATTTGATATTATTAAAATTTGCACAACTAACATAAGGTACCGTTCTTGGAACGGACAGTGTAGGGTGCTAACATCTTCCCTATCTGTAATCGACTCCCGGACTCAAACTCATTTTCTAAAAGACCAGTTTCCTAATTAAAGGATTTTTCTAATGTTTTCCCAATTCAAATAAACATTGGTGGCGACTCCATTAACTCTTTTATATTTTTCGGTCGTCCCGTCGCGATCCCGGTTGCGACAGCTGGCGACTCCACTGGAGATACTTAGAGAGTCAGGCCTACTGCTGTTAGTTGTGCAAATTTTTAATAATCTTTTATTTATTTATTTTACCCTCTTTGTCTTTGTTTTCATTTTCTTATTTGTTTGTAAATGTTTTATTTAGTATTTCTATGTAAATATTGGATAGCATTATTTCATGTATATTGTGACCTGTATATATACCTTGTGCTAAATTGTTGAAACCCTAGGGTAGAGGATTGCTGACTGGCTATTGTATATATGTCTTTGTAGATTAGGGGTAATTTTGGTATTTTTGTATAAGTTTGTACGCTCCCAGCACCCACGGCACCTACACGTTTATCACACACGCTTGAGTGGGGCCCTATACCCGGGTCTGAGTGAATCCTAGGATAGGTAGAGGTTGCGTAGTGGTAGCCATTTTGGATGTACATCCTGTTTGGTTATCGCGAAAACCTCATCTAGAGTGCGCCTTTTTTATGAATGTCCCCACACCTAGTGGTTTACCCACTATTTCGTGGTCAACATTCTGAAATAGGACTTGGCTCTAGAGACCTCTAAAATAGAAAAGCCACCTTATGGAAGTTCTCACGAATCAAAAAGACTCTTAGATCCTTAGGATATAACTCCCAAGTTTAAGGCAACCCCATTAGGACACAAAGGGAGCATACTTCTTCTTTATTTATCTGTTCCTCATATCATTCATTCTTGTATTAAAAAGTCAAATGAAGAAAAAAGGTCATTCATTGCTTGCATCTTCATAACATTCTTAGCATTATAAAAAAAAAAATCATACATTTCATGACATTTCCAGCATATAATACATCATCTTGCATTATCATTTCTAGCATTTTTTTTTCCTCTTCTCTTCTTCTTTCTTTTATTTTTTTTTAGATAAAAAAAAAACAACTTCCTCATCTCTATCACTTATGTCATTCATCCATGCACCATTCTGTATAAAAAAATTTTTTTTTCAAAAAAAGACAAATACTTCATGTAGCATTTTCATTCTTAACTCTTTTTATTCACTTATCTTTCATGTCATTCATTCCTTTTTTTAAAAAAAAGGGGGGATATATCATTTTGCATTTTCATTACATTCTTAGCATTCATAAAAAAGAAAAAAACATCATTGTGTATTTTCATGACAGTCCTAGCATCAAAAAAGCAAAAAATATCATCTTCATTTTCATAACATTCCTAAAAAAAAAAGCATTATCTTACATTTCCATAGCATTCTTCGCATAAAAAAAAAGAGAGAGAGATACATTATCTTGCATTTGCATTACATCCCCATAAAAGATATCATCTTCCATTTTCATCGCGTTTCTAACTCTAAAAGAGGAAAGGAAAGAAAAAGATACATCATTGTGCATTACCATGACATTCATAGCATTCTTTTTAAAAAAAAATAAAAAATTTCATTTGCATGATACTTTGCATACATTGTGTCATTTGGTTTAGTCAATACTAATAATCACATCATGTTTCCTCGAGCAGAAAAGTAGACACTATAGCAGAAAATGCTTCCACGACACCCTTACAGACTCGTTCCCAAGCAAAGATCATGGATGAGATAGAGCAGACGCAAGATTTGAGGGATGAAGTGAACCAACTCAGGGAGCAAATGTCCAAAATGATGGAAATATTACAGTCTATGGAGAGTAGAAAGAGCACAGATGGGAATCCTTCGGTGGCAAATGAAGGACATCCGGCCACACCTCCTTGCCCGCCTGGTTTCGCTGCGTTCCCCCTGCAATACCAAGGCTTTAATCCTCAAGGGATTACGATGCCGCTCACCATTTGTCCAAACGGCACCACTCAACCTTCAGTCGCCAGTTCACAAGGTAACCAAGGGGCGTCTTTCCCCCTGTATGGCCTCCCTCCAGGTTATATACCACCATTAGCCACTAATTCCCCCAATGATCACATGCCAACAGTGTCCCCAACTCCAAATCTCTCAAACTCTACCCAAAATCAAGCCACTCAGTCAAATGTCAACGAATCCCCGCCAACACAACACCCATACCCTTTCTTCATCCTGCCATATGGTCTTCATCCCAGTTCTGTACCACCACAAACTGCCAATCCTCCGGACAGGAGGATGCCTGCTTCAAACTCCTTAAGTGCAGCTCAACCACATACCAGTGGAACCCCACTGGGGCAACATTCTGTGCCCACCATTATGCCGCAATACCCGTTGAATTCTTCTGTGGAAAACCCCCATTCCAGGGAGAAGTGGGAAATTTTTGAAGAAAGACTACGAGCCATTGAAGGGGCAAATGGCTATGGTCTTTTGGATGCCTCAGAGCTCTGTCTTGTCCCGAATGTGGTGATTCCTCCCAAGTTTAAAGTCCCAGATTTCAATAAGTACAGGGGAACTACTTGTCCAAAGAACCACCTAACCATGTACATCCGCAAGATGGCTTCGCATGCTCACGATGACAAGCTGTTAATCCACTTCTTCCAAGATAGCCTAACTGGGGTAGCTTCGAACTGGTACACGCATCTTGAGCGCGCCCATATACGATGTTTCAAAGACTTGACTGACGCTTTCTTGAAACAGTATAAGTATAACATTGATATGGTACCGGACAGATTACAATTACAAAATATGGCTAAGAAGGATACTGAGACCTTTAAGGAATATGCTCAGAGGTGGAGAGAAATGGCTGCTCAAGTAGAGCCCCCACTGACGGAAAGAGAAATGGTGGCTACGTTCATTGACACTCTGCAATCACCCTTTTATGATAAAATGATAGGGAGTGTGTCATCAAATTTCTCGATACATGGTCATCATTGGAGAAAGAGTTGAAGGAGGAATGAGGAGTGGGAAGATCGTTGAAAGTTCAACAGAACATTTAACGCAAAGGCCCCCGATGGGGAAGAAAAGGGAGGAGAAACCCATGCTTTGTTACCTTCGACCAAAGAAATTCCACCCGAGGCGATATAGCCAAACACCTCGTGAACCATCAACCATCCTTCCGGACTCTTTCGCACCTTACCACCCGTACTTTCCCACTACTCCACCGATTCCATATCCCCAGCCTTACCACCCTTATGTCGCCAACGCTTCACACGACCCAATGAGGCCTCACCGAACGCCACTTCCTACTCAATACCCGCGCCTCTACCTTACCACCGCAAACAACTCAACCATGGACCCAAAATCCAAACACAAACCAAGGAAGGCCACCAAATAACCAAGAAAGGAAGTTTGTCCACTTCGACCCAATTCCCATGACCTACACCGAATTACTACCCCAACTCATTCGTAACTCTCTTTTGGCTCCTTGTCCGATGAAGCCATTAGAACCCCCATACCCTAAAGGCTTTGACCCAAATGCCAAGTGTGATTACCATGCAGGGGCCACAGGGCATTCTACAGAGAATTACAAAGCACTAAAGTTTAAGGTGCAAGATCTGATCAATGCTAAGTGGTTGAATTTCAAGACAAATACTCCTAGTGTGGGTCACAATCCTTTACCAAACCATGAGAATCCCACAGTAAATGCTATAGAGGAGTGTTCCCTGCGAGCTCATAAGACAAGCGACAGATATCAAAACCCCAATGTGGTTTATCTTTAAAGAGCTGTGCAAATCTGGGATGATGGAAGCTCACATTGAAGAGAAAGGGGGCAACGAAGGTGAAATAATGTGCAATCTCCATGGGAATGTGGGACATTCTATTGAGGAATGTGGTGAGTTCAGACAAATCCTCCAAGATCTAATGGATATGCATTTAGTGCAAATAGGTCATCTATGGGACAATAGTGGCATAAACATGATGGATAAGTGCGCTATTCCACAATTGTAAGAAGATCAGGAAGCCGTAAACTCTCTGGTCCCTTCCATTGCAAATCCGGCTATCAAACCGTTGGTTATCTATTATACTGAAGCTGCATATACGCCGTCCCCTTGTGGCCCGAAACCTATCACCATTCAAGTTCCCAGTCCTTTTCCCTTCAAGGACACTCGAGCCGTGCCATGGAATTATGATGTCCAAGTCCTTAGAAGCAATTCCATGAATGATCAGTCGGAGGTTGCGTCTGGTTCGACTTCTATTGTTACCAATATATCAGGGATTGGGGGAGTGACCCGAAGTGGCCGCATCTACACTCCTGAGGAGCTGCGAAAGGACCAAGAAGAAGAAGAAAAGGGAACCGTAAAGGCAAAGGCAAGATAGGGAGACTTCCATTGGGAACGAAGCAAAAGAAAAGAAAGGCCTAGGAAAAAGCGAAGGAGTACAAAAAGAGGTATCGGAGGAAGAAGTTTGTGAGTTCTTGAAGTTTATCAAGCAAAGTGAATATAGAGTGGTAGATCAGCTGAATCATACCCCTGCAAGGATATCACTTTTGTCCTTATTGATAAACTCCGAATCGCACAGAAAAGTGTTGATGAAAATACTGAATCGGCTCATGTTTCTCATGACATTACGGTTGACAAGTTAGGTGGCATTATTGGCAATATTATGGCGATAATTATGTCACTTTCACGATGATGAGATACCAGCGGAAGGAATGGGGCACAACAAAGCACTACACATTTCTGTCAAATGTCAAAAGCATATAATAGAGTGCTCATTGACAATGGTTCTTCCTTGAACGTGTTACCGAAATCAACCTTTTCCAAGCTGCCTTTTGATGGAACTTGCATGAAACCAAGTACGATGATAGTAAGGGCATTCGATGGCACCAGAAGAGAGGTCATGGGGGAGATGGAAATACCAGTTCAAATTGGTCCCTGCACTTTCAATATACTCTTCCAAGTGATGGACATTACGCCATCCTACAGTTGTCTCTTAGGACGACCATGGATTCATTCTCACTGGAGCTGTGCCTTCTACCTTGCACCAAAAAGTAAAATTCATAGTTGATAATAAGATGATTACTATCTTTGGTGAAGAGGACCTGCTGGTGAGTAAGCCATTGGACACTCCTTATATTGAAGCTGCAGAAGAAGCTCTTGAAACCGCATTCCAAGCGCTGGAGATTGTCAGTGCCACCTATGTGGAAGAAGGAGTTCAAAGTCTGAAGCCCCGACCATCTAATGCATCCCTGATGATGGCTAAGGTAATGCTTGGAAAAGGATACCAATATGGAAGAGGACTAGAATGAATGGACAAGGCATCGTGAAATTCTGGGCACCCTGCGAAAACAAAGACAGATTTGGGTTAGGATATAAACCCACCAAAGCGGACAAAAGAAGGGTCCTAGAAGAGAAAAGGGAGAGGAGGTTGGCTAGGTTAGAAAATCGGGAGCCTAAAGCCGAGGGATCCCTATCTCGTGACATTCGCCGAAGCTTCCGGTGCGGGATTGGTGTTTCTCGAACCAAGTGACCGCTATCGAGGATGATCAATCCATCAATCATGGTGTCAACTTGGTGTACCCTTGCTCCCCACGATGCAGAGCTCAACAATTGGGAGAGCGTTGATTTTCCCATGACTTATGAAATTGATTCAAAGTAATTTTGTAATGCTAATCCTTTAGCTCTGCCCAAGGCTTTAGGATAATGTGTTGTGAAAGTGAGCTCACATGTTTCCATTTCAATATTTACTATCAATAAATGCATTTTCAGACTATCTTGCTATTTCATTCTTCTTTTTAGCCTTTTGCTCAACCATTTCATTAATTTTTATTCATTACCTTTTTTTTTACTTGTGTTAACACCAATAAATGCAGATCTGAAAGTGACTCTATTGAAAATGATAGTGCTATGACCCCATTATGCGATTTTGACCATCCCGTTAATCATGTTGATGAGGATAATGATGATAATTGGGAACCATCTCCTGAGCTAATGAGATTAATGGAACAAGAGGCCAAGGAAATTCAGCCCCATGAAGAGCCAACTGAACTAATTAATTTGGGGACAGAGGATGATAAAAAAGAAGTTAAAATTGGCACTACCATGAAAGAAAATGAGCGAAGCAAGTTGATTAAGCTCTTATCTGATTATTGTGATGTCTTTGCCTGGTCGTACCAAGATATGCCTGGCCTAGATACCAACATAGTTGAGCACAAATTGCCCTTGAAACCAGAATGCCCTCCGGTCAAGCAAAAGTTGAGATGGATGAAGCCAAAGATGTCACTAAAAATCAGAGAAGAAGTTAAAAAGCAGTTTGATGCAGGTTTCCTCGCTGTTGCAAAGTACCCTCAATGGGTTGCTAACATCGTCCCTGTCCCAAAGAAAGATGGGAAGGTGCGAATGTGCGTTGACTATAGAGATTTGAATAGGGCCAGCCCTAAAGACAACTTCCCTCTACTTCACATTGATGTTTTGGTGGACAACACTACTCAACACGTATTTTTCTCCTTCATGGATGGTTTCTCGGGATACAACCAAATCAAGATGGCGCCTGAAGATATGGAGAAGACCACATTCATCACTCTGTGGGGAACTTTTTGCTATAAGGTAATGCCATTTGGATTGAAGAACGCCGGAGCAACTTATCAAAGGGCGATGGTGGCATTGTTCCACGACATGATGCACAAAGAAATAGAAGTTTATGTGGATGATATGATTGCAAAGTCAAAAATAGAAGAAGATCACATAACCGATCTGCAAAAGCTCTTTGAACGGTTGAGAAAATTCAGGCTCAGACTGAATCCTACTAAGTGCACTTTCGGGGTAAAATCAGGCAAGCTCTTGGGGTTTGTGGTTAGCGAGAAAAGGATAGAAGTTGATCCAGACAAAGTTCGAGCAATCATAGAGATGACAGCTCCTCGTACTGAAAAAGAAGTTCGTGGGTTTTTAGGAAGGCTGAACTATATTGCTAGGTTTATATCCCAATTGACGGCAACATGCGAGCCAATCTTCAAGTTGTTGCGTAAAAACCAGACAGTAGAGTGGAATGAGGATTGTCGGTGGCATTTGAGAAAATCAAGCGATTTGCAAGAACCCCCGCTTTGGTACCTCCAAAGGTCTTGGGAAGGCCTCTCATCATGTATTTGACCGTGTTGGATGAATCCATGGGTTGTGTATTAGGACAGCACGATGAAACTGGCAAAAAGGAGCAGGCCATCTATTACTTGAGTAAGAAGTTCACCAACTATGAGGCAAAATACTCATTATTGGAACGCACATGCTGCGCCTTAGCATGGGCAGCCCACCGGCTAAGGCAGTACATGTTGTGTTACACCACTTGGTTGGTGTCCAAAATGGATCCGATCAAGTATATCTTTGAAAAACCTGCCCTCACTGGGAGGATTGCACGTTGGCAAGTTTTCCTATTAGAATATGACATTGTCTACATCACGCAAAAAACAGTCAAAGGCAGCGCTCTGGCAGATTTCTTGGCTAGTCAACCAGTGGAAGATTATGGGTCCATGCAGTGTGAGTTCCCTGATGAAGATGTAATGGCTTTGTTTAAAGAAGAAAAACCCTCGGAAAAAGAAAAATGAACTTTGTTGTTTGATGGAGCTTCCAATTCATTAGGGCATGGAATTGGGGCCATACTGATTTCCCCTAAAAATAATTTCATCCCAATCACTGCTAGGTTGTGTTTCGATTGTACAAACAACATAGCTGAGTATGAAGCATGTGCCATGGGAATCCAAGCAGCAGTAGACTCAAAGGCAAAAGTTCTGGAGGTATATGGGGACTCTGCTTTGGTCGTCCATCAGCTAAAGGGAGAATGGGAAACTCGAGATGCCAAATTAATCCCTTATCATGCCTACATCAAGGAGTTGATTGAACAACTTGACGAAGTTACATTCCATCATATCCCTCGAGAAGATAATCAGTTGGCTGATGCCCTAGCCACGTTGTCGTCAATGTTCAAAGCAAGTCAAGATAGGGACTTGCCACTTATAAAAATAGAAAGTCGTGACCAATCGGCATATTATCAAATGATAGAAGTGGAACCAGATGGGAAACCGTGGTATCATGACATCAAATGCTTTATTAAGAGCAGAGAGTACCCTTCACATGCTTCAGAAAATGACAAAAGGACCCTCAGAAGACTTGCAATGGGTTTCTTTCTAAATGAGGAAGTGCTTTATAAGAGGAACCATGATATGGTGCTGCTAAGATGCGTTGATGCAAATAGAGGCGAGAAAGATCATCAAAGATGTTCATGAAGGTTCTTTTGGAACTCATGCAAATGGGCATGCAATGGCAAGAAAGATACTAAGAGCGGGATACTATTGGTTGACAATGGAGACTGATTGTTTCAACTATGTGAAAAAGTGTCATAAATGCCAGACATACGCTGATAGGGTTCATATGCCACCAGCACCTTTGAATGTTTTAACGGCACCTTGGCCATTCTCGATGTGGGGAATGGATGTCATAGGACCCATTGAGCCAAGGGCCTCAAATGGACATCGCTTCATTCTTGTTGCAATTGATTACTTCACAAAATGGGTCGAAGCCGCTTCTTTTGCCAATGTCACCAGAATGTAGTGGTCAGGTTTGTCAAAAGAGAGGCGGATTTGTCGTTATGGTTTGCCAGGAAAGATTATTACAGATAATGCCACTAATCTGAATAATAAGATGATGAAAGAGATGTGTGAGAATTTTAAAATTGAGCACCATAATTCCTCACCCTATCGCCCGAAGATGAATGGGGCAGTTGAGGCAGCAAACAAGAATATCAAGAAGATCATCCAAAAAATGGTTGTAACATACAAAGACTGGCACAAAATGCTACCATTTGCACTGCATGGTTATCGCACGTCCGTTCGTACTTCAACTGGGGCAACCCCTTTCTCTTTGGTTTATAGAATGGAAGCGGTACTCCCTATTGAAGTGGAAATCCCATCATTAAGAGTGCTAATGGAGGCAGGACTAGAAAAGGCCGAATGGGTCCAGACTCGACTTGATCAGTTGAACCTCATTGAAGGGAAGAGATTAACTGCACTATGTCATGGTCAGCTTTACCAGAAGAGAATGATGAAGGCCTATGCAAAAAAGGTGCGTCCTCGACAGTTTCAAGAAGGAGACTTGGTACTCAAAAAGATCATTCCCATTCAAAAGGATTTTCGAGGAAAATGGACTCCAAACTATGAGGGACCTTATGTCGTAAAAAAGGCCTTCTCAGGAGGAGCTTTGATTCTCATAAACATGGATGGCGAAGATCTACAACTTCCCATAAATTCAGATGCAGTCAAAATGTACTATGCTTAAAAAAAAAAGGAAAAGAAAAATGGCTCGCTAGGCTGAAAACCTGAAAAGGCGACCTAGGCAAAAGTTAGAGCGACCCGCTAGGTTGAAAACTCGGAAGAGCGACCTAGGCAAAAGTTAGGGTTAAAAATGGTACTTGACACATCCGGAGAAGTGAACATACCTCAAGTCACAAACTGGGGCAGTTTGAGAGTATCTGGGCCGAACCGGGGCAGTTTGAATATACGAAGCTTTGTCAGGAGACACTCCCAATATGTAAAAGCTGGGTCGAATCATATTTTGAAATAGACAAGGGGACGTTCAAGGTTGCGCACATGGGAAATTAGTACTGTTCATTCAAGAGAGCATCACTGGAAGAGCTGGAAAATTCCGCTCCCATATTTCTTTTGTAAACCTTTTCAATTCGAGTTCCATTTGTACTGCCCTCCCTGTACTTTTCCTGTCTATGATGATAATCCCTTTTTGTTGCTATCCATTATCGATTTAATATGCATTTCTTATGATAATTTTATATTGAGATGTGAAACATGTGACAATATGGCAAAGGCATTTAGATTCGCTTTAACAATTTCAAAAGGTCATGGGAAACACAATGAAATCCTGACAAGAGTGTTGATGAGAAAAGTAAGAATCATCAGGAAAATCATAAGGCCAATCAACGAATGTTACTGTTCTACTGTGGGAAAAGTCCTTAAGGGTTGTGGAATTAAGAGCGACTCGATCAAAGCTCCGATGTAACAAAAAAAAACAACAAAAACAAAAACAAAAACAAAAACAAAATTTGCTTACTCAATTTGTTCATGAGAATCCCTACAGTAGGGCATTCATTGCATCATGCATCCATTGCATCATGCATCATTTCTAGCATCACATGCATTGTACTCAAGCATCACATCCATTGCATCACCATGCATCCATTGCATTATGCACCGTCTCTGGCATCGCATGCATTTACAAAATCATTGTCTTTAATTTTCGAGTCCTCGCACCCGTTGTTTTTTTAATTTCCGGGTCCCCGCACCCATTGTTTTTAATTTTCGGGTCCCCGCACCCATTGTCTTTAAGTTTCCGGGTCCCAGCACCCATTGTCTTTAAGTTTTCGGGTCCCCGCACCCATTGTCTTTTCATTTCTGGGTCCCCGCACCCATTGTCTTTAATTTCGGGTCCCCGCACCCATTGTCTTTAAGTTTTCGGTCCCCGCACCCATTGTCTTTAAGTTTTCGGTCCCCGCACCCATTGTCTTTAAGTTTTTTTAAGGTCCCCGCACCCATTGTCTTTAAGTTTTTGGGTCCCCGCACCCATTGTCTTTTTAAGTTTTCGGTCCCCGCACCCATTATCTTTAAGTTTCGGGTCCCCGCACCCATTGTCTTTAATTTCTTGGGTCCCCACACCCATTGTCTTTAATCTCTCGGGTCCCCGCACCAATTGTCTTTAAATTTTCTGTTTCCCCCGCACCCATTGTCTTTAAGTTTCGGGTCCCCGCACCCATTGTCTTTAAGCTTCCGGGTCCCCGCACCCATTGTCTGTAAGTTTCTGGGTCCCCGCACCCATTGTTTTTAATTCCTGGTCCCTCACCCATTGTCTTTAATTTTTGGGTCCCCACACCCATCGTCTTTTCATTTTCGGGTCCCCGCACCCATTGTCTTTAATTTTTGGGTCCCCGCACCCATTGTCTTTTTTAGTGTCCATTGTCTTTTAGTCCCCGCACCCATTGCCTTTTCACGGGTTATTGTTGGTTCAAAGGACTTTTAATAAAATTCAAAAAAAAGAAAAGGAAAAGGAAAAGGAAAAGGAAAAGAGAGAAGAAAGAGAGGTTGAATTTTTTTAAAAAAAAGAAGAGCAAACACAGATCAGACAAAAATAAAATGAAAAAAACAAAGATTATCTGCCTCTGGGTCCCCGCACCCATTGTCTTTTAGTTTTCGGGTCTTTCACCCATTGCCTTTTATTTCTCTGGTCTTTGCACCCATTGCTTTCACAGCAAGTCAGGGCCTTGTGCCCATTGCCTTCAACTTTTCTGTCAGGCTTCGATGGGCACCCTACCCCACACAGCTGTTTGCTTTTTACTTTACCCTCAGCTTCGATGGGCACCCTATCCCACAAGCTGTTTGTTGTTTACCTTTCTGTCCAGCGTCGATGGGCACCCTACCCCACAAGCTGTTTGTTGTTTACCTTTCTGTCAGGCTTCGATGGGTACTCTACCCCACAAGCTGTTTGCTTTTACCTTATGTTGTCAAGTTTCGAAGCCAAGATACTTTTTTCAAGTTCTTCAAGGCAGATCTCAGACTCATGAAGCTTTGTACCTTTTCTGTTTCCAAGCTTCGGCAGGGATACCCGACTCATGAAGCTTTGTACCTTTTTCTGTTTCCAAGCTTCACAGGATACCCACCGAAGCTTTGTACCTTTTGATTTCCAAGCAGGGATACTCATGCAAGCTTTGTGCCTTTACGTTTGCAAGCTTCAGCGGATATACCGACTCCCGACTCAGCTTTGTACCTTTCAAGCTTGTACAAGCTTCAAGCTTCAGGATACCCGACTCATAAGCTTTGTGTCTTTTCTCCGTTTTAAGTCAAGCTTCACGGATAACTGACTCCGCATAGCTTTGTACGTTTTCTATCAAGTTTCAAGCAGATAACTCTCATGCAAGCTTTGTGTCTTTTCTGTTTTAAGTCAAGTTTCACGGATAACTCACTGCATAGCTTTGTACGTTTTACAAGTTTCACGGATAATCCGACTCCAAGTTTCAATTTTGTCGGATACCACTCATGAAGCTTTGTACTCATGTCAAGCTTTGTTTGTGTCTTTCTGTTTTAAGTCAAGCTTCGGCGGATGCAGACTCCGCAAGCTTTGTACGTTTCAAGTTTCGGCGGATACCCGCTCCACAAGCTTTGTGTCAAGCTTCGACTCATGAGTTTTTACTTTTCATCAAGCTTCATGGACAAAATTGAATCAACTCCTTTACTTTTCGTTTATCCTAAACGTAAAACAAAGGGGGGCAGCTGTTGATACCCAATTTTGTCCGTGAAATTTTCTTTTTATGTTTGTTGATTGATTGTTTAATTGCTTAGCTTTGTACCTTTTTTTATGAAAAATAAAAAAAAATAAAAAATATAAAACATAAAAAATAAAAAAAATACAACAAAATGCGAGCATGCTTGATTTTCCACCCTTTTCCTCTCTCTACATTTTATTCTCTTGCTTGCTCTGCACACCGCACCTTACGTGCGCCTTTTGTTCCCCATTCACTCTCACTCACAAAGACACACCCCACTCCTTCCTCACATGGCAAAGAACACACCCCACTCCTTCCTCACATGGCAAGAAGACACACCCACTCCTTCCTCACATGGCAAAGACACACACACACCCACTCCCGCCACACACGGAAACCCGCACACACCCACCGTTAAATAATCGCCTTCATCCATCTTTACAAGGGTGGAGACGGACTCCCGAACCTTCACATTCACTCTTAGAAGAACTCCCTTCATCAACCTTCACCATCACCCCAACGTCAAAACACCTTGCCTCTCCACAACCACACATCCACCTTCATCATTCTCATCCTTCAATACTGCGTCTTCAACCACCCTTTTTCAACCTCCCATCTTTACATCCATATCTTAAACATCTCAACCTCCAAACTCGGTTCACAAAACCATCACTACTCCCCCACTTAAACCAAAAAAACTCCACTTTGTAAACCCAAGAAGATCCTCACTTCCATAACGTTCATCTTCGTTCACGACCCTTCACCACACTCCATTCTTCATCCCCAAAACTGTCATCACCCTTCACCATTTTTCCTCCAAGTTCCAAGCCCCAACCGTGACCCACCCACACTAGCCAAAATCCAATAAAAGTGCCTCCATAACCTCTCCCAAAAACCTCCGAACCTAATCGAACCGACCGTCGGACCAGAAACCGAACCGACCGTCGGACCAGGAACCAGAACCAACCGTCGGACCAGGAACCAGAACCGACCGTCGTACCAAGAACCAGAATCGACCATCGGACCATAAACCGTCGACCGTCGAACTATCCAATCCCCTAAATCGACCGTCAAACCTCACCAATACCGGTATCATCCTCTCACCGACACCCCGAATCCTCGCCGCACCGACCGACGAACCAATAACCATCATACCTTCACCGACCGTCGAATCCCCATATATCAACCTTCACCATCCCCTCTCACTATTACTGTGAACCCACACCACCATCCTTCAACCATCCATTACGCGAAATCACCTCCAAAAAACCAACTTATACCCGACCGTCGAACCTCAAACCCGATCACTTCCCTTTCACCTCCAAAACACTCACTATCTTCAAAGCCTCCATAATCCCTATTACCCAAGCAATTTCCATTTCCATAACCTCTCCAAACACTATCGAACCCCAATCAGAACCGACCGTCGAACCGTGAGTTCCACTCCCTCACCGACCAACCTCACCGAACCTCAGGTCCCTCCCAACCGACCGTCGAATCCCAAACTCCATCATATCCGACTGTCCAACAACCCAATCTCCCTAAACCGACCGTCGAACCTCACCAACACCAGTTACCATCATCTCACCGACCATCACACCGACACCCTCACCGACCGTCGAAACCCAAAATTCCAGATCCTTCTCCGCATTCGACCGTCGAACTTCCAGCTCCTCCTCCGCACTCGACCGTCGAACTTCCAGCTCCTTTTCCGCACTCGACCGTCGAACCTCCAGGCTCCTCTCCGCACTCGACCGCCGGTCGGATCTCACCAGATCTTTCTCCGCATCCGACCGTCGAATTTCGAAACTAAATTCTTCCATACCGACCGTCGAACCGAAACTAAATTCTTCCATACCGACCCGAACCTCCATCCTCCTCGCTTTGATCGCATACCGGTATATAAAACATAAAAAATAAAAAATAAAATGTAATAAGTAAGATCATTTTATAAAGAACTACGTGACTTTGAGTTCCTCATTGCACCCGAGGATACGTAGGAGCAGAATCTCTATTCTGTCAAGCCAAAAAAATAAATTTTCATAATTTGGTTGTTTCTTTTATTTCTTTTCAAAAATAAAAAATGAAAAAATAATAAATAATTACAAAGTCTTTTGTTTAGAGGTTAAAATAAATATATTTGATATTATTAAAATTTACACAACTAACATAAGGTACCGTTCTTGGAACGGACAATTGTAAGTGCTAACACCTTCCCTATCATGTCGACTCCTGGACTCAAACTCATTTTCTAAAAGACCAGTTTCCTAATTAAAGGGTTTTTCTAATGTTTTCCCAATTCAAATAAACATTGGTGGCGACTCCATTGACTCTTTTATATTTTTCGGTCGTCCCGTCGCGATCCCGGTTGCGACATCATTAAATAAGTTGTGTGCATGTTATGTGACACTTTCTTCTTCCTCTCCCTCCCTCATCCCTTTTCTCTCCCATTTTGTGCAAAAGCAAAATTCAAAATTTGTCATCTCTTTCTCATCTTTTCACCCTGATTTCTTCCTTCCACCAATTGCTTTCTCTTCCTTGACCACTTTGTTGGCTTTTTTCGTCCCTCATCCCTCACATTTGCAAAGACATTGTCATAACTAGGTTTCGTGATCTTCAACATCAACCTCAGCTAGCCCCACAATGTCCTCGCGAATGAGACTATGTGAATGTAGATATGTAATGTTGTACCTTACTTCAAAGAGTGTGAAGAATCTTGTGAGAGCTTATTGGACATGCCCAAATTGGAGAGTAAGAAGAAAGCCATTTTCTATTATTGGTAAATGTGGGTTTAAGATTTTTAACTCCCCAAAACACTCTCTTGTTTCATGTTTTTAAGAGAATGGTGGTTTTTGTGGTTGGTTCGAATGGGAAGATGAAGCAATAAACAACTAGGAACCTCTTTGTGAGTGTTCCCATAATAATGAGGTTGTGGTTGAAGAGATAAGAAAAATGGTAGCTTAGCTAAGCTAGAGATGAAGCTTGCTTATGAGAGGACCAAAGTGACCATATTGTTGGGGTGGTTTTTGTGTCATGGACAGTCACATTTTTAGTGTATTTGTTTTGGGGTTTGATAGGTTGATGTAGTATGGTGTCTGTTGAATGGTTTGAATGGTTGATGTATTTGAGTTTATGGTGAATGAAATTAGGAGCTATGTTAACTTCTATGTAATTGATTATGAATGAAATGATGAGCTTTTGATGTTGAAATGAATATTGTGAACAAAATGCACTGCCCAATATGCAGACATTTTACCTGCAATTGTGTATTTATTTTGGATAGAAATTGATGAAGCCAATAGAGTGAAATTGTCAAATAAATAGATTGAATTTAATGAATTAAATAAACTAATCCTAACTAAAGTAAATGGACAGATCTAATCAATTATATAAATTGAGATGTACTAGAACCAAATCATGAATTTCATTGCATTCTAATGAAGGAGTTCATTACATTGCAACAAAATTTGTAACATATAATTCAGTACATTATATCATACATGTTGTACTTACAAACCATAAAAAGATCAAATGCCTTTACATGGTTGATCTACTTTATATACATTATTTCACACCCAAAAAATATATTATTTACCGTAATGCATTTCTATACCAAAACAAAGTATCAATACTAGTTACAGACCCTATACTGAATATATCTAAAAGAAACAATTGAACACTTCCAAAAAGTACAAGTTCTCTTAGTAACAAAAACAAAGCTACACATTTCCTATCACAACTTCTTATTTCAGGATCGGTGGTTAATATACCCAGGGCATTCCACTAATGATCATAACTTTCTTTCCTAATCTTCTTTGACCTCTGAGTCCCAATGTTCCTCCTCAAATTGTAGCTCCACTTGTACCCCTTCTTTGTGCATTGGCTGCTGGCAAATTGGTCTACATGGTGGCTTCATTGGCAGGTGGTGGAGTAGGTTGCACAATTGGACTTGGTAACACTAATGGGAATGATAATGTTGGTGTGGCACATAGTTTTGGAAAACTTGTACCAGAACTGATTTGACTTAGTCTGTCTATGCTTATTATAGTATTGGTTGTAGTTATAGCAGGTCCAATATTTTGGCTTGCAACAGGAGTAGAACTAGTAGCACCTTAAGTTGTTGCAGCTTGAGGTGAAGAAACTTGTTGATCTACAGTGCTTGGTGCACTCTCCCTTCCTCTTCCTCTACCTCTTTGCAAAATAGTCGCAACTTGTTAGATTATAAGATATTTGCATAACCTTGTTGGATTATAACAACTTATTAGATAAGTTTCTTAATTTATAAGTGGCTACTATATTTGCATAACATATCTGGTCCATATTTCTTACCTTATTATCAGTTGCAGAATTTTGTTGGGCTGCATCAGCTACATTAACTTGGGCTTAGGCTACATCAACTGCATTAACTTGGGCTTGAGTTGTATAAAATTGTGCAGTGCCTCCATGGTCAGCTTCAGTGCCTCCGTTATCTTGTACTCCCTACAACAAAGCATATAAGATGACATGTAATGTTATTTTATTGTGTATTGGCTAAAAGGAATGACCCACCAAAATTTAACATTCCTTACCTCAACCTCCTCAGCTTCGTCAACTTGTTGAACCTCCATTGGCTTACGAGGGCAGCCCCTAGAGTTATGGTCATCCTCATGACAATATCCACATCTGTAAGTGGTATTGGTCCTTCTCAATTTGGTTTGGTTTTGTTCTTTATCAGGCTTTTTCCTCCTTAACTTCTTGGGCCTACCTGACCCTCTTTTATAGTTAGGTGGCAAAATGAGTTCATAATCAGTTGTGGACAATTTATTCTGTTTATTAATTGGATTGATGACTTGCCCATAACATCTCTCATATGCTTGTCTCCTGTAGCATTCATTGACATATACCTCAGGGTTATCTCCATTGTCACAGATGGCAGCCACTGCATGCCTACATAGAATGCCCACCAACTCCTAAATGTTACAAGAACAACTTTTGACTTGCAAGTCTACTATAAAACTCTCAATGAACATCATATGAGTAACCTCAAATTTTAATTCCCCTGCCCAAGTCAGAAACTAGTTTCCACTATTCTGCACTTCCCTGTCTAATCTCTTCATAGGTTTAGGCATGACATCACCAAGATATTTACTAAGTTTCTCCCTAAGTGTAGTAAACCTGCCCATCAGATAAGTCCTAAACCATTCAAATATAGTAATTATAAGCTCGTCCCTAGCCATCAGAATAGTGCTATTGAATGCCTTAGCTAAATTATTCATTACAACATCACACTTAGGGTAAAAGTTGAATGCATGCTTACACCATGCATTTCTAGGGATTGCAATCAGCCAATCATGTGCTCTGTTATTTATGTGTTGTATTTGAAACATTTTCTCCTGCTATGCTTCTAAGTACATGGCCTTGAAAGCACCCATCATTAAGTCCCTCGTCAAGGTCCCTCTCGCAAACTTTTTTTTGAAGTTATTATACAGGTGTCTAATACAAAACCTATGTTTAACACCCATAAGCATCTCTTCAAAGGTTGGCATCAACCCCTATGCAACATGACAAAGTTAGAATTAGCAGTACAAGATTATAAGCACACTAACATAAATAAATAAACATTACATAACAATACCTTTTGCTAATCTAACATGAAAAGCTATCTGTTTGTGTTGATATCTCCAATGTCCTCTAATAAGAGAGTCAAAAACCACATCTAACTTTCTGTAGTTTCACTCTCAACTACAATAAATGTTAGTGGAAAGTATTGGTCATTTGGATCCTTCCTCATAACTATCAGAAGCTACCCCCTATACTTGGTCTTTAGATGACAGCCATCAACCTCTATGAATGGCTTGTAGGAAGAAATAAACCCTTTCTTGCACCCCTCAAAGCACATATAAAAGCTACCAAACCTTGGAACTTGCAGGCCTATTCAGTGAAATCTTGCAAGTATTTCCAGAACTTACCTTTATCAATTCAGCATTATAACTCCATAACAATGCCTATTACTTGCTACCATCTCCTTTAACTATCTCTTTAGCTATTTGTCTTGCTCTTTATGCCCTTCAAGTTATGATTCCAATTGCATAAGTCTCTATAATTTCATCAATGATTTTCTTTCAGTGAAACCTTATTGTTATTTCTAAACTTGTCCACCATTGCCTTGGCAACCTACTTGGCATTGACATTTTTATTGTAAAAAACTCTCCCACATGTATGCTTGTCCACCAAAGTCTTAATTCTAATTGTATGAGTCCTTGCTACTTTACTAGCCAACACCAAAACCCCACATTTGCCCTTACATACTACCCTACACCTGACAGCATCATTCTTCTAAAACTTCTCAAACCTCCCATTCAACACTAAGTGCTCTAGAATAGCTGCATTGAATTGTTCCAATAAAGTAAACTTCATGCCAAACTTGAATTCACAATCCTTACACATATACTCCTTCTTATACTTAGAATACTTTGGTTTGTTATTCAAGTTAAACTCTAAGTCCAAATCACTATTCAACTATTCACTAGAGTATTGATCGTCTATGTCATGGATTACATCAATATTTGCAGGTATAAAAAAGTATGAATCACTCCTATAAGCCTCACCACCATCATTTCCCACACCCTCGGCCTCATCATTTCCAAGCCCCTCAGTATCATCATTTTCAACACCCTCACTTGGCCTTGCTACCCCACTCCCTAATCTACTAGCTTTATTCTGTTTCTTTTGTTTCTTTCTCAGGGACACCTAAGCCTTAGATTCAACTACTGTCTTCTTCCTAATTCTTCTACTTGGTCTAAGTTAAGACCCACTCATTCCTCTACTTTAAACCCATCATCTAGTCCCAAGCCCATTTCCTCTTTCATTGTCATCAAAGTGTATGTTAATTACACTGTCATCTGAACTCTCATTTGGACCAGCAGCACCCTCACCCATTTCCTGCACCCCATCACCCTCACCCTTACCCTAAACCCTCACCCTTGCCACTGTTTCCCAGCCTAGAATCCTCGGCTTGACCCTCACCACCCAAACCTTGACCCATGTTTTCTAGCCCAGAACCCTCTCCTTTGCCCTCACTCACACATTGACCCATGTTTCCAAGCCCAATTCCCTCAGTATGTCCTTCACCATTTGCATTCTCCACATTAACAAACCCTACCTCAAACTTCAATTCTTCTATAATTATAAGTTATAACACAATGCGCTCTACATATACATCAACCTCACAATTGTTTTGATAGCATAATTACCCATCTCCAAGGCATCCTTGTCTATCATAATTTGTCTTCTCCCATCTTCAAAGGTTCTACTAGATAATTTCCACTATAGCCCATATATATTACTATACCCTAACTTTTTAAGTAATCCAATGACCTTAAAATATGACAATTTGTCAATGTCTTAGTTATGAAGAGCAGTTACATCCCCTCTTTATAACTTAGTGGGGGTTCATTCACATATGATCCTTTATGATAAATTACTATAGTAAAGCTCATTCTTACAGGTGTAGACAGTCAAAGAAAGCAATTAAAAAATAGAAATTACATGTGCACACAATTAAGGAATCAAATTAAACAATGTCACAAAAATATCAAGTGTAATTAGTCATATTAAAAAAAAAACAACTAAAAAAACCCTAAATCCTAACCTTTTGGTCCCCACATCAATTAAACAATGTAACATGACTTGGCATCATTATTCGGGAATTCATTAATCAACCCTGACCTTTTGATCCTCACATCAATCGAAATTTGTAAACTAAAGGAATTAAAAATCTTAAACCTAATAACTCACACTTTCTATCAAGGACCACCAGTGAAGGTTCAAAATCATACTTGTGGTGGGCAAATGCAGATGCACTCAATCTCCTCCCTTCATAGACGCGTATAATCTTTCACCACGCAATTGGTTTTCATATGAATGATTTGAACCCTAGCTTTTGGTGCAATACAGTCTCAATCAGAAATGGAGAAGAAAATGGATCAAAGAAGTGAAGTTATTGTTTTGGGGATGAGAGTGAGAAATTTCTCTCCAAAAATTGGGTACCCTAAGTTTATGTCTAAATCCCATCCAATGGTTGAATGAAGGCCATATGATAAAGGGAATTGAATGATGAAGAATATGTAAAAATGCTTGGGTGTTATGTTCTTCACATCAACACTTAACAAAGTTAAAATAACAATAAATATTAATTTCACTTACTTCAAAATTTAGAAAGGCAAAAATTCTAACAAAATTTTTATAAAAATTAAAATTAAAATATGTTATATTTAATGGTACTAAAAACATATTTAAACTTTTTATTTATTATAATTCAAAGAAGGCGGAATCGGTGCTAAATGGGGTTTTTCAGGGTAGGTGGGCTCTGCAGTCTCTTGTAAGTAGCTCTGGCGGAGACGTTTTTCTTATCTTTGTTTGAGGCTTTGTTTGTTTGAAAGAAGAGGCGTATGGAGGAAGCTAAAGTGAGCATTATATGTGAAACTATTCTCACTTTTCTCATCCTCTACTAGTATGAGTTGTATAGCTATATTGGTGGGAGGTATGTTGAATGCGTATTTCAGAAGCCTCGTTCACGAGGAGCATTATGGAAATGAGCTGCAACCCACAACGTTGTGTGACAAGGGTTAAGAGAGAAGGGTGTGTAATGATTTTGATTTCACCTAATCCAATCGCTAGTGGTGACAGGGATGAGTGTTAGGGTTTGCTTAAGGGTTGAGCTGAAAGTATTCCAAATGTTTGTGTAAAATGTTTATGTAATTAGGTTACGGAGGGTGTAATGATTCATCTCCCATCTAATATAGAACCCAGTGGTTGCAGAAGAATCCATGACAGATTCTTATGAAGTACGGGTTATTGTGGCCAAAGATTCAATAATTTGGAGGCTCTGCCGATTTTTGCTGGACGGAAGGCACCTTAGCTCCAGCGATCTCAACGCACCCAGGTTCTTCAATTTTTATTTTTGTATTTCTTTTTGGGAAAAACTCATTGTTGTCTGTAAAAACTCATTTTTATTTGGAAAACCTTGTTTCTATAAACTAATTTTTATTTTTATGCTTCATATATATATATATATTGAACATATGGCACGCCAATAACAAGTAGATTTTTATTTCTTGGATCCGATACATATGTATGGGTATAGTATAAGTATGTATATTGTTAAATATTCATAGATAATTGAATTATTTGCTCTTTGCTTGCCAATAACAAGTGATAGTTATAATTGTTTGCTCTTTCTTTGTGATCATGGCTGAACTTGAATGCAGGGAAAAACTTATTGTTATATATATATATATTTTCAGGTTTGGGGGTCTTGATATGTTGTAGTGTACTATGACACTAAATGGGCATGCTGATGTTGTGATGTCCCTTATTTGTTGGGACCAATATTTGTTACCATACTCACTGGACTGCACTGTTAAGGTTTGGGTTGCCATTGAACAAGGGACTTTAGAAGTAACATATACACACAATGAAGAACATGTAAGTGACATGACTGCGATACTTTGTGCATAAGTTCCTTTGTTTTTAAACTTTCATTCATTCAGGTTTCTTGGTTCTTAGTGAGCTACTACTAGGACAGAAGAACTTTAATATTATCTTTTGTATATATGGCTCAAGGTTACTATTGCTATAATACCTACGCAAACTATTAGTATTACTATTTAGGAATCTTATTTCCCTTTTAAGAAGCTGGAGCGTGGGAGTTAATGATTATGAACGTATTAGATGAATGTTTCCGAGATTACCATTTTGCTAAAAGAAACCAATTTTCTGTAGTTCTCATTGTAGTAGAATTTTATGTTATTTTTTTGTTCTTTCCTCTGGAAATCTGTCTTATGTTATGGTCAAGGATTTCGTTCATTCATTGTACTAATGCACGGGTCAAAAACATTTGTGTTGCACAATCATAAAAAAATAGTAGAAAATTTAGGTAAAGTTCCTTAGGTGTCTGTCTCCAATAGAAACATGACATGTGTTTTATTTTTTAGTTACTTAATTATTATTTTTAAAATTTTCATTAACGAGTTATAGAAAAATGTACACATGTCATGTTTCTATTGGAGACAAGCACCACAAGCACCTAAAGAACTTTACCTAACCCTATGTTTGGATGTTTTTTCATTAATGGAACGGAACGGAATAGGTAGGAATGGAATGGAAAGGAAAGGAATGGAATGGAACATAGTTTCCATTCTCTATGTTTGGAAGTTTCATTAACGAACTAACTAACGGAATTACCTATGTGTTCCTCTCATTCCCCCTTAATTTTGGGGGGAACAAAAGTTGGACATTTGAGGGGAAGATGGGGGAAATGATTCCCCATGTGTTCCGTTCCGTTTCTATGTATTTTAAAACTCCCAAACAAGGGAAGTTATTTCCGTTCCTTCCATTTCCTTTCCGTTCTCCTCATTACCTATCATCCAAACATAGTGTAAGTTTTGTCAAAAAAATAGTCATAATTGTGACTATATAGTGGTGGCCCACACTACAAATCATTCCAAAAGAATCAAAATTTTAAAAAAGTTCAGTTATATTTAAAGGATGATTATTTATGAGTTTAATTTTGATGCATTGTTAATATAATTTTTTTTACACAATTAATCGATTATATATATTTTATCATATATGTGACTTTTAATACAGTTATCGTTAAAGTCAAATATTTTTTGTAATGTAATAATGTATAATTAAGTGATAATATAAATTTTTTTACATTGACAGTGCATTCAAATTAATTCCTATTTATATTTATAAATTGATACGACCACTTATTCATGAATTGATAGATGTGTTAACATGTTCTACCAAAAAATTGTTTAAAATAAAATTCTAGCTATGTAACATTTTATATGATTAAGATTCAAACTATTGACACTTCTATGCGTCTATTTAGACATTTTTTTAATTAATTATAACTTGAATAATGTCATTCATTAACTTTTCTTATAATAAAAAAAATAAAAAAATATAGATATATAGCTTAATGCATGGTTAAATTAAGGATAGGGATTATTGGCACTCATAGTCATATGTCATATGTGTCTATTTAGTATTTACATCCCCTTTTATTTATTTAAAGCTTTGATTACGTTAAGAGAGACTATTCATCCAGAAAATATTTGCCATGTAAAGAGTCCCCTTTAAGGATATGTCATACGGGCTGGTAGTAGAAGAGAATATAACAAGGGGGGAACAGTGAGGAGGATATAAATGGCTTTTACTCATTTACAGCATAGACCTCTACTCTATGGTTTCTATACAAACAATTAATGCTAGCCAATTTAAACAATTCTTTCAATTTTTCTTTCGTATTTGTATTCATTTACAAGGAAATGTAAGTTTCATCGATTCCCAAGATGATGTCTCTTTTTCTGCAATGCAGCTGACATGGTGCAAAGTCTATTTTTAATTTCTGTGAAGGATGGCCTGGCTGCAGGATCAGGACTCCAGCACTCTTCCATCAGCTTTTTCCACTCAGAATCACAGCGTTTTGGAATAGGAGGCCTGAGCGTGTGATTAACAATACCTCCTTCATTAAACAATTAGTAGTAAACTAACTCAGCATTAGAATTCAAACAAAGCTTGGCAAGACAATTTCTGTTTTGTGATAAGAATACAAAGGCTCAATGATGAAGCAGTATGCTCATTGATAATTTGAGACTCATGAATATGTGAAAGCTCAGAATGGTCAAGCTGAGGGTGACCTTGAATTATAAAAGAAAGCAATGTGATGCCTATAAATAATACAATAATAAAGAACAAGTAAAATGTGTATAATAAAAGCTATGGGAAGTATGGAAGTATATTATAATAATTTTATCTGGAAGACAATTTTAATGAAGTTTCATGGCTAAACTGGTACTTCCTACGAAGCATTAAGCATCAAATGTATCAGATGTTTAACTACACCTATTTTTTAGCATGGAAAAGTGATTTTTCTGTTTTCCTAAACAAATGTTTGGGAAGCAAATCAAATAAGCACTGTATTTAATAAGGGCAAATTACAAAATACTCTATGGTAGCCTCTAATAAGTGGGAGTCATAACCAATTGTGAGGATAGATTAGATGCTTAAGAGATTTTCACACTCATGAAAGAAATGACAGGTCTAGAGGAATCTGGTAACAAAAACTCAGATGAAAGACATAGTTTTTAAGTTATACACAACAAAACCTTACCTATGATAGCACCACAGTGCATGTTAGCATATGGCTCTTCCCCAGTCAAGATTTCCCACATTGCAATGCCAAATGAGAAAATATCAACCTACAGGAGACAAGAATAGACTGGCACTCTCAACATTACATTCTCTAGGAGAGCGCTTGTTCCATCCACTGGCAAGTGTATGGTCAAAATTAAAGAAGAAGAAGAAGATAGAGACACACATGAAGTTCCTAACCTTCTCAGATACCCTACTACTGTTACCATCTAGTAATTCTGGTGCCATCCATGGAAGGGTTCCTCTGACACCACCAGAAACGAGTGTGTTGCGTTTAATTCTTGATAGGCCAAAATCTCCAACCTATAGATCAGATATCCACCAAGGAGGTCAGTCCTACAGTTTTCTTTAAACAAAATTGTTCCTACAGGGAAAATGAAGAAAGTATATCCAGAAAACACAAATTAATAAACAAATATAAAAAAAATAAGAAAAGTTAATAATTAGTATGAAAGCTTGAGAACAAGTTGGGATTAACTGTGTACTAATAGTTGGGAACTTCTCTTAAAGAATTAATATAAAATGACTCCAATAGTTGTGAACCTATTCTTTTCATTTGTCATGACACCAAATGTTAGGACCACGGCTTATTTAAAAGCCTAGAAGTCAGGAAAAAAAAAAATTCTTGTTTCTGCTACAAAGTACCTTACATACAGGTCGTTCAGGATCCCCCAAATTGACAAGCAAATTATCACACTTCAAATCAAAATGAACAATATTTTTCAAATGCAAATATTCCATGCCAAAGGCCGCATCCATTGCAATCATAAGCCTTTTACGACGGTCAAGCACTCTGCAAGAAGTATAATTTTGTAAGAGTGATAAATTCTAAATCTAGTTAACAGTTTGCAAGTTAGATATGTAAGTTAGCTTACCTCTCCTTCTTCAAGAGAACATTCCTCAGTGATCCATGCAACATGTATTCAGTTACAGTAGCCAATGTTCCATTTGGGCCATCTGGAACTACCCCATAAAATGCCACCACATTTGGATGGTGAAGAGCTGACAGAATCTTTGCCTCTCTCCAAAAATCTTTAGTCTGCAGAAACAGATGCAATAGGCATAAAACTAATAAACATTGTCAAACAAGAGGTTTTTACATGAATTTATTTATTTATTTATTTTTTGGTACATACGTTGTGACGACGCTGGTGTTAGAGGAGGGATAAGGTTAGAAATAAATTTTCTTATAGGGAGTATTTTGGTCATTTGGCCTATATGTGTAAAAAAAAAAAGGAAATCACAGTTTTAAAACAGAGGAAGAACGAGAAACAGAGACGTTTCTCGTCTCTTCCCCTTTCTCCACCAAATTTTCATCTTTTCCCCATTTTAGCACCAAATTCTTGCATCCACTTGCACCAAGAGCTTGAGGTAAATTTCTACTGTTTTATTCTTTTTTGCTTTGTACCAAATCTCATTTCCCTCAAGCTTTGTTATCTCAAATAAAATGGTAGATGAGCGTATTTTGGGACTTTGAAGTAGAAATCTAAGAATGTGGAAGGTTGGTTCTAGTAAGTGGTAATGGGAAAGTCATATATTGATTTTTTTTTTTCCTTCTCTCATGAGATTCTTGAAAAACCCTAAGCCCTAAAATTAGGGATTTTAACTAATCTCTTTACCCATTTGTTAGTTCGACTCTAAATGAAATTTCTAGAGCTTTATCAATTGTAAATTTGTAATTATAGTGTAGTTATTTTATTTATTCATGGTATTTGTGTTCTAAATTTCTAATAGCTAGTGGGTAACTTTACATTTATCTTGACTTGTCAAAATGTTTGTTTATGGTCAAATTCAGTGGACACTACACAGCTTGCTCCTCCAAGTGTCGTAGGAACCGATTGAGTTGGTTCTTCATACTGTGAGTGGATAATTTACACTATGATATATGTTGAAATTTAGACTTCTCGGCATGTATTTATATTTATTCTAATAGTTTTGATTATAGTCTCAAACTTTATATTATGGGGAAACAAAACCTTTCAGTTAATCTTGGATAATTGTGAATCTTGGTTATAAGGATTGAGCTATAAATGTTAAGTGCTAAAATTCCGCCTGCAGTGGCGAAAAGATATAACGGCGAGTGTTCTGCCTGCCGTGGCGAAGAGATATAACGGCGAATGTTCCGCCTGCCGTGGCGAAGAGATATAACGGCGTGTGTTCCGCCTGCCGTGCCGAAGAGATATAACGGCGAATGTTCCGCCTGCCGTGGCGAAGAGATGTAACGGCTATTGTGTATAAAATGAATGTAGAGATTTTGTTTTAAGATCTGAGAGGAGATTTGACAAGTATAGTTGAATTCCTTTACGATTGTAAATTTATTACTGGAAATGAAAACATGTGACGAGATTTATTTATCGGTCTCATTTATTTGATTTTTATGTATTGAGTTATCTTGCAAAGTTTAAATGTTTTTGGCTCTTATTTGCTTCCCTTTCTTGTTCATTTTTTTTATGCCCTCACTGAGTATATGTGACTCACCCCTTTCTTTCTTTTTTCCCCTTCAGATTTGCAGGCTATTGAGAGGGGATTCCTGGGATTTGCTATTCTGCCCAGGAGTATTTGTATTTTGGTAGGCCTTCATTGTCGTTGCTGGCTAGTGTTACCTGTCGACTCCAGTATTTTGCAGCTATAGGAGATAATGTTTATTTCCTTCTTTTGATGTATATATATGTAAACGTAAAGTCTTGATATATTCTTTCTATATAACTGGCTCATCTTGTTCTTAGGATTGATACTAGATGCTTATGTTAGTGATGGATATGGATATATATTGCTGACCAGGTCTAAATGAACTATGTGGTTTATTCAATTTTTAGAGGAGACTCTGTCAGATATTTAATGGCCCTAATCTACATTACAAATTATTTTTCTTTAATTGAGGTTGTATGGTTAGGCTTGTCAAGCTAGTTGAGTACTGAGTATCACTAGTTTGTGCGCCGGTGATGGCCTATGATGGGTCGTGACACGTGAATTTATTTTAATGGCCAGTAAAAATGATATTTTCCAAGTCAATGAAATTTAATTCCTCATTCCTCATGGCAACACTTTTCCATATATGACTTTTTTTACAAGTAATTGCATAAATATAATCATGAGAGGAAAACTATAAAGAAAGGATACTAGCAAATTCGACTTGCTAATAATTTATGGAGACTTACCAATCGCTCTTGCTCTGATAATCTACCAGAGAAACAACTACTTTTTATTCTCTTAATTGCAACATCCGTTCCCCTCCACTTTCCGTGATAAACAGTTCCAAAGGTTCCAGATCCTAACTCTTGCAGTTCTTGAAGATCAGTATTCTCAATAATCTGCATTTTTGCATCTGAAGCATTAGGTTAAACATAGATACAAGTGGGTTCTAATCCACCTTCTTCTAATCCTACTAAAAGTCTAAAACAACTTAAAGGAGGGCAAAGCAAAAGAAGAAGAAGACAAAACTGGAGGAAATATTAGATTATAGGTGGAATTATTCCTCATTTATCATCAACCTCGTGTTAAAAAATTAGTTAGCAAACGCAGCATACCATTTCATCAAAACTATAGGCAAGAAAAAGAATTTTTTTTTATCAGCCAAGTAATATTAAATGAAATTTGAACATTCATGATAATATTGAAGATGGAAATAATAATATGCATCAATATACGAAATTGTAGTAGTTCCATACCTGTAAACCATAAATTTCAGCCTCTGCTTCAGCAGTTGCTGTATCACCAGTAGTCTTATTAAAGTTTCCGCTATCAGCTTTTGCAAGCTATCATTGTAGACACAAACCTCACGTCAATTAAACAATTGATTATCATGAACCATAAACAGCAATTTCACTTGCAGATTCTCACCTCACTTTCAGATTCTGGACTAACACTCTCTACCTCTTCCTTTTCAGGAGAAGTAGGTTCAACTTCAACCTCTTCATCTACATTTGAGACAGCTTGTGAGTATGACTGGATACCTGAAGAAATACAGTCACTTGGCCCCTTGACATCATCTACTGGTTCTGGCTTATTGACATAAAATTCATTGATGTTTCCAGCAGATTGTTGGTTAATGACTGTGTTTTCTTCCTTGTGGTGCAGATAACATCCAGGATCCTCATCAGGGATAACAACCTCTCTCATGGAAGAAGTGCCCATGTCTTTATACTGAATTACAATATGCAAATACTTATTTATTATATGCAAGCTAACAGTAGATTTGATAAATTCAGAAGAGATATACGTACTGAGATAGGAAGAATGGATTCGATATCAGTTTGGGACTCAATAGGTTGTAACTCAAAAGAGCGAAGGGGAAATGGTTGGCTGTCTTTTGTTTCCAACATAGCATATTGGTGATGCATTGATGAATTTTGGCTTCTCATGGAAAACTCAGAAGCAGTTGTGTCTAATGGCAGACCATGTGGTTGCTCCCTCGAGTTTCTTGTCGATTTTAAAGAGATAAATGGTTCAGCAGATACATTGCATACACTGCTTTGTAAATCTGGTGAAGATGAGCAAACACCATGTTGGTAGTTGATAAACTGTGAATGTTTTATATCTATGGCATTTTTTCGTGACATAGCTTCAACATTTTCATCAAACCAATCATTGCTTTTATCTGGACGTTGCAATTTCTCTTTACCAATATCTGACACTCCCTTGCAACTATCAGTCATTCCGAAAGTGGCCAAAATTTGATACTTAGCCAGATGTTCTTTCCCATCAATTATCTCTCCTGGCAGTATTGAACATTGTTCCAAAGAACTTGAAGTTTCCAATGATGGCAATTTATCTCTCTCTACACTATGGGGGAACAGCAAGTGAACGTTAGACTTCTCATCATTCTCCTGAAGTGGTGAGCCAGAAAGTTCTCGCAACATTCTGTACTGAGATATCTCTCTATCATCAGACACTGAGAATAAACTTGTTGACTCATGTGGATGAGAGACAATCTTCTCAAAATGATATGAACCTTCATTGGTAACTGAAGGTCTCACAAACATCATATCAATTTGACCACATGTTGCAGAAGAGACAAAATCTTTACTGTGGTTTCTTATGTGAATATGAAAGTCATCACTAGGCTTCTTGACCTGGTCAGCCTCCACCACATACTGATTACTAGGATGGTAATTCACACATGTAGGCCCTTGAGCAAGATTGTTATAGTATGCAATTGGATCAACATAATTGGTATTGTCTACATACAAAGAGTTGTCAAGTGCAACTTTTTCCATAACAAAGGGAATAATGCCTTCATTAACAACATTATATGGTTGATCCATATATAGCTGTACATTAGAAATTTTAGGATCTTTAGGCTGTACACGAATGGGAGATAAAGGAGGCGTTTGATTAAATGACTTGCCTGCTACCTGCATTGCTGTTAAAAACTGAGGACCAGGTTTTGAGAGTATGCTTGCCAAATTTGGGGAGGTTGGGCTGCAATCCTTCACCTCTAAAGCAAATGCAGATATAGATAAGTCCCTATGGAAACTTGGACTGTTGAAATCAGAGCTATTTCCAAATTGGCTTGGATGGCTTGCCAAACTCTGCCCACTGGAGTTCTTTCGTGGACTTGGATCCAACATACCATTAACAGCAACAACATAATGATAATCAGCATCACTTGGCTGATTGACACTTACTTCATTAGAACTTGGACTCTCAGGTTCATTTGAAGGTATGAGAAAAATCCGCAATCGTTGAGAGCCTCCAGCTCTTTCAAGCTCTTCATACTCCTCAATCATATGATGAAGATCCTCATCAGAACAAACAGAAATAAGAGCATCAAGATCCTCCCCAGGAAGCTGGTATTTGATAATGTGAGCTTGATTGCAAATTGCAGAAGTCTTCCTCATAAGTTCCTCCCTTGTGATATTATTCCCGATGGATATAATCCGTGTCTCACCACCCACGTATCTGAGATTCCCATCATTTGGCCTTGGTAGTATTCTTCCTCCAAAACTACAGAGAAACTTTATCTTCTTATAGGAAGAACCTTCCGAGAATGGTGATCCATAAGGATGGCATGATTGAGGACACTCAACGACATAAATAGGTGCAGCATTTGGTCCTGAAGTAACTCGATCACAACAAATTCCTTCAGAAAATCTACCCGATACTTGTCTGGAAAATGTACCTGATACTTGTCTGATACCACCATGTTCACACTGGTATCCACTCAAATTATTAGGATAAGCCCTGTTATCATCTTCAGCAATATATCCTCTGGCTAAACCAAACTCTGACAAATCCGAGTTACTATCAGAATTCATTCCCTTGATCCCAAGAATATGCTTTAGATCCTCATAAACCAACTGATAATTATTATTAATATTAAAATCTAATCTATTTGGCAGGCGCTGGTCTGCATCAGTTGTGACAGGAAATCTCCTTAAAGCAACCCGATCGCGTAAGAACTCGGCAGAAAATTCTTCACCTGTCTGTACACATATATTGTCTACATCATTATCAGAAGGGATTATGTCACCTGAACCACCACTCACTGTTTCTTTATATTGCTCGCCTGAAATGCCAGGAGCCTCATTACTCATGGTGGAAGATCATATAGTAAGCTCCACCTAACCACTGTTTGTACTAGAGCATCAAATTCTCAATGTCCACTCACGTATAACCCGTGCTTGTGTTTTCTCCAAATGTAATTCTTCACAAATTCACACAGATAAATCCCTTATCCTGCCACTCCAAAGCTAATTTTTCAGATAACAACTAATCATAGACCAAGAATTGTCAAACCTTAAACTCTGTACAATTTCTCATATGTCATCTACCCTTGTCTTAATATACATATTCTAAAGGTGGCATAATCATTAAATTCCTCTAAACAAATTAAACCAGCAGAAAAACTTGGATAGTTATGTTTGCCCACCATTAAAAACATGGAGAACCGACAAATTTCAAAGGCATTCTACATAATCAATCTATTAACAATCATAAGATAGAGGTTCATCGCCGCCAATGGTATCACCATTATCACATATTATTTCTTGCATACATGATCCTGAAAATGAACTTGCACCTTATTAGTTCCATAAAGGAACTTAAGAATTTCAACGCTGCAAGAATAAGCACATGATCAACAAAATACAAAGTGAATGAAGAGGAATAAAAAGAAACCCATTTATCAAAATAACAAGAAAATTAAACCAAAAGGAACAAAGGGTGTCATAGAATTAGAATCAAAATGGGAGCCTTTGGTCTTAAGTACACATAAAACTAATTGTCTTCTAAAATGGGTACCTCTTTGTTTGTTCATAAACCCAACGTGAGCATGAAATTTGAGCTCGGAAGATTGTTTGTTGTGTTTGGAATGCAAGGTTTTGGGATAGGTTTGGAGGAATCCAAAAGAGAAAAATGGAGTTGAAGTTTGGTTTTTGTTGAGAACAGACAAAAAGGTTTGTTTGTGAGGGAAGTTGAGAGAGAAAGAGAAAGAGAGAGAGAGAGAAGGGGGTAAAGGAAAATGTTCCATGAGGCTCGGAGTTTCCAACGGTGATGTCGGATAACAACATTTGCTTAAAATAGCGCAGCATGGACAGTGGAGAAAAACAAAGGAAGGGGCTCCCTATTTCATCTCAACATTCTTATTTCTAATTCTTTCCACCTCCCTCTAGTCCACATCCTGTTGTTTTAAATGGGAAAATTACATGTAATGTGAGTCATTGATATTTATGCCAAGGTATGTTAGTTTTTCCCAAAACGATATTTTTTTAAAGGTAATTTTAGGATGCGTCCGTTATATTAAGTTGATGTAATTTTCAGAGTGTTTTATTTGGAATTATGCTACTTTTTTATATTAAATTTTAACTTCTTAATCGCGTTTTATAGAAGGAAGACTTTTTTTTTTGTGTGAATATTCATTGGTGTTTAAAGATATCTAAGACAAAACATATTGTGAAGTGTTTCAAAGTTTAAATCTCAAATCATAAAGAGTTGGTTTAGTGGTCAACGAATACGTTATGTATGAATAAGTACACAATCATAAGTTTAAATATTAACTATACTAATTAACTATGACTTATAAAAAATAAGATTGTGAATCCACTAATCTTAATATCTTACATTTTACTAGATTGAAATGATAGACTAATTAAGGTATATACAAATTGACCCAAATCTCACCTAATTGAAATGTCAAAAATAAATTTCAAACTAATTAAATTTTATTGGCTTATGTGTTTATATATATATATATTACAATGTTTTCACACACCTTTAAGTATGACATTAATTATCATTTGAGATATTGAAGTCGCTCTTTTTTACAAGTCTTTTCATGCATACTCAAATTTTTAATATTGTGAAACCTGTTTAATTATTAAACTCTAATTTACTTATCACTTGATTTATCCTTTATAGATTTCTAGGGTTATATGTAATCAATAAACTTTTTTATTATTCTACTCTAGTGTTTTTAAACTATTTATCCTAATTCCACATGTGAAACACCAAAGTGTTAATCATTTCCCACATGGAGGACTCCTCGTGAGACTTATATCATGTTATGGTGATACCATATCTACCACAATGCAATCACAAGAAAAAGTGAACATTTAGTGACAATTGTAACATTTCACCTTACAAATGTCTATCATATTGCCACCGTACGTGTCCTTTATACTTATTTTGTTGGAAGCATGGCAGATTTTTTTTTTTATTTTATAATCTTTTCACTTTTTCATCTTAAAGTGCTCATTGAATTTAATCACGTAAGCTTAACTAAAAAATAAATTTTGCAGCCTCTAGATATTCATCTTTCAATTCATATGACATTTAATGTGATAAAAGTGTGAGATTCTGACTTAAAATTAATTAATGTTAAGTAAAATGACCTAACAAATAAGATTAAGACAGACGATATGTAATTTTAACACTTATTTTCACAAATATTTGCCTTGAATAAGCAAATATAATAAAATAGATGATAAAGATGAAATTTTTTTTTAATATTATGTGAAATTTCAACCTAAAATCAATTGAGGTTAAATGAAATGACTTAATAATTATATAAATCATACTTAAAAAATTAAAATAGATAATATAAGACTATAACACAAAAATTATAATACAAATATTGTGAGTTATATTCTCTTTAATGTATACTTAACTACGAAGAATAAATCTTTTTCATAGTTTGTACTTGTTACTCATCAATCAAGACATGTCTTGGAGACTTAAGCTCACAAATCATATTCAACTTGTAGGTATTAAATATGGACAAGTTGAAGCTCAGCCTCCTCAACCTTGTGGTAAGAGTATTACCAAATTATCCTTCCACGGCAATTCATATAACTTGAGCCATTGGTACTTCACAAATAAGACAACTTAGACTCGTTTAACAATCCTATACAAAAGTCTTCCTTTAATAAATATTTTTTAAAAACATAATTTTTTTGTTTCTTTGGTACTAGGCTCACGGGCCTAGAGATACTCCACTTGGGAGCACCAGGAGAGGGGGAAAAAGGCAAAAGGTTAGGAAGTGTATCAAGATGGAGGTGTTGTCTAATATGTACCCTCTTTTAGAGGGTGGATGTTACACTATTAAATTTAAGTTATTAATTTATTTTAAATAAATTAATAATTTAAATTAATTATAGAAAATTTGTTTAATAAGTTTTTTTTAATTTTTTTAGGTTTTTTTAATTTTTTTATATGCTATTACTACTACAAATTGTTAGTTGATGACCATCAGTATGTTACTTGTTGACCACCATCACCACTTCTAATTTGTTTTTAAAGTTATATAATTGTATAAATATTATCGCTTAAAATTTATAAGATTTTTCAACAAATACAATTATAATTTAGGAAAGTTGGTCACCTTTAATTTTTTTTAGGTTATATAACTTTATAAATATTATCAGTTAAAATTTATAAGATTTTTCAACAATCCTAGTTTTAGGAAATTTTTTTCAAAAAGCACAGTTATTTATAAAAAAAATAAAGACTAATATAATTTTAATTAATATTATTTATATAATTGTGTAAATTTTAAAAAGTGAATAATAATCAATCGAAGGTGACAAGATGTGGTCGGCGACTAGTGGTGGTCGGAAGTGGTTGAAAGTTCACTAATGACTACAGTCGGTAGTTGGCAACAATTATCGACGATGACCAGTAATGATGGTCTGAAAAAAAATTATAAAAAAATAAAAAATTTATAACCTATAAAAAAAAACCTATTATTACAGATAAAAAATTTAAATATATAATATACCTAAACTTTACATAGTGCACCATAGCACTGCCCAAGATGGAATTGAACCCGTCACACCAAGTACAATAATAACATGCCTGCTTTTTTATTTTTTATTTTTTGCTTAAGTGTTATGTTACTTAACTTTGTAATGTAATTACCATTCTTTATAATGACAACCTTTTTATTAATAAAACATGAATAACTTTAGCCTTAAGTGAAATTAACCATAGGTTACAATCATTAAATAAAATTTCTCCGTTGGCACAATGTCAAGCCACTTAATGTAGCATCTATTTTATCCAATACATCACTCAAGTTACCATTTTATTGTATCTTTTTTTTTTTACTAGCTTAAAAGATAGGTTTACACACATGATCGCTCCCACTCTAATTAATACTTTATATGCATTTAAAACTTAATCATATAAGCATATTATATATATGCAAAATAGGTAAGTTTTTATCTCATGTAAGCATAGAATTAACGACCAACTAACATGGTTTATTTAATGGATTTAAATTATTCATAAATAATTATTTAAATGCATATTTTTTGACTTGATTTATATGCATATATTTGATCAAATATTGCATGTTGAACAGTAAAAAATAAACAAATTGCATGGTGAAGTGAGATATATTTAAGAATAACATAGATTTCTTTTTTCTTTTCTTAATCCGAGAACAACATATATTTCTGCTTTTTTTAATCTGGAGAATAACATATATTTCAAATATATATATATATATATATATATATATATATATATATTTATTTATTTATTAACATGTTTTTCGCATTTAAACACTGCCAAATCATATGCAAACGTAAAGAAAAGAGAGAGTTGAAAACCGGAAAAGAGCATTTGTGCATTTAGAGTTTTGGCGGGAAAAGTAACGAGCCAAAAATTAACAAACACACTTGAAATATATAGAAGCGAAAATCAAAGCAGAAAGAGAATAGATTAGAGATTGTGGAAAATGGCGGCAGGGAGCTCCAGCACCGATTTCCAGAAGATACTGGAAGCCATTAAATCCTCCGAGGTAAGCTTTGCCTTTATACCTTCTTCGTTAAACTATCTTCATTTCCATTTTCTTCTTCTTTTTAGTTGCCTTGTGATTCTTGTGTCAGATGTTAGGGTTTTATTTTAAAAAAATCAAACTCTTATTCAAGTTGAAATCATTTACCGATTTTCACGCTAGGATTGACCTTATATTGTATAATATGGTTGGGAGTCTCAAATCGCTTTGTTGCTAGCTGCTATTATTGTGGTACTCATTGTCACATGTCCTGCTGTTACTGTTTGTCAATTGAAATTATTTGGCCAATTTTGTGAATATTTTCATTGATTTTTATCTTTCTAGAATTAATTATTTTTGATTAAGTAGACTTTTGCTTGATGCATTGAAACAGATTGTTGAGGATCGTGTTCAATTGTTTATTGATCTTGGAAGTATAGATTTGAAGGATTTATCCGAGTTTGATTATGCTTCCGTCATGAACTGCCTCGTAGTATCCTTGCTCTATGTTATATCATCTTAATTCACCTCTCTGAAGTTGGTTGCTTATATCTTTCCAACATGATAATGTCATGTCTGACTTTGGGATGTTAACTGTGTAAGATTCTCCAGTTTTCTCTTCTGCCCTGGGTACTGATTCTGACAATCTTTGTATGAATATCCAATAATTGATGCTAATTTACTGATGCTCGTAAATTTAAGACTTCTCTATACTCTTCTGGCTTTCTAATCAATCGCTTGTAACATCCTAGCTAGTTAGATATATTACATGTTTGTTATATTCTTATCTTTTCTCCCTTGTGCCTTTTTTTTAATTGAATAGAATAATTTAAATTAGTGAATTAAAAGAAAGGATGCTTGCATTCTGTAGTACATAAAAGGTAATACCTAGAGAGAAGAAGAGTGGTATGGCTATGTCTGTGGTGGTTGTTGCTGGTAAGGCATACAAGGTGCTCAATGCAGTGCACCGTGTGAAAATGTGTGAAATAAAATTAAATATTTAATGACTGATATATTAATGCAAATCAGGAGCTTTCAGGTCACTTTTGTTTCATCCTGAATGTTTTAGTTACTGAGCATTTCCAGCCAAATGAAATGAATAAGTTTGTTTTGGATTGCAAGGTGAAATGAAGGTTTGTACTGTATAAACTTTTGCACTGTGTGAATGAATTTTGGACATTTTGTGATGTTTGGCTACACATGACAAAATGTGTGTGTACGTATGTATGTATGGAGGTGCTTGGTGCACGAGCATCCAAGATGGCCAAACAATAAGATGACCATGTTTGGTAATCGGTATGTGCGTGTGAGATAGAGCATCATATGATATTTAACTATTGCATGTTAACAGCAAGTTAGAATGCAACTTTACTTGAATTATAATACATTGATTCAGTTCTTTTGTCTTCAAGATTAATTTGAAAAGAATTTTCTCAAATTGAATAACTGTTGTTTTAATTTTCCTCTTAGTTTAATGTGAAGTTGATCTTGTTGATGGTTGTCCTTGGTGCTTATGCTTAAAATGATAAAACTTCATGACAATCAAGCAATATATAAACCTTAGATTGATGCTTGTTTAAATTTAAGGATAAGGAAATGCCAAATTACTCACTAATGAAACTTCCATGACCTTAGCTATTATTATACCTATATGCTATTTCAGCACTCTATTAATTATCTGCATTATTGCTTCCACCTTAACTGCAAGCTTGTCATTTTGGGAGGACTTCACATGTTTGGATGTCACCCAGTGCATGCTAAATAGAAGCATTCTACTAGTAGCTTTAAAATATATCGATTTAAACCTATCTAGCTGTCTACCACAAATTCTCACTCTTGGAGTCAAGGTATGTCTATACTTTAACACTTTGTTACATCTTCCAACTTTAATGGGAAGCTATGTCTCTTCTTATAACACAATCTCATTAATTAGGCAAGCATCTGGTGTGGCAAGCATCTAAAGATGAGTCTTTTGTCGACAGAAGAATCACAGGAAGATGAACATAGATCTGTATTTTACCAGGTAGGAGTTTTTTGTCAAAGACTGAGCTCTCAAATATTGACATGATCTAAAGTCATTAAAAAGGTTCTTACTTTACACAGAAAAAGCTGCTTACTTGGTTACGATTTTTTTTTAAATATTTCTTGATCGTTATGTGTATTTTCCTCTTGATTAGTAATATGGAATAAATCTTCTCTCCTGTTCAAGCAGTAAAAGTAACTCTTGTAGATAATAGTGTATTCTATGTTTCCTGAAGACCAGGAAGTCGTTAATAAAATTCATGTTATCTAGGCGCTGCCTCTGCTGGACAAATCTTATCGAATTTGAGTTTCTTCTTATCTATACAGGGAAAGAAGAGATAATATGTATATTATGTTTCCTGTTATTTTTTTTTTGTATATTTTTTGTGAGAATGCAATATTGCAATATGGTCGAAGAGGATTACTATTCTGAAGTGACATTGGAGAATGAAGGATGATAGAAAACAGCTAGAGGAAAAGTTGAATAGTCTTATACTGTTCAATCACCACTCACTGGTTTTCATTATTGATGAAATATTGAGAAGTGGGCCTAACATGTGTTGCCTAGTAACCTGGAACCACCTATCTGACCTGCAACTCACGATTAGCAAACAAGCTATGAGCCTTGCAAGCTATAATCTATGAAACCCAGCCTTAATACCGAATTCTATCTATTAAATTTGGGATTGTATTTAAAATCAAGAAGACGTTCGTTCATGATAATAAGTTGATAACGTAAGAGGAAAACGCAAACAGAAAAATGAAAAATCAATGGAGCAAAGCAGTCCAATCCGTCAACATATCTTTTAGGAATAACCCCCCCCCCCCCCCCCCCCCCCCCCAAAAAAAGCCCATGTGTTTTATACCAAATAGAAGCCAAAGCTGCTGTGCAAAAGAAGCCTCCTTAGTCCTTAAAGATAATTGTTACTTAAAACTTCAGACACATTCATCGTTAATACTCAGTACTAAAAACATGATACTTCCTATTTAACTGGGAAAACAAACCTATGTGATATAAGTTTTCTTGATAAAAGCTTTTACTGAAAAAGCTCTAACATTATTTGCTGGACAAATGCAATGTTCAGCTATAGACATAGCACACTTTTACAGAGCTGCACACTCTTTCCTTTTGCTGAAGCCTTGAATATGAATATAAACAATCCAAATTGTTGACAGCTTTTCTTATGTGTAGTGGTTTGTTTAATGGTGGTGATTGAGAATGTGGTTGCTATTAATACAAAGCACAGATGTTTTGATTTGTAAAGCTCTTTGAGGAATTTTCTTGATGTTCAGCCTTCATGAAACATTCATTTGCTAATTTTCTTAGTGACACTGACATCAAGTTTTATTTGATCTAGTTATATTTATGTTATGCAGCTTCTTCTGGAGATCCTAAGATTTTCCGCATCAACCCTTTCAGCCTTGTTGAAATTCCCTGATTTTGGTGACAAGGAATTGATGAACATTGTTGAAACCTTCATTTTAGAAGCATTAAATCTAACTGAAAATTCTATATCAGATGCTAAGGTAATATGTTTCTCTCTGGATATGAAACTTGACAATATGAGAACAGGTTATATATTTTTTTTTGTCCTAAATGATTTAGGATTTAATTTTGATCTACTGTTATTGTAAAATTTTTTTACACTATCACAATTATGCATTGCCACATTATTAGAAGAATTTGACTCTTAAAACAACTGTTTAAAAAGTCAAACTTTTATTTGTCAATACATGATTGAGTGGTAGGCTGGTAGTAACAATAAAACTTCACTTTGATTGTGGATCAAAATTACACTTGGACAATGCACAGGTCCACTATACCTTGTGCTAAAATACTAATTTAGTTAGAAGAATGGGGTAACATAGATTGAACTGTTGACCACTTGGTCATAAACTTTGATACCTTGTCAAGAAACAACTCAACCCAAAAGCTTAAGCTGTTAGTTTTAGGTCTATGAATTGATTTTTATCTATAACAAGGCACAGCAAAATCATCATAATGATAGGATTTTTCTTCATTTTATTGTTTTGGAACTTTTAATTTACTGATTCTTTAGAAGTGAATAAAAATGCTGATGGAAGTTTTAGTATCAGAAGTTTAAACATTAATAAAGGAAATAAAGTTATATAGCAGGCAAATGGAGGTTTAAAGTCTAAACTTTAAGAAATTGACACCTACTAAAGTGAGGAAGTATATAGTTAACTTATAATGGCAGCTATTATTTCTAAATTGTGACAACAGTTATGGAAAATTTTTATCATCATAAAGTTGCTTGTTAAAATTTAGACAAAATTGCTGTATTGTATTTATATAATTAATTATAAATATTGTGAGAAGTATTTTACTCTGTTTTGTCTACATTATGTATATATATACATGTGTATATGTACATATGTATGTATATTGATGAAATTTCTCCTATTGTACATATGTATGTATATTCACTCCACAAAATTTTGTATCTGTTCTTAAGCATAGTTCTTTTCGCACCCTAAGCAGAAAATTCAATCATTTGGATCAGAAATATTGAAGGTTGCACACATGATCATTGATGCTGTCGTAAAACTATGCAAGGTGCGTTCTGAATTAGTAAATTGGGAGACCTATGATGAAAAACTTTTAAGCTGTGACAAGCCTACTAATGTTGGCCATGCTACAAACATAACAAAATGTGCAATAGAAAAGCTATCTCAGATTGGTGTCCTTGCTGCAAATGATGGTGGCAATTCAGTCAATATTCTTAATGTCTCCTGGAAAGGTGTTGTATCTTTGCTTCAAATTGGTGGTGGACGTTTTGCAGAAGTGAACATAGCAAATATAGTGTTAACTTTGCTTGCATTGATAACTGAGCCTCTGAAATGTGCTGCTGAGTCTTGGTCTTCATCACTGAAGGAAACCGTTTCTGTACCTGAAGCTAAAAGGATCTTTGTGCCGGTGAAATTTTACCTGATTAATGCAGTTAAAATATGCTCACTGTATCCTCATCAGGCTTATACAGTGTATAGGGAGATCACACTCTGTGTTCTCATGATCACTTCTTTTTGGATTATTGTAAGTAATGAAAACCTTCTGAAATGTGCATCTGCAGTAATTACCGAGCTATTGGAGGAGACAACCTTGGATCTGGTATTGTCTTTGCTAAATTCTGATAAACTGAAACTGGAACAGAAGCTTGAGGTACTGGAATGGTTGTTCATTAGTGAAGGGGATTCTCATTCTGTCCTTGATGGTCCAACCTTAGCTGTTTGTAACTTTGCACGGGTTAATGAAATCTTTTGCAATACGTGTGAAGGTATGAGCAGAGCAAGAATATTAATAATAGGTCGAGTTGCATTGTTTATTAACTTCCTCAGATATTCTCTTGGTTTCGATGAAGATGTGAAAATAGCAATAACTCGGAAGCTTCATTGGTTTTTGGATATTTTAGTTGAGGAAGATGTATATTCTCACATGCTTGTTTTGCAGCTTCCTTTATTGTGTGGCTCTGGAAAAACAACGGAACTGATGTGGCAGCCTATTTTTACTTCCCTGTTGCAAGCATTCAAAACCTTCATGATTGTGATCTCTTCGAGTACAGCTTGGAGGGAGTTGGAGTCTTTTTTACTAGAGAATTTCTTTCATCCTCACTTTCTTTGCTGGGAGATTGTGATGGAATGCTGGTGCTTTGTGCTGCGACATGCTGAAACACAAATGGCAAATAGCATCATTAGCAAACTATGTTCATTACTTAAGCTGCTGGCATCCTGGGAATCCGTTTTCCTTTCTTATTCTTCCTTCAGAAAGTTGGCAAGATCAATCTGTTTGTTTCTAACCTATGGTGCACAATCAATGGTTAACCAGTTGTACATGTCTCTTGTTGGTGATGGGAGATCACAGTTGTCATTAATTTTTTGTTTGGCTCTGTTCATGGAAGGTTTTCCACTTGATTTACTGACAGATGAGTTGAGAAACACTTCCATTCAAAGAATTATATCTGATTATTTTGACTTCATAGACAACTTTGATGAAGCACCATTGGTGGCATGCCCTTCTGGTTTGTTTGGCATTCCAGTTTTTATTCTTTCTGCTTCTTTGCAATCATTGTAAGTATTTCGGTTCTGTTACATTCCATCCATTATTCAGTTATTATAAGCCAAAATGAAAATATATATAACATAAGCTTCATTAACGAGTATAACATGCATACCATTTTAGCTATTGTGTTGATCTCTTCGTTATTGTTAATTGTACAGTCTGCATACAGCACGTACACACATGCACACAGAAGCCTTTTGATTAGTTCTGAATAAATTTATTCTGTGTCTTTATATCAAAGACTTCTAAATCTTGGGAAGCAAAAATCAGAAGTGAGTTTGATCCCTCACACGCTTGTTTCAATCTGATTTGAATGTTTTACCGATGGGCTTGATTTTCTTTAATTTAAACCTAATTGCTACTTATCAAATATTTCCTTTCATTCTTTCACTGAACCAGAATATTATATTGGTGCCCGTATTAAGACTAGTATTGCAATTTTTTGTAGCCAGGTTGGACTATCTGATATTGATGCAAAGACCTTAAAGTTTTTGGTTTCGGTTACTTATAACTATAAAAGTACTGCAGACAAAGTAATCAAGGACCAATTTCTTCGGCTTTTCGGTGAAATTCTAGGAATCATCTCATATTTGAAACATCTGTACACATCAAATGATATTGAACAAGCCATCTCGGAGATTGAAAATATCTTTATCTCTGAGCCTCCTGCCCTTTTATACAAATGCAAACCAAATTTGGCTCATTTCATGGCTGGACTCATACACATGGAAATCTCAGAAAGTGATGATGATGCAAAGAGCTGTGCTGTGTGGGAATTAAATCACTTGCTCTTGAAAGAGCGGCACTGGGCATTCATTCACTTGGCAATAACAGCATTTGGATATTTTGCTGCTCGTACTAAGTGCAATCAGCTATGGAGATTCGTTCCACAGGATGCCGCACTTTCATTTGATAAAGTTTCAGGAGTGGAGGCAAATAAGGAGAGATTTATGCTTGAGTTTAAAACATTTCTTAAAAAGGAAATAGCTCTTCTTACAGTTGCACCAAACCCTGAACAGCTTGAGCTGCTAGGAAGAGAAGGTCTTATGTTGAAACAGATGGTCCATAAGATTTCAATCATTGCTGAAGAGAGAGAGGGATGTGAGAGCATGGAAGTTGATGATAAGAACCAATCAAATAAAAAAAGGAAACTTCCTGATGGAATTAGCAGAGGAGTGGAATTGCTGAAAAGCGGTTTAAAGATTATTGGTGACGGTCTTTCCCAGTGGCAGCTTAATCAATATGAAACCAATGAACGGCATATCAAGTATTTGACTCAGTTTTCTCAACTTGAAGACGTAATTACTCACTTTGAGGAATTGGCTGGGAGCGGTGAGGGGTGTTCATCTCCTATTCATCAGAGCAATTCCCGAGGTTGATTACTCACCGATGCATGTTGTAAAGAAATCTTATAAATCAACGTATTCTACTGTATAAATCTGAAGTAACAGATCATCTTCTGTTAAATTTAGTTCCTCCTTTTCTATCTTGTATTATAGTGTCTTGTCATTTATGTAGCATTCAAATACAAAATCTCTTTATAAGTCAATATCAAGAAAAGTTAAGTTCTTGCGACGGTTTGTGCCTTGTGGCAATGCCCTTTGAAATGTGGCAACTTCCCTTCTTTTACTTAACTTTTAGGCTATGTTTGGATATTTAGTAATTGATGGAATGGAATGGGATGGGATGGGATAGAATGGGATAAAAATACCATTCCAATGGAGTAAATAATCTTTCAATGGAGTAAGCATGGAAAATCTCTCTGAAGAGTGCCAAGAAAAGTTGCAGTGTGACACGAAGCTCATGGGCAGGAAGCATGATTTAATATCAAAGCAAATATAATCAGCTTAAACTTTTATAACTTTCAAGTATATTAAGACAAACCCAACCAAACATGTCAAAGGAAAAAAATAAGAAGACAAACCCAACCAAAGGTTGGTAACAAAGAAAAATACGCATGTAAAGATGACACAAAAAAGATACAAATGTTTTATTATCACTTTATATAAACTACCATTTTCTTAGGAAGATGCCAATTTTTTTTCTCTGACAGACTTCCCAAAAGCTACCATTTTCTCATGGTCAGGGAGGTTTTCTGTGATAACTGGGACGTCCCTGAAATTATTAAACCATGAATGCAAGCGAGGGAATTTCTCAGCTTCTAGGACCTTCAGTTCAATGATATCTTCGACAGTTACAAGAAATTTGGCAATCGGACCAAAAGCTATGTCCACAATGTTAATAGTGTCTCCTCCAAAGAATTTCTTCTGATCATCTAAGCACTGATCCTCAACAACTCTGAGATGTTCCCAGATTTTCTCTATGACCTTCTCCTGCTCTTCACCACTATTGCTACGGAAGAGTGCAGCAACTGCAGAAATCTTTAAAAATGACCTCAATATTAATGTCATTTTGAATAAAGATAGGAATGTTAGAGCATAGAAAATTGGAGTTAATTTTGATGTGAGCGTAATACTTATTACATTACCATTCAATCATATATGACCAAATTATTAAAAATGGTTGACTATAACAATCATTACTTAAAAAGTTTAACTTTTTTAATGATAAGCCAACATATTACAGGATGATAGTATAAAAAGCTTTATAGTGTTCCTGATGCAAGAGATTTGTGTACCACAATAGTTTTGTTGACCATCATTTGCTAGATTTTATAGGATCTATATGAGGAATTTAAAACACCAATATAAATTTATTAATTAATAATACATGTACCTCTTGATAGCAAAAGCGTATACAAGCGTGTACGTCCAAAGCAGTCTATCACTCCAACCCTCTAGACTATAACTGACACTTCGATGGAATAATGTGTAGTTAGAATTATTAAGTGTGAAGTAGAGATCAAACTCTTATAATATATTAGTAACCTAATTTCCATCTATCATGGACCTAGGTTACCTGGCCTATAACGTAATCTACTGTAATTCAACATACTCACCATTGGGCTCAAGCCCAATAAATAATAAATAATAAACATGGTGATTCTCAAAACTCATAATAGATCACATAATTATATGAGCTCACAGAAAAAAATATTCAACAATTCATTCAACCTATTTTAATAAAACAAAATATGCTAAACAACAGAAGCCCAAACATAGAAAATTCTAACATTATTTCACTTAGGCAATATTGATTGAATTATAATTATTTTCAAAATTATTTTAAAAACGACTCTCAAGTTGAAAAACCTTGTGGCCACTAACATAATTTGGTAATACTCATCACAAACATGATAAAAACCACCAACAAAACTATTACTGAAGAGTCATAGGCGAAGATAAACTATTTAGAGTCTAGCTCTCCTATGATCACATAACTAATAACCTCATTGGCATCACAAACAAGTATGCAGGTATAGTACACATCCATAGTATAATATGTGATCCTTTCATGCTATTGTGTATGGATTCTCATTGTATCTTTCCAAGAAAATACAACTCAATCTCTCCAAGGAGATTATAACATGTTTTTTTACGAAACACCATTTTCATAAAACAAACAAAACATCTTTCTCACAAAAGACCAATGATTTCCGAAGAAAACATTCACATTTCGAGATATATTAATGATACCAAAATAATAATATAACATGATAAAGTCACATTTTCATAAAATTACCACAATATGCACATAATATAATTCATGATATTCATGCGAGTTTCAATTGCACAAGTCCCATGCAATTATAATTTTATCAATTCCCACTAATCCATCAGATCAAAAGACATAAATCACTAAGGTTTAAATGAGTGATTATGTAATGATATAACTAGTTAACATAGCTCCACTATTAATTCCAACATTAACAACACAAATTTCATCTTTACAACTTTGACTGTTAAGGATGTTCTATATATAGCATATAAATATTAACCATTTGTTTAAAACACAACTAATTAATAAATATACATATAAGATCATTAAAAACATGTACTTTTATACATCTCGAGAGATTATGCGTTTTAATACGTTGAACATGTTATTAAATTACAATCTAATCAAATGAAGTACAAGAAAAATTAACGACAAACAAGGACAACTAGTTCTAAGCGGCCAACATTTTTGTTAGGCCACAAATTTTGTCCAAAATCAGAAATAGAATTATTTCAATGAGTATAACACATACTCCAATCTCTTCTAAGACTAAGAAATTTTTTAACAATATTAGCCTAAGCTTATATCTATAATACAATCTAATATCCAAAAATAATTTATTTAAATCCTTTAAAAGTAGGGCATATATCAATATGTGATTAATAGTTTTAGAAGCATATATTTATAATTAATAAATAAATCATGCTCTCACATTTTTTTTTTATAAATTCAAGAATAATGTGTTTCAGTATCACTTCTATTTAACATAAATAGATAAATATTTATTATATCTTAAATAATTTCACATGATATTTTCACAATTAAAAAATAATAATTAATCACATACAAAATTTATTTCTAAATTTTAAAATTGTTTGTCAATACAAAATACATGTACCATAAAGGAGCAATATATCTAAGTTAGATATATCAAAAGCAACTCCTTAAAAAAAAAAAACTAGAGCCAAAATAATTGGCTCCCACCCAAATTTCAAGCAATTATATTCCTTGCACAATATATATAAATAATTACAAGAATATGATCTAATAACATTTAATTGGGTATAATAATATTCTTTACAAAAGTTTAAACATATGATTGTACAATCAACTATGAGTAGAATATACAACATATACTATATCTCCCATTTATGAAAACAATTATTTTCTTTTGAGGAAGAAAATTCACTTGAGTATGAAATTCTATGAACTTAAATATGTTTTCATGGCTACATATATATATCCATCGTGGCTAAAACCATCACTATATATACATTCTATTCTCTATAAGATTTTCAGTCAAAGTTTGAAACATTGCAATATAATTACTTTGCTAAAGGAAAATACAATATAAAGTTGAAAACAAATACAATCAACCCTTGGTTGATTAAATGGACAATAGCCAACATTACAAGAATTCAAAACATGAATATAAACTCTTCTATGAATAGGGGTGTTAAAGTGGGTTAAGTTGATGGGCTGGCCTACAACCCGATGCTTAAGTTTTAATTAGGGTATTATTATGCAATTTATATTTATCTAATATATAAAAATTTTGTTCTTATTTTTAATGTAAATTAATATTTTTATCAAAACAATAATTTTATTTGATGTTTTAATAAGATTTAAACTATAAAAAAGAAAAAGAAAATAATTTTTTTAAGTATTGATAACTAAAAAAAATAATGATATGAGCCAACGGACTGGCCTGACACAACCCACAACCCGCATAAGGCTGGGCTGGGCTAGTAATTTACCACCTCACAACATTTTTAGTTTGGTCTGACTCAACCCAAAATGTTGTTGGCCCATTTTGATACCCAACCTATGGGTAGAGAATATAACATACACAATAATTTTAGAAAATTCAACACATGTGGGAAGAATAATTTTCACTATCATAATATGCCAAATTTTCCATGCTACTTGAACCAACTCATGCAATAGACTTCCTGTCGATAAGCTAATGTACTAATTAATTTAAGTAACACAATCATCCCTAAATAACTAAATAGATAGCTCCATTAACTTCACAAATGAATCATTGTAATGACAAACACTCATATCCATCAATAGAGCTCCAAAATAGGGATTAAGTTCCAATCTAAAGAACGGTTCTCAACTTCATACATAAGCGTCCCTAAGCTATGTTTCCCAAGAAACATATCATGAAGTATTCACTTCACATAATTGCATCACCCAAGTGACGAAGAAAATATCAATTTGTACAAAATCAAAATCTCATAAATATAGCATGTAAATCATAATAAATCATAATGAATATTATTAGACTATAATTTTAAATAGTTTAGATAGCCAACAAGTTGATCCAACCAAAGCAAGAGCACTTAATAATAAGGTTTCAAGAATTTTTTTTCCATTAGCTTAATAAGTGGGCTACTGTGGTGGTCGTCATTGTAATTGACATTGACTAATGAAATAGTTTTGATGATAACAAATAAGAAAGGAATGGAAATGCATTGATCAAGCTCCAAGAATTTTCAAGATTAGCATATAAGGTCTAGATCACATGTAAAGGTAAAAATGAATCACATTAAACTCAAATATATTTTTAAATATTTACAAATGGTTTTTCACATGCCAAAATACCCAATAAACAAGTTTTGAAAAGCTAATCATGGTGGTAGTTTATTTCTATGAAAAATAGCCAAGTTTGTGTTTTGTAAAACTGACATTTGGTTACTCTTTTGATCATATATTTTAAAATATTTTGAGATTTGCTTTGAAACTTATTTCATATGAAAATAGACTCAAAGATCTTTCCAATGAATGATCATTTGCTTAAAACGGATAAGAAACGAATAAGTTATGACTATTTAAAGTCAGTTTTCAAAATCAAGGGCTCCTAACCGATTAGGGACTTTCCCTAACCGATTATTCACCCTGTCAGGAGCCATTTTCACGTTCTAAAATGGCCTAACCGATTAGGCAATAGGCCTAACCGATTAGGATGATAAAAATGAGCATTTTTCTATGTTCAAAAGCTCCTAACCGATTAGGAAATTCATCTAATCGATTAGTGCAAAACTTAGGAGCGTTTTTGCAATGTTTTAACCAATTACATGATGGTCCTAACCGATTAAGAAAAGTTCCTAACCGATTATTTCATTTCTCAGTGGCCAAAATATAAAGGCCCTAACCGATTAGGACAAAGTCCTAACCGGTTATTTGCAAACCAGAAATGCTCCTAATGGTCACAAACGACTAGTTTTCATAAATAATTCATTTCTAAACTTTACCAAACGGCTCTAAATATTAATGGGCTATAAATACAAGTGTTTGGGCATCAAAGAAAAGCTTGAGAACAATATGAAAATCACTCTTGAGCATTAAATTCATTTTTTCACTATCTATTTCTCCAAAACTCTGTTTTGAGTTTTAAAGTGCGAATCCTTGATACCCATAGTGCTTCAATTTGTATTATCTACTCTTTGAGAGAGTTTCTATCATCTATATCTTTATTTAATCTGAAAAGAGGATGAGGTATCCCTCAAGAATTGTAAAGGGTGATGCATCCCTTGAAAGTAGAGGCTCAAGCACAAAGGGTGAGGTATCCCAAAGTGTCGAGTGCTCAAATTTGTAAAGGTTTTCAAGCACCGGTTCAAGCTTGAAGGTTTAGTGAAAAATCTCAAGTGGTTCACTTGAGGACTGGAGGTAGGCCACAAGTGGTTGGTGGCTGAACCAAGATAAATCTTAGTGTTTGCTATTCTCAATTCTATCTTTTTATATTTGTACTTTAACTATATATGCTTGAGTTAAATTTGATATCTAATTTATTTGCATAATTTATCCCATAACCCAAGTTATATTTGAGTAATTCTTAATAATTGTGCATTTGTTATGCATGTTCTGCTGCACTTATTAATTGAGTTATTCAAAATGTATAATTTGTCAAAATTACATTAAAATTAATCATTACCCAATTCACTCCCCTCTTGGGTAATGGTTGCCATGATTAACAATTATTTACTAAACCAATAAAATTTAATGGCAATAATAGTTTATTCATACCCTCTAAAATAACATTATGTCTAAAAACATAATAAAAGTAGCACTCCTCGTACACTTATCAAATAACAAAGTAAGAAAGTATAATAAATATGACAATGATAATTAACACTGTTAAGACACATAATATTTCTCATAAATGATTCTTATGAAGCCACATGCAACATCATACCTAAAACATAAAATATGATATAAATAAAATTTACTCAATCAAGTTGAATATTAGGCAAAATTGCCTTTGATGATGCTTATAAAATAACACATATTAATCATGATTATGTTATAACTCCCTCCTCGACTGTCACACAGTCGTAGATAACAATAGTCATGCTCTGCCTTTTAAACATGCAATTATGCACTAAATTTTAAAATGTAATTTTACATGATTTAAGCAATTTTTAGAAAGACTTCCTTCACATCATAAAGACTTTTTATATTTAATATATAATTTTTCTTGGACAAATACTTGCCAATAACATTGCTAATACAAGCAATTTTGATTCCATATCCAATTAACAGACATTAAACAATGCAACACAACATAGTGCTCAAAGAGTTACAACCAACAAGTATATCGTGTGCTTCACAAAAATAAGACAAAGTCCATATAATATAAAGGCACACCTTAATAATAATAATAATAATAATAATAATAATAATAATAATAATAATAATATATATTATTATTATTATTATTATTATTATTATTATTATTATTATTATTGACAAACATAACCCACACATTCCATGTGGATAGCCACGAAAAGTCTACGCAACAATTATGCACAAAAAAAATGTTAAGATATTTATATCTCAAAAATTCTCTACATTTATATACATGCCTCCAAGGCCCCCAAACACTTATCTGTTATAAAATTTCATATATAGAGAAATAGAACAACAATATTTCAAATAGTATCTGAAACATAATTATTGCATATACAACTCAAATCAACATGTCAAATTAACATGACAATCATAAACTTTGCACTAACACATAAGAGCTTCACTTAATTTGTTCAAATTGGCCTACACATACCTTCAACTAGGTATTAAGTTTGAATGATTCATTCAAAAAAAAAAACAAGGATAAATCGTCTACCCACTATACAAGTGTATACCCATATGTAAATATAGCTCAACTATCCAAGCAGTTGATAATCTTTTTACCTCTTATGCACACATAAAAAATTAAATTTTAATCATATAAAATGTAGGGCTTATATTTCCAAAACATGATCAAAAAAATAATTTTTCACGTCAAGCATAAAATTAACATTATTAATTGTGTTATTAAAGAAAAGGAACATTTGAATAGAAATTATAGACAAGAAAATGATAACATGAGTAATAAATAGCAATAATAATTATCAAAATATAGGATCTAGTATATATGGAAATAAACTCAACTGTGAGTGAAGAATATTCCATATAATAACAACACTCTAAAAAAATCTAACACATGTGGGCAAAATTTTTTTTCCTGTCCAATCTTTTCAAAATATAATTACTAATTCCTGGATACACAAAGATTCTATACATATAATATAAATTCATCCGTGGGCAAAAGATTTTTTCTTGTCGAAGTCATCCCAAACATGTCACAATAAATTAATATATAAATTACCCACTTGTAGAGGGATCAAAACACAAATAAATTCAAGTGACACAATATATCAAAATATGTAATAGATAACTCTGTTAATTTTATAAATGACCCAGGTAGTAGATACCTACTTATTACTCAATCAACAAAACCGATACAAAGATAAACAATTGCTCAAAAAATTATTTTCTCTTACATCCACAATTTCCCAATACATTCATAAGAGTACCAATAAGATTTAATAACCATAAAAATGGTATATCATAATATTATAATATTCCATTAATCAGAATCACATAAAATAATTTTGAAGTGTGCACAAAGTTGGACATAATTTAAACAAATTCATGAATATTTTACGTTATATTCACATGAACCATAAGGCTTTTTGACCAAAATATCTTTAGTGGTAAAACTTTATCAAATTATCACACTTTTAAAACTATATACTAAATTATCATACTTTTGGCTATGCTGGCTATTTTTTTTTCAAGTGACATGTAGATAATGTTAGAGTCTTTGGTGCTTTCTATCCGATTATGCCAAAAGGTTAGGCATTACAAGAATAATAGCACATAAAAGACTGGTGTTACTTATGTGGAAATGCTAGACCAATAGGCGTTATCCACGTAATAGCACCTGTACATTTGGCGTTTTTACATTAAAAACGCCAAACTCATTGGCATTACTAGTGTGCCCCACTATAAATAGACTTATTCTCTCATTCTCATGTACAAACTCCCCACTATATGTTATATCTATTTTTCAGGCTGACATTACAAGAATTAATATGTTTGGACTACGAACACTAATTTGAGATTTAATATGATTAGCTTTTAATAATCTACCGAGCAAATCTTATCTTCATTGAAGGAGTATGATCACATTACAATGGTATAACTTCGTCCAACTCCTCTTGCAGATGACATTTCAAGGCCACATGAGCATTCCGACAAACAGAGGACACGCTGTAGAAAAAGGATACGGTTAGTAGGTACTTGGACACGATTTCGACATTCAGAGGACTCTGGTTCTTCAAGTGCGCTTAGGACTCAGCCCCCAATCACTACTACTACAACTTATCCACCATCTCAACCACCACCTACATTTTATCCATCATATCTAGGTTACCCACCACTTACTTACACTTACCTATCATTTACAGGTTATCCACCACCTATTTACACTTACAAGTTTCTATGCCATGAAAAATAAGATTTCTAACTGTCAGATTCTAACTTAAAATCAATTGACATTAAGTGGAGTGACCCAACGAATATATAAACCGCATCTGAAAGATTGAGGCAAGTGATGTAGGATTCTGAACACCCCTCCACAAATGTCTGGACGGAATAGGCGAGCCTAGCGAAGTAGGCGGGAGAAGCCTAACGAAGTAGGTGATAAAGATGAGATCTTGGTTCTGATATCATGTGAGATTCTAACTTAAAACTAATTAGTGGAATGACCCAACAGATATATAAATCGCACTCGAAAGATTGAGACAGACGATGTGAGACTCTTAACACCAACAAAGTAGAAAAATATTGAATTCAGTAAAACAATAAGAGAATAATCCTATTTATATTTACATTAACAAACAAATAAGAGTTAGTTATTTCAATAAGAAAAAAAGATTAGAATGGAGATGTGAAACCATTAGACGTTTACGCGAAAGAAACGCATTTAAGTTTGACATTTCCACATAGGTAATGTCATTCGTGATGGAGTTTTCACATGAATAATGCCAACATAATCAAAAGTATAATAGTTTGATATATTTTAAAATATGATAATTTAATAAATAATTTTATTACTAAAAACATTTGTCAAAAAACCTGACCCATAAGGTAAAAAAAAAAAAGGATCACCTATAACTCACATCATCATGATATAAAATTCATATATTATAGCACAAAAAAAATTCATATATTATAATAGAAAAATGATAGTTGTACACTCTTAAAAAAGATGTATAACTATTACATCTTTTTTAAAAATTGTGATTAAATAAAAAAATAATAAAAATATAAATATAATAAATAATATTAAAAAAAATTTAAAAATAAATGTATATAATAAGAATATCATGTTTATAACTCACATCTTTCATTAAAAACAAAACTCACGTATGATGATCCGTGCACGGTGAGGTACGTAAATTTTTTTTTTAAAATGACCCAAAAGTTGAAATTGGGTCAAGCTGATCCGCGGATGATCCGCGCGTGAGCAACACGCTCCTTGGTGCGCGTCTAGGTGTTCCTTCTTCTTCCTCCCGAAAGCTGCAACGCATTGCTGGTTCCTGTGCAGTGGCTCCAACAGCCACTTTCTCACCGGATCTCCACCAGAAAACAGAACGGAAGCGCGATCCACAACCTGCAGATTTTCAGCAAGGAAAGGCTTCCCGTTTCCGCAGTTTTCAGCAGGACTTGTAGCGAGCTCTGTTCGCCATTAATGGCGGACCTCCGAGCTCGAGGAACGGCGACAATCCAACAACTTAGCGACCCAAGCTCCATCTCAAATATTGGTTCACGGTATCGTTTTCATCACAAAAAAGCATCCAAACCCAACAATCCATATTCAAGGATCAGGAAAGTTTTGAAATTTATCAACCAACAACAAAAAAAATGTTATCTCTCATCTTCAGTTTTATCTCCATCACAAAGATTCATTCAAACCCAACAACTTCGATCTATCTCAGAAAATCGAAATTCAAAACTAAACCCAGATTCAACAGCTTCGGTTTCAATCCAACAAAAAACTTTCTGCGATCGAAATTCTTGCAACAGGGAATGAAAAACCCACAAATCATTGCAACCCAATCAAGCCCTAAACAGGTTCAATCAATAATTGAGATTTTACAAAAACCCTAAATCCCCAAATCCCAAACAATTTGGGAATTTTCTAAATTAATTTTAGGGTTCTAAACCTAGTTAACCCTATCTGATACACATGTTAGATTTTAGGGTTCTAAACCTAGTTAACCCTACTAAGTATTCATGATACCAATATAAATTTATTAATTAATAATACGTGTACAAATGCAGAAGTGTATATATTAAGAAGTTTATCACTCAAATTCTCTAGTCTATAACTTACACAAACATTTTGTTGTAAGAATTATTAAGTAGAGTAGAGATGTTACCATTTTATAATATATTATTAAATTTCTATCTATTATAAATCTTAGGTTAACTGGTGTATACTATAATTTAACATTTCTAATAAATAATAAACAATAAAAATATGGTGACTTTTAAAATTCATAATAAATCTTATAATTATATGAAAATATCATACTATTTATTTAATTCATTTTAATAAATCAAAATACAATAATCAATAGAAATTTAAATATAAATTATTCTAATACCATTATCTCTCAATTAAAAATATTTTTAATAATATAACTAATGAATCATATATTAAATGAGGTAGAAGAAGAAATTTCTCTTATCTTATTTTAAACTCAAGAAAATTGAGACAAAACCAAAGTACACTAAACTAATTAGCTCAAAGATAAATTGAACATGAATTGTATAAGTGCAAGTGATCATGATCATGATAGAAAGGCTAGGAAAAATGCATATGATTGAGTTTCTAAATGTACCATGTCGTCAGCATATCTAACCCAAAACCGAGCCAGAGCTCTCTCATAGGGATCAGCAGGAACCAATGGATTCTGTGGCCATATCTCATCAATATATTCAACAATGATCATGGACTCACATATGGGCTTTCCAGCATGAACGAGCACTGGAGTCCTCTTATGCACAGGGTTGTATTGAAGAAGTTGAGGACTCTTGTTGACGCGGTCTTCCTCTATGTACTCGTATGGTATACCCTTTAGCTTTAAGGTCAATACCAACCTCACAGTAAAGGGGCTGTACCAAAGTCCATGTAGCTTCACCTCTGCCATCCGAGCTTGTGTTTTCCTAAACCAACTCTAGTCTGTCTTTATGGAGTGATCCATGGAGTTATCTGACTTGTTCAAGTTCAACAATCTCAAATTGCAGAAATAAAATATCTATTGCTAATAAAGAATTAGCCACTAGTCAGATCAGATCGAACAAATGGAGCTTCCTTCATCTGTCATATTTGTTCTTTGTGGCATGTCGCCCTTCAACAAGCTCAAATATCAGAAATAAAATAAAATATTTATTATTACTAAAGGAATAGTCAAATCTGACAAACATTACATGAAGCTTCCTTTAAGCTTTCAAGCATCGAATGACGCAAGCACTTATCCTAGCATGAGCAGGGCACTAAAAATTGTGGAGAAATAATTTCTTGATAATGATTCTTTAATGTTAAAAAGAAAAAAAAAACGAAAGAAAAGTGTCACGGTGTATGCTTAATTTGTTTTGTTTTAAGGAAAAAATTGTCTTGGGAACCAACAAATTTAATTTGCGTTTAAAGACTAATAACAATATTTTATTAAAACAGTGCTAATATGGTGTTAGTGTTAAAAAGCTTAGCTGTTATAATATAATTTATCATAGTTTTTTAGAACAAGATTTATTTTCTCTACATTGACAGTATAGTGTAAAAAAATTCTACAGATAATACCATCTGCCTTCGTAGATGAGTTTCAAGAATTTTTAAGTTTTAGTATTTAAAAATAGCATATGTTGAGGATCAGGTTTCAAGCCTATAAGAACTGAAGCAATCCGAACTGCTAAGTTGGCATCTAGATGTGTTGTGCATATGGTGCAGCTCGTCTACTAAATGTCTTATCTGACAAAAAAGATGAGACATCACTTCACTTAGAGAGAAGAGATAAATCATATGGAATAATAACGTACAATACGCATTGAATTACTCAAATCTCTCACATTTTTTACATGCTCCTATATACATATAAGCTAAATAAGAGGATAAATGTATGCCTAATTTCATTACATAGTAGAAATGTATGCCTAATTTCATTACATAGTAGAAATGTATGCCTAATTTCATTACATAGTAGCCTTCATGTGCAATTACTGACTTGAGCGTAACAGTACCTTTTGCAGGTACCCACCACTCGCTCCGCTACTACTGTTGCTGTGCTTAGGAGGAGTCCACCACATTTCACCTTCTCTGGTAATACTCAGAGCTCAGTTCTGAATATTGGCGCCGTTTGTGAGAAAAGATAAATTTCTACTCCTAACACCTGTAACACCCTCCTTAGGGCATCACATTTCCGACTCCCGACTCATAATATGAAAAGAAGTTCGCACAAAGTTTGAGTTATAAAAGATGAGTTTCAAAATTTCTTCTTTACTGAAAAGTAAATTTTACTGAAAATATTAGGTGATATTAAAAATTATATTTTAACTATTCATTATACAATATTGACACCAATTAATATCATAAATTAAAGAGAAATATAAAATTAACAAACTTTTTTTTTCAAGAGCAAACCCTATGACGGGTCCTACTTAATAATACTCATGACAACACTAACGAGAAACTTTAACATATTTATTCCTTTTTCTCGTCTATCTTGATGCATCGTACATCCGTTCCTTTGTCAACACTTTGCACACCTTCGAGTCCCGAATGTCCACTCCTTATTGTTGTCACCAATCTCGAGTATCCATCACCTCACATGTCTAAGACAACTCGATCCTTCTATTATTATTTTAACAATAACAATACAGACAAAGCAAAACAATATAATAAAGAGGTGAGATCACCTACACCAATACCAACATGGCGTAAAGACAGAGATAACACAAACAAAGAATATCATACGGATAGATCATACCGCAATTATGATCATGCCATCAATATTAATCAACTATCATCATCCAATCATTTATCAATTCAATTATCATCCAAGTATTCAAAACAATTGTCATAACCAATAACCAATATTCCTCAATTAATATATCACACAGATATAAATGCTCAAATTTATACATATGCACAAAGACTCATTTTATCAAAAACAACTCCATGGAGGTTTTTACAATTTCGAGAAGAATGCTCTGGTTAATTGTCAGCCTTAACCCAAAGACAATCTCCTAGTTGTTGAAAAGAATCGTGTTCTTGTCAGGTATCGTCAATGCGTTACCTTGCAACGGATCAGACGCCAAGTGACACAGTACTCGCTAACCGTCTACTGGTCGACCGGCCGTAAACTTCATTGCGCCTCGACGCCCCAAAGATCCATCATAGACCTTACTATCAATTCTCATTCCCTCTTCAACCACAAGGGCCATAATAGCTATTAGTTATATTTTATACAACGATGCGAATATATCAAGGTCAAGTCCAACCCCAAAGGGCCAAATCTTTTCAATTTCATTTGTTCAATGTAATCATATGCTTCAACGCATATTTTTTCAATGCACGTCTAATGCACCAAATCCAATCACAGACATATCTTTCCAATGCATGTATAATGCACCAAATGCCAATCATAGGCAAAACATGTCATTTTCTCACACAGCATCCATATACTGGTTTTACAGTATTTATACTGTATTTTCAACAAGAAAATCACATTATCACATTTTCATAGTTATAAAATTCTTTCGTCGTGTTTTCACAAAATTGTGCAACATTTTCATTTCGTTTTCATAATTCCAAAACGTTTCTGTTACGTTTTCACAATCAGTAACTCTTCTTTGTACCTTTTTAAATCACGTATTAAATTTTTAACATTTTTCTCAATCGCATAAAAATATACGTTTCTCAAATCGCGTAATGATTTTTCATCATTTTCAAAATTGCGTAACTTAAAAATCATTCTTTTAAGTTGCGTAAATCATTTTCCATCATTCTTAAAATATTTAAAATACTTTCCAAATCAAATAATGATTTTTCGTCATTTTCACAATCACGTAAAAATATTTTCTCATTATTTAATCACGTAGTGATTTTTCAATAGATAGTTCAAATTACATAAAATATTTAAACGTAATTCAAATCACTTAAAAATGTTTCAACGCATCTCCAATCGCAGTAATATTTTATCATATTTCAAATCGCATAAAAATATTTTATCTTGTATTTCCAAACACTTGAAAATATTTTACTATATTTCAAATCACGTACTTTAAAAATTATATTTTTAAGATACGTAAATAATTATTTTTCACCACAATTTCATTACAGAAAATATTTCTCATTTCTTCAAAAATTTTATTTCAACTTTCCTCAAAATAATATGACTTTATACTTTATTTAATACATTTTCTTTACTCAAGAAATTTTTTTTCCACATTTCTTTACTCAAGAAATCTTTTTCAAAATATAATTCACAAAATCACTTTTCCATTGATATAAATCAACGTTTCAAAACTTAACATTTTCTAACGTACTTCAAAACTCAAAAATAAGTTATACGTTAGTAGATTTTCATAATACCACTATATTCTTTATTTTTTCCAAATCATTTTCAAACACAACCTTCTTCAAAATAAATTGAAGTTCGAAAACATTCTTGTTTACAAAAACTTAATTTCTCAAGTGATTAAAATGCTCTGATTCCCTTTTCAAATTCTTGTATTAAATCAAGTTACGTTTCCACTTTGAAAATCACTTTGTTCATAAAAATCAAGGCATTACAAGCCTTCAAAAACGTGGACATGACTATTGAAACCATCAAATATTTTTCCTTCTAAATTGATATGATTTTACACAAACAAAATCATTAAAATTTTATTTTCAAAACCGAAGGACTTATGGTTATAAAACCAAACCCATTTGTTCAAATTCATTTTTATTTTCTTTGCAAATCCTTTTTCACTTTCTTTGCTAATTCTTAAAATCATCATTGCTATTTTCATTTAAATCTCATGTTTTGTAAAACACTTAGAAACTTTTTACACAAAATAAATCAATAAAAAATTCCTCAAAAACCATGTTCTTGTACTCTTTGAAAAATAAATTCTTTGTTTATTTTCCTTATTTTTCTAAACATTCATTTTCATCATTCATGAAAATATAAATTTGTGAACACCTATTTTGAGGTGTCTTGATCGAAATTCTCATTATTCTAGGGATCAAAATTTAATTTTCTTGTTCTTGAAAAATTTTCACATTGACCCAAATCAAGGGCATCAAAACCGTAACTCTTCCTTGGCCATTGGGACCAAGATTAGTTTTCTTTCCATCCACACATCATGGCATACATATATATATTTCATCATAAATATCACAAACATGCCATATACTCATCATGCATATTATAAGTATACTATCAAAGCCATAAAATCATGCAAAGCATATTAAGCATAGACAAAAATAATCAAAGCATAAGAAAATAAATTAAAGCTCATAAACATAAAATTAATTATTACATGACCATGGATTGGAATCCTCACATGAATTCACCATCCATCAAATATAAGACCATCTCTCACCACCATACTTGGTTGGTGAGATGGATCTCCCTCTTACCTCTTGAAGATCCTCAAAAACTCCTTGTTTTGCTTCTTTTTTTAAGTCCTTCACCACCAAGGGCTTCTCAAATATAAAATAAAATATATAAAAATTAGTATACTAAGCTTGATTAAGAGGAACCATGGATCAAACATGGTTTAGATCATGAAAAAGAAGAGAAGAAATGAAGTATTCTTATACTTCACCTCAAAAATCCAATAACTTTGATCTTGAAGGAAGTTCATGAAGATGAATGATTTAGAGAAAGTCTCCAACATGAAAGTTGCTTAGAATATCATGTAGATTCAAGATCTATGGTTGGATGAAATTAAAAGTGATGGAAGGTATTTTTGGGTGAGGAGGCCGAACCTATGGAGAGAAAAAGGAAGGAAGGATTGGTTGCTTAGTTCTTGGAATTTTGAGAGAATAAGTTGGAGGCTTTTTGGGTGAGAGAAAAAGTGAAAATGCATGCACAAAGTGAGTGGGCTGCCGTGTGAGTGTTGGAGAGTTTGAAGAGTTTTACTTGAAATAATATCCCATTTTGGGTTCACACTTGAAACACATGGTCTTCCACTTTGTCATCTTTTTCTTTGGCCTAAAAAGGCTACTCCAATTTGTCTCCTCCTTTCCAAGCATCTCCAACCGTCCCCCCTCTTCATAATGCATGCAAAGTTGTCATCTTTTCATGCCATTATTTGAAGCATTTCTAGCCATTGATTAATTTAATGATTAGAATTTAGGTAGACTTTTGATTTTTGGGAGACTTAATCTAGGCCATTAGATCTTTTTCCTTTAAATTCTAGCCATTAGATGTGTCTCCAAAATAAAGGGTCAAGATTGCTCCTTCAAACTTTAAATCCAAGGGTTATAATTAGTCATAGCCTTTTTAGAAGACCAAATCTCCACCTTTGATTAATTCTTTATCCAATGGTCATAAATGGTATTTGTCACTTTTTAAGACTAAATCTCCACCCTTGATCAATTCCAAATCCAATGGTTGTAAATGGTCAAATTTACACCGTTGATTAAATCTACGGTTGATATTGAAGCTTGCCTAACTAAGTTTATTCTCACACTATTGATTAAATCAATGGTGACTATCCAATGCTTCTTTATTAAATTTATTTCTTAACCGTTAATTAAATCAAGATCAAGTATTCACCGTTAAATAAATCAATGGTGGATATCCAAACCACCAATGTTGACTTAAGCAATATAATTTCTATTTTTATCTACTAAAAATCCCACGAAAGAATATATTTACTGTATTTTTATCGCCTAGATAATTAAATACAAGATACAAATACAAAACAAGAAAATTTCTAAAACTATTTTCAGATTCAGGTTTAGTAAGATCCCCTGTCTCCGTCTAAACAGTACAAATTTTTCTATGCGTAGAAAAATTTTCACTTTATAGGACCCACCTGGGCCCACGTAAGGTCACCTGGGCCCACCTAGGACCACCTGGGCCCACATACAGTCAAAAAAATTCATAATCATCTACAAAAATCACAAATATTAGAAAACGTATGAAAATCAAGTCAGATTGTTAAAAATAATTAACAGTCAAGAGAAATAAATACAGAAAGATTTTTCTCGGCCCAAAAATTATTATTTTCCTGACACAGAGTAAATCACTCAAAACGATCAAATATGCTGACGGAATAATCAAAATAATTTTACAGCACACAGAGATCACTAAACAGTAAAATTCTGTTAACTGTCAAAATTACTGTTTAAGAGATAGGAAATTTGGGGTGTTACAACACCATTTTCAATACTCCACCTACCATTACCACAATGGTGAACACAAAGAGGAGACAAACTCCAACAAACCAAAACCGAACCTTGTTGCGATCGTGATCGCGGCAAAAAATATAACTACTTTTAGGATTTTAAAAAATGAAAAATAGAGTCGTCACCAATTTTATTTAAATTAGAAAAAAATTGAAAAACCCTTTTAAGAAAATAGTCTTTGAAAATCAGATCGGATTCGGGAGTCAGTTATGGATAGGGAAGGGTGGAAACTTAATCCCACAGCATTCCTAACACACCCATCCTAAGACGGTACCTCAAGTCAATTGTGTAAATTCTTGATAATATCAAATATATTTATTTTACTCCTCTTAAAAATATTGTAACTATTTTTTAAATAAGAAAAAAAATAAATAAATTGTGAAAATTTAATTTTTGACTTGACAAAATAGAGATTCTGCTTCTACGTATCATCAGGTGCAATAAAGAACTCAAAGTCACGTAGTTCTCTAGAAAATAATTGTGGGTTGATTAGTTTTAATTATGAAAAGGATTTTTGAAAAGAGATTTTATTTGAAAACAAATTTATTCTTGCGCAGGGTTCAAGTTAGCACCAGGCTACTCAATAAACCCTTATGATCCAAACAACATTGAAGATAATATCTGCTATTCAATCAACATCATTGGTCATTATATTAATTAAAAGATCTTTTTTATTTTTTTCATTTTAAGGCATGCACAAGGACAAACAAATAACTACACAAATAACGCATTATCATACCATGAGCCAGGTAAATACAATAAAATAAAATAAAAACTAAATTAAACACAATAATCATGAAATGAAATTTTTTATCCTTTAACATTTTTTTTTATTTTTTCATTTTCATTTTATTTTTATAACCCTTTTTTATTTATTTCTTATTTTCTCTTTTCAAATTTTTTTTACACTATGTTTGGATGATAGGTAATAAGGGGAATGGAAAGGGAATGAGGAGAACGGAAATGATTTCCCTTATTTGAGAGTTTTAAAATACATGGGAAGGGAACGGAACACATGAAAAATCATTTCTCCCCTCTTTCCCTCAAATGCCCAACTTTTATTCCTCCCAAAATTGAGGTGGAATGGAGGAAACACATGAGTAATTCTGTTCCGTTAATGAAACTTCTAAACAAAGAGAATGAAAACTATGTTTCATTTCATTTCATTCCTTTCTGCTCCATCCCCACCTATTCCATTCCGTTAATGAAAAAACATCCAAACACAAGATTAATCCTAAACATGATTTTCAACCCAAAACTAACAAACAACAACTATCCCACTTAGTCACCAAACAAAATAAAGTCAGAAACGTTAAAAGCCTAGACGCATAAACAAATGATTTTTTTATTCCCTCTTTTTCTTATCAAACTAACAAGGCAAATAAAAAACAAAGATACCACTTTTAACTATTAAAAGTTAAAAACATAACAGGCAAATACCCAAATGTCATTCCAGAGAAAAGAACAAAATAGAGAAGGCGAAAATCACCCCACTTGCAGATTGGCAGCGTGGAAGACGCTGGTGAAGCGTGGCGAGACGGGGACCAGAGCGTGGTTTGTCAGCAGGATCGCGCGGGTCTGGGTCCGGTTCAGGTGAGCGCGGTCGCGCGACACAGAGGGATGGCTTGCGCGGTAAGAGGGCGATGCACGGTGGGGGGAAAGGCTCGCAGTTCTGGTCGGTGCTGGTCGGATCTGGGGTTACACGACTTGGGTCTTGGTGTGGTGAGGCACAGATATCGGGGTGGTTACTGATCCGGTGATCGGCTGCGCATGGTTGTCCGGTGGTGCACGATCGACGGGTTGGGAGAGGGTGATGGTGTAGGTGAGAGGCTTAGTGTTGTTGTTTGGTGGATGTGGTTGGTTATAAATGGATGATGGAGGTGAAGGAGATGGTGGTATGGAAGTTGAGGTTATGTGAGGTGGTGGTTGGAGTGGTTCTTTGTTAGATGGTGGAAGAAGATGAAGATGGATGATGATGGTGTTAGTACGTGAAGTTGGGGGGAAATGGTGGTTTGAGTTGTGATAGAGGACCACAATTATGGTGGGGAGAGAAGAAGATGTTGAGCTCTTTGGGTAGTGACCCACGATGGCTATGGAATGGACACGGCGGGGGGTGTTTACGGTGGGGTGTGGTGGTTGTTGAATGGTGTGGTTTGGTGCGATGGTGAGGACAAGAGATGGAGGGTGGTTATGGGTGAGTTATTTGTTGATGGTGGTTGTTTATGGTGGGTTAAGGGGAGGTGGATCTGTTATGGCTTTTTGGTGGAGGTTGGGTTGTGGGAAGTTAATGATGAGATGAGGTGAAATTGATGATGAGAGTAGAGGGTGTGAGAATGATGAAGGTTCTTTGGCAACAAGGTGGTGAGGGTGGTTCACGGTTGGAAGCTTGGAACGGGTGAGATGTTGTATGTTTTTTTTTTTTTGGTTGAGGGGAAGAAATGGTGAAGATGGTGTGAGATTCTGGATTGGGTGGCTATGGGTGATCAATGGAGGAAGATGGTTGTGATAGTGAAGATAGAGATTGAAGATGAGAGTGGAGGGTGAGTGCAAACGTGAAATGGGGATGAAGGGTTGGCTTGCTGTTGTTTGTGATTAATGGAGGAAGATGAGTTCTTTTCCTGTGTGGTTGAGCCACGTTGAAGGGCTTGTTCTCTCTTAGGCTCTCTGCGTCTGCTCTCTATATTACCTGCACTTGATTCACGAGATGGAGAGATTGCCAAGTTGATGAAGCTTAGGTCTCACTTAGATTTCTTCTTTCGTGCTTCATTCATCTGCACCATTTTCTCTCTTCCTCCCAATACCTATTGTTTTCCTTTTTCATGTCAAATCGTTTCTCTAAGGTGCATAGGTGCTGAGGCTACGGGCTGTACTATGCTCCTACAAAGATTGGAGGTCTACGGTGGCTACATGTTGCACACTCCTGCAGCTTTTTTTTTTAATTTTTAATTTTTATATTTTTTATATTTTTTTATCTTTTTTATATTTTTTTCAAAATAAAATAAAATCAAGTGACAAAATGAACTAAGAAATAATTAGAAGATTTTGTCAAGAAAGTGGATAATTATTAATTTTTCATTTTTTTAATCTTTTCTTTGTTTTTATTTTTTCAATGCTTGAACAAAATTGAGTGTTCACAGTTGTCCCTCTTTACTTGCTTCTTACTAGATAATAAGAAAAAAAATACAATTTTTCCCATTATCATTGTAAGAAACGAGTAAAGGCATGAACTTCAATTTTGTCTGGTAATGTATAAGATGATAAATGCAAAACAAAGCAAGATTAAAGATAATAATTTAAAACCCAAGGAGCTAATGCGCTCAAAAGAAATTAAAATATAAGGATCTGATGCGTTCAACAGGAGTTAAAATACAAGGAGTCGATGCGCTCAACAAAAATTAAAATGTAAGGAGTCGATGCGCTCAACAGAAATTAAAATGCACAGAGTCGATGCACTCAAAGAAATTAAAATACACAGAGTCGATGCGCTTAATAAAATTTCAAATGACAATGGGCAATTGCGTCCTAGAATTTAAATGACAATGAGCAACTGCGTCCCGAAATTTAACTCACCTTACTCTAGGGAAAGACTCTCTCTTTAAAACCGTCAAAGTCAAATTTTTGGTGTAGATTGCCGTTCTACTTGCAACATTATTCTGGGCCACCCCTCGTTTAACCTCTTAGGAGCTGTGATTTCCATGCCCCACTTGGCCATGAAGTTTTTAGACTACCAAGACATGGTCGTGACAGTAAAAAGAGACCAAGTCATGGCGAGAATGTGCTATAATGAAAGCTTAAAAATTGCTAAGAGACCATAAACAATGGTCCCGTGTAATGATCCAACTCAGGTCATTACAGGCTCTATCAACGTCCTCTTGACCAAGTAGGACGTACGCGAAGAGATCCAAGATACACATTCCCTGCCAGATGGAGAGCTCTAACCCCTTCAACTAAGAGCCAAGCCGGGTCAACGACCAAGATTGGAGGGCAACTCATCCAAGAAGAGAAAGCCCAGTTGTTTGAGATCCTTCGGAAAAATAAAGATTTGTTCACTTGGACTTTAGCAGACATGTCAAGCCTAGACCCGAGATTTGTTTGTCACCGTCTTTCTGTCATGAAGAGCGCAAGCCAATGGCACAACGAAAAAAGAAAAGTTGGGCCGGAAAGACAAGAGGTGATACAGAAACATATGAAGGAACTCCTAGACGCCAGTTTCATCAGAGAGGTCCTCTATACCACGTGGCTTTCAAATGTGGTTTTAGTCAAAAAAAACTTATGAGAAGTGGTGTATGTGCATCAAATACACTGATCTCAACAAGGTGTGTCCGAAAGACCTCTACCTACTTCTTAACATCGACAAGTTGGTGGATAACTCATTCGATTTTAGGTTACTTCCCTTTATGGATTCTTACTCTGGCTACGATCAGATCCCCATGCATCTAAATGATGAGGATAAGACAACCTTTGTAACTGAGATGAGAAGTTACTGCTACCGAGTAATGTCGTTTGGGCTTAAAAACACAGGAGCCATTTATCAGTGCATGATAAACAAGGTCTTCGAGGGATAAATTGGCAAAATACTGGAAGTAAACATTGACGACATGATAATCAAGATGGTAGACACCGGTGACCTCATCAAGGATATGGAGGAGGCATTCGCTGAGGTCCAGAAGCACAACATGCGATTGAACCTGGAGAAATGCATATTTGGGGTACAAGATGACAAATTTATAGGGTTTCTATGGACAAATCGAGGTATCGAAGAAAACTCAGAAAAATGCCAAGCAGTGCTCAACATGTGTAGCCCCTAATCTATCAAAGAAGTACAACAGCTGATGGGCCGGATAGCAGCCCTCATGTGTTTCTTGATCAAGGCTGCCCAAAAATCTCTTCCCCTTTTTCAGACCTTAAAAAAAAGGGAAGAACTTTGAGTGAACTTTGGAATGTGAAGTCATGTTCCAAGAACTAAAGAGGATGCTATCAACACCACCCATTCTGAAAAGATCGAATCTCGACGAGACACTTTACATTTACCTCTCTGTCAGCAACAAAGTGATTTGCTCAGTTTTGACTAGGAGACATATGAGGGTCAAAGGCCAGTTTACTTGGTCAGCAAATTCGTCCAAGGCCTTGAGGTTCACTACCAGAAAATTGAAAAGCTGGCTCTGACATTAGTAGTCACTGCAAGGAGGCTGAGACAATACTTCTAATGTCACCCCATAGTGATAAGGACAAACCAGCCTATCAGGCAGGTACTCCATAAACCAAATCTCTGGGGAAGAATGATCGCTTGGTCCTTAGAGCTCTCTAAATTCAAAATCATCTATGAGCCAAGACCAGTCATCAAAGCTCAGGCACTATCTGACTTCCTAGTCGAACTCACATCGGACTCCTATAACCCTAGAGCGCATTCTTGGACCATTTATATTGATGGATCATCGAATCCCAAAGGGAGTGGACCTGGAGTCATGTTAGAAAATGAAACAGATCTCATGCTAGAACACTTATTGAGATTTGAGTTCCCTACCTCCAACAACCAGGACGAATACGAAGTATGCATAACATGCATTACTATGGTGAAGGAGATGAAAGCTAGGGACGTGGTTCTATGCAGTGATTCGCAACTGCCAACATCCCATATAAAATAGGAATATCAAACGAGAGAACCTTTACAGCAAAAATAGCTAGCCAAGGTTAAAAAGCTGATGAAAGTTTTGACAGCGTCAGGGTAGAGCACATTCGCAAAGAACAAAACTCTAGGGTTGACATCTTTTCAAAACTTACAAGCATCAAGAGCCCGAACAATAACAGGTCCGTGATTTAGGACACTGTCTTCACTTCTAGTATCACGGACGATGAAGTATTCCTCCTGGAAGTTGAGAAAACCTAGATGACACATATTTTAGCCTACCTCCGCAACGGATCACTCCTTAAGGACCAAAAAGAAGCCCAGAAGGTAATACAGATAGCGGCTTGGTATACCACCTACGATAACTAGTTGTATCGCTGAGATTTCTCTTGTCCCTTCCTCAAGTACCTCGACCCCAAGGAGATAGAATATATCCTGACTGAAATTCACGAAAAAAGCTCAGGCCACCACCTCGGTGGAAAATCCCTAGCAAGGAAAGCTCTGAGAGCAGGATATTATTGACCTATTATGGAAGCCAACAACATAAAACACGTACAGAAATGCGATAGATGCCAACGCCACTCCAACATCTATGCTGCACCACTCGAAGAGCTGTTAATGATGTCCTTCCCTTGGCCATTTTACCAGTGGGGAGTGGACATCTTAGGCCATTTTTCACAAGATCCTGGGCAAGTCAAATACCTGGTAGTGACATTGGTTATTTCACCAAGTGGATTGAAGTAGAACCGTTGGCCACAATCTCCTTCGTGCGAATCCACAAATTCACTTAATGAAATATCATAAGCAGATTCGGAGTCCCGGAGTCGATTATTATGAATAACGGAACCCAGTTCATTGATAAAAAATTCAGGGATCTCTTGGGGGGACTCAAGATTAAACAATATTTCACCTCAGTATAGCACCCAAAAACCAACGGGCAAGTCGAAACCACTAACCGAGTTATATTGAGGGGATAAAGAAAAGACTTGATGGCGCTAAAAGAAGCTGGGTGGTGCAACTTGATCATGTCCTATAGGTATATCGAACTACGCCATATTCCTCTATAAGAGAAACCCCTTTCAACTTAACTTACGATTGCAGAACCATGATCTTAATGAAAATAGGAGAATTGAGTTAGAGGAAACAAAGCTTTTATGAGAAAACCAACCCAGACCTAATCCACCATGAACTTGACATGCTAGAAGAACAGCACGACATTGCCCATGTTCGAGAAGCAGCCCAACAATAAAAGATCACTGTGCGGTACAACTCTGAAGTGATCCCGAAACAGTTCAACCCCGGCGATCTTGTGCTGCGAAGGGCGGATATCGGGGGAGGGGGGAATGCGAGGGATGGGAAACTAGCACCCAACTAGGAAGGACCATACAAGATTACATTTGCAACAAATACAAAAGCCTACACCCTGGAAACCCTATCAGGAAAAACAATTGAGAACTTCAGGAATATAGACAAATTGAGGAAATACTATAGTTGAATATTGCTACCTCGACTATGTAAGAAACTTCTGATATCAATAAATCAAATCTTTCCAACGACTGTCTCTCTCGAAGCTGGTACTTCAGCTGTGACCTCGAGTCCAAAAGTACCTCGGTACGCCACATCCCCCAAGGTCACCACATCTTGGCAAGGTCCAAGGAACATAAGGTTCGAAAATGATCAACCATTCCGATATCAACATAAAATGGCCAAATTGGGGAAGCCACTTGAATACCCTCTGGGGTCAAGCAGCACATTTAAGGGTCTTAACCCGTGCCTTAACCCATAGACTAATGAAGTTTACAGTAGTTAAGGGTAATCGACTGTCACCCGGGATAGTGGACTCCACACCACAGTATTACCGTATCCAACCACACAAACCCAGCCACTGAGATCGAGTTTTGTGCTAATCTCGGTAGGGAAAATGATTGTTTATCCAATCCAAATAAACCCAATCACTGGGGTCGACTTTCGTGCTCATCTCTATGGGAAAAACAAGTGTTCGTCCAACTAAACGAACCCAACGACCGGGGTTGAGTTTTGCGCTCATCTCGGTGAGAAAAATGAGTGTTTGTCCAATCCAAACGAACCCAACCACCAGGGTCAATTTTCACGCTCATCTCTATGGCGAAAAATAAGTGTTCGTCCAACTAAATGAACTTACCACCGGGGTCAAGTTTCACGCTTATCTTGGTGGAGAAAATGAGTGTTCATCTAATCCAAACGAACCCAACCACCGAGGTCGAGTTTTGCACTTATCTTGGTAGGGGAAAACGAGTGTTCGTCTAACTAAACGAACCCAACCACAAGGGTTGAGTTTCGCGCTCATCTCATTTCGGCAAAGCGAGCGTTCGTCTAGCAAGTAAAACACCAAGATCCGACGTTAGACTCGTCTTAGAAGCACAAAAACAATAAAAATCTACCAGGGTCAAACAAAACACGAGATGAATATTCAAGAAAAGCAAATTTTTTCATTATTCACATTTCAAACATCATCAACTTTACAAGAAAGGTCCATAAGTTACTCTAATGCAAAAGTGCCCATTGGAGGAAACCGGAAAGGAGGCCAGATGTGTTGACGATGATGACCAAACATTGGCCACGACCACTTCTGCGGTTCTTCCAGAAACCAGCACCCATGCCTTACTTTTTAACTGCCATTAGGAGAATGCTTCACTCCAAGAGATTACTCTACCCCTAGAGACTCTTGTACATCCAATTGCACACCTACGCACCTAAAGTGTAGCAAGCACTATGGAAGATAATTAGGGGAGTAGAGTAGGGACATGAGTGAAACCCTTCCATGTCTCCCAAAAACTATGGTCAAAACTGTGGACCCTCCCAGCAAGAGCAAATAGGTTGCCTATTCACACATACGTCGGGAGAGAAAGGCTTCTGCGGCCTAGAGGCGTGTTGACCAAGCCACGTAGAATAGTTACTTGGTCTTCTCCGAGCCATCACGCTTGGAAAGAATGGCCTTAATCAGAGGAATACGCAGGAGAAAAAGGAAACACCTTAAAATTTTTTGAAAAAAATAGGAAGATAGTTTTAGAAAAGGACACAACCCTCCACATATGTGCAAGAAGAAGGAAATAGGCCATTCTCTAGAAAGGAATCACTTTCAAGCACGATCGGAGAATAAAAGAAATGGATGATAGCCCTACTACAAATATTCCCTATTTATAGAGGAAATAAGACACTCTGATTGGCTCCTAGAAAGGCGAGTTGGCTGCACGTTTGAAGCCATGTTTTAATGCTTCCCCCTGGTGATTAGTCACAAATGTAGTGGGCAGTTAGGAAATATCATTAAACTGCTATCACTTTTAAAGCGGTTTAAATCCCTATAAATGTGAAGCAGTAGTTCCCGAGCAATTACAGACTGTTATGAATCGCTACCATTAATGAGGACGGATACGTCGTTACTCTGTAGATACGCTATTTCATTTGAAGTGGCTCATTATGATGATACGAAGCCTAAGCGATGCCACCCACTGCTCTTCAACTACGTGTCGTACCATCTTTGAACAAAAGCAACTAAAAGGACGATACTCAGAACACTCAAAACTGAAGCGATGCATGGTGCCCTGGAAAGACACCTAAGTCGGCCCCCGAACCTTTAGCAAGTTCCCACAGTAAAACAACACCCCAGATTAGGGGTGTAAATTAGTTCGGATAGTCTGACTAACCCGATTAACCCGAATCGAACCAATTAGATTGGTTTTGTTTGGTTTAAGTATGTTGATTGGTTGGAGCAAAATCCGAACCAAATGAGGTTTAATTGATTTAGTGCTTGGATTGAAAGTTTCAAACCTAAGAACCAAACCGAACCAAACTATGCACACACATAATGTCCTTCTAACACAACGCATCAGAACAACAAATCAAAGTGTATGATATCCAATTTAACTAACCAATTTATATAAATATAATGACTAAACTAAGTGTAGAAGCAAAAAAAAAAAAGATTAAAGAGAGTGCAACCTAATTTATTCTATGTCATAAGTCAAGAGCTTTTAAGCCTTGACCACAAAATATTAACATGACAACATAATCTAAACAAGCTTTATAATATATAACAAATAGCAAGTTCAAAAGTATAAGAAAAATATATATTCAACTTGAAATTAACCTTCTAAACCTTATATTACATGCAGGTTGTTGCTGTGAAGCAACTTAACACAAAAAACTTTATAATATATTACAAACAATAATTCTAGAAGCATATACCATAATCCACCATTAAGGCCATACAAATTAATCAACTTATGCCCTTATTTATATAAGGACTAAACATTTAGTTGAAGATTTCAAAATAAACAGAGTACCATACATCAAAGACATTAACTAGGTGTATTATGAGTAGATTAGGACAACGTGTTGAACATTGATGTAGATTAAAAGTTACAAACCCAAGTGCAAGTTGTTTCAAGTAATAAATTCTTGGGAGTCTGAGGTCGATCCACGGGAAATTGATGAAGAAAAATTCTTTGATGTAAAGTAAATATTTTGTCACAATAATAAAAGTGATAAAATTTAGTCACAAATAAAAAAGACTTACTTAGGTTAGGAGATCCACTCTTGGCAAATAAAATAAGGACAATATTAATACTTTTTATAACTCAATTAGAATCTACACATAATGGAGGTTTCAATTGAAAAATACAACGTTCAAAGTTCATTAATAATTATATACGTAATTATATTATGATTCTTTTAATCATCTATTAACACCACCACTTATAAATAGGCTCAAACATTCATTATGCCAATATTTTGTCTACAACAAATCAAGATCTCCACTTTACAAGGAGGGTTTCTAAATTGATTGGAAACAAAATACAACACGTATAATGATCACTTGAAAATATATCATTTAAGCACAAGAAAGAAATAAATCTAACTTTATTTCATTACCAAGAGCTTCACCCATTCACCCAAGTAAAATGAAACTTAGTTACTCATAGACAAGAAGAAAGGAAGAGAGAAGAAGAAGAAGAAGAACATGACTTCAATTTAGAACAAAGGAAAACTACAACAAGATAAACAAACAACACAATAGCATGATCTTGGCCTCTAGGACCAAGACTCTTCAAATGATCAGTCAAGGCTCTCTTTTATAGAGGATTAGGGATACAAAATGACAAGGGGGCTGATTCATGATGAGTGGAAAATGTCAAAGGAGTTGTTTGATGAAGATAAGTGAGTAGGAAATTATTTTGATCTGTGTCTCTCCACTAGCACAAAATGATTCGGTGCATATGTTATAGATGCCATCAGAATTGAACAAAATGGTCAACATAAAAGTTGTAGATACGTGTATTAACTATCTTCTGGTAAAATTTCAAATTCAAAGACTAACTATAGCCCGAGATATGGTCCAATTACTGCACACTATTTAAGTCCAATTTTAGTTTCTCTGTTCTGACTTCAAAGCCTAATATGACTCATTAGACCTCAGAATCTCAAAAAGTGTTCTTCATGAAAGTTGTATATTTGGGTCTTAACTATCAATTATAAAAATTTTAGCCCATTTAACGTCATATAACCCGAGTTATGGCATAAAAAGTACACATAGGTCAAGCTGTCAGGATCAGCACTCTAGTTCTTACTTCAACTCCAATTTGAGTTATCCAATTGTGTGATTAGGCCTTTGAGGTCTTCATGAAAGTTATAGGAAATTGTCTTAACTTTTCTACAAGATCAGAATCACATCAACTAGATATTTGAAACTCAAATTATAATTAGTTTAGTGAACACTATCAAAGAGATAAATTAAGACTAATTCATGCAATAATTCCTTCAATGATCCAATTAGGCTCAATATAATAGAATGTGACAAAACCAACATAATTAAACCTAATTGAACCTTAAAAAACCCAGTGAGAGGATTATAAAATATATAAAATATATTATTATCAAACATAAAATTTTAGAGTTTTTACTTTGTAGTGTGCTTATTGAGATAAGTAGGTTTAATTCCATTTCTAGAAATCTTTTTATAGGTTTATTATGCATTTTTTTGTTATGAAAAACTAATTATTTAGTCGATTTTTGTATAAAAAAATAGTCAAACCGACCACCCAAACCGAACCAATCCGTAGATGTTCAGTTCAGTTTGATTATCAAAAAATAAGAAAATCGAACCAAGTCGAACCAATTAATTTTGATTGGTTTAATTTTTTTCTCCAAGAACTGAACTGAACCGACCCGATTACACCCCTACCCTAGATCTCAGTCCAAGAATGAATTGCAACAAGTCCCACAAATAGCATGAGGGCAACCAACGATACACCCCAAACTGCGGAACGATGACATAAGCAGAATGATCCAATATGGATCCTAACCTTATTCACGTACCCCGAATCCTCATTATGATCCATCACGAACCTCGGCCCTTTGAGAAAACATCACAAGATCCAGCATAAATAATATAATTCATATCCCATTATTTATTGCGTGCCAAGTGCTCTAGTTGATCATGTATCTTGACACTTAGCTGCCTCATTTAAGTACCAAGCTGGAGACAACTGTTCTAGACCAGGTTTTGGGCCCATAAGAACTAGAGCAATATGAACCGCTAGATTGGCACCTAAATGAGTTGTGCGCATAGTGCATCTTGTCCACTAAACATGTTCCCTTGACAAGAAAGAAGAGACACCACTTCACTTGAAGAGAGGGTGCAGGTAATACGGAATAACGATTTTTTGTACCCTAAAGGTACAATGTACAATTCTCATTGAAATACTCAAATCCTCCACACATTTTACACGCTCATACGTCTATATATATTGAGGGTAAATAAAAAGGCAAAGATATGCTTAATTTCATTACACACTATCCTCTTTGTGCAATATACTGACTTGAACATCAGAATACTTTTTGTATGTACTTACCCCTCACTCTGCTACTGCTATTGCTACGCCTAAAAGGAGTCCACCACATTTTACCTTCTTAAGCAATTCTCAAAACCCAATTCTAAACAGCATCCAAATTTTCTTATAAATAGATTCAAAGGAAAAATTAAGTCTAAGGTCAAAGTTAAATTTAGAAATATTTTAGGCATAAAATATATTTATCATATAAAATACCTAATTTATTCTCCTAATTTTTGGTGAAGAAAAATATAAAGAAACTTATTGATGTACAATACCCTTTTTGAGCAGAAGTAACACAGGGATCACATTGTTACTTTTATACAAAATATAAAAATTCTCAGCCACTTATTCAAAATTTTGTGAAACTTTAATACCTAATATTTATGTGAAACTATTATTTCTCAAAATTCAATTATAGAATTTTTACAATTACAAGATAAATTATTACATGTTCTTCGAATATTATAAAAGTATGCTTTAAATTACCAAATAAAAAAGTATGTTTCAAAATAAATATTTATCATTCATTTTAAATTAATAATTTAAAATTTATATAAATTTATTTAAAATTAATAATAATAACATTTTATAAAATATGCATTTATTGTACTTTAAAAACATACAATCCCAAAAGCCAGTCAATTGAATTCAATAGCGAGTAGCAGCCTCATTTATTAAAGCAAATATAACTATCCGAAGATTCGAGCATGATTTTAATTATTTTTTGGTGATGCTCCATAACGCTCAAATGTCTCTACGCAACACTTTTTTATTGGTTAAAACTTGATGTTTAATGAGTCTTGTTTGTTTTCAAAGTATTAAAACAAAAAAAAAAAAGGCTTTTGCCCCGTTGTAAATAAAAAAAAAGCCTAAAATTTTTTTTACAAAAGCGCATAAACTTGACCGCTTTTAATATCACCGTCCTTTTTTTTTTTTTTTTGAAAGCTTGATTTAAGGTTTGTTTGAGAAAACTGAAAATAATAACTTATACTGATAATCGATTATTGTTATAATCAATTATAATTGATTTATTTTTATATTTGGATGCATTAGTTGTAAAGTGATTTTAAGTTAATATGATTCGTTTAAATGATATAAAAAAGAATTACTTTTATGTATTAAATTATTAAAATAGATATAAAATGATTAAAAAAATATTTAATTGAGGACAAAATAGTATTTACATATCAAAGTGTAAGAAATAATCTATAAGTTAAAATCATAAGTTTCAATATTCAATTTATGATTATTAGTTGTAAAAAATTTTTTTTACATTGAATTTTATGTAAATTTTTTTTAAAAAATAATATTTTTACCTAAACATAATAATTATTTCACAAAACAGTTTAATCCTCTAAAAATAATTGTTTGAAAAAAAATTAATCTTTCTCAAATATGCTCTATATCAAAGCAAATAGTACAATCAGGTTAAACTTTTATTACTTTCAAATATATTAAGACAAAAACAAAGATTACATAAAAGAAATAGCTTGTAGAGATAACTCATAAAGATACAAATGCTTTATACATCACTTCATTAAAGCTACCAATTCTTTAGGAAGATGCCAAAACTTTTTCTTCTGAGAGACTTCGTAAAAGCTACCCTTTCCTTATGGTCAGGGAGGTTTTCTGTGATGACTGGGACATCCATAAAATTATTAAACCATGAATGCAAGCCGGGGAATTTCTGAGCCAATAGGACCTTCACTACAATCATATTTTCAATCTCTACAAGAAATTTGGCAATCGACCCGAAAGCAATATCCACAATGTTAATAGTGTCTCCCCAAAGAATTTCTTTTGATCACCAAAACACTGACCCTCAACAACTCTGAGATGTTCCCATATCTTCTCTATGACCTTCTCCCCCTCTTCACCCCTACTGCTACCAAAGAGTGCCCTAATTGTAGGAATCTATAAAAATTGACCTCAATGTTATTGTTACTTTGAGTAAAGATAGGAATGACACATCATAGAAAGTTATGAGACAAAATCAAGGTAACCTAATTTAATTAAGTCAAAGGTCAACTAAACATGAATTGTATAAGGGCCTGTTTGGCATGCTGTATTAGGCCTGATAGGATAAGCTAATACAATACATTATGACTTTATCAGTTGTTTGGTGTAAACACTGTATTGTATAAGCTTATCCATTAAATCCCTCTTATACATTAAAATGATGGATAATTTAATCAAGCCTTGGGGGGTGGGATTAGGCCTGATTAGATTTTGATGTATAAGGTGTTATAAAGACTTTTTCATTATAATTTTAAACATTTCGATATTCTCAACAATTACGTATTAGGTTTTATACTATCAGGTCTTATACTATCAGATCTTATACTATCATATTTAATACTATCAGGCCTTATCCTATCCTTCGTACCAAACGGGCCCTAAGTGCAAGTGATCATAATCATGATGGAAAGGCTAGAAAAAAGCATATGATTGTATTTCTAAATGTACCATTCCATCTCTTCAACATATCTAACCCAAAACTGAGCTAGAGATCTTTCATAAGGATCACCAGGAACCAATGGATTTTGTGGCCATATCTCATCAATGTTTTCAAGAATGATCATGGACTCACATATGGGTTTTCCAGCATGAACGAGCACTGGGGTCTTCTTATGCACAAGGCTGTATTGAAGAAGTTGAAGACTCTTGTTGAAGCGGTCTTCCTCTATGTTCTCATGTGGTATACCCTTTAGCTTTAGGGTCCATTGAAAGAAAATTTCGCAGATCTATTAATCCCAAAAATTTATGATATATCAAAATATATAAAGAGTTTTAAGTTTAACTTGAAAAAATACTAATGAGAAAGTCATTGTTGAAACCTTTAAAAGTAATCTTGATGAGAGAGAGAGAGAGACTATTCCTATCTCACAATAGTCGCTAACGCGTCAGTATTAATGGGGCAACTGTATGTATTAGAGTGGCTAGGAATAGGAGTATCTCCCTATATATATAGAATAATTAAAATGAGTTAAACCTACTCATTATGCATGGTAAATCCATATACAGAACCTATAAAACAAAACCCACATTTGAGCAATGCTTTAATAATAATAGGCCTATTAACAATACTGATTACAATTTAGACTAAACAAAATGCTCTAATAATTTTGATATCTAATTAATATGAGTTTTATAAAATTATAATATGATTTATGCTGGTCTATAAAAAAAATTCTAACATTCTCTCACTTTGACGATATAAGTCATATTACATTATTTCAATAAGAAAATAATTCTTCAGATTAATCAAACAATATGTGGCCACAACATGATGTCAAAATCGAGTTAGCACTATCAACAATAAGTCCAAAATAAGATTACAAACATCTCAACAATGCAGAAAATCATACTCGAAGGGGTACTGATATCATACATGCAAGTTACCCATATCTCGGTGACCCAACAAAATGTGGTATATGAGTAACGGGAAAACACATCCAAAATTGTATGCCAATATGTGATCAAAGTGCATTTCCCAACAAAATGACCTTAAGCATCCACCCAAGATGCTTCTGAGATTTAACAAACATCTCAACACAATAATAAAATGAGACTGGGTCCAAAATATCTCCACAATATGCCATAATATGAACAAATAATACTGCACAAAAAATAATAATAATATTATTATATGACAATGACAATAATAACAAGATAATTGTTCAAGGTCTCGAGACATAATCACAAAATGAGGTCACAATTAAATTACAAAACAAACTCCCACTAACCCAAAATATCAAAAGACCTCACTATAGCCATATAGGTCACATGATTAGAGGTGACAAAACGGGTTCAACCTGCTGGGTTAACCCGCCAATCTGCCATTTTTTAGTGGATTGGGTTCAAGTTTTCAACTCATTTTCATTTTCCAACCCGCATAACCCACCTCGCATAACTCGCGGGTTAAGCGGGGCGGGGGCGAGTTAACTCGTTGGGTTGAATTTTTTTTTAAGTATTATAAATGAGTCTTTTTATTTGTATTTGTGGTATTTTTATGGGTATGATACTAATTTATTTTATTTCTTTATTATTTTAGTCTCTATAAATTATAAATTTTATTTTTTTAAATTTTTGTGGATTTTTTTTTGTTTTTTATACTTTTTTTTTAATTTTTTAGGTGGGTTAGGCTAGTTGACCCGCTAACCCGCTTACTTTTTTCTCATTTTCTCTTTTATACGGGTCAACCCGCCAACCTGCTAACCCATCTTAAAACGGGGTAGGTTGGTTCTTTCAACCTATTTTCCAAAATGAGCCAACCCGCCTCGTCCCACATTTTGGCGGGTTGGAGGCGGGGCGGGACGGGGCGGGTTGACCATTTTGCCACCTCTACACATGATCAACAAAACTTTGATAGTTAAACATTTGGTTAGGAGATATGTAACCATAAGTTATGTACGGAAATACTCGACATGAGTTTGAAACTCTCGAATATTCTCTCTAGCAAACATATACTTTGTGTCAAAAGTTTCGAGTGCTTAAAGTTTTTATTGATTTGAGATAAGCACATTACGACAGAGTTATCACAATAGATAATAAGATGCCTGAAAATACTCTTCATAATATAAAATTCAGTAATTAAATTTTTAATCATACTGCTTGACCTGTAGCCTCATAACAAGCTATATTTTCTGTCTCCATAATGGAAGTAACTGTAAGTGTCTGTTTAATATTCTTCCAAGAAACAATAACTACTCCCAATATAAGGATATATACCCTAATGTGGACTTGTGGTCACCTGGACAACCAATATAATCAAAATTAGAATAGTAAATCACCTCAAGGTGATCCAACCTCATATAAGTTGACATATGATCTTTAGTACCATTCAGATACCTCATAATTTGTTTTGTAGCCTACCAATTAACCACATTAGGTTTGCTCAAGTATCTCCCAAGTACATTAACAAAGAAAACAAATATCAGAACGTGTACAAACTTGAGCATACATAAGGCTGCTAACAGCAGAAGCATATGAGACCTTCTCCATTTTAGCAACATCTTTATCATTTTAAGGACACTGGGTATTAAAGAGTATTTCACCCTTTTAAATGGGTGTAGCACAAGGATTACAAGATTTCATATTAAATCTATTCAGAATCCTTTCAATATAAGTTTTTTGAGATAAGCCAAAATACCATGAGATCTGTCACGGTGAATCTCGATGCCCAGTACAAAAGAGGCATCACCAAGATCTTTTATATCAAAATACGCTGTCAACATTTGCTTAGTTTCATTCAGAAAATCAACATCATTACTAGCTAATAATTAATATATTATTAACATATAAAACAAGAGTGATGAATTTGCTCCCACTAAATTTCAAATAAATGCATTGGTTACAGTATTTTCTTTAAAGCCAAGAGAGTCAACAATATAATCAAATTTCAAGTACAAATCATTTTCAATAAAACTATCAGGTTGATCCATATACACATCTTCATACAAATTACCATTTAGGAAGGTAGTTTTAACATCCATTTGATGAAGCTCCAAATCAAAATGAGCAACCAATGTCATCACAACACGAAAAGAGTCTTTAGTGGAGACCGGTGAGAAAGTCTTCTTATAATCAATGTCTTCTTTCTGGTTATATCCCTTAGTAACAAGTCTGGCCTTATACCTCTCAATTTCACCTTTAGCATCATGTTTAGTCTTAAAGACCCATTTGTAACTAATAGTTTTACAACTAGTAGACAACTCTACCAATTTCCAAACATTATTCTTTCTTATAGAAGCCAAATCATCCTCCATAGCCACTAGTCATTGTGCACTATCAAGACTAACCATGACCTCTTGAAAGGAAATAATATCAAAATCCTCAATTGAATTAAACTCATGCTTTTGTAGATACACAACATAATCCCTGAATCTAGTAGACTCAGTGGATATAGGAACTCACTTAGATCTTCTTAATGGAGTCATAACAACATTTGGATTTTGTAAATTATTTTTGACTTATTGAGGGATATCGACATTATTAATAGGATCAATAACATCATCATTATGGATCAAAGGAGATGACATTATCCTTGGAAAGGGAATAATAAGAATAGGAACAACAACATGATCCTCTCTAAAATTAACAATACGCGGCTCTTGAGTTCCACCATGCTCTGAGTCCCCTTCAAAATAGACAGTCCAATCGGATTCAATAACTCTAGTAGTATGTAAAAAATAATAGAACTTAGAACCCCTTGAGCCAATATAATAACCAATGAAGAAACCACTAATGGTTTTAGGATCAAGCTTCTTTAAATGTGTATTATAAGGCCTCACCTCTGCCCTACAACCCCAAACATGGAAATGCCTCAAGGTAGGCCGTTTTCCTGTCATAAGCTCATATGAAGTCTTCAGCACAAATTTACTTGGCACATAATTCAATATATAAGCAACAGTCTTCAAGGCATCTCCCCACAAGAATTCTAGAAGAGTAGAATGACTAAGCATACATCTCACCATATCCAAAACAAAACAGTTTCACCTTTCTGCAACTTCATTTTGTTGCAGAGTGCCAAGCATGGTGTATTGTGCCAGGCGTGGCACGTTCACGATCACCATTCACACCATTATGCTTAGTCTTGGTCAACACAGAGAGGTCACAGACCCTTCTAGATGTGTCAATAGCCTTATAAAATTGGTTGACATTATCCGCTTCATGAAAACTCTCCTTAATGACTTTGTTTATGTTATACTTTATGGTCATGAAACGAACTTTATTTGAATGATCCCACCTTTCATATTTCACCTCAATCGTAGTGGAAAACATATCTATGGGCTTCAGGGTTCATCCACAACGAGAACAACATTAATAATAGAGATGGACAGAAAGAAACTAATTGACTCAACTCAGTCCTTATAATTGATCACACACAACTTTGTCAAAACATTTATTTTCATAAGCAAAACTGAATCAATATTTTCAAAGGAGATTTTCTTGTCAAGTATTTCAATGAACAAGATGAGTAACAACCATAATGGAGCTTCCCTATGCAATTGTAATCCTGCCTAAGGGTCCTGAGTTACTACACATGAGTAAACTCTCGTGGACATCAAAATCATGTCCCTAAAGGTAGTACCGAGAGGATACTGAGAACTCTAAGAACACAACTTTAATGCCTTTAACAAATAATCAAAAATTACATTAACAAATGCAAACCGATAGGGTAAGCGCATTACGAACATAATCCCTAATGTCACAAAATAATAATATTTTATCAACAAAATATCATCTTGCCACAATTAGTCCCGCGAAGGTGAGCTCACAATAATGCAAAGTGCCCAAAAAAATACCACTTAACAAATCATCAAGAATTACATTAATAAAGACAAATTGATAGGTTAAGCGTATTATCAACATAATTCTCAATGTCACATTATTAACAAAATATCAACAAATGACACCTAAACATAATTGGTTCCATGAAGGGGAGCTCACAATCATGCAAAGTGTCCTAAAATAGTACCACAATACTTAAAATAACAACTCTCATAATCAAATCGCATAAATAACAACAACATAAATAGTTTTTAAAACATTACATATTAATTTATGCATAAAATAACACTAAAAATTATTTCAGTGACCAAATAATATTAATTCTGAGAGTGCACAATATATATTATGCCCAGAAATATCACAATAATACACAAGAATTTCCAGAGGCAAAAGAGGAGAGTACCACATATTTTTAATAATTTTTATCTCTAAAAATTTTAGAATAAATAATAAATAGGCATGAAAAATAAATAAAATTCACCAAAAAATAAACCAGAGCGTGTGGAAAACAATGCAAAAAATGAAATTGAAAAATTAAATTTTTATAAATCACGCTCTCCTGCACTCTCTAAGACCGCGAGTGGGCGTGAGCGTTGGTATATCACCACCATATTCCTTACCTATTTAACTAAATTTGGGTCATTTGACTCGATTTTGACCTAGTTCATGGTGTGATGAGTTTTCTGTGATATCTCTCTCTCGTTTTACATCCGTTTGACACGATTCTTGCATCGTTGAATTCAAAATTTCAAGATCTACTAAACTTCTTGAAAAGGTTTTGAAAATTTCAAATGAAATTTCTGGGCTTTTGATCGAAAAAGTGAGTATGAAAACATGGGTTCAAACACGATATTTTAGGAATTTCTCCATCGTTTCTAAACAAAAATCAACGATTCTGTCATTAAACTCATAAAATTGAGATATATAAAACCCTAAGTCGATTTTCAGAATTAATTCACAAAATTTCTAAGTTGTTCGAACCCAATCCATTATGGTTTCATGGATTTTTTATTACGAAATTCTCATTATTTTCTCACCATTTGACACAATTCTTATGTCTATGAAAATGAAATTTAGAATCTTTTAATAACCCTAAATCAATTTTTTTTAATTGATCATCAAAAGAAAAAACGAATCATAAAATTTAAACGTTTTAGGATTCCATAAGTTTTAGCAAAATTCTTTGTGAATTCATAATATTATAATGCAATATATATTTTTAGACTCAAGATAACTTGATCTACAAAAGCTCTCACCCAATTTTTAAAAACATAAAATAATCATAAAAAAAATTTGAATTGAACATCACATACATTAAGATTTTGAGTTTTTTCAATTTTAAACCTCATACGTTTTTTAGTTAAAATAAAAAATTAATAGTTATAATTAGGATTAAAACTGTTCTGATACCAATTGAAAGAAAATTTCTCGGATCTATTAATCCCAAAAATTTATGACATACCAAAATATATAAAGAGTTTTATGATTACCTTAAAAAGATGCTAATGAGAAAGTCATTATTAAAACCCTTAAAAGCAATTTTGATGAGGGAGAGATACTATTCTTATCCCACAGTAGTCGCTCACGCGTCAATATCAATGAGTCAACTGTATGCACTAGAGTGGTTAAAAATAAAAGTTTCTCCTTATATATATAGAATAAATAAAATGTGTTAAACCTATCTAATATGATAATTTCATATACAACCCATAAAACAAAACTCATATATAAATAATGTTTTGATAACAATAGATCAATTAATAATATTAATCACAATTTAAATTTTTAATATCTAATTAATTTAAATTGTATAAAATTATAATATAATATATGCTAACTTATATAAAAAATTCAAACATCCATATCACCCTTAAAGTAAAGGGTCTGAACCAAAATCCATGTAGCTTCACCTGTGTCATCCTAGGTTGTGTTTTCCCATCGCTAGACTGCCTTTATGGAGTGATCCATGAAGTTATATGACTTGTTCAAGTTCAACGATCTCAAATTTTCAGAGATAAAATATCTATTTTGCTAATAAAGAGTTAGCCACTAGTCAGATCAGGTCGGACAAATGGAGCTTCCTTCATCCGGCCTCTTTGTTCCTTGTGGCATGTCCTTCAACAAGTTCAAATTTCAGAAATAAAATAAAATACTTTTTATTAGTAAAGACATAGTCAAATCCAACAAACATTATACGAAGCTTAGCTTTCAAGCATCGAATGACGTAAGCACTTATCCTAGCATTAGCAGGGTACTAAAAATTTGTGTACAAATCATTTCTTGATAATGATTCTTCAATGTAAAAAAAGAAAGTGTCACGATGTATGCTTAATTTGTTTTGTTTTAAGGAAAAGATTGTCTTTGGAACCAACAAATTTAATTTACGTTTAAAGACTAATAACAATATTTTATTAAAACAGTGTTAATATGGTGTTAATGTTAAAAAGCTTAGCAGTTATAATATAATTTATCATAGTTTTTCAGAACAAGATTTATTTTCTGTACGCTGACAGTATAGTGTAAAAAAATTCTAAAGATAATACCATCTGCCTTCGTAGATGAGTTTGAAGAATTTCTAAGTTTTAGTATTTAAAATTAGCATCCAAATTTTCTTATAAATAGATTCAAAGGAAAAATACAGTCCAAGGTCAAAATTAAATAATCAATATCTTAGGCATAAAATATATTTGTCATATAAAATACCTAATTTACACTCTCTTTATTCTTGGTGAAGAAAAATTTAAAGAAATTGATAGATGCATAATATCATTTTTGTACAGAAGTAACATAGAGATCACATCGTTACTTTTACACAAAATATAAAAATTCTCAGCCACTCATTCAAATTTTTGTGAAACTTCTATGCTTAATATTTATGTGAAACTATTATTTCTCAAAATTTAATTATAGAATTTGTACAATTACAACATAAATTGTTACATGCTCTTAAAATATTATTAAAGTATGCTTCAAATTTCAAGATAAAAAGTATGTTTCAAAATAAATATTTATCATTTATTTTAAATTAATTAGTATTTTGTAGTCGTATAATTCATGATATAAATTAAAAATATTAAAAAAATAAAAAAAATACTTAACTTAGAAATATAATATCTAAGATAACTTAGATGAATTTAATTAAATTATAATTAGTAGAGCATATAATGAGACTCACTCAAATTTATTTTTTTTATTTTCATTAATGGGGTATTTCCATGCTATGATAACCAGATTATGTCACTCATCTTAATAAATATTTTTTCATATAACTTTTCAATAAATAATTATTTTATATAATTTCATATAATTTTAATTTTTGATTCTATAATTTTTTTCTTTTAATATTAATTTTTATGTATTTATTCATTTGAATGTTTTATCTGCTTATTATTGTATACCAAGTTGGCCTCTAATATTAAATTATCTAATAAAATAATATTAGATGGATAAATATTACAATGACAAATAAAAAGAAAATCTAATAAAAATTGAAACAGATCAATAACAATATAATCAAATAATATTCAATGCACTCAAATATTTTAACATTTTATAACTTATACATTTTGTTTACATTATTTAAGTAAACTAAATAAAAAAACATATTAGTTAAATAAATCAATTGACATATAGCTTCTTAATTTTTTAATATTATTATCTTTCACAAATAAAATCTATTTCAATATGATATAAAACTATAACTTACCAATTATATATGCTACATCAATACTCTTATTGAGGTTAATTTCTTCTATTATTTGTACACAAATTATATAAAATATTGTAAACAATTAATCAAAACATAAATGAAACGTCAATATTATATGATATGAGTTTTCAATTACAGTTAAATGATCTTACTAAATAAATTTTATTATAAATTTAAACTTTTTAATTGATTTTATCATGTCTTATTGTAAAGTTTTTATTTTATATATGTAAATATTAATATATTTTTATTTAAAATTTCAATGTCAAGAAATATAAATATAAAATATTTAAATATTATATATTATAAATATTACATATATGAATGAATTTTTTTTAAAAAAATACTTAATAATTTCTTAATTTTCTATTAATAAATTATATTTAATTAATTTTATTATATTTTATGCAAAATTTTCACTGATATATATATTAAAGTTTACTAAATAATATAGAATAAAAATAATAAATAAAAAATATAATTAATTAATTTAATGTGATAGTATATATATAGTAAAAATGATATCAAATATTTTAAAAAATTGAGATTTTAAGATAAAAGTAATTAATAATGTAATTAATTAAAGATAAATGAGAATTTTTTAATTTTTTAAATATGAATATGAATTAATATATAAAGGTATATATGTCAATATAATTAATATATAATTATAAATTGTGAATGCTTATGTCTTGAAGCATGTCAAATGGTTTTTGATGATAACAAAGACCAAAGTAAAGATCAAGTGAAGTTCAAGTGCAAAAGAGAAGATCAAGCGCAAAAGGAAAAATCAAGATCAAAGAAAGAAGTCAAGAGGTTCATTTAGTAATAGGGCTTAGAACATTAATGTTAAATGCTCTCAAGATTTCTCAAATGGTTTTTCAATATATGATTTCAAAATAAATGGGAAATTTTAAAATTAAACATGGCTTTCAATAAAACTAGAAGCTCAATATTAAATCTAACACTCTTAAAAGGATTTATGTTTAATCAAGTATCTTGAGGTGTTAAAAATGACTTACAAGCTTTATTGGACTTGAAAAATGTGTTCAATGGCCAAAATAATCGATTACACAGCAAACAGAAAGCATGTAATCGATTACATGAACAATGTAATCGATTACAAAGCAAGTCGAGGTATGTAATCGATTACACAATATATGTAATCGATTACACAAAGCCCGAAAGGTAAGAACACGTTCGACGAGTCATGTAATCGATTACATGGATATTGTAATCGATTACACAAGAAGTCAAAGTCATGTAATCGATTACATGGGCATTGTAATCGATTACAAAGCAAAGTCAGAAGCCATGTAATCGATTACACAAAGAATGTAATCGATTACATAGAGCCCAGAAAGTCAAGAACACGTTGGAACAACAATGTAATCGATTACAAAAGTTATGTAATCGATTACACGCATCCTGACAACGTCAAACGACTATTTTTAATGCATTAAATGCATGCCCAAACCACCCCAACGGCTCTATTAATTGAGAAACTTATAAATACCAAAGTTGGGTCTTTATTTGAGGTTGACCTTGAACCAAAAACTGATTATCAATACGTCCAAACTTGAATCAATCCTCAAATCATTTTCTTGCTCTGTTTTCTGTCAAAAACGTGAAAAATCTTTGAGAGCATATTAGAGCTTCAATTTGTATTCATCTCGCTCTATTGAGAGCTTCATTCTATCTATTCAAGTGCTTTGTAAAGAGGGTGAGGTATCCTCTAGTGAAAAAGGGTGAGGTATCCCTTGTTGAGAAGAAGGTGAGGTATCCTTCATTTTTGTAAAGAGGGTGAGGTATCCTCTAGTGAAAAAGGGTGAGGTATCCCTTGTTGAGAAGAAGGTGAGGTATCCTTCAAAGGTGTAAGAGGGTGAGGCATCCCTCAAAGGTTGTATAGGGTGAGGCATCCCTGTATTGAGGCTCAAAGCACAAGGGTGAGGTATCCCAAGGTGTTGGTAAGTGCTCCAATCTGTAAAGGTTTTCAAGCACCCGTTTAAGCTTGAAGTTTAGTGGAAAATCTCAAGTGGTTCGCTTGGGGACTGGACGTAGGTCACAAGGGGTAGCTGAATCAGGATAAATCATTGTGTTTGATTCTCTCTTCCCTACACTCTTTAAATTCAGTATTTGGTAGAATATATTTATTTATTGCATATGTTGATGTTTTGATTGTTACAACTTGATATCTAGCTTATTCACTTAGTTCATCATATATCCCAAGTTGTATTTGAGTAATCCTCAATAGTTGTACATTTATTAGACTTATTCCGCTGCATTTATTAATTGAGTTATTCAAAATGCATAATTTGTCAAAGTTGCTTTAAAACTAGTCATCACCCAATTCACCCCCCCTCTTGGGTAATGGTTGCCATGGCTAACAAGTGGTATCAGAGCTTCGTGCTCTGGTAAAAGCTTAACAGCTTGGAGTTAAAGATCTTTGTTTGTTTGGCAACCATTACAAGCTTTTCAAAATGAATGATTTTGAAATTAATAAACCACCATTCTTTGATGGTGCGAATTTCGTTTATTGGAAAGCTAGAATAGAAATTTATATGCAATCTATTGATATTGATTTGTGGGATATTATGCTTGATGGATTTACATGCAAATCAAAACAAACTTGGAATGACTATGATAAGAAATGCTTTTCATTGAATATTAGAGCAATGCAAATATTGAGAAGTGGTTTAAATGATGATGCTTATGCTAAAATTAAGAGTTGCTCTAGTGCTAAAGATATATGGAATGCTCTTGATTCTATTTATCTTGCTAATGATGATTTTGTACATAAAGTTGTATATAGAGAGCAAGAAGAGCAAAAGTCTTTAAAGGAAGACAATGTTGAAAAATGTCCTCAAGAACATGTTCAAAGCAAGAAAATGAGTTCAATGCCTCTTAGTGATGATGGTGCTCAATTTGAAGAAGAGGCAAAGTAAAATAAAATTGAGAAGGAAGATATTCTCAAATTCTTGATGGACAACAATGAGGAAGATGGTGATTCCCTTGAAGAGTCATTAGTGCAAGAAATTGTGACAACCTCCCACTTGACTCCAAAGAACCTTGAGGTAAATAATGCCTATCTTGATTATGGTCCTTCCTATGATAAGCTACAATGTGCATATGATGAATTGTATGATGGCTTGTTGAATTTAGAAAAGAAAAATTTATCTTGTTTGGAAAACATTTTCTTCATCGAAACTGAAATTGAGATTCTGAAAAATGATTATGCTTTTCTTGATGAGGAAATGCCTTTGAAATGTGAAACCTCAACTTCTTGTGAAAAATGCATTAATTTAGAAAATCAAGTTGAGAACTTATATTGCGAATTTGCCAAGGCTAATGATTTTAATTGCTTACATCCTATGCTTGTTAATGAGAATAAAATTAATGTTATTCCACATGAAAATTCAAGCAAGGCTTATGGCAAAAATAGTTTAGAATGTAATAACAACCAAAGGCTCAAGTTTTTCAAAAATGATCTTCAAAGGACCAAGCCATCATTGAATTCACTTGTTTGTAATTTTTGTGGTCATCTAGGACATATTTTTCATTTGTGCAATTATAGAAGAAATTTTTATATGAGAAATAATATGGTATGGGTTCCTAAAGACCTTAAATGCCCTAATACTAACGTTCAAGGACCCAAGATGAAGTGGGTACCAAAAAGTCCTCCTAGTGTTTCAATTATGCGTAAAAACTTCTCAAAAGGATGGACAAATTGGTCAAGTAAAGAAGGAATCATCAAAGGAAATACTTCCAAAGCCCATTGGTAGATGTTTTGATCAAAGAAGGAAGATGACTTCAACCAAAGCTTCTCAAGTACAAAATGTGGAACTTGCAAAGTTCAAAACACCAAAAGAGAAGCAATGGGTAAGGAAAGGAGTTTCCTTGATCACTAAGGCTAAGGTATCAAAAGTTTCTACCTCTTATGCACATTCACTTGTAAAGTCAATGAATTTGAGGTATATTCCTTGTAGGCCTTATGTGATTAATTGAATCATGCGTACTTGGTAAAATTTGAATATTATATATAGCACATGATTATATTATTGTTACACCCTTGACTCACTACCTTGCATATCTCTTGATAATAAGGTATTCTATGACTATGGATGCTTTCTATGTTTTAAATTTTCTATACATTTCTACTTGTGATAATATGCTAGATAAGTTCACTTCTTGTTTGAAGTAGCACATTTGATAAAAATATCTTAGAACTTGGCATATTGGATAAATCATAACTCTTGCTTTGCATAAAGTTATAATTTTCTGCATCATTTGTAGTTTTTGCATAAACATGAGTTTTGGATCAAGAACTGGTCAATTTTTATGCTTACATGATGTTTGGAATTGTTTTGGAAAGTTTTGGAATTAATTTGAAAGCTTTGAGTTCGACCACTTACTTGTTTGAAGTGCAAAAAATCGAATTCAAGAAGCTTGTAATCGATTACAAGACCTCTATGTCGATTATGCAGGCTCTAAGCGTTCCAAGCAAAGTCGAGAGCGTGTAATCGATTACACATACTATGTAATCGATTACAACGCTTTCGAACTCATGTAATCGATTACACCAACCCCGTAATCGATTACAAGGTTCCCAGAAAGTTGGTAATCGATTACACCAAACATGTAATCGATTACATGGATTCTAGAGGGCTGGTAATCGATTACACACATATTGTAATCGATTACACAGGCTTTAAAAATGGTTTTCAGTGCTAAAATGATCATTTTTACTTAAGATTGTCTATATATCATGAATGTATGCATATTATTGGCTATGAGCTTAATGGTAATTGATTGTTTACATTTGCTATGCTCAAATTACATACTATGAAAAATTTGATATCTATAAAAGCATAATGAATTAATGATCAATGACTAACCCCTATGGATCCAAAATTGGTGGATACCAAAGAAATTTCTTTGAATTGTGTTGTAGGGTGACCATTAGTTCAAGCATGCAAATGAAGTAAAAAACAACCGTGCTACTTGAGGTTGGGAAAACTTAAAATGGTCCAAGTTCTCCAAAAGTGATGAAAAACATAAAAAGAAAGACATGGAGAACCACAATATTCTCAATGGGCCTTGAGGCATAGAAGTTGGAGTCACCTACAAAAACTCAAAGAGTATACTTTTGTCATCAAATATTGAAGTGTCAAGCATATGTGGATAAATGAGAAATGTTGAAGGAAGAGGAACATGAGGAGACTTTCTTCAAGTGCAATGGAATGAAATACTCAATGGAAGAAAGTACAAACTCAAAGGACCTATAAATGAAGATCATTCTAAAGAAGCATCACTCTCTCAATAAGTATCTCTATCCCTAAGCTATTGTGGTATTATATATGGTATAAATTGTATGATACTTGTTGATAAATTGATCTTAAATGATTAGATGCTTTCTTTACATGAGAAGTATGCTTAACATTGACAAAGTGCTTAATTGGATATTAACTTGCTAATTTTGTCATTGCATATAGGGTGGATGATATTAGTTCTATACATGTTTTAATCCCTATAGCATATTTCATCAAGGTCAATGTTTGATACATATATGATTCTCTTAATCTATGGTTCTTAGTGGTATAAACTTATGAGAATCATGCTCTTGTTTTGAAAAGAATTTCTAGTTTGATTAATTTAAAAAAAAAAAAAAGGAGATGCTTTTCAAGATTCATATCCTTGAGAATTTTTTGAACTTGTCTTAAGATTTAAAAAGTATTATCATCTCCTAATTATCTTGAAAATTTGGAAATCATTCGATTTGTCCTAAATGATTTATACTCTGATATTGATCCTGCTGGGCTGATATAAAAATCTAAATGCTTATGTCTTCTTTTTGATAATGCCAACGGGGGAGAAGATTAGTTGTGAAATATATTGCATATGTATTATGTATTGCATGTGTACGGGGGAGTTTTGCACTTTCAAATAATCTATCTCATGCATACATTACGGGAGAGTATTGCACTTAATTATCTGATAATCTTAAATGCATATATTTCTCATTCTGCTGAATGTTTAGTTTGTCATCATCAAAGAGGGGGAGAATGTGAATGCTTATGTCTTGAAGCATGTCAAATGGTTTTTTATGATAACAAAGACCAAAGTAAAGATCAAGTGAAGTTCAAGTGCAAAAGAGAAGATCAAGCGCAAAAGGAAAAATCAAGATCAAAGAAAGAAGTCAAGAGGTTCATTTAGTAATAGGGCTTAGAACATTAATGTTAAATGCTCTCAAGATTTCTCAAATGGTTTTTCAATATATGATTTCAAAATAAATGGGAAATTTCAAAATTAAACATGGCTTTCAATAAAACTAGAAGCTCAATCTTAAATCTAACACTCTTAAAAGGATTTATGTTTAATCAAGTATCTTGAGATGTTAAAAATGACTTACAAGCTTTATTGGACTTGAAAAATGTGTTCAATGGCCAAAATAATCGATTACACAAAGAAAAAGCATGTAATCGATTACATGAACAATGTAATCGATTATAAGCAAGTCGAGGTTATGTAATCGATTACACAATATATGTAATCGATTACACAAAGCCCGAAAAGGTAAGAACACGTTCGACGAGTCATGTAATCGATTACATGGATATTGTAATCGATTACACAGCAAGTTAGAAGTCATGTAATCGATTACATGGGCATTGTAATCAATTACAAGCAAAGTCAGAAGCCATGTAATCGATTACACAAAGAATGTAATCGATTACATAGAGCCCAGAAAGTCAAGAACACGTTGGAACAACAATGTAATCGATTACAAAAGTTATGTAATCGATTACACGCATCCTGACAACGTCCAACGGCTATTTTTAATGCATTAAATGCATGCCCAAACCACCCCAACGGCTCTATTAATTGAGAAACTTATAAATACCAAAGTTGGGTCTTTATTTGAGGTTGACCTTGAACCAAAAACGATTATCAATACGTCCAAACTTGAATCAATCCTCAAATCATTTTCTTGCTCTGTTTTTCAAAAAACGTGAAAAATCTTTGAGAGCATATTAGAGCTTCAATTTGTATTCATCTCATTCTATTGAGAGCTTCATTCTATCTATTCAAGTGCTTTGTAAAGAGGGTGAGGTATCCCTCTAGTGAAAAATGGTGAGGTATCCCTTGTTGAGAAGAAGGTGAGGTATCCTTCATTTTTGTAAAGAGGGTGAGGTATCCCTCTAGTGAAAAAGGGTGAGGTATCCCTTGTTGAGAAGAAGGTGAGGTATCCTTCGAAGGTGTAAGAGGGTGAGGCATCCCTCAAAGGTTGTATAGGGTGAGGCATCCCTGTATTGAGGCTCAAAGCACAAGGGTGAGGTATCCCAAGGTGTTGGTGAGTGCTCCAATCTGTAAAGGTTTTCAAGCACCCGTTCAAGCTTGAAGTTTAGTGGAAAATCTCAAGTGGTTCGCTTGGGAATTGGGACGTAGGTCACAAGGGGTGGTGAACCAGGATAAATCATTGTGTTTGATTCTCTCTTCCCTACACTCTTTAAATTCAATTTGGTAGAATATATTTATTTATTGCATATGTTGATGTTTTGATTGTTACAACTTGATATCTAGCTTATTCACTTAGTTCATCATATATCCCAAGTTGTATTTGAGTAATCCTCAATAGTTGTACATTTATTAGACTTATTCCGCTGCATTTATTAATTGAGTTATTCAAAATGCATAATTTGTCAAAATTACTTTAAAACTAGTCATCACCCAATTCACCCCACCTTTTGAGTAATGGTTGCCATGGCTAACATAAATTTTTATATTTATATGTGTAAATAATAAGTTTAATTTATATCTGAGGATACATGTATATGTTTTTTAAATTATAACATGAGATATATTATATGACAATTATTAAAATATATTTATCATATGACAATTTTTTAAATATGTTATTTTATATTAAAATAACATATTAAAAATAAAAATATATATATTCTCTTTTTATATTATATATGATGATTTAAAATTATATAAATTTATTTAAATTTAATCATAATAATACTTTATCAAATATGTATTTATTCTGCTTTAAAAACATTCTTTTCCAAAAGCCAGACAATTGAATTTAATAGTGAGTAGCAGCCTCATTTATTAAAGCAAATACAACTATCCGAAGATTCGAGCATGATTTTAATATTTTTTTGGTGATGCTACATAACGCTCAAATGTCTCAAAGCAACACTTTTTTATTGTTAAAACTTGATGTTTAATGAGTCATGTTTCTTTTCAAAGTATTAAAAAAAATAAAATACAAGAGCACATAAACTCGACCGCTTTTAATAGCGCCATCTTTTTTTTTCGAAAGCTTGATTTAATATCAAAGCAAATTGTACAATCAGCTTAAACTTTTATTACTTTCAAATAAATTAAGACAAAAAAAAACATTGGTAACATAAAGGAAATAGCATATAGAGATGACTCATAAAGATACAAATGCTTTACACGTCACTTTATTAAAGCTATCAATTTCTTAGGAAGATGCCAAAATCTTTTATCTGATAGACTTCAAAAAAGCTACATTTTTCTTATGGTCAGGGGTGTTTTCTGTGATGACAGGGACATTCATGAAATTATTGAACCATGAAAGCAAGCGGGGGAATTTCTCAGCTTCTAGGATCTTCACTTCAATTATATCTTCAATCTCTCCAAGAAATATGCCAATCGACCCAAGAGCAATATCCACAATGTTAATAGTGTCTCCCCCAAAGAATTTCTTTTGATCACCAAAGCACTGATCCTCAACAACTCTGAGATGTTCCCATATCTTCTCTATGAGCTTCTCCTGCTCTTCACCCCTACTGCTATTGAAGAGTGCCACAACTGCAGGAACCTATAAAAATTGACCCCAATGTTATTGTTACTTTGAATAAAGATAGGAACGACAGATAATAGAAAATTATGAGACAAAGTCAAGGTACACTAAATTAATTAACTCAAAGGTAAACTGAACATAAATTGTATAAGTGTAAGTGATCATAATCATGATGGAAAGGCTAGAAAATTTAAAAGCATATGATTGAATTTCTAAATGTACCATACCATGTCTTCAACATATCTAACCCAAAATCGAGCCAGAGCTCTTTCGTAGGGATCACCAGGAACCAATGGATTTTGTGGCCATATCTCATCAATGTATTCAACAATGATCATGGACTCACATATGGGTTTTCCAGCATGAACGAGCACTGGGGTCTTCTTGTGCACAGGGTTGTATTGAAGAAGTTGAGGACTCTTGTTGAAGCGGTCTTCCTCTATGTTCTCATATGGTATACCCTTTAGCTTTAGGGTCCATACCGCCCTCAAAGTAAAGCAACTGTACCAAAATCCATGTAACTTCACCTCTGCCATCCTAACTTGTGTGTTCCTAAGCCAACACTAGTCTGTCTTTATAGAGTTATCCATGGAGTCATGTGGCTTGCTCTACAAGCTGAAATTTCAGAAGTAAAATATCTATTGCTAATAAATATAATATGTATATTTTAACGTATATAAAATATTTCCTAATAGGAAATATAGAAGCAAAGGGAAAGTTTTACACATTTTGCTTGCCTCACATTTTGTCTTTCTGCTTTCCAGCATCGAATGACGCAAGCACTAATCCTAGCATGAGCACGGTAAAAATTTGTGTAGAAAACTAGAAATCATGTGCTGATAATTATTCATTAACGTAAAAATGAAAAGGATTTTATTATGCAATATTTGTTAAAGAAGTCGAAATAAAATATTTTAAATAAAAATAAAATCAATAATTCATTTTTTTAATTTTTAATATATTTAATATCTTATTTTTATATAAAAAATTTATTTTAACTTTTTTAATAAATACTCTTCAATAAAACCTAAAAGAAAAAAAAGGAAAATGAAAAAGTGTTACGGGGTATGCTTAATTTATTTTGCTTTTAGGAATAAATTGTCTTGGGAACCAACTAATTTAATTGACATTTAGAGACTAATAACAAGATTTCATTAAATAAGTCTACATTTTTACTGTAAATAATACATACACTTTTTTTAAAATATTATTTAATATTATTTATTATATTTTTATTTTTATTTTCTCTCTCTTAATTACACATCTTTTTATTTATTATACTTAACTTTTTTTTTTTTTTCAAATACACATCTTTAAAATAGGTGTGCACGATACCTCATCTTTTTCCTTTATTAAAACAGTATTAATGTGGTGGTACTGTTAAAAAGCTTAGCTATTATAATATAATTTATAACAATAATATTTTTATCATAAATAATATATACATCTTTTTTATATTATTTTTAATACTATTTATTATATTTATTTTTTTATCACTTTTTTTACTTAATTACATTCACTTAAAAAAGTATAAAAAATAATATTTCATATAAAATGATGTAAGAGAATTATTTTTGTATAACTTATCATAATCTTCTAGAACAAAATTTATTTCTACACGTTGACAGTACAGCGTAAATATTAAATTCTAAAGATAATCCCATCTGCCTTTCTGGATAAGTTTGAAGAATTACTATTTTCTTTTTTTGATAAACGATTAATTTCTAAGTTTTAGTATTTAAAAACTCATATGATGCAACTTTATTAGCATCCAATTTTTCTTTTGTTAAATTATTGGCATTCACTTTTGATTAGGTGACGTAAGTGCTTGCATCACTAACCACTAAATACATGTACGTATATTCTTCATTTTTCAATTTTTTCCTTTCTTTTTGACATTCGGATAAGCAAATATCTCCGATAGGAAGTAGAAAGAATCTTTTTTGATAAGGATAATGCTAAATATCGCGAATTCAAATTCGTGAAACGTCACACGAATTCTTAAATTTAGAACAATTATCATGCGTTTTATTAGTTTAATATTTATTTTAATTTTTTTAAAAAAATATTTATTTACTGATATGTATTTTACTTTCGTAAACAGTTTACGAAAATCATTTCGTTTAAAATAGCAATGCTCTTTTGATAAACATTTGCCTACATAAACACTTCACTCAAGAGTTAGGATTTCTCAGCCGCATCATAACTGAGACTGTTTAGTCTCATTAATGGTCTCAAATAACCCTAATTTTTTTTATTAAAAAAACATTCCACTCAAAATTTCACTAAAATGTGAGTTTTGAATTTTGTGTAGATACGTGAGAATTTTAAAAAAATTATTGATAACTTTTACTATAGTTTTACTATTAAAATTAAGATTTTTCTTAATGAATATTTTAAAAATATTTGTTAAGAAATAAAAATTTAATATATTAAAAAATGAAAAAAATTATTATTTTAAATTTCTTAAAAACACTTGTTAACAAAATTTTAAAAGCAATTCATGATCTCATTTTTATTCCCATTCCTAACTGACCTTGGAGTGCATTTTGTCCACTTTTGACTAAGGAAGTATCATATAAATACGGGATAAACAAGACATCCATACTTGAATAAGACAAATTTTAAAAATTATAAAATATGATATGATTAAGATATAACATATAAAATTAATATAATATTAACATAAAAATATAAATTCTAAATCAAAATAAAAATATCAATGTTTCATAAATTAGATATAATCATTACAGATATAATAAAATATTATTATTTATTTAATTATTGTAATATTTCACTTATATTGATAAAAAATTCAAAAATTAATTAAAAAATATAAATTATAAATATCTAAAAATATCAGATATGACATATATCAGATATTTTAAAGTATCCTGCATCATATTATTCAGCATACAATTACCAAGCAAAACATCTCTTGGTCAAGGGACAGCTGTCAGCTACCAACTTTGAACGCATGCTTTGACATTCATACTAAATTGCAAAATGCCAACAATTAGCAAAACTTTAATTAGCACAAAAACAAAGCAAAAATTTAAGTGCCGGGACATTCTCTTTCCCATGCACGTTGTACCAGAGTGAAAAATAAACTTTTTTAAAGTCATATTGATTAGTATTAATAAATAATAAAATAATAATAAAAAATTGATATTATTGTTACAAAGGCTATTGATGATCTTATTGCTACTGTACTTGAATGCATGATTGTATGTAGCAGGATGTTTAGCGACTAACCATTGCATAATTTAAATTTGAGTTTTGTAGAGTGTCTCAATATATTTGTTAAAGAATTAAAAAAAAAAGTATTAAATAAAAAATACAACTTTCTAAATTCTCAATATATTAAATGATATACTTTTTATTTAATATTTTTTATTTTTAATTATTTAATAAGTGTTCTTAAAACACTTGTTAAAAAACTTTTTAAATTTACTGAAGAACATTTCTAAGGTACCTAACTTTTTTAGGGTATAATACCAATCATGTATTTCATTGATTATTAATAATTTTTAATAGAATTTTAAACATTATTATGAAATCAACGTTGGATAAATATTTGATAATTTATTTTTATCTATTAGAATATTATAGAAATTTCATAATCAAAATTCAGAGTCACTAATTTAGAGTTTGGGTATGAAAAGACAATTTTAGTAGGCAGCGTTTATGTGGGGACAATTGATATATCAAATATGTAATTCATTGAATCAATATAGCAATTTCGTAGTACAAAAAATGAAGGAGGATGAGAAAAAGTACCAGCTTTTTTTTTTTTTCTTTTTTGGCCAGTAAGTAGCAGTTTTCCAAATGCGTTCATTGAGTGAGCCGGTCTATAAGCTACGTAGTGGTACTAACACTTTTTTTTTAAAATTCTATCTATGCTTGCGAGTAAGATATTCTATTGCAAAAAACCTCTTTTAAAATGATATTGTATTTAAAGTAAACAAATAAAAATATATTTATTTTTAATTTAATATAAATTAAATCATAATTTTAATTTATTAAAATTTAATAATAAATATACTTTTATTTATTCATTTTAAAAACAAATTTATTTTAAAAGAACTGTATTTCATTCTATTATACTTTAACTTTTTTTTTTAAAAAAAAACACGATTGGAAAATTTTAAAATTATCAACATGACAACGTATGCATTGCTATAAATATACAAAGTTATAAGCAGGTGCTAAACACAAAGTAGTAACATTATTTCAATCTAGAACTACATGCACTAAGCAATCAAATTAACCATGTTATTTAGTTATTCTTTGTTGTATCACTGCTAAAGACAAGCAAGAATAAGGTATGGTACAGGGAGGGGAAGGGGAAGGGGGGAGCTGGAAACTTGTGAATTCTCAGATTTTTGTATGTACTTCATTTGGACTGCCTAGGGACTGTGTTAACAAGTAATAGAAATCTTGCTTAGTAATTCTAATAGAAATTAATTTCATCAGGATATAGAGATAAATAGCCATACGGCTTTGAGGTCACGGCAAAATTGGTGGAATCTACATTCCTAAATTGTTATAGCATTATGCTGGAAGTGTGCAGAGGCAAAACATCCTCCTAAACATAACCATTAGGCTTCGGTCCTCTTGCATTCCTTTTCCTACTGTCCGCATCATAATGTAATAAGGCAGCATCCAGAGACTGCATCAAAATATTTGTCCTTGTCTTTTAATCCTCCATAAGATGCAACAAAAACTAAGGATATCATAAAAATAAAGACAATAAGCAACCAAGGCATAACCCATTCACTAAATTTGATTGAACAAGAACATTAACCCACTGGCCGCAAAACAACCATAATAGTGCCGAAAACAAAAGTTGAGTAGAGGCGATGGGTGGATAATTAAAGATTTTATTTTTTATTTTTTTTTTGGGGGGGGGTGTGGGAGGAGAACCAGAGACAGATCTGAAGCTGTGAAGCAGCTTAACTAACGAAGCCTTCTGAAAGAGAATATAAAGAAAATGAATGTGATAAGTGAGAGAAAATGTAATCAATAATACGAACAGTACTGTAAAAATTGATGTGAGAGAAGAATAGTACGATAAAATCATGGTTGTAAAGAAAATGAAAAATCATGAAGTACTGAAATCTAATGATCAATGCTATGTCTCCACTACACACAATTTCATCAGTCACATCACACAGAAAGCGAGGTAACAGGTGGGGACAAGTGGAAGCCAAATAAGATTTACAAAAAAAAGAAAAACATAGTATGCCAAAGTCAAAGTGATAAAATACATGGGTTGACTATGTTGATCAATTGATGCCAGTGGTGCATGGGCTTTGTCACAACCAAATTTTCAATAAAAGCCATTTAGAGCAATGTCTTCTAAAGGTTTCACCTAAAATTTTCTCAGGTCTTCCTCGTAGATCCACTTTTGTCACAAACCAAAATTTCAATAACATTTACTGATATTTTATTCAGACTATCTTTCATTTTATCAACTTCTCACTTATGCCTATAATATCTTTTTCTCACATAACCAAATCACCTTAAAAGGAACTAAGGAAAATTGAGGTAAGTATCACAATATGTTGTTAAGAAGAACTAATCGTCTTAACACAAATACAATAAACTATAAAAAATTTATTTTAAAATAAGTGATTTTATCAATGTAACCAACTCCACTTAAATTTAAATAACTTTTTTTTATGATTTATGATAGAATACAATGACGTCATTTAATTCATGTAACTAGTCACATTTAATGAGAAGGAGTTTTATTGTTGTTGTAGGTGGTTTTATCAATATAAAAAAGAGACCTATATATGGATTCATCAATCTGGAAGTGGTTTCTGTTTATGTTAAATTCACGTCTGAAAGGGAAGCAATTCTAACTAAGTTTATCAACAATATATAATTATATATTAAGAGGCACTCAGCACACAAGAGTCAAATCACAAGTAAACTTCCCATTAGAGTACATCTACTGCAAAGATAAATGCTAGTTGCAAATGCATACAGCTACCTATGTTCAGGATAATGTCTGTTTATGCAAATTAAAGCAAATCAGGAGTTTAAGTGGACTTTTGGACACATTAGAATGTCAACATTGTCAAGGCTTTAAGCAAAGTCAATGGCTAAGTGTGTGTTTGGGATAACTGTAAAAATTTGATTATGCTTAGTAATCGATTATTGTATAAAAGCTTTTTGTTATAATCGATTATAATTGATTCATTTTTATATTTGGATGCATTAGCTGTAAAGCGATTTTACGTTAATCTAATTCGTTTGGATAATATAAAAAAGAATCGCTTTTATGTATTAAATTACTAAAATAGGTATAGAATGATTAAAAAAATTATTTGACTGAGGACAAAATGATATTTACATATCAAAATGTAAGGAATAATCTATAAGCTAAAATTATAAGCTTCAATCTTCAAAGATTATAAAAATCGACTTTTAAAAAGCTTTTATTTTACATTGAATTTTGTGTAAAAGCTGAAACTAATTTTACCAAACATGATTAAACACTATTCAAACAACTTTTTTCTCAAAAAAAACTGTTGAGAATCCTATCCAAACATGCACTAAGTGGAATAAGAGTGTATCAAGAATAGGACAAGGATTAGTGTTTGGTAAAAGTTGAAAGGAATGGAAAAGGGGAAAAGAAAGGAGAGAGAGAAAGCAATATCAGTAACCTTGATCACTCTAAATTACACCAAGATTGAGGAATTGTGAAATTTCATACAATTGAAAATGGTATGATAAAATAAGGAACTGAGCCCAAAATTATATATATGATCAATTAGGAGAAATTTCATAAAGTATTGTAAACCCTTTGTGTTTTATAAGCAAAACTAAATTGTCACTCTAACAAAAATAAAATGCATGGTAGAGGGAGTTTAGAAGGATGAAAGCAAACCAAAAAATATATATAAATTCAGATTTATTGAGAATAAAGTTTTTGAAAGTAATTCATGATAAACTGGCCATGTGAAAGGTAGAGATACCTTGGCCATGCTGCGAAACAGAGAAAATAGTGTTTCATACAATGCTATGACAAAAGCAATAATGCACAAGACACTAAAAATATTCGAAAGCGATAGGTATGGAGAACATGTTGAAGGACAATGACTGATCCAAAGCAGTTTGAACACATTTAATCTCACTTGAGTGAATATGGGTCTGTTTGGAAATTTAAATACACACAAAAAAATGAAAATTTTAACCAGTAAAAATATTTTAATGGTGTTTGTTAATACTTAGTGTATGTTTGGATTGCCGTTCACATTCTAAACGTAAGTTCATTATTGCCTGGAGTGCTCTTTCGTTTGGCAATTTCAATTTACGTTTGCTGTAAAACACTTTTGAGCTGTAACATACTTTTTCACAAAAGCAAGATTTTCTTGCTTTTGTGTTGAAATCTCTCACAAAAGTTTGATCAAAACTCACTTTTCACATAAAAATTCTCAAACATAAATCACGTTACTATAAATTCATTTTAAACTAAACTTAAGTTTGTAAATATACTTTCAACTAAATTTAAGTTTATCAATTATAATCCAAACACACACTTAATACCTAACAAAGGACTTTGTGACAAAAAAGGAAAAAAAAAAATCTGCACGAGGGGTCAGTGAATGCTTAAAACAATGACTAATAGTTTCCTTTGATACCCCTTTTTTTTGGTTTAAAATGATAATAGTTTCCTTAAAAACTTATTCCTTGTCTCCATTTTACTTCCTTTATTTACGAGGGAGGATATGCAGCAGTTTAGGAAGATCACGTACAAAGAAATGAAACACTGTCAAATGAGTATGGTATGCTTACCTGCTGCATAGGATGGACAACAAGGGAAACCTGGTGCCGCAGGTCTGACTGTGCAGATACCTTTATTTCCTGGGAATCAACAAACAAAAATAGAAACACTTCAATAATAATCACTACAAATAAAGCCAATATAGGTATCCATGTAATGACAGAATAAAGGCAAAGATATCACATATCAGTGCAGTGAGGAATACTAGTAGAGGCTTTGGCTAAATATATACCTCAAGTTTAGAATATATTTGTGACATGGCATCCGTCAGCCTTCTGGTCTGCATTTATTTGCCAAGTGAACAAGACACTAGACATAATAAAATGCAATTCAGAAAGATTTCTTGATGAATCACTATATAAATATATCTACAATGTAATGCATGTAAGATCCACATTGCCACCAATGGCATATAGCAGGAAAACTCCTCTCAACTCATCCAATGTACACTAAACTAATTAGCTCAAAGGTAAATTGAACATGAATTGTGTAAGTGCAAGTGATCATGATCATGATGGAAAGGCTAGAAAAAATGCATATGATTGAGTTTCTAAATGTACCATGTCGTCAGCATACCTAACCCGAAACCGAGCCAGAGCTCTCTCACAGGGATCAGCAGGAACCAATGGATTCTGTGGCCATATCTCATCAATATATTCAACAATGATCATGGACTCACATATGGGTTTTCCAGCATGAACGAGCACTGGAGTCCTCTTGTGCACAGGGTTGTATACCCTTTAGCTTTAAGGTCAATACCAACCTCACAGTAAAGGGGCTGTATCAAAGTCCATGTAGCTTCACCTCTGCCATCCTAGCTTGTGTTTTCCTGAGCCAACACTAGTCTGTCTTTATTGAATGATCCATGGAGTCATCTGACTTGTTCAAGTTCAACAATCTCAAATTTCAGAAATAAAATATCTATTGCTAATAAAGAATTAGCCACTAGTCAGATCAGATCGGACAAATGGAGCTTCCTTCATTCGTCATCTTTGTTCTTTGTGGCACGTCTTTCAACAAGCTCAAATTTCAGAAATAAAATAAAATAAATTTTATTAGTAAAGGAATAGTCAAATCCAACAAACATTATATGAAGCTTCCTGACTTTTACCCTTTGTTTGGATGTGGAGAAAAAATGAGAGGAGAGAAAATAAAAAGAAAGAAAATGAAGAGAAGAGAAAATGAAAAAAAATTATATTTTTTTTCTTATTGTTTGGATTAAGAGAAAGAGAAAGAAAGAAAATGAGAAATTATATTTTTTTTATTTGATTGTGTAGAAAAGGAAGAAGAAAGAAAATGTAAATATTTTAAAAGATTTATATGTCCTTATTATAATATAATAGATATAAGTATTTTTGAATAAATTTGTAATTTTAAATAATTTTTTATTATCTCTCTTATTTTCTCTTCACAAGAGAGAAGAAAATTTTTTGATGGACTCCACCACTATTTTTTTCTTTCTTTTCTTTTTTCTCTCCTCATCCAAACAAGAGAAAATACCAAAATCATCACATTTTCTCTCCTCCCATTTTCTTTCCACTCATTTTCTCTTGAAACAAACAATGGGTTAAGCTTTCAAGCATCGAATGACGCAAGCACTTATCCTAGCATGAGCATGGTACTAAAAATTTGTGTAGAAATAATTTCTTGATAATGATTCTTCAATGTAAAAAAGAAAAAATCAAAAGAGAAGAAGTGTCACGGTGTATCCTTAATTTGTTTTGTTTTAAGGAAAAAATTGTCTTTGGAACCAACAAACTTAATTTACGTTTAAAGACTAACAACAATATTTTATTAAAACAGTTTAATATGTAATTTATCATAGTTTTTCAGAACAAGATTTATTTTCTCTACGTTACAGTATAGTGTAAAAAAATTCTAAAGATAATACCATCTGCCTTCGTACATGAGTTTGAAGAATTTCTAAGTTTTAGTATTTAAAATTAGCATCCAAATTTTCTTATAAATAGATTCAAAGGAAAAATACAGTCTAATTAAGGTCAAAATTAAATAAGCAATATCTTTGGCATAAAATATATTTATCATATAAAATACCTAATTTAAACTCTTTAGTCTTGGTGAAGAAAAATTTAAAGAAATTGATAAATGCACAATATCAATTTTGTACAGAAGTAACACAGATCACATCGTTACTTTTGTACAAAATATAAAAATCCTCATACACTCATTCAAATTTTTGTGAAACTTCTATACTTAATATTTTTGTGAAACTATTATTTCTCAAAATTTAATTATAGAATTTTTACAATTGTAGGAAATTATTGCATGCTAATAAAACATTATTAAAGTATGCTTCAAATTTCCAGATAAAAAAAGTATGTTTCAAAATAAATATTTATCATTTATTTAAAATTAATTAGTATTTTGTACTAGCGTAATACATGACATAAATTAAAAATATTAAAATAAATAAAAAAATATATACTTAATTTAGAAATATGATATCTTAAATAATTTAGATGAATTTGATTAAGTTATAATTAGTGGAAGTATATAGTGAGATCTACTCAAAATCATTTTTTTATTTTCATTAACTAGACTTTTCTCGTGCTAAGATAACTAGGTTATGTAGCTCATCTCAATCAATATTTTTTTATATGACTTCCTAGTAAATAATTAGTTTATATAGTCTAAGATGATTTTAATTTTTGATTCTATAATTTTTTTAATATTCATTTTTATGTATTTATTTATTTAGATGTTTTATCAGTTTATTATTAAGAGTATACTAAGTTGGCATCTAATATTAAATTATCTAACAAAATAATATTATATGGATAAAATATTACAATGACAAATAAAAAGAAAACTTAATAAAAATTAAAATGATCAATAATAATATAATCAAATGATACCCAATCCATTCAAATACTTTAACATTTTACAATCTATACATTTAGTTTATATTATTTAAGTAGTCTAAATAAAATAACATATTAGTTAAATTAATGAATTAACATATGACTTCTTAATTTCTTTAATCTTATTCTCTTTCACAAATCTAATCTATTTCAATATGACATAAAACTATAGTCTGCTTATTACATATGCTATATCAATGCTCCCGTTGAAGTTAATTTCTTCTATTATTTATCTACAAAAATTATCTAAAATCCTGCAAACAATTAATCAAAATATAAATGAAACGTCAATATTATATGATACGAGTTTTCAATTACATTTAAATAATTTTACTAAATAAATTTTATTATAAATCTAAACTTTTTAATTGATTTTATCATGTCTTCTTGTAAAGTTTTTATTTCATATATATAAATATTAATATATTTTCATTTAAAATTTTCAATGTCAGGAAATATAAATATAGAATATTTAAATATTATATATTATAAATATTATATATGTGAACAATTTTTTTAAAAATACTTAATAATTTCTTAGTTTCCTCATAATAAATTATATTTAATTAATTTTATTATATTTTCATGTAAAATTTTTACTCTTATGTGATGTATATATTGAAGTTTATAAATAATATAGAATAAAAATAGTAATTAAAAAATATAATTAATTAATTTAAGATGACAAGACATATATAGTAGAGATGATATCAAATACCTAAGAAAATTTTTAGATTTTAAGATCAATCATAAATAAAAATAATTAATAATATAATCAATTAAATATAGGTGAATTTTTTTAATATAAATATAAATTAATATGCAAAGAGGTATATATGCCAATATAATTAATATGTGATTATATATTTCTAAATTTATATATGTGTGCAATAAATTTAATTTAGACTTAATGACATATATACACCTTTCTTTTAAATTTTAACATGAAATATCATATGACAATTATTGAAATATATTTGTCATATGATAATTTTTTAAATATTTTATTTTATGTTAGAATGACATATGTTAAAATATAAAAAAATATATATTCTCTTTATATATTAATTATATATGATAATTTAAATTTTATGTATATTTATTTAAAATTAATGATAATAATACTTTATAAAATATGTATTTATTGTGCTTTAAAAACGTTCTATTCCAAAAGTCAGTCAATTGAATTCAATAGCGAGTAGCAGCCTCATTTATTAAAGCAAATACAACTATCTGAAGATTCGAGCATGATTTTAATATATTTTTTTTGGTGATGCTACATAACATAACGCTCAAATGTCTCTACGCAACACTTTTTTATTGGTTAAAACTTGATGTTTAATGAGTCATGTTTGTTTTCAAAGTATTAAAACAAAAAAAAAAACAAAAGCAATTAAACTCAAGCAATTAAACTCGACCGCTTTTAATAGCACCATCCTTTGTTTTTCGAAAGCTTGATTTAATATCAAAGCAAATAGTACAATCAGCTTAAACTTTTATTACTTTCCAATATATATATTAAGACAAAAACAAAGATTGGTAACATAAAAGAAATAGCATATAGAGATGACTCATAAAGATACAAATGCTTTATACGTCACTTCATTAAAGATACCAATTTCTTAGGAAGATGCCAACATCTTTTCTCTGAGAGACTTCAAAAAAGCTACCCTTTCCTTATGGTCAGGCAGGTTTTCTGTGATGACTGGGACATCCATGAAATTATTAAACCATGAATGCAAGCGGGGGAATTTCTCAGCTTCTAGGACCTTCACTTCAATCATATCTTCAATCTCTACAAAAAGTTTGGCAATCGACCCAAAAGCAATATCCACAATGTTAATAGTGTCTCCCCCGAAGAATTTCTTTTGATCACCAAAGCACTGATCCTCAACAACTCTGAGATGTTCCCATATCTTCTCTATGACCTTCTCCTGCTCTTCACCCCTATTGCTACGGAAGAGTGGCCCAATTGTAGGAACCTATAAAAATTGACCCCCAATGTTATTGTTACTTTGAATAAAGATAGGAATGACAGATCATAGAAAATTATGAGACAAAATCAAGGTACATTAAATTAATTAACTCAAAGGTAAACTGAACAAGAATTGTGTAAGTGCCAGTGATCATAATCATGATCATGGAAAGGCTAGAAAAAAGCATATGATTGAATTTCTAAATGTACCATACCATGTCTTCAACATATCTAACCCAAAACCGAGCTAGAGCTCTTTCATAGGGATCGCCAGGAACCAATGGATTTTGTGGCCATATCTCATCAATGTATTCAACAATGATCATGGACTCACATATGGGTTTTCCAGCATGAACGAGCACTGGGGTCTTCTTGTGCACAGGGTTGTATTGAAGAAGTTGAGGACTCTTGTTGAAGCGGTCTTCCTCTATGTTCTCATATGGTATACCCTTTAGCTTTAGGGTCCATACCACCCTCAAAGTAAAGGGACTGTACCAAAATCCATGTAGCTTCACCTCTGCCATCCTAGCTTGTGTTTTCCTAAGCCAACACTAGTCTGTCTTTATAGAGTGATCCATGGAGTCATGTGGCTTGCTCAACAAGCTCAAATTTCAGAAATAAAATATCTATTGCTAATAAATTATTAGCCACTAGTCAAATTTGATAGGCCAAACGAAGCTTCCGTCGTTCTTCATTCTTGTTCTTTGTGGCATGTCTTCCTACGCACATCCCTTTAGTTTTCTCCCTTACCATACATATATATATATATATCAAACATATTTAGTGATAGAAGTTTAATCTTAACTATACAATCATATATAAATATTTAAAATTAAAATATAAATATTTAAAATTAAAAATTATTTAGTAATCATGTAAATATTTAAAAAAATTATATATATTTATATTTTAATCTTAACCATTCTTATTATATATATATATATATATATATATATATATATATATATATATATTTTGTGTTTCATTGTTACTTGTGGAATGTCCTTCGACCCAAATCTCTACTTCACTTTGAAAATTATGAAACACAAAAGTTTCACGATTTTAACAAGAATTTGTATACTTTTAGCATTGATTATTCTTTTATATATTTACAAATAAAAGTAACAAAAAATATCATTCAAATATTTTAAATATACAAAAATAATAATCAATTCTAAAAGTATATGAATTCTTGTTAAAATCGTGTAACTTTTATGTTTCATAATTTTCAAAGTCAAATAAGTATTTTTTTTAAAGAAATCTTATAAATCTACATATACCACCATATAATAAATCTGAAGTGAGAGATCATCTTCAGTAAAATTTAGTTCCTCCTCACACCATTTATATCTTGAATTATACTGTTTTATTATTTAAGTAGCATTCAAATACAAAATCACTTTGTAAGTTAATATCAAGAAAAAATAAGTTTTGGCTCTGAGCAAGGATGAGTAGTGTACTTATAAAAGGCACTTCATTGCTTAAATTAGAGATTACGTATTTTGTAAGTTTATATAATAGATAATGTCATACCTAAAGGTTTTATCTTATATTTATAGATAAAAAGTTTAAGTCATTTTTGGATATAATCCCTATTATTTAAGAATTTGGAAGGAATTTATCCCTTTATTTGAGAGGTATAATTCTCCTTTAATTATTTTTTGGAAGATTCAGTGGTTATTTGATAGAGCCGAAATAAATGTCCTTTAAAATTTGGCTCATTGGACGCTATGGACCACATGGGAATCCAGAATGAAACAGTAACAAGGAAACTAGTAATAAGAAAGCATCATTTTGTGGGCATCTATTATATATTAACCAGATCTTCTTCAGCATAGCATGGAAATAAAATAAATAATGAAAGCAATTAAGTTTTGGATAAAAGAGATTTGGTTTCTCAAGGTCACTTTTCACTGGTCTTCTTTCTATTTATTTTAGGGAAAAAAAATGCACTTCACCTATGCAGTAAATTAGCTAAGTCATTTAAAAAACTTTGTAGATAAATTTTAAAATGTTAAACGGGTTGGATAGGTTTGCATTGCCTGAAAATTTTTTGCAATCCAAACCAACTTAATTAGAGATAGTCTGTTTAGAGTTTCCCCCCTAAACATGAACTAATCCAATCCATAAACACCTTTTCATACACAACTAAAAGAAAGGTATTTCTAGTATTCGACCATAATATCTGCTATTTAACCAAGGTTTTTTTTAGGTGGTATTTGTGTTAATTTACATGTATCTCGACTAATTCATTTTCTCAATTTGGTCAAAAGTAAGTCATTTATATCGAGACTAGTGAATTTATAAGGATATTTCAGGCCTAAGATATTGGCGTAGTTGGAATTCAAAATTTGAATTTATGATCGTGTGTCTACCCACATGCAAGATACTCATATTTTCGTGACCCAACAAAATGTAGTATATAGATAATGAGAAAACACATCCAAAATTATATGCAATTATGTGATCAAAGTGCATTTCCAACAAAATGACCACAAGCATTCATCCAAGATGCTTTATGAGATTCAACAAACACCTTAACATAATAACAAAATGAAACTGCGTCTAAAATGTCTCTCCACAATATGCCATAATATGAACAAATAATATTGTGTAGATAATAATAATAACAATATTATATGACAATGACAATAATAATAACATAATTGTTTAAGGCCTCGAAACATAAAATGAAGTCACAATATAATCACAAAACAAACTCCCACTAATCCAAAACATTAAAAGACCTCACTATACCTATATACGTCACATGATCAACGAAATTTTGATAGTTAAACCTTTGGTTAGAGGATCTGTAACCATAAGTTATGTAAGGATATACTTGATATGAGTTTAAAACTCCTGAATTTTTTCTCTAACAAACATATACTTTGTGTCAAAAGTTTCGAGTGCTTACTCTTATTGATTTGAGAGAAGTACACTACGACAAAGTTATCACAATAGATAGTAAGAGACTTGGAAATACTCTCCACAATATGAAATTCAATAATCAAATTTTTTAATTAACCATATCGCTTGACACGTAGCCTCATAACAAGTTATATACTCTGCCTCCATAGTGAAAGTAGTTGTAAGTGTCTGTTTAATACTCTTCCAAGAAATAGCTCCTCCTGCCAACATAAAGATATACCCTGATGTAGACTTGTGGTCATAAGGCAACCACCATAATTAGAATCAAAATAGCCTATTACCTCGAGGTGATCCAATCTCCTATAGGTAAGCATATAATCTTTAGTATCATGTAGATACCTTATAATTCTTTTTGCAGTCTGTCAATAAGCCACACTAGGTTTGCTCAAGTATCTCGTAAGTACACTAACAACGAAGGCAATATCAAGACGTATACAAACTTGAGCATACATAAGGCTGCTAACAGCGGAATCATATGAGACCTTCTCCATTTCAACATCTTTATCATTTTGAGGACATTGGGTATTAGAGAGTCTTTCACCCTTTTGAATAGGTGCAACACAAGGATTACAAGATTTCATATTAAATCTATTCAGAATCCTTTCAATATAAGCTTTCTGAGACAAGCCAAGAATGTCACGAGATTTGTCACGGTGAATCTCAATGCCCAGTACAAAAAAGGCATTACCAAGATCTTTCATATAAAAATGTGGTGTTAACATCTGCTTAGTCTCATACAGAAAATCAACATAATTACTGGCCAACAATATATCATCAACATATAAAACAAGAATGATGAATATGCTCCCACTAAACTTCAGATAAATGCATTGGTCAATAATTTTTTTTTTAAAGCCAAGAGAGCCAACAATATAATCAAATTTCAAGTACTAACCATCTTCAATAAAACCACCAGGTTGGTCCATATATAGATCCTTGTACAAATCACCATTTAGAAAGGCAATCTTAGCATCCATTTGATGAAGCTCCAAATCAAAATGAGCAACAAATGCCATCACAACATGAAAAAAGTCTTTAGTGGAGACCGGTGAGAAAGGCTCCTTATAATCAATGTCTTTCATATGGTTATATCATTTAGCAACAAGCCTAGTCTTATCCCTCTCAATTTCACTTTTAGCATCACGTTGGTCTTAAAGACTCATTTTCAACCAACAATTTTATAATCAATAGGCAACTCCACCAATTCTCAAACATTATTCTTTCTCATAGAAGTCAAGTCATTCTCCATAGCAACAAACCATTGTGCACTATTAAGACTAACCATGACCTCTTGAAATGAAATATAATCAAAATTCTCAACTGAATTAAACTCATACTCCTGCAGATACACAATATAATCCTTGAATCTGTAGACTCAGTTGATGTAAGAACCCGCTCAGATCTTCTCAGTGGAGTCACAACAATATTTGAATTCTATACATTATTTTTGACTTGTTGAGGGATATCGACATTATCAATAAGATCAACAACATCATCATTATGGATCAAAGGAGATGACATTATCCCTGGAAAAGGAACAATAAGAATAGGAACAACAACATGCTCATTTCTAAAATTAACAATACATGACTTCTGAGTTCCACCATGCTCTAAGTCCCCTTCAAAATAGACAGCCTGTTCAGATTCAATAACTCTAATAGTATGAGAAATACAATAGAACCTAGAACCCCTTGAGCCAATATAATAACCAATAAGAACTTTATTTGAATGATCTCACCTTTCATATTTCACCACAATCATAGCGGAAGACATATCTATAGGCTTCAGGGCTCATCCACAACAAGAGCAACATCAATAATAGAGATGACAAAAAATAAACTCATTGACTCAACCTAATCTTCATAATTGGTCACACATAACTTTGTCAAAGCATTTATTTTCATAAGTAAAGTTGAATCAATATTTTAAAGGGAGATTTTCTTGTTGAGTATTTCAATAAACAAGATGAGCAATAACCATAATAGAGCTTCCTCATACAATTGCAATCCTGCCTAAGGGTCCCGAATTACAGCACATAAGAAAACTCCCACAGACATCAAAATCAAGTCCCTAAAGCTAGTATTGAGAGGATATTGAGAATTTTAAGGGCACAACCTTAATGTCTTTAACAAACCATCATGAATTACATTAACAAAGGCAAACTAATAGGATAAGCGCATTATCAACATAATCTCTAATGCCACAAAATAATAATATTTTATCAATAAAATAGCATCTTGTCACAATTGATCCCTCGAAGTCAAGCTTACAATCTTGCAAAGTGCCCAAAAAAAAGAGTACCACTTAACAAATTATCAGGAAATAAAATAATAAAGACAAACTGATAGGGTAAGCGCATTATCAACATAATCCCCAATGCAATATTATTAACAAAATATTAACAAAATGACACCTCAACATAATTGGTCCTGCGAAGGCGAGCTTACAATCATGCAAAGTGTTCCAAAACAGTATCACAATACTTAAAACAACAACTCCCGGAATCAAATCGCATAAATAACAACAAAATAGATAGTTTTAAAAATATTATATATTAATTTATGCACAAAATAATACCAAAATTATTTTAATAACCAAACAACATTAATTCTGAGAGTGCACAATATATATCATGCCTAAAAAACATCACAATAATACACTAAAATTTCTAAAAAGAAAAGAAGAGAGTACCATATATTTTTAATAATTTTAATCTCTAAAAATTTTGTGATAAATAATAAATAGACAAAAAAAAATAAAATTCACCAAAAAATAAAAGAGGACGCGTGAAGCACAACTTAAAAAACATAATTGAAAAATACATTTTATACACGTGTCTCGTTCACGCACCTAGTGCGCAATTGGGCATGACATGTGATTGAATCATCTTCTTCACCTATTTTCTTGATAACGGGTCATGTGACCTGTTTTCCCCAGAAACGAGTCGCGTTCAAATTCTCTCTTGATTCTTAACAAAAATTAAGGATTCCAGTGCCATTAGATTCAGAAAACACTGATCTACAAAATCCCTATGACAATTTTCAAAATTGTTGCACAAAAATTATGGGTTTTATATATCAACAAAGGCGAAGAACACATTGCGGGTTATTTATCAAAATTCCAGGTTGTTTCCGAACCAAAATTCATGATCTAGATGCTGTTAGATTCAGAAAAATATGATCTACCATAATCCTAAATCAATTTCTTGAATTGAACTTCAAAAGAAAAAACGAATCATAAAGTTTGAATGTTTTAGGGCTTCAGAAGTTCGAGTAAAATTCTTTGTGAATTTACAATATTATAATGCAATATATATGTTTCTAGACTCATGATAACTCGATCTACAAAAGCTTCAATTTTATTTTTGAAATCGATCTAAAAAAATGAATTAAGCATTACATACGTTAGGATTTCAAGTTTCTTCAATTTTAAACCTTACGATTTTTAGGTAAAACATAAAATTGATAGTCATAATTAGCATTAAAACTGCTCTAATACCAATTGTTGAAAAAAAAATTCAAATCTATTTATCCAAAAATTTATGACACATCAAAATACATATAAAGAATTTTAGAGTTACTTTAAAAAGGTTCCGATGAGGAAGTCATTGTTGAAATCCCTAAACATCATTCTCAATGAGGGAGAGATATTATTCATATCTCACATAGATATAATTAAAATGAATATATCAAATTCGTCAGTTATAATGATAAAATCATTATGCGTTTTATTAGAGTGTTTAAGAATTAAAAATAAAGGTCTCTCCCTTTATATATAAAATAATTAAAATGAGTTAAACATGCTTACTATAACAAATTCATATACAGGATCCATAAACCAAAACTCACATATGAACAATATTTTAACAATAATAAAATCATTAATAATACTGATTACATTTTAAGTTAAACAAAATATTATAATAATTTTGATATTTAATTAATTTAAATTTTATAAAATTATAATATAATTTATATTAATTCATAAAAAAATTCTAACAAAACTATCTGGTCATTATGGAGTGATCCATGGAGTCATCTAATTTGTTCAAATTCAACAATCTCAAATTTATTATTAATAAAAAAATTAATATTTTTATCATTAATAGTATATATATATATATTTTTATATTATTTATTATATTTATATTTATTATTATTATTTTTATTAAATCTAATATCCTTAAAAAAAAAAAGTCAATAATATCTAAACTCTTAAAAGATATGTATAATGACTTTTTTCCTAAAAGAATAGTCAAATCCAACAAACATTATGTGAAGCTTCCTGTCCTTTCAAGCATCGAATGACGCAAGCACTTATCCTAACATGAGCAGGGTACTCAAAATTTGTGTGGAAATCATTTCTTGATAATGATTCTTTAATGTAAAAAAGAAAAAACAAAAGAGAAAAAATGTCACGGTGTACGCTTAATTTGTTCTGTTTTAAGGAAAAAATTGTCTTGAGAACCAACAAATTTAATTTACGTTTAAAGACTAATAACAAGATTTTATTAAAACAGTGCTAATATGGTATTACTGTTAAAAAGCTTAGCTGTTATAATATAATTTATCTAGTTTTTTAGAACAATATTTATTTTCTCTACGTTGACAGTATAGTGTAAACAAATTCTAAAGATAATACCATCTGCCTTCGTAGATGAGTTTGAAGAATTTCTAAGTTTTAGTATTTAAAATTTGCATCCAAATTTTCTTATAAATAGATTCAAAGGAAAAATACAGTCTAAGGTCAAAATTAAATAAGCAATATTTTAGGCATAAAATATATTTATCATATAAAATACTTAATTTAGTCTCCTTACCCTTGGCAAAGAAAAATTTAAAGAAACTGATAGATGCACAATATCATTTTTGTACAGAAGTAATACAGAGATCACATCGTTATTTTTATACAAAATATAAAAATTCTCAGCCACTCATTCAAATTTTTGTGAAACTTCTATACTTAATATTTATGTGAAACTATTACTTCTCAAAATTTAATTATAAAATTTTTACAATTGCAAGATAAATTTTTACATGCTCGTAAAACATTATAAAAATATGCTTCAAATTATCAGATAAAAAAATTATGATTCAAAATAAATATTTATCATTCATTTTAAATTAATAATTTAAGATTTTTATAAATTTATATACAGTTAATGATAATACATATTTTATAAAATATGTATTTATTGTGCTTTAGAACATACTATCCCAAAAGCCAATCAATTGAATTCAATAGCGAGTAGCAGCCTTTTTTTTACAATCTACTATGTAACTTAAGAAATAAGTACATTATTCAATCATTTAGTTAGTTGATGAAAGTTAGTTAGTTTGTTAATTTTTGCCTATTGTTAGTTGAAGTTAGTTACAGTATAGTTAAAGTTGTGAGTATATATGTGAAATTCATCACATAGAATAGTAATGAAAATTCATTCTCTCTCAGTTGTTCATTCTTCACTCTTAATATGGTATAAGAAGATATATTCTTTCAGTTCTTCATTCTTCACTCTCAATATGGTATTAGAAGATATATTCTCTTTCTCTGCATTTTTCTCTCTGTCTTCTTCCATTTGATCTAGTATTGTGTTGCTTTTATTAGTCGTTCTTGCTCTTTGCGATCATGGCCAATATTCCTTATGATGCTTTCAATCCTTATATTTTGCATCCCTTGGATCACCCTGGATTGGTTTTGGTTTCTCAACCATTATTGGGAGAGAACTATGGTTCTTGGCATCGGGGAATGAAGATGGCACTCAATGCCAAGAACAAGTATGGTTTTGTGGACAGTTCCATTCCTCAGCCAGCTGATGATCTTCGATTGATTTCATATTGGCAAAGAAACAATGATATTGTTTATTCATGAATCTTGAATTCACTTACCAAAGAAATTGCTGCTAGTGTCATTTACTACAACAATGCCACTAAGCTTTGGAGTGATCTCAAGGATCGATTTCAGTAGAAGAATGGTTCTCACATTTTTCAGATCAAGAAAGATCTCATGAATATTAGTCAAGGTTCTCTCACAATAAGTCAATATTACACCAGGCTTGAAACTCTTTGGGAAGAGCTTGGTGAATATCATCCAGTGAACACATGCACATGTGGTGGTGTTCATCCTTTCATTGAACATCACCAAATGGAGTATGTAATGGTCTTTCTGATGGGCCTCAATGATACCTTTTCTTAGATCAGGGGTCAAATGCTCCTAATGGATCCTTTGCCACCAATGGCCAAGGTGTTTTCTTTTGAATGTTCAAGAAGAAAAGCGACAAGAACTTAGTGCAATTGCTTCTTCTAATTCTAGTGCTCAATTGGCTTTTGCTGTCAAGAATTCATCCGCAAGGTCAAATCTTGATGCATAAGGCAAACAAGGCAAAACATATCATCATTTGTGCACACATTGTGTTGTTTTGGAGCATACTAAAGATCATTGCTACAAGTTGTATGGTTTTCCTCCCAATTATAGAAAAGGGAAATCGAAATAGTTTGCTTCGGCTTCAGTGAATCATGTTTCAAACACAGTTGCCACTGAGTTATCACAAGTTGATTCTTCACCTTTGCAATTAACCACTCAGCAATATCAGCAATTAATTTAACTTCTTCAGACCCAGATTACTCAGGCTACTCAGGCTACTGTGAATTTTAGCGATTCCAATACAGCATGTATTATCCTATCTGCTAGTAGTGTTACTTTTTCAAAATAGTCAAATTCATGGATTTTAGATTTGGGAGCCACTAGTCACATTGCATGCACCTTGTCTAATTTCCTTTTATTCCATTGTTTTCACTTCCAACTCTTTCACCATCCAGGCATCCAATCCATCAAGGATGATTGGGAAGGGTGAAATAATTAGAGGACTGTATATGCTCACACCCCAATGTCAGCATCTCATAATGTGATGCAACTTCTTCAGCAAACTTCCTTTCTATTTTACCTGTAAAATGTGATATAGTTTTAGTTTCTAATACAGTTGTTCCTGGTTCTAATACTATTTCAATTTCTAGTTTGCATTCAATTTTCAATTTTTGTCCTAGTGTTTATAATGTTTCAGTTAAAACATGCAAGGTTAGGCCATTTGTCTTCAAAAGTATTAAAACTATTAAGAAATAAATTCTCTTTTGGTTAATCTAATCCTTCTTTTGATTTTAATTGTCATATTTGTCCATTAACTAAGCTTAGACGATTGTCCTTTGTCTCACATAAAGTATGTCTCAATCTCCTTTTGATCTAATCCATTGTGATATCTAGGGCCCTTACCATCACCCTACATATGATGGTAAAAGGTATTTTTTTACACTAGTTAATGATAGTACAAGATTCACTTGGACTTATCTGTTGAAACTCAAATCAAAGGCTACTACACTTGTTATACAATTTTTCAAGTTGGTTAAGACTTAGTTTGGCACAACAATTAAGCATTTTAGATTAGATAATGCTAAAGAATTAGCACTTATTGAATTTTTGCAAGAACAATGAACTTTGCATCAATATTCATGTGTTCAGAGACCTCAGCAGAATTTTGTCATGCAGAGGAAACACCACCACCTCCTCAATATTTTCTGGTCACTCTTATTTTAGTCAAAGGTGCCTATAAGTTTTTGGGGGAGATTGCCTAGCTACTACCACTTTTCTCATAAATAGATTACCCTCTCCTCTATTGAAGAATCAGTCCTCTTTTCAGTTGTTGTTCAATAAAACACCAAATCACAATGCTTTAAAGGTATTTAGGTGTCTTTGTTTTTCTTCCTCACTTCTATCCAACAGAACAAAATTCACTCCTAGAGTCATTCATGCAATGTTTATTGGTTATCCATGGGGTATAAAGGGTATAATTTGTAGAAAAAGACCTTTTTTGTTTCAAGAGATGTCATTTTTCATGAGTCTACTTTCCATTTTCAAACCATTTATTCTCCTACTAAAATCATAGATTTTTTTTCCTAATCTAGTTGTTCCCAATCCTTCACCTGATCTGCCTTATTTCAATAATCATGTTTCAGGAGTTGAAAATCCTATTGTTAATATTGACATTCCACTAGCAACTGTTCTTTTTCCACCTCCTATTCCCTCTATTCAACCAAAGTAGATCTTCTAGACACCCTAGAACGCTATCTTATTTGCAAGATTATGCTTGTCAAACTTCCATTTCTTATCCTATTTCAAATTATATGTCATTTGATAGGTTGTCCACTCCATATAGGTCCTTTATTTTTCAGGTGTCTTCCATTTATGAACCATAATTTTATCATCAATCCAAATACTTACCTGAGTGGTAGCGAGCTATGGCAGATGAACTACAGGCCATGGAAGCAAATAATACTTAGTCAGTGGTCAAATTACCTCATGGCAAATGTACAATTGGATGCCACTAGATTTATAAAGTTAAATATAAATCTAATAGTTCTTTGGACAGATACAAGGCCAGGTTAGTAATGAAGGGCTATACACAACAACTTGGAGTGGATTTTTTAGATACCTTCTCACTAGTTGCAAAGTTGACTACTGTAAGAGTTCTTCTCACTATTGATGCACTTCAGAAATGGAGTATGTTACAACTGGACATTAATAATGCCTTCCTCAATGGTGATTTATTTGAGGAAGTGTGCATGGATCTATCACAAGGCTATCCTAGTCAGGTGGAGGATCTTGTGTGCAAGTTAAACAAGTCCATTTATGGGCTTAGACAAGCCTCAAGGTAGTGGTTTTAGAAATTTTCTTCTGCTCTAATTAGTGCAGGGTTCACACAATCCAAGTGTGATTATTCCTTATTTTCTCTTAGCACTGGTCCAACTGTGGTTTTTTTGCTAGGTCATGTGGATGATATAATTGTTGCTAGTCCTAGTCAACTAATGATCAGTCAAGTTCAGCATACACTACAGAATTTGTTCAAATTGAAGATTCTAGGAGAACTCAAATATTTCCTTGGTTTAGAATTGACACATTCATCTAAAGGAATAGTTTTGTCATAAAGAAATATGTCGTCACTCTGCTAGAAGACACTGGCTTCCTAGATCACTACAAGAATTTTGAGATCTAGCGACGGAATTTTGCGAGGGATAATTTTCCCTCGCTGTTCCCTCGCTAATTAGCGAGGGATCTGCGACGGAAATATTAGACCTCGCAAAATTTGAAAAATATAATCTGGGAAAAAATGCCGAGTTAATAGCGAGGCAATTAAGAGGGAAAATTTTCCTCGCTAAAATTAGCGAGGGTATTACGAGGGATATTTTCCCTCGCTGAATATTAGAGAGGGAATTGAAAGGAATATTTTCCCTCGCTAACTGACAAAAATGTAGCGAGGGAAAGTTTCGTCGCAAATCCCTCGCAAAATCTAGTACACCTAATTACAAATCCCTCACAGCTGCGCTCACCTCTCACTATCACCTCCTCTATTCTGCTCTCACTCTCACCTTTCTCTGCTCACCTTTCCCTCTCACTCTCAATCTCGCTCTCACTCTCACTCTCACTCTCACTCTCACTCTCACTCTCTCACTCTCACTCTCACTCTCGCTTGCTCTCACCTCTCTCTATTCTGCTCTCCCTCTCCCTCTCCCTATCCCTCTCAATCTCACTTTTACCTCTCTCTGTTCTAGTCTCCCTCTCCCTCTTACTCTCAATTTCACTCTCACCCTCCTTCTAAGCACGACAGCCACGCGAAGACGCTTATAGCAGCTCGCCCACTCTGTTCCCCTCCTTCTGAGCACGACAGCGGCGCCACCCAAGCGAGCGACAACCCTGCAGGTAAGTTATCCCACCCCTTTCTCTTACACACTCATAAATGGCATTATTGATTCTAATAGGTTTTGAAAATGCAGGTGGGAAGCTCGTTTATCTGAGCACAAAGAAGAGAGCCCCCGGACCCAAGTGCCCCATTACTGGAAAGAGGATTCTGGGGTATGCATATTTCATTCCTCTTTTAATTTTTTTTTTGGACAAGAATATTACTCTCAGTTGAATAATAATTTCTCTGAAAAATGGTTCAAAGACCCTCCCAGTCACCCCACTTGCTTGAACAATGAATTTAGTTTTAATGCAATGTAAATGTAAGTCATCCAATATCCATAGGTGCCCATAACTCGGTTGTAACGTGTGTGTTTGATCCTCTGGCCCCATTTTTGCTAGTCCAAAATCTAACAATTTTGTTGTGAAATCCTATATTAAACACAACCACATGATACGGAGGATTCACATATCATTGTCAAGTGTTTTATTTTGTCCATTTTGTGGACATCTGTCATTTCTGTCTGATGTCTGTTACTCTTGCTCTTTATTTTGTCCACATATCATGCATCAAGTGTTTTATTTTGTTAATTTGTGGGCATCTGTAATTTCTGTTCTAATGTCTCATTACTTTTAGTCTATAAATTATCCAACTATCTGTTTGAATCATTTGAAAAGCTAAGCTATATGCTTATGACATTTCTAGAATAGTAATTATGTATTGTTAATGAAACATAATCAAATGCCCTGTTCTAAATTTGCTTGATTCAAAAAGGCTGAGATCGAGATAAGTATTTTGAACCGTAATGCTATTTTCTAAGGTGAATCGTATTGAATCATGGTAAAATATATTTAAAAAATGCTATAAAAATATATACCTATAAAATGAAAGGAAATACTTACAATAGTAGCTTTAACCCAAAGTTAACATTAATAATATCACATATGGCCTTTAATAAACCATTAATTTTAGAAAATGCAAATGTAAAATTATATCTTTTGTTTCAAATAAAAAAATTCCATTTGTCTTTTTTTTGAGTAACGGCAAACAAATTGAATAACAAGAGTGAATTTTAGTTTAAGATATGAGTCAGTGGTCATGAAATCCATCTTTTTTACCCCCTTTCTTGGTGAGTGGGCCTGTTCATTGACCTTTAAATTTTTGGAAAACTTATTCCTTGAAAATTTCAAATTCTTAAATTCCATTATTCCATTTCTCTGTGCATTTTGGTTTCTAAATGGTAGTTGGTATTCTGTGCAAAAAGTTCCTATATGCCATTTCATTGCCTTACAAACATGTTTGTTTTCCCAAGCTTAGCCATTTCAGTATTCCTCTTCTGTCTTGCTTACCACACACACAAAGATTATTGGGTTTGCTTGTGCCCAATCAAATGTATGTGTGTGTATATACTGTAGGGTCTAATTGTAGCAACATATGTTAAAGAATAGAAGTAGTTCTCTTACCAAAAAAGAAAAAGCCTTTCTCTCAACCTAAGGCACATTAGCAGTGGCTTATGATCTATATTATAGTCATCATATTTAAATTTCATAACTGTTGTTGCATGATATATGCTCCATAATTTCTTATAGTAACTTGTACTTTATTGCTGGATACTCCAAGCTTTGTCAAATAGGAAGGCCATTGTAGTGGAGTTTAATGCAATCTGGTCTGAAGTCTGTTGGGAATTCGCTTATGGCTTGGCTGATAGTGTAGAGCATCAGTACAAGTCGTCTAAAATTTTTGATTTCTCTATGTAGGGAATTTCTCATTTTGCTCTCAGTCTTTTAGGTTACAGATTGCACATCTCCTCCCCAAATCAAATCTCCTCCCCCCCAACAGCCGTACGACCTTCCCCTCCACCACCCAAGCCTTCCCGGAGGTGAGCACAAAGAGCCACGCGACGCAAGTAACTTCCCCTCCTTCTGCAATATTATCCTTGAGCAAAATAGGTATTCCATGCAACCCATAAAAAGACCTGAGTGCCTTAGCTCTTCTCTCTTGGTCAGCTCTGTCAGCTTGTGCTAGTGCATCTGGGTTCACCTCCAAGACCCCTTTGAGAATTGGGTTTAGCTTGTGGATTTGTTTGAGGTAGAACTCAACTAGTTGCCTAGAGGTTAATTAGTTTCTTTGGAAAGCAAGTTGGAGATCATGCACAGTTGCCTCCTCCAATGTAAACCCTTTGCTTGAGATAGTGGCTAGACCACATGAGAATGTGACTAAAAGGATCAAATAAAGAAATGGGAAGAAGGAGAAACCATCTACTAAAGTGGAAGCCATTAGAACATTATAGCATATCAGCGTGTCTTTGCTGATTTGAGGGAGTCTTTGCTGGTTTTCTGCATAATGTTGCAGAAAACAACCAAAAATCACATTCCCACACCTCGATACTTATTGAGAGAGTAAAGTATTTACCACAATACTTGCATATCTAACTCAACTTAAACTATTAAAGGAGTTACCCGTATTTCTAGGATTCAAACCATCCCAAAACACCTCGAAATATTGCCTAAAAAGGCTGATTTTCAAGATTGCACCAAATGTGCATCCTAACTCGTAAAATTCTAAAATTTTATGGGAAGATAGCTCTCTCCCCTATCTTTCCAATGGCGCAAACCTCACCTCATTTGGATAAGCGTATCTAAACTTATGCGACATTTTGCAGACGCAAAAACAGGGAATTCACTGATTCACCCGTTTCTGCGCTGACTTTAAACTGCAAATGGGAACAAACTACGCACAGGAAAATTCTGAAATTTTCCAGCCAAGAAGCCTTACAGGTTACCTTCAAAATGCCACTGGGTTCACGCAAAACGGACACCGGAGCAGGAAGTTATGCAATCTGGTTTACTGGCTGCCAGATTGCATTTTCTGCAGAATCCAACTCTGATTCAAACCGATACTGGCACTGTTTGGCTTTGGTGTAAAATTCTGAAATTCTTACCACACGTAGCCCTGTGTCTTAGCTTTAAAATGACACCAAAATCAGGTCAATCCGATATGTGTAGCTCAAGTTATGCGACAAACACCACAGTGTTCGGTGCTTCCGATTCTCGCAAATTCGGGTATTGCATAATCTTGGTTTCTAACCAAGTTCTAATCCTCAAATCATGGATTCTAAGTGTTTTCCAAACCTAATCATGGTCTCTAATCACGTTAGGTTAATTAGTTTCTTTGGAAAGCAAATTGGAGATCATGCACAATTGCCTCCTCCAATGTAAACCCTTTGCTTGAGATAGTGGCTAGACCACATGAGAATGTGACTAAAAGGATGAAATAAAGAAATGGGAAGAAGGAGAAACCATCTACTAAAGTGGAAGCCATTAGAACTTAGTGTGTACTCTGTCTATAAAGACTATAAACTATATATGATCGAAAAGGCAAGAGATAAAGATGCCTAACTCTAGGTTCGACCCGTAGGGAACCAACTCTAGGAATGACCTCACTCTACTACCCCATTTCAACTCAACTTATTGAGAGAGTAAAGTATTTACCACAATACTTGCATATCTAACTCAACTTAAACTATTAAAGGAGTTACCCGTATTTCTAGGATTCAAACCATCCCAAAACACCTCGAAATATTACCTAAAAAGGCTGATTTTCAAGATTGCACCAAATGTGCATCCTAACTCGTAAAATTCTGAACTTTTATGGGAAGATAGCTCTCTCCCCTATCTTTCCAATGGCGCAAACCTCACCTCATTTGGATAAGCGTATCTAAACTTATGTGACATTTTGCAGAAGCAAAAACAGGGAATTCACTGATTCACCCGTTTCTACGCTGACTTTAAACTGCAAATGGGAACAAACTACGCACAGGAAAATTCTGAAATTTTCCAACCAAGAAGCCTTACATGTCACCTTCAAAATGCCACTGGGTTCACGCAAAACGGACACCGGAGCAGGAAGTTATGCAATTTGGTTTACTGGCTGCCAGATTGCATTTTCTGCAGAATCCAACTCTGATTCAAACCGATATTGGCACTGTTTGGCTTGGTGTAAAATTCTGAAATTCTTACCACACGTAGCCCTGTGTCTTAGCTTTAAAATGACACCAAAATCAGGTCAATCAGATATGTGTAGCTCAAGTTATGTGACAAACACCACAGGCTGTTCGGGTGCTGTCCTGATTCTGCAAATTCGGGTATTGCATAATCTTGGTTTCTAACCAAGTTCTAATCCTCAAATCATGGATTATAAGTGTTTTCTAAGGGCTCCAATCCATCAACTAACTAGTATCTAACTCATTAAACTTAGATTATGATCAAAGTCAATCAATCACAACCTAATTCTCATTTTTCTCCAATCCTTTTGTAAGATTCTCTATCATGAACCAAAATGGTTGGTTTGCACTATAAATGGCTATCTAATACTTATTAGACTAAAATTATCCTAACTTAATTCTTGGAAGCAAGAATCAAGTTAAGAGCTAGGATTTTGCTCTCCAAATCCAGTTTTCCATTCGAAATCTCTAACCCCCATTCAAAAGAATAAAGAGGGAAAAAGAATAGAAATCTCCTACCTTTAGGTGATGACTAACCTTGGAGCCTTGCTCTTCTTCTTTTCCTCTTCCCTTCCTTTCTTCTCCTTTCTCTCTTTCTCCCCTTTGTTTCTCTGTTTCTGTTCTTTTCTATTCTTTTGTTTTGTTTTCTGCTGGGGGTCGTGGGTTAAGGGGAAAATCGAAACTTAAGTTCCAGTGTTAGGATTGCTGGTTCACGTTTATTCTCATTTTTCATATCTGCTACTAGTAAATCGGTATTAAAATACACAACCAGTATACTTAAAAATACCTAACTGACTCCGATTCTTCTCAAATTTTAACTGTATCTTACTTAACTCATTTGTGACCTAAAAACAATTTCTCTTAGATTTTATTTATGTTTTTCTCTCCTATGAGGTACATTTAGGACTATCTAAATATGACATCAAATCTTGGATGTTGGAAATAAAAGTTATGAATTTCTAACGAATTATGTGTTAAGAATATTGGTTTGATTTAACTTTTGATTGTGCTTTAACATATGCTTAAAGTTTTATTTTCTTATTCGAGTGAAGATTTGAGCAAAACCTTAGTTTCCCGTTTGAGATTCAATATGAATGAGCACACATACTTATTGTTCGTACTGCTCATTGTATTGAATCTTGAATTGTCCAAGTTGGACAATTTGGTAAGAAATTTTTCCTTCACTTGGTTAATAGTTATTATTTAAATCTCATATCTTATACTTGTTGATATTTCGGTGTGCTACATTTCCTTTTGTTCTCTGCGTGTATACTTAAACGCGGTAGATCTGACTGCGTTATAGTCATGCACGTAGAGACCAATGGGAAATGCTGCCGAAATTTCGTCAAGTATAAAATATGAGATTTAAGGAATAACTATTAACCAAGTGTTGAAAAAGTTTCTTATCGAATGGGATAGGGCCATACCATGTTAAGAAATATGTATTAATGTGCTAAATCAATTTCAGCAATCATGAGACCCGATCGAAGTTGGATGTTACGAAGAAATGATCCTACCGGCTATGTAAGTGAAGAATTCAAGGATGGAGTTGATGATTTCATTAGGGTTGCTCAAGGAGACCCGACAGTTAGTGATGCATTAAATCGCATCCTTTGTCCATGTGCTAGATGTAAGAATCGTGCTTGGAGGGAGGTATTTGGGGTAGAACAACATCTGTATAAGTATGGATTTGTGGATGGTTATGTAAATTGGACCATTCATGGTGAGGACATATGGGGAGATAGCGGCTCAACAGCCATTGTCCATGATGACGACGTGGAGCCAAGGAATCCATACGTGGATATGGTTATGGATGCCGCAGGTGATAGATTAAATCCGAGAGGCTCAAGATTTAGAAGAGGATCCAAATGCGTCACCTGCGAAGTTTTATGACTTGCTAAGAGACGCTGACGAACCTTTATGGGATGGTTGCCATAAGCACATGAAATTGTCACCGTAACAACACACTTTTGAACTTGAAGTCGGAGTTTAACATGAGTGAGAGTTGTTATGATAGAATGATTGTCATAATTAAGAGCATGCTTCCAGAGCCTGAAAGGTTACCCAAAAACTTCTACAAATCGAAGAGAATGGTTCGTGAGCTGGGATTAGGATATGAGAAGATAGATGCGTGTCTTAATCAGTGTATGTTGTATTACAAAGAATACAGTGACAAGAGACTCTACTCAGTTTGCTTAGTATGTGGACACCCACGATTCAAACCGAAGGCGGGACGTGCATCGAATGAGAAGGATGTGCCGCACTCAGTGTTGCGATATTTTCCTATTATGCCAAGACTCCAACGTCTGTTTATGTCCAAAAACACTGCACAGTATATGACTTGGCATGCGGATGGAGTGCGTTAAGATGAATCAGTGATCGTGGCATCCAGCTGATGCTTGAGGCTTGGAAACGATTTGATGCTACCCATCCTACTTTTGCCCTAGACGCTCGAAATGTTAGGCTTGGCCCGTGTACGACGGTTTTAATCCATTCACGGTTCACCACACCATATTCATGTTGGCCCGTTTTTTGTCACACCGTACAATCTACCTCCAAGTATGTGTATGAGAAGGGAATACATATTCCTCACTCTTGTGATTCCCGGACCAAAGTCACCTGGTAAAAGTTTGGATGTCTATCTTAGACCCCTAATTGACGATCTGAAGATATTGTGGGATGATGGGGTGCAAACTTATGATGCTTGGAAGAAGCAAAATTTCGATATGAAAGCGACTTTGTTGTGGACAATAAGTGACTTTCCACCTATGGAATGTTGTCTCTGGGTGGAGCACTCATGGAAAACTTTCTTGTCCGCTTTGTATGAATCACATAAGTCATTTGTGTTGAAGCACGGTAGAAAATGTTGTTGGTTTGATTGTCATCGCCAATTTTTGCCCTTTGATCATCCATTTCGCCGTGATCGAAACTCTTTTAAGAGATCAACAGTGGAAAAATCGAATCCACCGCAACGGCTGAGTAGGACAGATGTCTTCAATAGAGTGACTCAACTTAAGGAAATTATTTTCGGCTTGAATTCATGTAAAGAAAAACAAGATGGCTTTGGTATACACCACAATTGGGTGAAGAAGAGCATATTCGGGAATTGCCTTATTGGTCGACTAATCTAATACGACATAATTTAGATGTTATGCATGTTGAGAAGAACGTGTTTGATAATATCTTCAACACTGTCATGGACATAAAGGGCAAGACAAAAGACAATGCAAATGCAAGAGAAGATTTGAAGATAATATGCAAACGTCCTACCTTGGAGCTAATAGTTGACAATGGCAAGTGTAAAAAACCAAAGGCGATGTATGTCTTGGATGCCAATAAAAGAAGGATGGTGTGTGAGTGGATAAAACAGTTAAAATTTCCCGATGGGTATGCGTCGAATATCGCACGTTGCATCAATGTAGACGGCGGGAAGATATATGGAATGAAAAGTCACGATTGTCATGTTTTTATGCAAAGGTTAATTCCTCTGGCATTTCGTGATATCTTGCCAAAGCCTATATGGGGACCGTTAACAGAACTAAGCTTGTTCTTTAAAGAAGTTTGCGCAATTGAAATTGTGCTTCTACCATGGAGAATGCAGAGCTTTCTATCATTGAAACAATTTACAAGTTAGAGAAGATTTTCCCTCCAAAGATTCTTTGACGTGATGGAACATCTAGTCGTGCATCTCCCTTATGAAGCTAAGGTTGGAGGACCAAGTGCATTACAAGTGGATGTACCCTTTGAGAGGTGTATCTTTGTACTTGAAAAGAAAGGTCCGAAATAAGGCGAAAGTTGAAGGATCTATTTGTGAAGCGTATATTTTAGAAGAAATTTCTAATTTTGCTTCCATGTATTTCGATCCCCACCTACAGACCAGACGCACTCAAGTTCCTCAGAATGACGACGGTGGGGAAGAAATAATTAATGAACGATTATCTGTTTTTAAGCATCCATGTCGTCCTATCGGGAGAGGTCGAAATAGATTCTTGACGGATGTGGAACTTCAGATTGCTGAGACATATGTGCTGGTAAATTGTGGAGAAATAGAACCTTATCTCCAGTAAGTTTACTCTCTATCTAATGAATTTGTTATTAATGTGCTAAATTTATGCTAAATATTAATTATTGTATTGATTAGACAATTCGAGGATTCGTTAAGGGATACAGATCCCAATATAACGATGATCAAATTTTGGAAGCTCGGGATAAGGACTTCAAAGAGGTGGCTAAAACATCTAGTGAGTTCTTTTTATCCATAATAGTGATCAATCATATTACACTCAATGTGCATTATGCTAGATGTTACAACTATCTACCGTCTATGTAATGATACAGGTTAATATAGGTCAAGTCGAGGATCAAATGATACGAGGGATAAGTTACGGTCCATCCAAGTCCGTGACTTCTTACTGTGTGGCTTAATAGTTAATGGGTACAGATTTCATACCAAGGTGTACGGACAAAATAAAGCTACCATGAATAGTGGCGTATGTGTTAGAGGTAGTATATATGGTGAGAATGACTTCGACTATTATGGCATCATTGAAGATATATTGGAACTGTCATATGTAGGAAATCAGAACAAAGTATTTCTTTTACAATGTCATTGGTTTGACCCGATAAATGGAGTCAATGTTGATGAGAGATATGGTTTGGTTGACATCAAGCATAAATCAAGACTTCACTCAAATGAGCCATTCGTCTTAGCCGAACAAGCACAACAAGTGTACTATACAAGATACCCACAAAGTGGGAATAGAGCTAGTGGTGAATGGTGGGCAGCATGCAAGGTCAGAGCAAAACTCTTTGTGGCTGAGACATTGAATGAGGAAGGTGATGAATTGAATGACTTAACTACCACTGATTATTACCAAGATGATGGATCCATTGGAACACACAATCCTGTGATAGATGATGAAATAGTCTCCTTGTTTGATGCACATACCCAAATGGAAGAAGTTAACATACGTGATATACATTATCCAATTGACGATCTGGTTGATGATGAGTTCATTGATGACAACGAAAATAATGAAATTAATGAATTCTCAGAGGAAGATGAGGAATCATTGCTTCAGACTCAAGTGGTTAAAATTGAAGCTTGTTCAATAATTTTCGTTAATGGTATTTAAATTAAGTATCATTATTATATTTTGAGGTTTTTATTGACATATAGTTTCTTAACTCGTCATGTTTCATTATGTTTCTTTATGCGATATCCATCATGACCATTCGAGGTAGAGGTGCTTTGACGCATCGTGGGAGAGGCCGTAATGGTGCATCTACCTATGATTCTCCACCAAGACAAAGATTCTCACTTTCTCCGGGTATACCAGGGATAATCTTTTTAATTATTATTAACTCGTGATTTATATAAATGTAATATATACTTTTTTTTATATATAATTATATTAGGTGCAACTTCGGCCATCGGCTCATCGACTAGTGCGAGCTCCTACCAAATGTCTAGTCCATTGACCGTTGGAGGCGCATCGCCTTCCGTCCCACCCCTTACGACCCAACCGATTTCTATGCCACCCCCTGCTGACCCACCCACTAGCGGCCCGAATGTGGTGCCTTCATGTGGAGAATCCAATGCGTAAACAGATAGCGAGGGAACTTATATATGTGGCGCCTGTTCTTGAACCGTAAGTACTAGTGACATATTATCTTTTATTACATGTATTTACTTTCAGATAACTTACATTATCTTATTGTACTTACAGGAGGAGGTTTCTACCGTCGAGGGTGACACGTGACATTATGTACAATGTCATGACACGGATGCCTGTTCCTGCTAGTACGTGGCGAGGTTATCCAGTTGAGATGAAAGAAATACTATTTACTGACTTCATAGTAAGTAATTGTGTTTCTATAGAATTATATATTATACGTTTATTGGAAAATAAATATAGATACTTATCCTTTGTGTAGGCTAAGCATCGGTTCACATCTGATGCTGATCGCAGTATGGCGAGAACTGTCTGGGAACGGACTATCTTAGACCGTTATCCAGACCATTTGAACAAAGCACGAGATAAGGCCTTTGAGCGGGCAAATTCAAACAACTTAGTCGATATTAAGGGCCATGGGCCCGGGAATGAGGACGGAAGTGTGGGATGGCCTGGTCGACATTTGGCGACAGATAAATGGATGACGAGGTCTGCAGCACTGCCCGAAGGAACAGGGCCACCATGCGATGCCTTGAAGCATACAAAGGCGGGTCGATAAGCTTTGGTCAACACAAGAGCAAGATGGTAATATAACTTCCTCATTTAAAGTTTTAATGATAAGCATCTGTGTATGAACATGTTGTAATTACTTGAGTTATTTGCCTATCTTGAGTATGACATAGTATTTTAGAGGGATTACCTTACTTTTGATATATTTTTATTATATAATATTCTTCTATATGCGATTACAGGAGGCAGAGTTAAAGCATCAGGTTTCTTACAGAGATCTGTATGCAAAAGTTCATAAGAAGAAAGACGGAAGCTATGTTTCTGAGCGCTCGAGGAATTTTATTGTAAGTGTCTTGTTCTTATTCACCAGTCATATATATTTTAGATTGTTCATTTTTTTGTTAATATTTTTCTTGTTTTGTTAATTTTAGGAGTCATATGACACCGCAATGACAGAAAAATATGGAGAAAACTCTTCCTCTCACCCTATGGTTGACCCAGAGGTCTGGTTGGATGCGGCGGGTCCCAACAAGAAGGGACGTGTGCATGGCATAGGTAACAGCTTGCACATTGGTAATAACACCAGGCCAACTTCATCTTCCTCGGTTGCGGGTCCTTCCCACTCTACACCGTTGACACAAGACATATCTGAAGCTGTAAGCACAGCAGTGGCTGCAGCGATGGCTTCGTTTGTCCAGAGTCAACTTGTCCCTATGTTGGCGCCCTTCCAATCGTTTCTATCTACGATCGGATCAACAAATGTTGCTCCACAACCACCATCACAAGATTTAGGCAGGGAGGGTCGAGAGGAAGACGAAGACGAAGACGAAGAAAATTTAGTCTGATTGCTTTTTTTTATTCTTATTGTTACATTTGTATAACTTTCCATTGATTGATTATTTGTATAATAACATTATTGGATTATTTTGTATAAGTTTTTGTTGTACCATTTTATAATTATTGGATTGTTGATTCTTGGATTTCTGTTTGTTGGATTGTGGTTTGATATGCAGGTTTTAGGGAAAGTTATATATGTAAACAGGTTATTAAAAAAAATTTAGCTAATTAGCGAGGGATTAGCAAGGGATTAGCGACAGAAAACTCACATTGTAAATAGCGAGGGATTAGCGAGATAATAGCGAGTAAAAAATTAGCGAGGGATTAGCGAGCAAATGGCGAGGGAAAATTTAGCGAGGGATTAGCGAGCAAATGGCGAGGGAAAATTTAGCGACGGATTAGCGAGCAAATAGCGAGGAAAAATTTAGCGAGGCATTAGCGAGGAAATAGCGACTGAATTCTACAAACAATTAGCGAGGGATTACCGAGGGATTAGCGAGGGAATTTAGAGACGGATTAGCGAGGGAATAGAGACGGAATTAATAGAGAGGGAAGAGCGAGGGAATAGCGAGGGAAATTGACAAAATTAGTAAATAATTTAGCGAACGAATAGCGAGGGAAATTCCGTCGCCATTTTGCGAGGGAATATTAGCGAGGGATTAGAGAGGGATTAGCGAGGGAAATAAATTTTCTAGAGACGGATTAGAGAGGGAATACTTTCCCTCGCTAATTAGCGATGAAAAAAAAGCGAGGAAACTTTCCCTCGCTAATCCCTCTCTAATCCCTCGCTGATAATATTAGCGAGGGATTAGAGAGGGATTAGCGAGGGAAATTTCCCTCGCTGTTTGCTTAATTTCTTGTAGTGGATTATAAATCATATGATTTGCCTATGGACCCTAATGTAAAATTAAATGCATCAAATGGAGATCTATTACTAGAAGCTGCTCAATACAGAAGATTAATAGGCAAACTGATGTACCTAACAATTTCCGAACCTGACATCAGTTTTGCAGTCAATAAATTGAGTCAATATATGTCAAAGCCAAGGTCTCCACACCTGTAGGTTGTTCACCATCTCCTTCGATATTTGAAGAAGTCTCCTAGTCAAGGTTTATTATTTCCAGCTACAAACATTCTTCACTTGTCTACATATGCAGATGTTGACTGGGGTAGTTGCAGTGATACTAGGAGATCTACTACAGAATATTTGGTATTCCTAGGTGATGCTTTAATTTCTTGGAAATAAAAAAAAACAACCAACAGTATCCAGGAGTTCTGTAGAAGTTGAATACAGATCCTTGGCAAGTGCATCAAGTGAGCTTACGTGATTTTAGAATTTGTTAAAAGATTTTGAACTCAAGCTGGAATTAGCCAAGGTTTTTTGTAACAACCAGGGTGCTATCCACCTTTCATCTTGTCGCGACCGTGATCGCGGCAAAAAATAGCAACTCGTGTGATTGTAAAATATGAAAATAGGAAAATAGAGTCGCCACTAATTTTATTTAAATTAGGAAAAATTGGAAAACCTTTTCTTTGAAAATGGTCTTTGGAACCAGATTGGATTCGGGATTCGGTTATGGATAGGGAAGGGCGGAAACTTAATCCCACGGCACCCTTAACACACCCATTCTAAAACGGTACCTTAAGTTAATTGTGCAAATTCTTAACAATCCTTGGAAATATTTATTTTACCCCCTTTGAAAACATTGTAACTATTTATAAAAAAAGAAACCACAAAATTATGAAAATTTAATTTTGGCTTGACAGAAATGAAATTCTGCTCCTACGTATCCTCGGGTGCAATGAGGAACTCAAAGTCACGTAGTTCTCTAGAAAATAATTGTGGGTTGGTTGATTTTAATTAAGAAAGAGATTTTTGAAAAGGGATTTTGTTTGAAAACAAATCCATTCTTGCACGAGGTTCAAGTTAGCACCAGGCTACTCAATAAACCCTTATGATCCAAACGACATTTGAAGATAGCATTCGCTATTCAATCATCATCATTGGTCATTGCATGGATTAAAAGATTTTTATTTTATTTTAAGGCATGCACAAGGACAACTAAGTAGTTACACAAACAACACATTGTCATACCATGAGTCAAGTAAATAAAATAACATAAAAACTAAATTAAACACAACAATGAAAAACAAAAATTTTTATTTTTTTTTATCCTTTAACATTTTTTTTTCACTTATTTTATTTTATTTTTAAATTTTTCTCTTTTTTATATGTTTTTAGATTTTTTTTTCTTAAAATAAAAAAATACAAACAAACCAAAAAAAAAAAAAGAAGAGCAAGCTTACCTCAAAGGCGTATAAAAATGTTATGCTCAAAGAATTCTGCATAGAGCCTCACGCGTTCTCTTCAAATCGAACCTTGAAAAGCAACCCACTTGCATAGAGGAAAAAATTTTACTAGAGCCTCGGGCTCTTATACTTAGTATTAAGCCCAAGTAAAAAAAAAATTACTAAAGTTCTCAGGCTCTTATACTTTGTATTAAGCCCAAGTGTGTAATTTTTGGATCCCTCAAACAATTGAGAACCACCTCTATATATAGGAGAAGGGGGGAAAGAAAGAGCAAGACTTCTCCAATGTGGGACTTAGTGATACAATTAATTTTTTTCAATTTTTCTCTTTTTTATTTTTTTTAGATTTTCATTTTTTTAACACAATGCCCCAGACAAAATTGGGTGTTCACAGTTGCCCCTCTTTACTTGTTTCTTACTAGATAAAAAGAACAACCATAGTTTTTTATTTTATCGTCGTAAGAAACAAGTAAAGACATGAACTCCAATTTTGTCCGGCAAAGCAAAAAATGATAAATATAAAACAATGCAAGAACAGTAAAATATACAGAGCTGATGCGCTCAAAAAATAAATGACAGGAGCCGATGCGCTCAAAAATAAATGATAGAAATTTAAAATGCATGGAATGCATTGAGTTGATCCGCTCAAAAGAATTAACGGAAATTAAAATGTAAGGAGCCAATGCGCTCAATAGAAATTAAAATGCATGGAGCCGATGCGCTCAAAAGAATTTAAAATGCATGAAATGCATGGAGCCGATGCGCTCAATAGAATTTAAAATGCATGGAGCCGATGCGCTCAAAAGAATTGATAGAAATTAAAATGCATGGAGCCGATGCGCTCAACTGAATTTAAAATGCATGGAGCCGATGCGCTCAAAAGAATTAACAAAAATTAAAATGCATGGAGCCGATGCGCTCAAAAGAATTAACGGAAATTAAAATGCAAGGAGCCGATGCGCTCAACAGAAATTAAAATGCATGGAGCCGATGCGCTCAAAAGAATTTAAAATGCATGAAATGCATGGAGCCGATGCGCTCAACAGAATTTAAAATGCATGGAGCCGATGCGCTCAAAAGAATTTAAAATGCATGAAATGCATGGAGCCGATGCACTCAACAGAAAAATGCATGGAGCCGATGCGCTCCAAAGAAATTAAAAAGACAATGGACAATTGAGTCCTGGAATTTAAAAGACAGGCGGGCTACTGTGCTCCCAAAAAATAGAGATTTAAAAAGATAAGGCATCTTAATTCAAAAAGATTTTTTTTCTTTTTCTTTTTCCTTCCTTTTTTTCATCTTTTTCTTTTTCTCTTTTTCCTTTTTCTTCTTTTTTCTTTTTTTATTTTATTCTTCTCTTTTTGTTCCTTTTTTTATTTATTAAAAATCCTTTAAACCAACGTCGACTTTTGAAAGCTTTGGCCAATCAAAACCCTTGTTCACATGTTTTTTCTTCCTTAGACCCTTCGGTTCTTTCCTTCTTCTTCTCCTTTCTTTCTTTTTTTTTTTTTTGTTTTTCAATCTCAACTCTCCTTTTGAGAAATGAGATGAACCATTGCTTGGCTGATTACTTGAGAGAAAATTTTTCCCGTATTTAACCTTGTCTCTCATTTAATTGATTCCCTACAACTACTTGATAACTCAATCACTTGTCTCTCGTTGCTACTTCCTTCAACACATCTCTCTTTAATCCTTAAAAATTTTGCCCCAAGATGTACCAATCCGAATACAAATGAGATTGCCCTAGTGTAACTGATTAAATACAATTCAAAATTGCCCCAGTTTGGTGCACCCTTCAAGGCATTTCAGGCCAACTTTCTCTGAGATTTTGCCCATTCATTTGCCCTAACTTTTGCTTAGACCGACCTTTCGGGTTTTTAGACTACAGGCTCTTTTCCATTTTTTCTTTTTTTTGCTCTAACTTTTGCTTAGGCCGCCTTTTCGGGTTTTCAACCTTACGAGCTTTTTCTCTTTCTCTCTCCCTCTCTCTTTTTTTTAGGTACTTCCTCTTCCATCAATTGGGATTTCCAAGTTCTCTTCAATCTGACTTATTCATCAGGAGATTATCATTAGATGGTCAAATCATAGTGTTGTACTCATGTTCATTCTACCTGAAGCATTACGTAACAAAACAGACATGAATTCAAAAGTACAATAGAAAAGGAATTTACTAACTGAGTGACTTTTTTTTTTTGGAAATATGACTACATAAAGGACATTTACAAAGGATAAAGACACAAGAGGTTGAATAACAAGAAAGCCAAAGGTCTCTTTTTTTTCTAGTATGAACGTGATTGATCTTTACTCGACAACTAGACATCATGACCATTGTTTCATCAGGTATATACAAAAATCTATCCTCATGTAGGGTATCAAATGAATTTGGCTCAGAGTATGTCATTTATGAACAAAAATTACCCCAGTGTGAGTCACGAAGCTATACTAATGTAGGTCAAATTGAACCAAGAGAACGACAAAAAAAAAATGCCCCAGCTAAATAAGGCAGAAACTCGCTCTAGTGACCGAAAGATATGTCCCAATGTAGGTCAAATTGAACTAGGGAGAAGAATGCCCCAATGTGGGACCAGCTCGAACAGGGTAGAAACTTGTCCGAGTGTAAGTCTTTTTTTTTAAAGGAGTAATGAACTAGATACTTAGATGAGCATAATATTTGTCTCAAATTTAAAGTCAATGAAAATGACAGCAATCATTCATTGATCAGAATGGACTTTTTGAGGCTTGTACCGTGGCCAAGGTTAGGGGTTATGAAAGGAAAGACATAAGACTCAAATAAGTGTTTAAGGGTTGAATGGGACCAAGGATCCTTGTTCAAAGTTAAACTTTGTCAATTGTCTTTGTACTTTCAAGCACACTTTTCTCTTACTGGTCTTCATTTCTTCCTTTTTTTCTTTTCATTTTCTTTCATTCGCTCTTGTCATGACTTATTTCATCTCTTTTTTTTTTCTCTTATCTCTTTTTTGGTTTTTTGTTTTTTTTTTTTTTTTTTTTTTTTTCCATTATGTTTCAAAATAGCCACCATGACAATCAACCTTTGCTTTGTATCATCCCCTAGTATAGGGGTGATCCTTATCCAGGGTTTATTGAAGAAAATTTTCAAGCTCAAAAAGGGACATCGAGAGATAATGAAAAGATGAATTCTTATGAAGGATAGAGAAACATGACCAGTCTTCATTTCAAATCTTGATTGCTCATTTTCAAAAATTTTAATTCAGAGACATAAAGGATAATGCACACCACGTGATTATTTCTTTACTCCATTTTATTTTTCTTTTTCTTCTTCTTTTTTTCTTTTTTTTCTTTTTGCAAATGGCATTTGCGCACGCGGACCTTATGACTACTGACATCTATCAAAGCAAGGATTGTTAAGAACTGGAGTCCAACGGGGTTCAAACAAAAGGAAGACACTTTAAATAAACAAGAGAATAATAAAATGACCAGAAAGACCATGAAAATGACAGGAAACAAGATATGCTTGAATCCATACAAAATCATTACATTAATACTTCAGAAAAGTTAACATAAGTTCAGCACCACAAAAGTCTAAGATGACAATCACATCAATTAACGCTTCAGATCGCCAATTGTTCAGAGGTTTCCAGTTGATGGAGGGCGAATAGTGTAGGCAGGGTAAGATGGTGGTTTTCCAATTTTGGTTTTGCATGTAGCTCACTTTTGATTCTTTTTCCTTAGAGGAAAAGCTCATTCTTGAAATTACTTTCATCATTGCCAGTTGGCAATTTACCTGCTTTTACCAAAATTTCAATCCTCTCCCCAGCAGCTATTAACTCAGCAAAGTCTAGATAAACGGCGTCTGCCATTGTCTCAATATAGGGAGCTCCCAGAGTCCCTAGAAAATATGAGCACATTTCTGTCAACGTCAATGGTGGTTGCACTTGTGCTGCGAGAGCTCTCCATCTCTGGGCATGCTGCTTGAAAGCTTCCTCATTTTTCTTTTGCATTGAGCCCAATTGTTCCCGGGTAGGAGCTGCATCCAGATTAAACTTATATTGATCCATGAATAGATCAGCCAATTTCGTCCAATGAGAAATCTTAAAGCAATCTAATTGAAGATACCACTCTAAAGCAGGACCTGTAAGACTCTCGTGGAAAAAACTAATGAGGAACTTATCATCCTTGGACCAAACAGTCATCTTGGTTCCGTAACTGATTAAATGAAATCGAGGGTTACCACTCCCGTCATACTTGGTAAAATGAGGAATCTTGAAGTCTTTAGGGTTTACGGCATCCATGGTAGGACACAGTTCTTCTATTCTAAGCGGTCCATAAGCACTAGGGCCCTTGATCGCTTTGATTTGCTCTTCTATCCTTTCCTTCCATTCTTCTTCCATCTTATCCTTCTGAATTGCTGCATGACCACTCCCAGTAGGAAGTCCCGTTGTCACTGGGATGGACATACATGGTTGTTCCCATGTGAATTCAGCATTACCATGAACCTCATTTCGAGTATCCTCTGAAGAACGATACCCTTCTCCGATAGGAATTACTAGCGGTGCAGTATCCAATGTTCTTCCTACAACAGGCATCTCAGTGGTCATCCCGGGGTTTGTCCTCATGGAAGTGATAGTTGGCAGACGCGGATGTGCCCCAGTCACTCTTGTGCTTCCAGCCGCCCCAATCAAGGTGAGAGTCTCTCTCATGGCCAACAACATTTCTTCCATTCTTCTCATAGACTCTGTTATTTCATCCACCCTCCCTTTAATCTCATCAACTTCTATACTCAAGTTTCTCCCTTCCTCAAGGTTATTAGCAGTCATTCTGGTCTGAGATCTAGGATTATGAATTTGGGTTTGATTGGTCTCTTCTTTCCTAGGCTGCACAATGGTTCAAACCAATTTGATTTATTAAAACAAAATAATATTTAACAAAGAATGAGATGAGATGCATGAGATGCATAAAATGAATGAACTTTGAAAACACTTTTTTCATTTTTCTTCCCTTTTTTTTAAAAAAAATGCTATGTAATGAAAATGCAAGATGTTTTTTTTTTAATGCTAGGGATGCTATAAAAATGCAATATGCTATTTTTAGCTAGAAATGTCATGAAAATGTATGATTTTTCTTATAATGCTAATAATGTTATGAAAATGCCAAATGATATTTTTTCCCTTTTTTTAAAAAAAAATGCGATGAATGTCATGAAAATATAAATTGAAGTTTTTTTTTTTTTTTTTTTTAGAATGCTATGAAAAGGTAAGATGATGCATATTTTTTTATTCATTTCATTTTTTTAATGCTATGAATGCTATGAAAATACAATATGCCTCTTTTTTTTTAGAATGCTAAGAATGTTATGAAAATGCAAGCAATGAATAGTTTTTTTAATTTTTTTTAAATGCAAGAATGAGTGATATGAGAAACAGATAAATAAAGAAGAAGAAGTACGCTCCCTTTTGTGCCCTAGTTAGGTGGAACTTAAAGGTTGGATTTCCTTAAGGTCACGACTCTAATTTTGGCAGCCACTACGTTCGATCTATCAGTGCAAGATGTTTGGGACAGTCTAAACTTCTAAAAAGTCATGGTTCCCAGATTGCCCTTATCTTGAAAGACAAGGACCCAATTCATGAATTAATCACAAGTTGGGATAAACCCTCTCAATATGATTCATCCATGATAATAGTAACAATCTGAGTAGTGTCTCAACAAATGTCAAGTGAGTATAAAGCCCCTCAATAACAAAAGCTAAGACCCCTCCTACTCCTCCGGTTCGCATAGACTCAGATATAGAGCCCAAAAAGTGTCTGAGATAAGTGATAGTAATGTGTGTGAGGGAGCATACAAACCTGTACAAAAATTTAAAAAGATCAAAATACCCACAACCTGCAAAAGCATATATACAATAGCCAGCCAGCAATCATCTATCTTAGGGTTTCAACAATTAAGTACAAAATATATACAAGTAAATCACTTCAAAATAAACACAAAAATAATGCTATCAGATATTTACATAAAAGTACTAAATAAAATCTATTTACAAACAAATAAGAAAACAAAAATAAAGACAAAAAAGGGTAAAGTGAATAAATAAAAGATTATTAAAAATTTGCACAACTAACAACAACAGGCCTAACTCTCTAAGTGTCTCCAATGGAGTCGCCATCTGTCGCGACCGTGATCGCGGTGAAAAATAGCAACTCGTGAGATTGTAAAATATGAAAATAGGAAAATGGAGTCACCACCAATTTTATTTAAATTAGGAAAAATTGAAAAACCTTTCTTTGAAAATGGTCTTTGGAACCAGATTGGATTCGGGAGTCGGTTATGGATAGGGAAGAGCGGAAACTTAATCCCACAGTACCCCTAACACACCCATTCTAAAACGGTACCTTAAGTTAATTGTGCAAATTCTTAACAATCCTTAGAAATATTTATTTTACCCCCTTTGAAAACATTGTAACTATTTATAAAAAAAAGAAACCACAAAATTATGAAAATTTAATTTTGGCTTGACAGAAATGAAATTCTGCTCCTACGTATCCTCGGGTGCAATGAGGAACTCAAAGTCATGTAGTTCTCTAGAAAATAATTGTGGGTTGGTTGATTTTAATTAAGAAAGACATTTTTGAAAAGGGATTTTGTTTGAAAACAAATCCATTCTTGCACGAGGTTCAAGTTAGCACCAGGCTACTCAATAAACTCTTATGATCCAAACGACATTTGAAGATAGCATTCATTATTCAATCATCATCATTGGTCATTGCATGAATTAAAAGATTTTTATTTTATTTTAAGGCATGCACAAGGACAACTAAGTAGTTACACAAACAACACATTGTCATACCATGAGTTAAGTAAATAAAATAACATAAAAACTAAATTAAACACAACAATGAAAAACAAAAATTTTTATTTTTTTTATCCTTTAACATTTTTTTTCACTTTTTTATTTTATTTTTAAATTTTTCTCTTTTTATTTTTTTTAGATTTTCATTTTTTTTAACACAATGACCCAGATAAAACTGGGTGTTCACACATCTAATCTAACTTTCTATAAAAGATCAAAGCATATTAAAATTAACTATCACTTTGTTAGAGAAAAGGTTACTACTAGGTTTCTCAAACTCATACATGTCTAATCTCAACACCAATTAGCAAATCTCTTAACCAAACCAAACTAGTTCAATCTCTTCTTTTTCACCAATTACTGATCAAGATGGGAATTATAGACATATACTCCCCACCTTGAAGAGGGTTTTTATACTATATTATGTAACTTATGAAAGGAATATATTATTCGACATATACTCCCCACCTTGAAGAGGGCAAAATTTTCAAAGTGACCGAATACCTATATTATACCGCAACAAGATGGGAAACTTCAATGAAAAAACACCGCCGCACGCACGACACGAAAACACTAAAAGGAAAACCACTATAAAAGAAGAGAAAAAAAAGCGATGTATTGATTCTAAGCTTATGATGAAAAGAAAAAGAGGAGTAGATAGAAGAGAAATTCTAAGGTCGGCCTTGTGATTATAAATGGTTAGTACTTATTCGATCAGTTAGTTAGTTGATGAGAGTTAGTTAATTTGTTAATTAATTAGTATGTTAATTCTCACCTATTATTAGTTGAAGTTAGTTATAGTATAGTTGAAGTTGTGAGTTGTATATATGTGAAATTTATCACATAGAATCAGTAATGAGAATTCATTCTCTCTCATTTCTTCATTCTTCACTCTTAATAGCCTCATTTATTAAAGCAAATACAACTATTCGAAGATTCAAGCATGATTTTGATATTTTTTTTGGTGATGCTACATAATGCTCAAATGTCTTTATGCAACACTTTTTATTGGTTAAAACTTGATATTTAATATGTAATATCCTCTCTATCTTGTTAGTTTTAATAATTGTTATAGTAATTTTTTTTAGCATTTGTGTGATTTATTTGTTAATTTTTATAATTTTTTTAATACCATCAAACTAACCCAAAATGTTATAAAATTTAACAAGTAAATCATACAAATATTGAAAAAAATTACTATAATAATCATTGAAGCTAAGTATTAAAACTTAAAAAAAAAATACAAAAGCACATAAACTCGACCGCTTTTAATAGCACCATCCTTCTTTTTTACTTTTTCGAAAGCTTGATTTAATATCAAAGCAAATGGTACAATCAGCCTAAACATTTATTTCTTTCAAATATATTAAGACAAAAACAAAGATTGGTAACATAAAAGAAATAGCATATAGAGATGACTCATAAAGATACAAATGCTTTATACGTCATTGGAAATGTTTACTGTGCTTTAAAAATTTTATGGAATACTGATAATTCAAGAATTGTAATTATAAATATAATAATAAAATAAATAAATAAATGAGATTAATTATTTAATTAACAGTTAATAAATATGATCTATATTTTATATATAAATTTTTTATAAATTTTAATTGTTAATATTTATATACAAATAGATTTACACACAGAATTTAAACCAATCAAGTCTTTTTATTATAAATAACTATACATACAATTTTTTTTAAATTTTAATTAATAATATTTATATATAATAATAAAATTAAAAAAAAACTAACTAACCAATTATGATAGAAAAAACTCATAATACAACGATGCTCCAAAATATTTCAGGATTTCCATAAGCGTCTACATACGTCACTTCATTAAAGCTACTAATTTCTTAGGAAGATGCCAAAATCTTTTCTCTGAGAGACTTCAAAAAAGCTACCCTTTCCTTATGGTCAAGGAGGTTTTCTGTGATGACTGGGACATGCATGAAATTATTAAACCATGAATGCAAGCGGGGGAATTTCTCAGCCTCTAGGACCTTCACTTCAATCATATCTTCAATCTCTACAAGAAATTTGGCAATCGACCCAAGAGCAATATCCACAATGTTAATAGTGTCTCCCCCAAAGAATTTCTTTTGATCACCAAAGCACTGATCCTCAACAACTCTGAGATGTTCCCATATCTTCTCTATGACCTTCTCCCGCTCTTCACCCCTGCTGCTATAGAAGAGTGCCACAACTGCAGGAACCTATAAAAATTGACCCCAATGTTATTGTTACTTTGAATAAAGATAGGAATGACAGATCATAGAAAATTATGAGACAAAATCAAGGTACACTAAATTAATTAACTCAAAGGTAAACTGAACATGAATTGTACAATTGTAAGTGATCATAATCATGATGGAAAGGCTAGAAAAAAAGCATATGATTGAATTTCTAAATGTACCATACCATGTCTTCAACATATCTAACCCAAAACCGAGCCAGAGCTCTTTCATAGGGATCACCAGGAACCAATGGATTTTGTGGCCATATCTCATCAATGTATTCAACAATGATCATGGACTCACATATGGGTTTTCCAGCATGAACGAGCACTGGGGTCTGTTTGTGCACAGGGTTGTATTGAAGAAGTTGAGGACTCTTGTTGAAGCGGTCTTCCTCTATGTTCTCATACGGTATACCCTTTAGCTTTAGGGTCCATGCCACCCTCAAAGGAAAGGGACTGTACCAAAATCCATGTAGCTTCACCTCTGCCATATCCTTACTTGTGTTTTCCTAAGCCAACACTAGTCTGTCTTTATAGAGTGATCCATGGTGTCATGTGGCTTGCTCAACAAGCTCAAATTTCACAAGTAAAATATCCATTTCTAATAAAGTATTAGCCACTAGTCAGATTTGATAGGACAAACGAAGCGTGCTTCATCCTTCATCTTTGTTCTTTGTGGCATGTATTTCTACGCACATCCCTTTCCTTTTCTCCCTCACCAAGATATATATATATTTATTTATTTATTTGTGTTTCATTGTTGCTTGTGTCATGTCCTTCGAGGCAAATCCCTATTTCACTTTGAAAATTATGAAACACAAAAGTTTCATCTTTGTAACAAGAATTCTTATCGATTATTCTTTTATTACTTTTATTTGTAAATATATAAAAGAATAACCAATACTAAAAGTATACGAATTCTTGTTAAAATTGTGTAACTTTTGTGTTTCATAATTTTCAAAGTCAAATAGGAATTTTTTTTAAAGAAATCTTATAAATCTACATATACTACCGTATAATAAATCTGAAGTGAGAGATCATCTTCAGTAAAATGTAGTTCCTCCTCACTCCATTTATATCTTGTATTATACTGTTTTATGATTTATGTAGCATTCAAATATAAAATCGCTTTGTAAGTTAATATTAAGAAAAAATAAGTTTTTGTTGCGAGTGAGAATGAGAAGTGTACTTATAAAAGACACTTCATTGCTTAAATTAGAAGTTTGTATATTTGGTAAGTTTATATAATAGATAATGTCATACCTAAAGATATTATCTTATATTTATAGATAAAAAGTTTAAGTCATTTTTGGATATAATCCCTATTATTTAAGAATTTGGAAGGAAATTATCCTTTATTTGAGGAGGTGTAATTCTCCTTTAATTATTTTTTGGAAGATACAGTGGTTATTTGGTAGAGCCGAAATAAATGTCCATTAAAATTTGGCTCATTGGACGCTATGGACCATATGGGAATCTAGAATGAAACAGTAACAAGGAAACAAGTAATAAGAAAGCATCATTTTGTGGGCATCTATTATATATTAACCAGATCTTCTTCAGCATAGCATGAAAATAAAATAAATAATGAAAGCAATTAAGTTTTGGATAAAAGATTTGGTTTCTCAAGGTCACTTTTCACTAGTCTTCTTTCTATTTATTTTAGGGGAAAAAATGCACTTCACCTATGCAGTAAATTAGTTTAAGTCATTTCAAAAACCTTGTAGATAAATTTTAAAATGTTAAACGGGTTGGATAGGTTTGCATTGCCTGAATTTTTTTTGCAATCCAAACCAACTTAATTAGAGATGGTTTAGATTTTCCCCCCTAAACATGAACTAATCCAATCCACAAACACCTTTTCATACACAACTAAAAGAAAGGTATTTCTAGTATTCGGCCATATTATCTGGTATTAAACTCAGGTTTTCTTTTTTTAGGTGGTGTATGTGTTAACTTACATGTATCTCGATTAATTTATTTTTTTGATCTAATTAAAAGTAAGTCATTTACGTATTTCAAGTTCAAGAAATTGGCGTAGATATAATTCAAAATTTGAATTTATGATTGCATGTTTACTCATATATCACATACTTATCTAGCATTAAGCCAACCCCTTGGGTAAGCTTTAATATTAAAACTAACATTTCCATTTAAAATGGCTTAAAATGTATTAGGTAGAAATGATTTTTTAATTTTTAAGAGGTATTAAGCCATGTTTAAGGGATAGAATATATATTTATCATAGAAAATACCCCCATTTACTTTTCATATTTGATATTCCTGGTGAAGAAAAAAAATTAAATGTAGAATTTATACAACTATCCGAATAGTCAGTCAACTAAATTCAATAGCAAGTCGCAACCTATTTGATATTTGAAAATTAAGGATGTTTTTTATTATTTTCTATTTTTTTAAAGAATTTTTTTTTAATAGTAGACCCTACCAAGTCTTGGGAAGTCCCACCTTAAGGTGAAACTTAAGAGAAATTCTTGTATAATCTAAAAGTACTACACTATTTGAGAAAAAATGTGACACGGTACATTACATAACCATACATACTGTTGGATTTAATAAAAAATTATTAAATTAAATTTAAAAGTTACAAAACACCTTAAGATATTACGTCGTGTATATTAGAATTTTTTGAAGCATAGACTGCATAAGGGATGAGGATTCTCTCTTTTTCTTAAAAAAAGGACAAAGTTATGTTTTTGATCTATTGATTTAAGTTTATCAAGTTATATTTACAACTTTTATTTTTTTATGATCTAATAAACTTAAATTATTGGATTAAAAATATAAATCTCTCATGTTCTCAAAGAAAATGAGAAGATCTTGATCCACTGCATAAGAGTTCTCCACTGGGGCCATGGGAGGGATGAGGGAAAATGGGTGGGAATATAAAAGCAAATACAATCAGCTTAAACTTTTATTACTTTCAAGTATATTCAGATAAACCCAATCAAAGGTCGATAACATAAAGAAATACGCATACAAAGATGACACGTAAAAGATACAAATGCTTTATTATCACTTCATATAAGCTACCATTTTCTTAGGAAGATGCCAAAATTTTCTCTCTCAGAAACTTCACAAAAGCTACCACTTTCTCATGGTCAGGGAGGTTTTCTTTGATGACTGGGACATCCCTGAAATTATTAAACCATGAATGCAAATGAGGGAATTTCTCAGCTTCTAGGACTTCCACTTCAATGATATCTTCCAAAAGCTATGTCCACAATGTTAATAGTGTCTCCCCCAAAGAATTTCTTCTGATCACCAAAGCACTGATCCTCAACAACTCTGAGATGTTCCCAGATCTTCTCTATGGCCTTCTCTCGCTCTTGACCACTACTGCTACGGAAGAGTGCAATATCAACCGCAGACATCTTTAAAAATTGACCCCAATATTAATGTCATTTTGAATAAAGATAGGAATGACACAGCATAGAAAATTGAAGTTAATTTTGATGCACTGTAATTATAATATCAGTGTAATATTTTTATATGTTATTATTTAATTATATATTATCAAATTATTAAAGAAATTTGATTATAACAATTATTACTTAAAAGGTTTAACTTTTATAATGTCAACATATTATTAAATGAGAATGTAAAAAAGTTTAAGCTAACGATACATTTAAAATTCTAGAAAATTATGAGACGAAACCAAGGTACTCTAAATTAGCTCAAAGATAAACTAGACATTAATTGTACAAGTGCAAGTGATCATAATCATGATGGAAAGGCTAAAAACAATGCATATGATTGAGTTTCTAAATATACCATGTCGTCAGCATATCTAACCCAAAACCGAGCCAGAGCTCTCTCATAGGGATCAGCTGGAACCAATGGATTCTGTGGCCATATCTCATCAATATATTCAACAATGATCATGGACTAACATATGGGTTTTCCAGCATGAACGAGCACTGGGGTCTTCTTGTGCACAGGGTTGTATTGAAGAAGTTGAGGACTCTTGTTGTAGCGGTCTTCCTCTATGTACTCATATGGTATACCCTTTAGCTTTAGGGTCCACACTACCCTCATAGTAAAGGCACTGTACCAAAATCCATGTAACTTCACCTCTGTCATCCTGGCTTGTGTTTTCATAAGTTAACACTGGTCTGTCTTTTATAGAGTGATCCATGGTCATTTGGCTTGTTCATCAAGAAGCTCAAATTTCAGAAATAAAGTAAAATATTTATTATTTGTGAAGGAATAGTCAAATCCAACAAGCATTTTATGAAAGCTTCCTTCATCTTTGTTCTTTGTGAGGAGAGAAATTCTTGAGTGGAAATTTTTGTTTTTAAGTACGCAAATCAATTTTTAATATGTATAAAATTATATTTATAGAGAAATATTTATTTTTAATATATTTCACACAATTTTATAAATGTCAAAAATTAATTTGCATGCGATAAAAAATTTTCACTTAAAATTTTATCTTCTGGGCATGTCCTTCCACACAAACCTTTTTTTTTTCCGTATTAAATGGTTTTTTTTTTTTTTTGATGTATTGAATGATATTTTTATTACTTTTATATAAAAACTAATAACCAATGCTAAAATTGTGCGAAATTTTGTAAAATCGTATAACTTTTTTGAGTTTCATAGTTAATCTCTTTATTCATCTAAATAAAATATATTTAATTTTGTAATTGGCATTGACTAAAGCAATGATTTTGATGAAAATAAACAAGAAAGGAATGGAAGTGCAAAGATAAAGTCCCAAGACTCTTCAAGCTTAGCTTATAGAACTTAGATCTTGTGTAAAGGTAAAAAGGAATCACACTAAACTTAAACAAGTTTTAAACATATTTATAAGTGTTTCTAAAATGTTAAAATGCCCAACAAACTGTTTTGGAAAGTTAGTTATGGTAATAGTTAAAATTTATGAAAAATAGTCAAGTTTATATTTTGTAAAACTGACATATAGTTACTCTTTTGATCATAACTTTTCAAATACTTTGAATTTTACTTTGAAACTTATCTCATTTGAAAATAGACTCAAAGAGCTTTCCAATGAGTGATCATTTGCTTTAATTGGATAAGAAACGAAAAAGTTATGACTAATTAAAGTTTGAGTTTTGAAAATTTGACATTTGGTTACTATTTTGATTATATCTTTCAAAATACTTTGAATTTTGTTCTGAAACTTCTTTCATATGAAAATAGACTCAAAGAGCTTTCCAATGAGTGGTATTTGCTTTAATTGGATAAGAAATGAAGAAGTTATGACATTTTAAAGTTGGTTTCAAAAACTAGAAATGGTGTAATCGATTACACGAGTCATGTAATCGATTACAACTTGACAGAAGCCGTGTAATCGATTACACAGAGTATGTAATCGATTACAAAGTACCCAGAAAGCTTGTAATCGATTACACAAAGTATGTAATCGATTACAAAGTGTCCAGGAACGTTTTTAACGGTTATAAACGGCTAGTTTTCATAGAATATCATTTCTAAAACCCTCCAACAACTCTAAAACTCATTGGGCTATAAATACAAGTGTTTGGGCATCAAAAATAAGTTGAAGAACATTCTGAAAATTACCCTTGAGCATTGAAAATGAAATTCATCATCTTTTTCTCCAAATCTTTGTTTTGAGCTAAGTGTGTAAATCCTTTATACCCATAAGTTTCAAGTTGTATTATCTACTCTTCAAGAGAGTTTCTATCTTCCACACTTTGTGTAATTTATAAAGAGAGGGTGAGGTATCCCTTTAGAGTAAAGGGTGAGGTATCCCTAGAGAGTGAGGCATCTCTCAAAGTTAGTAAAAGGTGAGGTATCCCTTGAGGGTGAGGCATCCCTCAAAAGTTGTAAAGGGTGAGGTATCCCTATTTGAGGCTCAAGCACAAGGGTGAGGTATCCCAAGGTGTGTTGAGTGCTCTCAATTGTAAAGGTTATCAAGCACCTGTTGAAGCTTGAAGATAGTGGAAAATCTCTAGCGGTTGCTTGAGGACTGGACGTAGATCACAAGTGGATTGGTGATCGAACCAGGATAAACTATTGTGTTTGATCTTCTAAACTCTATCTCTTTACATTTGCACCTTAATTATATATGCTTGAGTTGAACTTGATATTTAGCTTATTTGCTTGATTTATCCTATATCTCAAGTTGTAGTTGAGTAATCTATAATAGTTGTACATTTATTGTGCATATTCCGCTGCATTTATTTATTGAGTGATTTAAAATACATAATTTGTCAAAGTTGCATTAAAACAAGTCATCACCCAATTCACCCCCCCTCTTGGGTAATGGTTGTCATGGCTAACAAGTGGTATCAGAGCTTCGTGCTTTGGTAAAAGCTTAACAGCTTGGAGTTAAAGATCTTTGTTTTTTTTGGCAACCATTACAAGCTTTTCAAAATGGAAGGTTTTGAAATTAATAAACCACCATTCTTTGATGGTGTGAATTTCGTTTATTGGAAAGCTAGAATGGAAATTTATATGCAATCTATTGATATTAATTTGTGGGATATTATGCTTGATGGATTTATATGCAAATCAAAACAAACTTGGAATGACTATGATAAGAAATACTTTTCATTGAACATTAGAGCAATGCAAATATTGAGAAGTAGTTTAAATGATGATGCTTATGCTAAAATTAAGAATTGCTCTAGTGCTAAAGATATATGAGATGCTCTTGATTCTATCTATCTTGTTAATAATGATTTTGTGTATAAAGTTATATATAGAGAGCAAGAAGAGCAAAATCCTCTAGAGGAAGACAACATTGAAAAATGTCCTCAAGAACATGTTCAAAGCAAGAAAATGAGCTTAATGTCTCTTGGTGATGATGGTACTCAATTTGAAGAAGAGGTAATGCAAAACAAAATTGATGAGGAATATGATGATTCCCTTAAAGAGCCAAATATGCTAGGAATGGAGACTACTTCATATATGGCTAAAAGGGACTTTGAGGTAAATAATGTTAAACTAGATTATAATCCTTCCTATGATGAGCTACAATGTGCATATGATGAATTATATGATGGTTTGTTGAATTTAGAAAATAAAAATTTATCTTGTTTGGAAAACATTTCCTCCATTGAAAATGAAATTGAGATTTTGAAAAATGATTATGCTTTTCTTGATGAGAAAATGCCTTTGAAATGTGAAACCTCAACTTCTTGTGAAAAATGCATTAATTTAGAAAATCAAGTTGAGAACTTATCTTTTAAATTTGCCAAGGCTAATGATTTTAATTGCTTACATTCTATGCTTGTTAATGAGAATAAAATTAATGTTATTCCACATGAAAATTCAAGCAAAGTATATGGCAAAAATAGTTTAGAATGTAATAACAACCAAAGGCTCAAGTTTTTCAAAAATGATCTTCAAATGATTAAGCCATCATTAAATTCACTTGTTTGTAATTTTTGTGGTCATCTAGGACATCTTTCTCATTTATGCAATTATAGAAGAAATTCTTATATGAGAAATAATATAGTATGGGTTCCTAAAGACCTTAAATGTCCTAGTACTAACATTCAAGGACTCAAGATGAAGTGGGTACCAAAAAGTCCTCCTAGTGTTTCAATTATGCAGAAAACTTCTCAAAAGGATTGACTAATTGATCAAAGGAAAAAGGAATCATCAAGGGGAATACTTTCAAAGCCCATTGGTAGAAGTTTTGATCAAAGAAGGAAGATGACTTCAACCAAAACTTCTCAAGTACAAAATGTGGAACTTGCGAAATTCAAAACACTAAAAGAGAAGCAATGGGTAAAGAAAGGAGTTTCCTTGATCAACAAGGCCAAGATATCAAAAGTTTTTACCTCTCATGAACATTCACTTGTAAAGTTAATAAATTTGAGGTATATTCCTTGTAGGCCTTAAGTGATTAATAGAATCATGTGCTTTTGGTAAAATCTAAATATTTTGATTAGCACATGATTATGTTTATTCTTATTGTAACATAAGCTTCTACAATGCCTAGGTATGTTTGCATGATGTTTGAAATTTCCTTGAGACATTTTGGAACTAATTTGAAGGTTTTGAGATTGATCAATTACTATTTGAAATTTAAAAATTGAATTTAGCAAGCTTGTAATCGATTACAAGACCTTTGTAATCGATTACAGAGGCTCTGCCAAGCGTTCCAAGTAAAGTCAGAGAGCATGTAATCGATTACATATACTATGTAATCGATTACAATGTTTCCAGAACTCATGTAATCGATTACGCCAACCCTGTAATCGATTACAAAGTTCCCAGAAAGTTAGAAATCGATTACACAAAACATATAATCGATTACAAGGATTTCAGAGGGCTGGTAATCGATTACACACCCATGGCAATCGATTACACAGGCTTTAAAAATGATTTTAAGTGCTGGAATGACCATTATCACTTAAAATTGTCTGTATATCATGAAAGCATGCATGTTATTAGCTATGTGCTTAATGATAATTGATTGTTTACATTTGTTATGTTCAAATTACATACTATGGAAAATTTGATATTTATGAGAGCATAATGGATTAATGATCAATGACTAACCCCTATGGATCCAAAATTGGTGGATACCAAAGAAAATGCTTTGAATTATATTGTAGGGTGACTATTAGCTCAAGCATGCAAGTGAAGTGAAAATATGCTACTTGAGTTTCAAAAACTTGAAATGGTCCAAGTTTTCCAAGAGTCATGAAGACTTGAAGCTTGGAAGTTGGAATCACTTAAAAAAACTCAAAGAGTACACTTTTGGTGATATCAATTTCTTATTCTTATTTATGTTTTAATTTGAATATCATGTTATATTTGAAAAAGTCATATTTTTTTGCATGATGCCATTAATTTTGCTGCATTACATTTTTGTTGCATAATCTAACTTTTACTGCATTATTTTGAAATGGATTTTTTTTCCGATGGATATTCTGGTTATATAATACTGATTTGGTTGAATTCCTTATTGAATATTCATTATTTAACAATGGTTTTGCTCTATCACTTCTCTCTTTATCAAAATCTATATCTTGTATATCTTTTTGATCATGACAAAAGGGGGAGAAGTTTATGAGTCTTTGAGAAAAAGTAAATAACAAGGTATAAATTCAATGATTTTGGAATTCCAAAATTAAGGGAGAGTTATGAACTCTTTGATCTAATCACCTCTTGAAAAATAGAGGGGGAGTAAGTCTCTAATACACCTTTTGTGAATTCCAATTTATTTGAACTAACTCTTTTCTCAAATGAATGTTTGTCATCATCAAAAAGGGGGAGAATGTAATTGGCATTAACTAAAGCAATGGTTTTGATGATAACAAATAAGAAAGGAATAGAAGTGCAAAGATAAAGTCCCAAGATTCTTCAAGCTTAGCTTATAGGACTTAGATCTTGTGTAAAGGTAAAAAGGAATCACACTAAGCTCAAACAAGTTTTAAACATATTTATAAGTGTTTCTAAAATGTTAAAATGCCCAACAAACTGTTTTGGAAAGCTAGTTATGGTAATAGTTCAAATCTATGAAAAATAGTCAAGTTTGTGTTTTGCAAAATTGATATATAGTTACTCTTTTGATCATAACTTTCAAAATACTTTGAGTTTTACTTTGAAACTTATCTCATTTGAAAATAGACTCAAAGATCTTTCCAATGAGTGGTCATTTGCTTTAATTGGATAAGAAACGAAAAAGTTATGACTAATTAAAGTTTGAGTTTTGAAAATTTGACCTTTGATTACTATTTTGATCATATCTTTCAAAATACTTTGAATTTTGTTCTGAAACTTCTTTCATATGAAAATAGACTCAAATAGCTTTCCAATGAGTGGTCATTTGCTTTAATTGGATAAGAAATGAAGAAGTTATGACATTTTAAAGTCGATTTCAAAAATCAGAAATGGTGTAATCGATTACACGAGTCATGTAATCGATTACAACGTTGACAGAAGCCGTGTAATCGATTACACAGAGTATATAATCGATTACAAAGTGCCTAGAAAGCTTGTAATCGATTACATGAAACTTGTAATCGATTACAAAGTGCCCAAGAACGTTTCTAACGGCTATAAACAGCTAGTTTTCATAGAAAATCATTTCTAAAACCCTCCAACGGCTCTAAAACTCATTGGGCTATAAATACAAGTGTTTGGGCATCAAAAATAAGTTGGAGAACATTCTGAAAATTATCCTTGAGCATTGAAAACGAAATTCATCATCTTTTTCTCCAAATCTTTGTTTTGAGCTAAGTGTGTAAATCTTTTATACCCATAAGCTTCAAGTTGTATTATTTACTCTTCAAGAGAGTTTCTATCTTCCACACTTTTTGTAATCTATAAAGAGAGAGTGAGGTATCTGATGCGTGAAATCCGCAAGTGTACGGTTTCGTCGTCAAGTAATAAAAAGATCGAATCCACAGGGACTGTGTGTATGAATACCAATTAATTAATTAATTTAATTAAGTTAAACAAAAGGAAATATGATTGTTGATAAAGAAGAACGTAGTAACAAAATAATTAAATAAAAATAAAGAAAACAGAATTCAGAACAAAGATAGCAAGTTATCAAGAAAGGGGTTTTCAGATTAAAGAAAGCTTCCAAGATTGGGATACCACAATGATACAAGACAAATCCTAATTGACAACCCTTTTATTAAATCTGAAATTCAATTGAAGGTGAATTACCCAAAATTAGTTAGTGTTCTCTTTCAAGATACAAGATCCGTGCCCAATTAAACTAATTCCTACTTTCGTGGTAATTGAATTTAAATTGAACCCATTACGCTTTGTGGTAATTCATTGATTCCTCGAAAGGCTAAAACTACTCTCGTGATTTAGACCTTAAGTTCAATTCTAATGGTTCCAACACTTAGGTTCACCTCTCAGTACGTCCCTAAATGCCTATGAGATGCAAATAAGTGGCCAACAAATTCACATGAATAAAAGCAATAAGAATTGAATCAATGAACAATCAAGATTAATAAAAGGGGAAAACAACGTCAATTAATCATTATCAATGTATCAAAGGGCATTGCCCAATCCTAGAAACAAAAGTAACTACTCGACATAGAGAAGAAGAAAACAGAATCAAACTTAAAAACATCCCAAACCCGTAACAATGGAAGAAGAAGAAGAAGAAGAAACCAAGCCTCCTTTGTGCCTCCTTTGTGCCTCCTTTAGAACTAGGTTTTAATCAAAGCTAGAATCCCCTCATAGCAATCAGAACATCTATTTATAGCCTAGGGTTTTTATGGGCTAAAAACCCCAAAAGAAATAAAAATAGAAAACTAAAATCTCTGCATGCTACCGAACCACGGCCAGGTGGCCACCACGGCCAGGCCGTGGTTGGTTAAGTTCTGAATGGCCTTCCAAGCTCAATATGACCCATTAGACCTCCGAATCTGGAAAAGTGCTTAACATGAAAGTTGTAGATTTGGATCTTAGCTATCAACCATCAAAATTTCAGTTCATTTGACAACTTGTAGATCGAGATATATCATGAATAGTATACAAAGGTCAAGCTGTCAGGATCAGCACCCTAGTTCTTGCTTCAACTCTAATTTGAGCTATCCAAACGTGTGATTGGGCCTTTGAGGTCTTCATGAAAGTTGTAGATAATTGTCTTATCTTTCCCTAAATTAGTTCCATAAAGCTCCAACTTCAATCATGCAAGCTTCCATTCATTCCAAGGCCAATTTAGCACCAATCCTACACAATAACACCACAAACACCGCAGTTATCCGAACTAAGGAAAAACAAACCAAAAAGGCAAACTAAAATGCCTAAAATGCCTAAGAATGCATGCAAAACAAGAACAAAACATGATGTTGTTTCACACACATCAAATCCCCCCAAGCTTAAGACTTTGCTTGTCCCCAAGCAATAACTAATGCCAAACCAAGAAGTGGAATCAAGAGAGAATAATGAATGAGGAACCCGAGAAAACAATATCCAAGCAATAGGCTAAGGCAAACAAAGAATCTGAGAGGTAATCGAAGTCAAGTCCAATTAGAGGCTAAGTTCTCAGAAATCATGCATCCTCACTGATTGAATCAAGTTCACTCCACTAACCACACTCAGAGTGTTTAAGGGTGAAGATAATGCGCTCAAAATCCTTCAAAGAAAATGCACTTCCATATGCTTGATAAGAAACCAGATTTCTACTAATAATCAGCATGCATGCAAGAATCAAAAGGTCTTACAAGGGTTGTAATGGGGCCATGGGAATAATGATAGGTAAGGAAGAGAAAGGAAGGCATACACAAAGGGCTCATCAATTTTTTTTTTTCAATAAGCACAAGAAATCCAATAGAACATCAATGGAGCAAAGGCAATTTTTTCAATCTAAAACATAACTCCACATTTCAAAAATTTTCTTCCTTGCTTTTCCTTCTCCTCTTTCTCCTCTTTTTCAAGCTTTCAACTCATGATGTTTCTTTTGTTTTCCTTTTCTCTTTTTCTCTTTTTTTTTCTTTTTTTGAGAAAGAGGAAGCTCAAATACATATAATTCCCAACACATCTTTACACAACTTTCAAATCCAAATTGCTCCATTTAAAATTCTAAATGATAACCAACAATGTTTCAGCATAGGTATCAAGAAAACAAGTATGCAATAGGCTCAAAATGGACAACTAGAGGATGAAAGTGTAACAATTTCAGAAGGCCAGAAAAATACCTAAGATGCCCTAATCATATTCAAGCATGCAACCAAAATTTTCGCCTCAAAAAGGTTTCAAATCAAGTTCTAGAGCACAAGATCAATGAGGAATATCACTCAACACAAAGAATGGGAACAAAATCATATAGTGCATATATCCCATACAGGGCTCAAAACTCACATTTAGAGGTTTAAAAATTCAATAAGAAGCACAAATTCGTCGAGAACATATGCTAATTATCAACTATCAAAAGATCACCTCTACTATCAATAAAAACAATGCCTGTAGCCAATCACAAGAATCAACAAATTGGGTTTCAAATCAATATCATCTCAAAATCCTCAAAAGAGAGGGCACAAGTTCAACCAAAAACCCAAGAGATATGATGGTGTGAAAATGCAACATGAAAATGCAATGCAAAACAAGACATAAGAATGCATGAAACTAATGAGAATGAAAATACGAAAATGAAAATGAAAATACCCCCAAGCTTAGAACTTACATTGTCCTCAATGTAAAAATCTTAAACTAGAGAAGGGAGAAAAGAAATGAACTCAACTTGCGGTGGTGGAAAATCTTCGGTGTTCAATCCATGACCATGGAATTTTTCATGGGTTTGGTGTGGAACCTTCGACTTCACTCTTCTTCTAATTTGAGCTTCAAAAAAAAAAAAGGTCAAACCTAAACAAAATCCAAAAGACAAACATCAAAACAACAATCTAACACACAAAATCAAAAGAATAAAAATAAAAAATAAAAAGGAAAAACAAAAACAAAGAAACTTGGGTTGCCTCCCAAGAAGCGCTTGTTTAAAGTCATTAGCTTGACTTTGGTCCGGTTTCGTGCTAGGTGACGTCAACGGAGTAGTGCTCGGTCCCCACTCCTTCAAAGTGTTTCACCCTCTGGCCATTTATCATAAAAGGCTTATGACCTTCTTTCTTCACCTCAAGCACACCGTAGGATAAGACTCGAACAACCTCATATGGTCCAGACCATTTTGACCATAACTTGCTAGGACAGAAACGTAGAAGTGAGTTATTAACAAGAACTTTATCCCCACGTTTAAAGTCACGCTTCTCGTCACACTTGTCACGCTGCTTCTTAGGTCCTTCCTTGCAGGGCTTGGCATCAGTCACTGATTCTTGTATACCTGAAAGCACAACACTATCCACAACTTTAGTAGCATCAATGCGATTACATGAATTTAAGAAATTAGAATTTTTTTTAGAATTAAAAACATCAAAAACTACTTCCTCATTATTCAATCGCAAAGTCAATTTTCCTTCATGGACATCAATGATAGCTCTTCCAGTGGCAAGGAATGGACGCCCAAGTATGATCGGCATTGTAGCATCAGCTTCCATATCAAGCACAACAAAATCCACAGGCATATAAAATTTACCAACCTTAATGGGAACATCCTCCAAGATGCCTACGGGGTACTTGACTGACCGATCCGCCAATTGAAGTGAGATTGTTGTGGGTTTCAGCTCACCCACTTCCAACTTTTTACACACAGAAAGGGGCATAAGACTAACACTAGCCCCCAAATCACACAAGGCTTTATCAAAATTCGTGTTACCAATCAAACAGGGAATAGAGAAGCTACCTGGATCTTTTAGCTTAGGAGGCAATTTATTCTGAATTAAGGCACTACACTCCTCAGTTAAAGCTACTGTCTCATATTCCTCAAGCTTTCTCTTGTTAGACAAAATGTCCTTAAGAAATTTGGCATAGGTAGGCATTTGTTGCAATGCCTCAGTGAAGGGTACATTAATGTACAACTTCTTAAGGACCTCAAGAAACTTCCCAAATGCTTATCAAGCTTGGCCTTGGCCAATCTTTGAGGAAGGGCACCGGGGTTGGTATGGCTCGGGGGTACATACTTAGACACTCTCTCATTGGTCTCTTTGTCTTCTAAGGGTTGTGTCCTAGTTGTTTCTTTTTCTTCATCCCTCCCATCTTTATCATTTTCCCCTTTACTTTGGAATCTTCTAGTTGCTTTCCACTTCTTAAACTCACACCTTACAATGTTCATTAGGATTTATTTCAGGTCATCTGGAAATTTCCCATGTGGTCTATGTGAAGAGCTAGCTTGTTGGGCAATCTGGGTTTCCAACATCTTATTATGAATGGCCAAATTGTCAACCTTAACTGACAACTCTCTAATGGCCTCACTAACAACTTGACCATGGTGCCTAAACTCTTCATTTTGCTTGGTTTGACTCTCTACAAAATTTTCAAGGAGAGTTTCGAGTTTAGACTTTTGTACCTGAGGGAATCCAGAAGAGGGCTGAGCACTACCTTGGCCAGCTTGATATTGATTGTTCCGATAGGAGAAGTTGGGATGAGACCTCCAACCGGGATTATAAGTCTGTGAATATGGATCATTGCGCACCTTTGGTGGAATGTCATAGAAATTGTGGCACGATTCCACTTGCTCCACCGATGCACCATGTGAGGATCCTATTCCAACTTGGCATTCAGCACCAATATGTCCCTGTGCTCCACAAATCTCACAAAAATTGTTAGAGGCACCTATGGCATTTACATGAGCTTTCTCAAGCATGTCAAAACGTTTATTCAAAGAATCAAACTTTGACATAATTAAATCAACACCATCTACCTCAAACTTACCTCCCGAGAGCCTTCTAAGGTTGTTACCTCTTTCACTGGCCCATTGGTGATGATTCGAAGCAACACTCTCAATAATCTCATAAGCCTCTGTCAACCTTCTGTTCATCAAAGCTCCACCAGCTGCGGAGTCAAGAGACACCTTCGAAGAATATTCTAATCCATTGTAGAAGGTGTGAACAATCAACCACTTCTCTAACCCGTGGTGTGGGCAGGCTTCCAGCAAAGCCTTATATCTATCCCAAGCTTCTGACAATGACTCTTCATCTTTCTGAATGAAGCTTGTGATTTGGGTCCTAAGGTGAGCAGTTTTGGAAGGAGGAAAGAACTTATTCAAGAATGCTTGCTCCAATTGGTTCCATGTGGTTAATGTATCGGTGGGTACCGATTTCAACCAAGCTCTAGCCTTGTCCCTTAATGATAATGGAAACAACCTGGAGGCGAATGGCATCAATGAGGCACCTTCAATTTTGAGAGTCTCACGAAATTCTAAGAACATCTCCACATGATCATTTGGGTCCTCCGAGGTAAACCTCCAACTGGTTCTGCCTTATCATAGACAATAAGGCGGGAGGTATGGTGAAGTGCCTCGGCTTCAATGTCTGGCCTAGCAATCCCAGATCGCAAACCCCGAGCATTAGGGGCTGCATACTCTTTCAATGGTTTATTGTCCTCAGCTGCTGCCATGACAAGTATTGGTTCAGATATTTCTCTCGCTCTTTGCCTTCGTTGTCTTCTCCTTTGATGCAAGGTTCTTTCAATTTCGGGATCAGCTTCAATAAGAGTCCCAAAACGTCTAGTACTTTGCATAAACCAGAGAAATTACCTGCAAAGAGTCAAAGAGAAAACAAGAACGTAATAATATAATAAAAGAAAAAGGTTTAAAATAATTAAATTAAAATTAAACTGATATTCAAGAAAAACACAAATTTCAAGAACGGCGCCAAAAACTTGATGCGTGAAATCCATGAAGTGTACGGTTTAAGTCGTCAAGTAATAAAAAGATCGAATCCACAGGGACTGTGTGTATGAATACCAATTAATTAATTAATTTAATTAAGTTAAACAAAAGGAAATATGATTGTTGATAAAGAAGAACGTAGTAACAAAATAATTAAATAAAAATAAAGAAAACGAATTCAGAACAAAGATAGCAAGTTATCAAGAAAGGGGTTTTCAGATTAAAGAAAGCTTCCAAGATTGGGATACCACAATGATACAAGACAAATCCTAATTGACAACCCTTTTATTAAATCTGAAATTCAATTGAAGGTGAATTACCCAAAATTAGTTAGTGTTCTCTTTCAAGATACAAGATTCGTGCCCAATTAAACTAATTCCTACTTTCGTGGTAATTGAATTTAAATTGAACCCATTACGCTTTGTGGTAATTCATTGATTCCTCGAAAGGCTAAAACTACTCTCGTGATTTAGACCTTAAGTTCAATTCTAATGGTTCCAACACTTAGGTTCACCTCTCAGTACGTCCCTAAATGCCTATGAGATGCAAATAAGTGGCCAACAAATTCACATGAATAAAAGCAATAAGAATTGAATCAATGAACAATCAAGATTAATAAAAGGGGAAAACAACGTCAATTAATCATTATCAATGTATCAAAGGGCATTGCCCAATCCTAGAAACAAAAGTAACTACTCAGACATAGAGAAGAAGAAAACAGAAATCAAACTTAAAAACATCCCAAACCCGTAACAATGGAAGAAGAAGAAGAAGAAGAAGAAACCAAGCCTCCTTTGTGCCTCCTTTGTGCCTCCTTTAGAACTAGGTTTTAATCAAAGCTAGAATCCCCTCATAGCAATCAGAACATCTATTTATAGCCTAGGGTTTTTATGGGCTAAAAACCCCCAAAAGAAATAAAAATAGAAAACTAAAATCTGCTGCGCGCCCCGAACCACGGCCGTGGTGGCCACCACGGCCAGGCCGTGGTTGGTTCTGGAATGGCCTTCCAAGCTCAATATGACCCATTAGACCTCCGAATCTGGAAAAGTGCTTAACATGAAAGTTGTAGATTTGGATCTTAGCTATCAACCATCAAAATTTCAGTTCATTTGACAACTTGTAGATCGAGATATATCATGAATAGTATACAAAGGTCAAGCTGTCAGGATCAGCACCCTAGTTCTTGCTTCAACTCTAATTTGAGCTATCCAAACGTGTGATTGGGCCTTTGAGGTCTTCATGAAAGTTGTAGATAATTGTCTTATCTTTCCCTAAATTAGTTCCATAAAGCTCCAACTTCAATCATGCAAGCTTCCATTCATTCCAAGGCCAATTTAGCACCAATCCTACACAATAACACCACAAACACCGCAGTTATCCGAACTAAGGAAAAACAAACCAAAAAGGCAAACTAAAATGCCTAAAATGCCTAAGAATGCATGCAAAACAAGAACAAAACATGATGTTGTTTCACACACATCAGTATCTCTCAAAGTTAGTAAAGGGTGAGGTATCCCTTGAGGGTGAGGCATCCCTCAAAAGTTGTAAAGAGTGAGGTATCCCTATTTGAGGCTCAAGCACAAGGATGAGGTATCCCAAGGTGTGTTGAGTGCTCTCAATTGTAAAGGTTATCAAGCACCTGTTGAAACTTGAAGATAGTGAAAAATCTCTAGCGGTTGCTTGAGGATTGGACGTAGATTACAAGTGGATTGGTGATCGAACCAGGATAAACTATTGTGTTTGATCTTCTAAACTCTATCTCTTTACATTTGCACCTTAATTATATATGCTTGAATTGAACTTGATATTTAGCTTATTTGCTTGATTTATCCTATATCTCAAGTTGTAGTTGAGTAATCTATAATAGTTGTACATTTATTGTGCATATTCCGCTGCATTTATTTATTGAGTGATTTAAAATGCATAATTTGTCAAAGTTATATTAAAACAAGTCATCACCCAATTCACCCCTCTCTTGAATAATAGTTGTCATAACTAACAAATTTTATTTAATTTATTTATAAAATTATTTTATATATTATAAAAATATTATAATTATATATAAAATAATTTAATATTTTTTATATTAATATATAATATAAATATAACATATATATTTTAATGTACATAAAATATTTTTAATATAGAATATGGAAGCAAAGGGAAAGTTTTACACATTTTCCTTCCCTCACATTTTGTCTTTATGCTTTCCAGCATCGAATGACGCAAGCACTTATCCTAGCATGAGCACGGTAAAAATTTGTGTAGAAAACTAGAAATCATGTGCTGATAATTATTCATTAACGTAAAAATGAAAAGGATTTTATTGGCTTTTTTACTAAACTGCCACTGTTAGTAAAACTATTTATCAAAATGTCATTTTTTTTAACTATTTACTAAATTGTCATTTTTTTTAACTATTTACCAAATTACCTTTTTTTTAACTATTTATCAAAATGCCACTATTTTAAAACTATATACCAAATCGCCACCCTTTTTGGTGACGTGGCATTTTTAATATTTTCTCATTGCCCGTCAGGATCGCGCCAAGTAGGATGGCGCATCCACGTGGGTTGCGCCAACACGCACGCTGGCGCAACCTACGTGGATGCGCCATCCTACGTGCGCATCCTGGTTGGTTGAACCAAAAAAATACGCTACTTTTTTGGCGTAAGCTATTAAAATTAAATAATTAATTAAAAATTAATTAAAATACTTAATAAATATTTATAAACGTTTATTAATGAATTCATACTAATTACGAGAATAAAATATATAATATAAAATAAAAAAAGTGACAAATTGAGTATGTTAATAATGTTGAATATTATTTTAGTTATTATGAAGATTTATTAATTACATAACACATATGTTTATTTTTTGTTATTTTTTAAAAAAATTTGTTTCAATTTATTGATCAATTTAAAAAGCGATTAAGGTATTAATTATTTGCTTTTAATTGTCTTTATGTAAGATTTTTAATAAATTTAAAAACAATCTAATCAAATGTACGTACATATCTTATTGTTGAAGTTATTGAACATATTTATTTATTTTGACACAAATAATTTAAACAACATATAATAAAAATTAAATGGTATATCCTGTAGAAGAGACGTATCACTTAAATGAATTTTTGTTGAGTAGGATTCAGATGATAGTGAGTAAGATTCCGATCCGAATAATCCCTATCTCAAATTTTTAGTAATTCAATTAGTAAAAATTTCGACAGAGTTTTCCCTAAATGTTGGATCTCCCCAAAAAGCCAATGATCCTGTTTAATGCAACCGATTACCACAATATTTAATAAAATCTAAAACAGGTCGAAAAGCATATATAGTGTAATCTAATTAGGGTACCAAACTCACAAGAATATATTCTCAATAGTATGTTACACAAAATCAATAAATATATTCTCTAAATGTCAATGAGATGGGCCCGCATCGAATGCGGTGGCTGTGAGATGGTTCGGAAGAGGGACACATTTGTGATGGGTATGGTGGGTAACCTGGTGGTGGGTAAGGATATGGTGGGTAACCCTGTGGTGGGTAAGGATATGAGGGTAACTCGGTGGCGGGTATGGATACGGTGAGTAAGGGTATGGTGGGTATGGTGGGTAATATGCAGGTGGTGGCTGAGTAGGGGGGTACGTAGCAGTAGTAGGAGGCTGAGTGGGGGGTATGTAGCAGCGGTAGCAGCGGTAGGATGCTGTGTCGTATGCTGGCAAGTAGAGCTGGAGTCCTCGGGATGTCGAAGTCGTGTCCGACTGCTCGCTAATCCTCTCCTCCGTCTACGCCGCGTTCCCTGTTGGCTCGACTCCTCGGGCGGCCCTGAAATGTCGTCTGCTGGAGGCTGGAGCCGCGCAACGTTGCTCCATCGTAATGCGGTCATGCTCCCGCAATGAGTGTAGGATTTGTGTAATGTGACCTCTCGAGCGACAAGTGTCGGTAGTTGAACTGAGCAAATACTCTGCAATGTCCGCCTAATAAACATATACAATTTATGTCATTATACTGAATACAAAATACATATAGTCACTAACGAATTAGTAAAAAGCTTACCGCATTCCCAATAGATGCGCTTGTGGGAGCAATCCAGCGTCTGGTAATTCTTTTATACCAACGCATGTACTCAGAACGCGAACTGAGGGGTGCGACCAATGGGACTCCCCTAACAAGCTTCTCCCTACGACTATCCCAGGTGGCTATATAAACAGCATGTGTAGCCGGCCAATCCTCATCATGCCTGCCTGCCAATGTAACCGAGTGCAATCTGTCTGGTTGGAGCGGTCTCCGTGGAATGGGCTGGTCAAGACCAAACTGGCGCATGACGCGGTCTGGCTGGTGCTACTCGACAATATGGAAACATATGAGAGGGACCACTGCCAGCGCTATGTCCCTAGCAGCCACACAAAAAAAGTGGCAATGCTTGCACCACGCTCATCCGTGTATGGTTGCCATATAAACGAAAAAAATGAGATGCACAAAACATTAAGACGGCATATGCATAAGAAAATATATCAAAGGAATGTAAACGAAGACATACCTCATCGTTCTTCAACTGATCGAAGAACGACGATAATATGAAAGGACGCCAATCACAGTATCACTCAATACTTTATGCTTGCGCCACCTATTTGGTAAATGAAAGTATTGCAAACGTAAGTATTTTTATTAACAAAGCATGTCATGAAAGTAATGTAAAAATATGAAATGAAATAGAAACTTACTCCCATCCTAAGGGACGTAGTTGACCACGACCAGCATCGTAAAACACATCAGGCTCATCATGGTCAGCTAGTGAAGGGGCAAGCCGGGGGAATCTGTACCACGCCCAGTACTGCAATAAGATGCATGCACCTCCGATCTCGCGTGCGTCATAGTACAGCTTTACAAAGCTCTCTATACAGGTACGCCAAAACTGCAGACCCCCAACTATACGTCCCGGCAACAGCAAAGTCCTCCAACAATGGGAGGAACATCAAGTGCACGAGCTTACCCGAATGATCGGGGCATAAGAAACCCCCAAGCAAACGCGAGTATGTAATGTCGTGCACGCTGTTGCACGTACTTATCATCATCGTCCTCAAGGACTGTAGTAACACTCGGCTTTGCCACGGGTATGTCATGTCAATGCGTGCCCCGGCCTACGAGTGAAGGAGTCTCATCAATCCCTAACAACGAGCGCACAAATCGAGCCAATCGTCCCTATGCGTAACGCCAGTGACTACTGCGCCATCAATGGGAAGACCAGATATCATTCCGATATCCTCCAACGTAATGGTGCACTCCCCGGTCGGCATGTGAAATGTATGCGTCTCTGGGCGCCATCTCTCAACCAACGCAGAGATCAGGGAGTGATCAATACTGCAATAACCCATGTGGGCAACTCCCAAGAAACCAGCCTGCTGAAGATAAGGAATAATCGGAGCAGGGGGGTCCATATGTTTCGTCTTCTGAGCACGTCTAACACGCAGGTGTCGGTCCTCATGTCCCTGCCATACATGCTGGGAAACATGGTACTCCTGCAACTCCAAAATCGAGCCGTCCTCTGGTCCGGGGTTTACACGGAATGCCATCTCAACTGTATGCCAAACATTAACAACAATTAGTATGATCCTATTATTTTTATAATAAAATATGATATAACCATATGATAACTATACAAGAATATAATATGGAATAATTAAAGATAACACTGACAATCAACTAACATATATAGGAGAATAGTATTCGAATACAACTGCATAGATTGGTGATACAAAACAATACAACTCGTAAATACACATCATTACTAATACAAGATTCTGAAAAATGAAAATAGGTCCGAGATCAACTAGATGGGCGCAGATTGATGGCCCAGCTCCATCATCCCCCAAGGAACTCGATCCGTCGACACGACAAGTACGAGAATTATGTCCACGTTGATGGCATCTTGTACACGTCGTCACTCGCCCTGCTTCGCGCCAATCCATCTCATTCTAAGTCGAGTTGATTTTGGTCGACCTTTGGATCTAAGCAATGCACGTGGTGGCACCAAAGTGGCGTCGGGGCTGCAGGCCACCATGGTTCAGCCGGACCGGTTCAAAATCAAACTCATAGGCCCTATAAATGCTTTCCATCCTGTAAACCCTATGAACAAGTTCGAATGGGTCAATCGCCACCGAAGCACACGCAGAAGCGCATGCGAGCAATGATAATGCAATGCTTAAAACACCCCACAGTCCACACCGCTTTGCTTGCTTCCAGGTTCAAAGTATAAGAAAGTCCACCCTGTTGTGTTACAGATTAAAAGCCTCTTCAACCATGAACCTTGTGTTCTCTCTATTGTACCGACGAACTTGGTGTGAACTGGCCTTTGCCAGGTTTACTCTCCAGTGCTTCAATAAGTCATCACTCCAGATCTGGTTAAATTAATGGGAATAACAATATCAAACTATAAATAGATGCACGTGTGAACAACAATGTGTTTGTGGTTGTACTTAATATTGTAAAACAATATCAAACCTGGTTCAATGTCGTCAATTTCGAATTTGCCTCGTCCTTTCGGTTGACGAAGTATTCTACTAACTTCGTATATGTCAATTGAACCAATGCAGTTATAGGTAGATTTCTGCTACCCTTCAACACTCCGTTAATGGACTCTGACAAATTAGTAGTCATATGACCGAATCTGTGACCACCATCATACGCCAAACTCCATTTTTCTTTTGGAATTCCGTTAATCCACTTTGTCATCTCCGTTGTAACTTTAAGCTTCTCTAGCCTAGCATCAAACTTTATCGCGATTGGTTCATACCCTGATACATCGAATAATTTGGGTTAGTATTACAACCTAACTATTATTAGCGACAAAAATTACAACACAAAGAGAAAATGTAAAGTACCTGTGTTAATCAAAAATCTTTTCAACTCCTTGTTCTGAAATTTGGAGTTAAAATTGGAACCAATATGCCGTATGCAGAAGACATGATATGCATTCGGAGGCTGCCATCCAAGATTTTCATTTGCCACTGATTGTAAGATGCCTCGATGTCGATCAGAGATCAAACACAAGCCCTCTTGTTGGGTTACATGCAATCTCAAGTGGGCTAAGAACCAACTCCAAGCATCCTTTGTCTCCCCCTCCACAATGGCAAATGCAATAGGCAGAGGTTTTCTGTCTCCATCTTGAGTTGTTGCAATTAACAACTTATGACGATACTTTCCATACAAATGAGTGACATCAATCTGAATGATGGGCTTACAATATCGGAACCCAACCACACATGGTCTAAATGTCCAGAATAACCGACAAAAGACTCTTTTTGAACGATCGAGTCGGTTATTCACAAAACATTCCTCGTCTTGCAACTCCACCACTTGTGCCTTCCATGTCTCTCTGCATGGTACGCTAGCCATCTGGTCAACACCTCATAAGATTTGTCTCAATCCCCAAACACATTCACAATAGCCATTTGTTTTGCCTTCCAAGCCTTTCGATATGAAACTTGGTAACCAAATTGACTTCGAATCCGTTCAATAATTAATGATACGGGTGCATCGGGTTTTGTTCTAACTAACTCCAAAATGCAAGAGCAGATCAAACGAGAGTCCAACTTCCGGTGATCTAATGACATAGATGGGCTTACGCAACTATGAGGTCCATTATATTTTGTAATCTGCCACGTATTCGACCTCCTGCTTTGTATGGCTCTAAGTCTCCAACTACAACCTTCGTCAAAGTTAGGGTATTTGGCAGTGAATCTTCGTGAATCAGAGTCTTCAATCTTGTACTCTTGATGCCTGTGAATGAAATATTGTTTGAGAGCTAACTTCACAGAATCTTTTGATGGAAATTGCAAGCCAACATAGAATTCATCACCCATGCTCCAAGTCCCACGAGTGTCTAACTCAGGCAAGTTATCAGGATTATCCAATGCATCCCAGTTAATTTGAGAAAACTGCGGGGTATGGTGGCACAAACACGGATTCGGTACCGAGGCATAAATATGGATTGAGGAGCAATCGCCAAAGGAACCTGTAAATTTTGTTCGGCATCAAAGTTTTACGCCTCATGTCGGTGTAATGAATCGTCGCCCTCGGCTACTTGTTCTTCGTCTTCACTTGACTCCCATCTTGCATCTCGACAAGTAGGTTATCGTGTTCAACCATTGCACCACCAATAACGATCATATTGCATGACTCAACTTGATTAGACGGACCAACTTGAGATTCGGTTTCACCAGGGAGCTTCGATGCATGTTCTTCTTGCCCACTTGTTTCTACCTCCACATACAACTCCATAGATGCCATGTTCGGAGTTTGACAGAAAGAATCTATCATGTACTTTAGATCATCATCATCTTCTATTGGAAGTCCTACCCATCTCCACGGATTGAAGCATTGCGGACACCGATAGACAACTTTTGACACATGTTGGTTTGCTTAAAGCCTCAACTTTGAATGGATCTTAGTTTTCAACCCATCCAAAGTCATGTCACTGTGATCACAATAGGCTTTAGGAGGAGGACCTCGATACATGACACCCTCTTCATCATCATACATTGTCCCATTGAAGTAAATATGCACATTTAGCGATTTTGTCATGTTAACTCCAATTACGAACAATAACAATTCAACACATTTGTAGAGAGATTAAACATCAATTACAATATTCAATACGAGTTATTTATGTAAAAAAAAAAATTCTAAACTTCGAATATCTTGAATTAAGCTACATTTACTAATGTAAATCATGTCAAAGATATATATCCTACTAGTTTACCTATAAATTAATTATCTATATAATTTAAATTACATATCATACAACTTCATTATTCATTAGTCAATACAAATATTAAACTATAATAATAATACATTATAATTAACACTAACTTAGTAAAAAGTAATCAATAAATAATAAGTAAACTATTTAACTATTGAAAGAAATACTTACATGTGAAGGAATATAATTTAAAGTACAAATAATGATCACGACACCACTTCTCGTAAGAATTGAGAGACTTCAGTGTTTAGAGAGAAGAAATTTGTAGAGATAGTGAGAATTTAGGAAAATGTGAGAATGTCACGCACGCAAGGGTGTGGGAATATATACTAGGGGTTCGCCACCTTTTTGGCGTTTTGTACTGATTACGCAATCAAGGGTGGCGTTTTTGGTTCAGGCGTCGGGATGCATGCGTAGGATGGCGCATCCACGTAGGTCCGCAGCGTGTTGGCGCAACTGCGTTGATGCGCCATCCTACTGCGCATCTGATTAAAAACATTAAAAATGTCACGTCGGTAAAAAGGGTTGTGATTTGGTATATAGTTTAAAACAATTGGTGGTATTTTGGTAAATAGTTAAAAAAAAGGACAATTTGATAAATAATTAAAAAAAATGGCAATTTGATAAATAGTTAAAAAAATAGTATTTTGATAAATAGTTTCTTAACATGTGAGTTTAGTAAAAAAGTCAAATTTTATTATGTAATGTTTGTTAAAGAAGTCGAAATAAAATATTTTAAATAAAAATAAAATAAATAATGTATTTTTAAAATTTTTAATATATTTAATATCTTATTTTTATATAAAAAATTATTTTAACTTTTTTTATAAATACTCCCCAATAAAACCTAAAAGAAAAAAGAAAAGTGAAGAAGTGTTACGGGGTATGCTTAATTTGTTTTGCTTTTAGGAATAAATTGTCTTGGTAACCAACTAATTTAATTTTCGTTTAGAGACTAATAACAAGATTTTATTAAAACAGTGTTAATGTGGTGGTACTGTTAAAAAGCTTAGCTATTATAATATAACTTATCATAATCTTCTAGAACAAAATTATTTTCTACACATTGACAGTACAGCGTAAATATTAAATTCTAAAGACAATCCCATCTGCCTTTCTAGATAAGTTTGAAGAATTACTATTTTCCTTTTTTGATAAACGAAGAATTTCTAAGTTTTAGTATTTAAAAATTCATAGATGCAACTTTATTAGCATCCAATTTTTCTTTTGTTAAATTATTGGCATCCACTTTTGACTCGGTGACGTAAGTGCTTGCATCACTAACTAATAAATACATGTACGTATATTCTTCATTTTTCAGTTTTTTTTTGGCCCCTTTTTGACATTCGAAGAGGCAAATATCTCTGATAGGAAGCAGAAAGAATCTTTTTTGATAAACGTTTGCCTACATAAACACTTCACTCAAGAGTTAGGATTTCTCAGCCGCACTGTGTCTCATAATGAGACTGAGACTGTTTAGTCTCATTAATGATCTCAAATAACCCTAATTTTTTATTAAAAAAAACATTCCACTCAAAATTTCACTAAAAGTAAAATGTGAGATATTTGAAATTTGTGTAGACATGTGAGAAATTCAAAAAAGTTATTGATAACTTTTACTATAATTTTACTATTAAAATTAAGATTTTTATTAATGAGTATCTTAAAAATATTTGTTAAAAAGTTAAAAAAATAAAAAATAAAATATTTAATATATTAAAAGCTTAAAAAAATTATTTTAAATGTTTTACTTTAAATTTCTTAAAGACACTCGATAACAAAATTTTAAAAGTAATTCATGATCTCATTTTTATTCTCATATTAAGCTGACCTTGAAGTGCATTTTGCCCACTTTCGGCCAAGCAAATATCATATAAATACAGGATATGAAAACACGACACGATACTATACGATACGTGAATAAAATAAATTTTAAAAATTATAAAATGTGATACGGATAAGATATAATATATAAAATTAATATAATATTAATATAAAAATATAAAATTTAAATCAAAACAAAAACATCAATGTTTCATAAATTACATATAATTGTTACAGATATAATAAAATATTATCGTTTATTCAATTATTGTAATATTTCACTTATATTAATAAAAAAATTCAAAAATTAATTAAAAAATATAGATTATGCATATATAAAAATATCTGAAAAAATATCAGATAAAATATATATCAAATATTGTCATAATACCCATTTTAAAGTATCACTCCCTTATAGTATTCAGCATACGAGCATCAAGCAAACATCTCTTGGCCAAGAGACAGCTACCAACTTTGAACGCATGTTTTGACATCCATACTAAATTGTAAAATGACAACGTTATTTTTTATCAATTAAAATATTTTAATTTTTATTTAATTTATTTACATATTTATTTTGTATCATTAGAGAAAGTTATAATAATATATAGTTTGATTTAATATTTCTTATATATAAATCTATAATATAAATATAATATACATTTTTTAATTATACAAAAAATATTATCTATTATAAAATGCCAACAATTAGCAAAAATTTAATTAGCACAAAAAAAAGCAAAAATTTAATTGTGCCGGAACATTCTCTTTCCCATGCACGTTGCACCAGAGTGAAAAATAAACTTTTTTAGTCATTTTTATTAGTATTAATAAATAATAAAATACTAATAAAAAATTGATATTATTGTAACAAAGGCTATTGATGATCTTATTGCTACTGTACTTGAATGCATGATTGTATGTAGCAGGATGCTTAGCGACTAACCATTGCATAATTTAAATTTGGGGTTTTTTAATGAGTGTCTAAAGATAATTGTTAAAAAATTAAAAACATTAAATAAAAATATAATTTTTTGAATTCTCAATATATTAAATGACATATTTTTTATTTAATATTTTTAATTTTTAATTTTTTAATAAGTGTTCTTAAAACACTCGTTAAAAGAATCTTTTAAATTTACTAAAGAACATTTATAAGGTACTAACTTTTTTTTAGGGTATAATACCAATTAAACTTTTCATTGACTATTAATAACTTTTAATAGGGTTTTAAACATTATTATGAAAACAACTTTCAATGAAATTTAATAATTCAACTTTATTTATTAGAGTATTATAAAAATTTCATAATTAAAATTCGGAGTCACTAATTTAGAGTTTGGGTATGAAAAGACAATTTTAGTAGGCAGGGATTGTGTGGGTACAATTGATATCAACTATGTAATTCATTGAATAAATATAGCAATTTTGTAGTACAAAAAATGAGGGAGGATGAGGAAAAGTAGCAGCTTTCTTTCTTTTCTTTTCCTTTTTTCTATTTTTGGCCAGTACGTAGCAGTTTTCCAAATGCGTCCATTGAGTGAGCCAGTCCATAAGCTACGTAGTGGTACTAACACAATTTTTTTATTTAATTCTATCTATGCTTGCTGGTAACACATTCTATTGAAAAAAAATTATTCTAAAATAATATTATATTTAAAGTGAACAAATAAAAATACATGTACCTTGGATTTAATCTAAAAATAAATCATGATCTTAGCTCATAAAAATCTAATAATAAATAAACATTTATTTACTCACTTTAAAGATAAATTTATTTTTAAAAAACCTTATCTCATAGTATTATACTTGATTTTTTTTTTAAAAAATCACGATTAGAAAATTCAAAAGTTATCAACATGACAACGGATGCATTGCTATAAATATACAAAGTTGTAAGCAGGTGCTAAACACAAAGTAGTAACATTATTTCAATCTAGAACATGCACAAAGCAATCAAATTAACCATGTTAATTATTTAGTTATTCTTTGTTGTATCACTGCTAAAGACAAGCAAGAATTAAGGTATAGTACGGTGGGGGGAGGGGGAGGGGGAGCTGGAAACTAAGCAATGGAACAAGAGAAATACATTCTTTGACCTTTCGTATTAGGAATCTAACTTATTGCGTCATAATCTAGATTTTATACACATTGAAAAAAATTGTATGTGACAATATCATATATACTTTGCTTCATGAGAAACCAAAATCAAAAGACAATCTTAATGTCCGAAAGGATCTAAGAGAAATGGGCATAAGGCGTGATCTTTGGCCGAATGATAATGGAACATATCACCTTGCTTTGTTTTCACTAACACATGATACTAAAAAGTTGTTGCTCGCAACTTTGAAGAATGTTATAGTACCAGATGGCTACTCAAGTAACATTTCTAGATGTGTTGATGAGGTACAAAAAAAGATTTTTGAGTTGAAAAGTCATGATTGCCATATTATTATGGAGCAATTGCTATCATTAGCAATTCGTAATGTGTTGCCAAATCATGTGACTGCAGTCTTGGTGGACTTCTGCTTATTTTTTAGAGTCCTTTGCAGTAAAAGCTTGAATCCTTCAGACCTTGATAAGCTCCAAGATCGCATTGTGGTTACATTGTGCCACCTGGAGATGTTATTCCCTCCATCATTCTTCACTGTCATGGTTCTTTTAACTGTGCATCTAATAGATGAAGCAAAGCTCGGAGGTCCAGTGCATTATCGGTATATATATCTTGTGGAGAGGTAAAAGATTGCTACTTTTAATTTAAGGTCATTTGTGTTTAAGTCACTTAAAATAGTTGTTTACACTAATTATCCATCATTTTTGTAGGAAATTAGGTCATTTAAAGTTACATGTACGAAATAAGGTACAACCTGAAGGTTCCATAGCTGAAGGTTACTTAGCTGAAGAGTCTCTTACTTTTTGTTCTCGGTACATAGAGGATATAGAAACAAGGTTCAACAGACCTACACGTGTTCGTGATGACCCAAATGATAATGAGCCTTCTAAAATGTCCTCTATCTTCCCCAAAATTGGTAAACCAGTAGGAGCCTCTTCAATGTTTACTTTAACTCAGATGCAGAAACTACAAGTCCACCGTTATGTGATTCTGAATTGTGCAACAGTCACGTCATTTGTGGAGTGAGTAAACAAGATAAACTTTATATGGTTTGTAATTATACAATTGAAATAGACTAGTCATGTGCATTGATTGCAATGTAATTATTTCATGTAGTGAATTTAGGCAAAACATAAAGAGGACTTTAAGGGGAAGAAGATCTTCAGCTACAGAGATAGAGAAGAGAGTTAATAAAGAGTTTACTGATTGGTTTCGAAGACGGGTAAGAAATCAATCATTAGCTATGTTGCATTTTGCCGTATTTGATTTGAGATTAGAAACTTGACTAAGATAATTATTTTATTTAGATTATGAATCCAGACACAGTAGACACAATGTCTACTGATATAAAGTTTCTAAAACGAGGTCCATTGGGTAATGCAAGAAGATTTACAGCTTATAACATCAATGAGTTCAAATTTCAAACTTTGACTCGAGAAGAAGGATTGAAAACACAAAATAGTGGAGTTTTCTTAACCTCTAACACATCTTGTGTTGCGAGTAGTGTTGATGGGAACTTAAGGCAAGCAGACTTACCATTTTATGGGAAGTTGGAAGATATCATTGAAATCAACTATTATGGTCTGTTTACGGTTACTCTTTTCAAATGTAAATGGGCTGACACTACTCGAGATAGAGGGTATAAAAAAGATCATTGGACTTTTAATTGTGATAATTTTGATAGACTGATTCATACTGGTGAATATGAAGACCACGAACCTTACATCGACGCATCTCAAGCACAGATGGTATACTATGTAGATGATGTGGTTAATAAAGGATGGATTGTTGTTGTACATTTGAAGCCAAGAGATTTGTATGAAATGGGAGAAGAAGTAGAAGAGGAAGTATATGAGAATGAGCCATACTAAGAGTAAGAACTTGAGCAATTTTTTGGCCCTAATGATGAGTATATGCAATTGGTTACAGACCATCTCAATGACGATGTAGTTGATGCAAATGGTCCTACTAACTTGGCAATAGATGCACACATGTTTGATGATCATATAGTATTGGTAATTTAGCAATATAGTGCTTTATATATCTCAAGGTAATGGTTTTACATAATTAAAGCTATGATTATTTCATTTATTTGTCTTTAATACATATTTAGAAATATGGTTGTAAACATTTAAATTACATTTCATCTCTAAATGTCTTTATTTTCTAATGAATATGCAGTCATGACAAAGAGTAAACGTTTTCAGAATCCACTGAAGTCAGCACCTTAACCACAACGCCATACCTATCCTCCAACACAGGCTCCAGTACATTCTTCACCATCAATTCATACTCAGTCAGAAACTCCTATTGAGACCCCATCAGCTCATGCCCCACCACATGATCTACTAAATCCTTTACCGACAAGTCAAGCTCCCCCACATGCTCCAGTAAATTTTGCACCAACAGTTGAAATCCCATAACAAGTTTCAACTTAACCTTTTAATTCAACATCATCTTCACGTTTGCTGGACGTGAGTCTACACAGCATTAGACTGTGGAGGCCATAAGTATATGCATTATATGTTTATGGTTGAGTAACTTTGAGATTATATAACATTGGTAACTTTGTGAAGTTTTTATTTTTATTTTTTTTCATTGACTTGTTTTCTTGTTAAAGACTCAGAAGGAGCTACTAAGAAAATTAAGCTCAAGGTTAAGGAAGTCAATAACTTATGTAGTGGGGAACGCATTATTGTGAACTTTGATGAGTACGACGCAGCATATGGTGAAGCGCAAGGCCTACTTGTTGGATATTGTGGAACATTGGCAACAAATTACAAGTTGTTTCCAATTCACTTTGAGAGGTGGTCAGCCACATTTCCTATACCTACACTTAAAGATTACTTTAACGATTGTTTTGAAACAATCATAAAGGTATAAACATAATTACACATCTTTTTGTTGCTACTAGATTTCATGGTTGCATGTAAATGCTTAACTAACCTTACTTTGTTTTTTATTTGAAGCCTCGGTTTTTTTTAGGACTACAGAAGGCATTGCAAAACGATATTGCAATGCTAGTATCGGGGATAAGTGGGCTGCACATAGGCAAAAATTGTGGAATGATTTCTATGACACATCCATGATAAGAGATGAAATCATAAGTAATGTGCCAAGAGGTATAAAGAGAGATCAATGGGTCGTTTTTGTTCATTACCGTCTAAAGTCATCAACACAAGTAAGATGTTGTTGTACGTGTTAGCCATGACAACCATTACCCAAGAGGGGGGTGAATTGAGTAATTATAAATTTTAATACAACTTTGACAAATTATGCATTTTGAATAACTCAATTAATAAAAACAGCGGAATAAGTCTAATAAATGTACAACTATTGAGGATTACTCAAATACAACTTGGGATATATGATGAACTAAGTGAATAAACTAAATATCAAGTTGTAACAATCAAAACATCAAGATATGCAATAGATAAATATATTTTACTAAATACTGAATTTAAAGAGTGTAGGAAAGAGAGAATCAAACTCAAGAATTTATCCTGGTTCAGCCACCAACCACTTGTGGCCTGCATCCAGTCCTCAAGCTTAACTTGAGATTTTCTTTACTATCTCCTAGACTTCACGGGTGTTAGGAAAACCTTTGTACATATAAGAGCACTCCTCACACCTTGGGATACCTCACCCTTGTGCTAGAGCCTCCAATTCTTCAAGCTTCACAGGTGCTTGATGACCTTTACAATCAAGAGCACTCACAACACCTTTGGGATACCTCACCCTTTGTGTTTGAGTCTCACTACAAGGGATACCTCACCATTTTCTCTCTTGAGGGATACCTCACCCTCTTACAATGATTTCAAAGTGAATAGAAAGAATAGAAACTCTCACAAGAGTAGATATACAACTTGAAGAACAAAGAATGGATAATAAGAAAACTCTCTCAAGAGTGGATAATATAAGTTGAAGCTCAATGGGTATAAAGGATTCACACTTTAAAGCTCAAAATATGATTTTGATAATTCAAGGATCAAACCAAGTGTTCAAGAGTTTTTCCAAGTGTAAATGCTTCAAATATCACTTATATAGAGAGCCCAAATGATAAAATAGTTGTTGGTAGTGTTTAATAATGATTTTATATGAAAACTAGCCGTTTATAGCTGTTAGAAACGTTCTAGGGCACTTGGTAATCGATTACAAGCTTTATGTAATCGATTACAAGCTTTCTGGGTACTTTGTAATCGATTACACACTTCATGTAATGGATTACAAGGCTTCTGTCAACGTTGTAATCGATTACATGACTTGTGTAATCGATTACACGATTTCTGGTTTTGAAAACTGACTTTAAAAGGTCATAACTTTTTCATTTCTTATCCGATTAAAGCAAATGACTACTCATTGGAAAGATCTTTGAGTATATTTTCATATGAAAGAAGTTTTAGAACAAAAATCAAAGTATTTTGAAAGATATGATCAAAATAGTAACCAAAGGTCAGATTTTCAAAACTCAAACTTTAATTGGTCATAACTTTTTCATTTCCTATCCGTTTAAAGCAAATGACCACTCATTGGAAAGATATTTGAGTCTATTTTCATATGAAATAAATTTCGAAACAAAACTCAAAGTAATATAAAAGTTATGATCAAAAGAGTAACCAAATGTCAGTTTTACAAAGCACAAACTTTACTATTTTTCATAGAAATGAACTACCACCATGACTAGCTTTCCAAAAATAGTTTGTTGGGCATTTTAGAATGTAAAAAACATTTTTAAAGATGTTAAAACATATTTTGAGCTTAGTGTGAATCCCATTTACCTTTACACAAGATCTAAGTCCTATAAGCTATTCTTGAAGATGTTGGACTAGATCTTTTGCCACCGTCACTTCTTGATGTAATCCAAGCTTCCAAAGAAAATCTTCTCTTCAAGACTTACAAATACTTGGAACATCTTTTCATTTTCATTCTCCTTGAGTTGAGCATAGTTGTGATCTTTTACTTTTTTGTTGTAATGCTCACTCTTGGTACTTGGACTATCCTACAAAGTATTGCTCACTTAACCAAATATAGTTAGTCTAAATTCATAACTCAATATCTTCATATGCATGATTCATAAATGTATAACTCTAATTAGTTTAACATTCATACAAGACTTTCATAGACATATTCAATATTAATTCATTTATAACTCATATAAAATATTATTGGATATATTATATGATGAATATTACACATATCTCATTGCATGATTATTAAGTGAAATATAACTAGATAAAGTACATAATCATACATGATATAATATATCTCATTAAACACATTTATGTAACATGATCAATATTCTTTTGTGATGCATTTGTTATCTATAAAGCACATTTATTAAGTATAAGCATCATTCTTTTTGTCTTGTATTTGTCATCATCAAAACTTAACATATTAAACCATTAGGGCAAACCTATTTTCACAATCTCTCCCTTTTTAATGATGACAAATCACTAAAGAAAAATATGTTGAACAATGTAAAATAATAGATTCATGCAAGCATATCAAACAGTTAAGCACAAGAACATATTTTTCTTTCTAATTTTCTCTCCCCCTATTTGACATCAATAAAAAGGCTTAGGCAGGAAATATAATATTTTCTCCCCCTATAGGTAAAACTCATGTTGTCAAATAAAGAGTAAGATCATCAAAACCAAAAACTTTTTTAAGTTATTCAAAACATAATTATCTCCTCTTATTTAATTCTACACATGATTCAAGAAGAGAGAGATGAAACAAGCATGCTTTCAAGATATAAAAGATTATTCATGCAATACTTGTCATATTTTGGTACTTCAACATTTAGCATATGATAGTAATAAGCTTAAGAAATTATGTCTAACATATAATATCTTGCATACCACATCATAAATAAGTACCACTTGATATCAATTGATAGGAGATACAAAATATTCATGTAAGATCATGGAATTAAGGTTTTCAAATGAAAGATCATACAACTTGCCACATATCAAGCATTTCTAAATGAAAGAATCAAAAGATGTGAAATTTAAGAATGTTTACATTCTTTCATTGATAGAGGGAAAGAGAATAAGAGATGATCTTTATTGACATGTTGATAGTATTAACAATAAAATAATTCATGTCAAGTAAAGATGTAAGCCAAGAGATATAAGCAATAATCTAAGAGCTAGGCTCCCCCTCACAATATGCATATTATTAAGATATAAAACATAATAGTTCAACATAGTCATACATATATTTATAATCAACAAGAACATGGAAGAAATATATGCAAGATAAGCAAAATAAGCTCCCTTTATTAAAGCACAAAATAGATAAAGGGAAATGTGCATGCCAAGACCATGTAAGCATATTACCATAAAGAAAAGTAAGGCAAAGATACATATTCTTAATCTATCAATCACAAACCATTTTAAAAACTTCTCTTCCTTTCAAAAATAATTTTACAAGAGCACATTATATTTTCAAAAGCATTTTAGAAAAGTAGAAATGTTTAATATTAAAGCCACATATTTCTTGAAAATGATCAAACCCAAGTCAAAAGAGCATTTGAAAGTTCATCCCCTCTTTTTCTCATTAAACAAGAGCCTTGAAAAGATAAAACACTTTTGAAGAACAAGGCTTATCTTTTGAAGTATCAAGATGGTTTCTATAGAACATTTCAAAAGATCTATTTGAAAACTTTTTAAAGCATTTTCTCAAGATTTAATAAGACTTTTCAAAGCAAATGAAGAGAATACTACATTTATAGCACAAATTGAACGATTTTCAAATTTTCAAGACAATTAAGAGGTGAAAATACTTTCAAGTTCTTAAGACAAGTTCAAAAGATTCTCAAGGATATGGAACTTGAAAAGCTTCTTTCAAATATGATAGGAGATTTTGCCTTAAAATTTTTTTTTTAATCAAATAAGAAATTCTTTTCAAAAAGAGCATGATTCTCATAAGTGTTATACTACTAAGAAACCATAGATCAAGAGAATCATAGATATCAAACATTCATCATGATGAAATATGCTATAGGAATCAAAGAATGTATAGAACTAATATCAACCATATATGCAATGACAAAATTAGCAAGTTAATATCCAATTAAGCACTTTGTCAATACTAAGCATATTTCTCATGTAAAGAAAGCATATAATCTTTTAAGATCAATTTATCAACAAGTATCATATAATCCATAGCATATAGAATACTACAATAGTTTAGGGATAGAGATACTTATTGGATTAGATAGAAAGTGATGCTCCGTTAGAATATTCTTCGTTTATTGGATCTTTGAGTTCGGGCTTTCTTCCATTGAGTATTCCATTAAATTATTCTTGAAGAAAGTCTCCGCTTGTCTCTTTTCATCCAACTCTTCTCTTTGTCCACATATGCTTGACATTTCAATATTTGATGACTATCTTTGAAGCACATAGAGACACTTGCAAAGCTAACTCTAAAAGTGCTCTAAAACATAGGTTAGCATCAAATATTATTTAAGCTCATTTACAAGCATAATTTAGGTTGATATATAATGTAAAACATGTACCATATTATTAACCATGAATTGTTAGCTCTAAAGAGAACAAAAGAATGATATATGCACTTGAATCCAAAAGCATAATTTAAGCATTTTCAAGGCAAAATTCAAGTTTATCAAGAAACACATGATCAACATCAAAACTTATATAAGCATTTTGGGGCAAACAATGATCATGTAAGGCATGTAATATCAAGTAATGAATTCTAGTATGCACCATGCCAATCAAGAACAAGAAGTCTCTTATTGTAATGAAAGAATTGGAAAATCGTGGAACTATAACTTTTGAAACCATTCATGATTCATTTCAAGATATACTTCATTGTAAAAAAAATATTAAAGTTCAAAGATAAGTTCAAGGAAAAAAAAGAATCATTTACTTCTTGTTTTCAAGATATGAACATATTAAGCAATTTCAAACAAGAAGACAAATAACTTTTAACTATCAAATCTCCAAGTAAGCATATAAGCAAATTAAGCATCAAAGAGAAAGGATTAGAACTAGTTATGAGCAAGTGATTTTACATATTTGAGCAAAGATAATTAGTCACAAGCTCAAGAACAAAGATATTTTCATAACATGTCATTCCAAGCAAAATGTGTGCATATCTAACATGTTAGCATATATAAAAATATTTTTAAAACATAGTGCTAGAAAAGCACAACTTAAGGCATGATAAGGCATAAAAACAAATCTCTACTTATCCAAATATCACATGATATTCAATTTAAAGTATAAGTAAAGATAAGAGATTGATATCACTAAAAGTGTACTCTTTGAGTTTTTGTAGGTGACTCTAACTTCTATGCCTCAAGGCCCCTTGAGAATGTTGTGGTTCTCCATATTTTTTTTTTTTATGTTTTTCATCACGTTTAGAGAACTTGGACCATTTCAAGTTTTCACTTCACTTTAGTGCATGCTTGAACTAATAGTCACCCTTCAACATAATTCAAAGCAATTTCTTTAGTATCCACCAATTTTGAATCTGTAGGGGTTAGTCATTGATCATTAATCCATTATGCTTTTATAGATATCAAATTTTCTATAGTATGTAATTTGAGCACAACAAATTAAATAATCAATTACCATTAAGCACATAATCAAAAGCAAGCTTACTTTCATGATATATAGATATTTCAAATCATAGCAAACATACCTAGGCATTATAGAATCTCATGTACTAAGATATATAACAAATTAATGAGTTATGGTACAACAAGAATTAATATAATCATGTGCTAAACAAAATATTCAAGTTTTACTAAGCACACATGGTTCTATCCTTTACCTAAGGCCTATAAGGAATATACCTCAAATTCATTGACTTTACAAGTGAATGTGCATAAGAGGTAGAAACGTTTGATACCTTGGCATTGGTAATCAAGGAAACTCTTTTCCTTACCCATTGCTTCTCTTTTGGTGTTTTGAACTTTGCAAGTTTCACATTTTGTGCTTGAGAAGCTTTGGTTGAAGTCATCTTCCTTCTTTGATCAAAACTTCTACCAATGGGCTTTGAAAGCATTCCCCTTGATGATTTCTTTTTCCTTTGACCAATTAGTCCATCCTTTTTAGAAGTTTTCTGCATAATTGAAACACTAGGAGGACTTTTTGGTACCCACTTCATCTTGGGTCCTTTAATGTTAGTACTAGGATATTTAGGATCTTTAGGAACACATATCATATTATTTCTCATATAAGAATTTCTTTTATAATTGCATAAATGAGAAATATGTCCTAAATGACCACAAAAGTTACAAACAAGTGAATTCAATGATGACTTGGTCATTTGAAGATCATTTTTGAAAAACTTGAGCCTTTGGTTGTTATTACATTCTAAACTATTTTTGCCATAAGCCTTACTTGAATTTTTATATGGAATAACATTAATTTTATTCTCATTAACAAGCATAAAATGTAAGCAATTCAAATTATTAGCTTTGGCAAATTTAGAAGATAAGTCCTCAACTTAATTTTCTAAATCAATGCACTTTTCACAAGAAGATGAGGTTTCAAATTTCAAAGGCATTTCTACATTGAGAAAAACATATTCATTTTTCAAAGTCTCAATTTCAATTTCAATAGAGGAAATGTTTTCCAAACAAGATAATTTTTTCTTTTCTAAATTCAACAAGCCATCATACAATTCATCATATCCACATTGTAGCTCATCATAGGAAGGACTATAATCTAGTTTAACATTATTTACCTCAAAGTCTTTTTTAAGGGAATCACCATCTTCCTCATTGTTGTCCATCCAAGATTCAAGAACATCTTCTTGAGGACATTTTTTAATATTGTCTTCCTTTAGAGGCTTTTGCTCTTCTTGCTCTCTATATACCACTTTTTGCAAGAAATCATTGTTAGCAAGATAAAAATCATCAAGAGCATTCCATATATCTTTAGCACTAGAGCAACTCTTAATTTTAGAATAAGCATCATCATTTAAATCATTTCTCAATATTTGCATTGCTCTAATATTCAAGGAAAAACATTTCTTATCATAGGCATTCCAAGTTTGTTTTGATTTGCAAGTAAATCCATCAAGCATAATATCCCATAAATCAAGATTAATAAATTGCATATAAATTTCCATTCTAGCTTTTTAATAAACGAAATTCACACCACCAAAGAATGGTGGTTTATTAATTTCAAAACAATTCATTTTGAAAAGCTTTCAATGGTTTCCAAACAAACAAGGATCTTTAACTCTAAGCGGTTAAGCTTTCACCAGAGCACGAAACTCTGATACCACTTGTTAGCCATGACAACCATTACCCAAGAGGGGGGTGAATTGGGTAATTACAAATTTTAATACAATTTTGACAAATTATGCATTTTGAATAACTCAATTAATAAATGCAGCGGAATAAGTCTAATAAATGTACAGTTATTGAGGATTACTCAAATACAACTTGGAATATATGATGAACTAAGTGAATAAGCTAAATATCAAGTTGTAATAATCAAAACATCAAGATATACAATAGATAAATATATTTCACTAAATACTGAATTTAAAGAGTGTAGGGAAGAGAGAATCAAACTCAAGAATTTATCCTGGTTCAGCCACCAACCACTTGTGGCCTACATCCAGTCCTCAAGCTTAACTTGAGATTTTCTTCACTATCTTCTAGACTTCACGGGTGCTAGGAAAACCTTTGTACATACAAGAGTACTCCTCACACCTTGGGATACCTCACCCTTGTGCTAGAGCCTCCAATTCTTCAAGCTTCACAGGTGCTTGATGACCTTTACAATCAAGAGCACTCACAACACCTTTGGGATACCTCACCCTTTGTGTTTGAGTCTCACTACAAGGGATACCTCACCATTTTCTCTCTTGAGGGATACCTCACCCTCTTACAATGATTTCAAGGTGAATAGAAAGAATAGAAACTCTCACAAGAGTAGATATACAACTTGAAGAACAAAGAATGGATAATAAGAAAACTCTCTCAAGAGTGGATAATACAAGTTAAAGCTCAATGGGTATAAAGGATTCACACTTTAAAGCTCAAAATATGATTTTGATAATTCAAGGATCAAACCAAGTGTTCAAGAGTTTCTCCAAGTGTAAATGCTTCAAATATCACTTATATAGAGAGCCCAAATGACAAAATAGTTGTTGGTAGTGTTTAATAATGATTTTATATGAAAACTAGCCGTTTATAGCCGTTAGAAACATTCCTGAACACTTGGTAATCGATTACAAGCTTCATGTAATCGATTACAAGCTTTCTAGGCACTTTGTAATCGATTACACACTTCATGTAATGGATTACACGGCTTCTGTCAACGTTGTAATCGATTACACGATTTCTGGTTTTGAAAACTGATTTTAAAAGGTCATAACTTCTTCATTTCTTATCCGATTAAAGCGAATGACTACTTATTGGAAAGATCTTTGAGTATATTTTCATATGAAAGAAGTTTTAGAACAAAAATCAAAGTATTTTGAAAGATATGATCAAAATAGTAACCAAAGGTCAGATTTTCAAAACTCAAAGTTTAATTGGTCATAACTTTTTCGTTTCCTATCCGTTTAAAGCAAATGACCACTCATTGGAAAGATATTTGAGTCTATTTTCATATGAAATAAATTTCGAAACAAAACTCAAAGTAATTTAAAAGTTATGATCAAAAGAGTAACCAAATGTTAGTTTTACAAAATACAAACTTTGCTATTTTTCATAGAAATGAACTACCACCATGACTAGCTTTCCAAAAATAATTTGTTGGGCATTTTAGAATGTAAGAAATACTTTTAAAGATGTTAAAACATATTTTGAGCTTAGTGTGAATCACATTTACCTTTGCACAAGATCTAAGTCCTATAAACTATTCTTGAAGATGTTGGACTAGATCTTTTGCCACCATCACTTCTTGATGTAATCCAAGCTTCCAAAGAAAATCTTCTCTTCAAGACTTGCAAATGCTTGGAACATCTTTTCATTTTCATTCTCCTTGAGTTGAGCATAGTTGTGATCTTTTACTTTCTTGTTGCAATGCTCACTCTTGGTACTTGGACTATCCTATAAAGTATTGCTCACTTAACCAAACATAGTTAGTCCAAATTCATAATTCAATATCTTCATATGTATAATTCATAAATGTATAACTCTAATTAGTTTGACATGCATACAAGACTTTCATAGACATATCCAATATTAATTCATTTATAACTCATATAAAATATTATTGGATATATTATATGATGAATGTTACATATATTTCATCACACGATTATTAAGTGAAATATAACTAGATAAAGTACATAATCATGCATGATATAATATATCTCATTAAATACATTTATGTAACATGATCAATATTCTTTTGTGATGCATTTGTTATCTATAAAGTACATTTATTAAGTATAAGCATCATTCTTTTTGTCTTGTATTTGTCATCATCAAAGCTTAACATATTAAACCATTGGGACAAACCTATTTCCACAGTACTTTGATTAGTTTATTATTGTTATAATTCATTTCTATATGAATATTTAATTGCTTTGTTTATAGGAGCTTTGTAGAAGAAACAAAGAAATTCGAAGCAAGCAAACAATTTCTCATACTGGTGGTTCTAAACCTAATTCAAGAAGGAGGAATGAGATGGTAGTTACACTAACATGATCCTTATTACTATTTTGCAATGTTAATGTCTATTTTTATTTTATTTTTTAACTTCTTTCTATCATAGTTGCTAGAAACTGGACAAAAAGTTGGTAGGGGAAAATGTATAAAATAACTCACACAAAAAAAGATGGATCATTTGTAAGTACTGCCGCAATGAATAAAGTGGTAAGTTTAGCCTGAGTTAATTATCTTGTTTTCTAACCTTCTACATTTAAATCTTGACAATTTGTAATTGATAATGTTGCATGCTTATAGAAAGCAATTGACCAGATTATGACTTAAAGCACTAATGATGAATCTGAAATTTTCCCTAATGATGTTGTTGGTAAGGTGTTTGGGGAAGAGCATTCTGGGAGAGTACGAACCATGGGTATGGGAGCAGCTCCTACAAATACATTCAGGAATACTAAACTTCGACTAAGTAATGCGAGCCATTCTTCAACTGAGACTGCTACATCATCATCATTTACCCAATGGCAAGAGAGGTACCTCCGATTGGAGAATGCACTTAAGGCGTACATGATAATGAAGGAAGGAAGCATCCCTGAAGAATTGGCTGACTTCTTTGCTCCTCAGCCAGAGGTAAAGTATTCTAGTGAAGTTCAATTTAGTCCCTAAATAGTTATATATGGCAAATTCCTTCAAATTTATATGTGGTCGTAAGATCTCCAGTATATTTTTTATAATTAAATCTCTGAAACATTTAATAATGCAATATTTGTTACATTGCATCCAATATTGCAAGCCAAAAATTAATACAAGCGAGTTACTGCCCACCCCATCAAAAATTAATCCTTGAGATGTGGAACATAACTACAAATTTGACATATGAGGCACCAATTTTTTATTACAATGATAATGAATGATATGAAGATTCATGATTATGTTGAAGGGAACTAGGGATTCCTGATATAAGGCACCAATTCATTGATATTGCCACATTGGTTAGTCCAATAAAACCTCTAATATTTCCATAGCATTGTTCATTAAGAAATTTGGTCATAGAATAGTATATTTTCTTAATTTGATCAATTGTAGGATTTCTTGGGGTAACTAAATTCTTCTTTTGTTTATTTTATTTCAGTTTTGCAGTTGTTGAATGTAATGTAAACTTGGTGATATGGTTGTTTAAGTGATGGTTTGAAGCTCTGCAATCTATGGTTATGGTGATAGTTGTTAGTAAAGTTTTGGTGTTATTATGATACTTATTAGAATACACACGATCTGTTTAATGAAAGTCTAGAATGGTAGCTATTTTAGTTTGTTATAACTTGACTGATTTCATTTGTCTTTCAAACTAAACATGGCTTTCCATTTTGTTATATTAAAAATTGATTTGTGAAATAAGCTGATATGATTTTTTATGACATTTTAGCAAGAGCTGTTTGGCCTTGGCTAAACTCCAGAAGGTTAAAAAAGGATATGTAGATAGTTGTAGATCTTCAGTGGTTTGTCTCTGTTTTGTTTCTTTTTGTGGAGTTGATGATTTTTTTCTTTTCTATTGAATTTATGTAATTCTAAGTTGATCTTTAGGGGTTTGGCTTTGTTTTGTTTCTTTGTGCAGTTTAATGATTTTTATTTTTTGTTTCTATTGAATCTGTGCAATTCTGGGTTTTCTATATGTTTATATGATTTCAATTGACATAAGTGGTGTGCATGTTTAGCTTGATTTTCTGTATGGAATCGTGTGTGCTGAAAGTGTGTCAATGAGTTTAACCAAATTTCAATAAAACCCTAAACCTAACCTATTAAATCCTAAGCCTTTTCCTGTTCTACACCAGGAACACATAGAATAGTATATTTTCTTAATTAGTCTGTCGTGGTGCATAATCACTTATATACTGATAGTGAAAAAAGATCTCCAAAGATATTGCAAATTTCTCTTGCAGCAGACATTTATATCATTATTATTAAATATTATATCATTTCACAAAACTTTGTGCTGATTTGCTTGGAATCAAACATTATTAGTAATTTCTCTTTATTCTGTAGTGTGCATAAGTCATTAGGATCTGAAAAGTGGACGAAGGAGGCACAACACACTCATTTGTATTGTTAAAAATTATAGATCATAGACTGTTTGTGTTTGTGTGTGAAATTGGAATGACTCAATGCCTGGATATAAAAATTTCAACCCCACGCATGCTTGATGAATAGCATATCTTTGGTTTCAAATTTGATTGGATTTAACTACTTTACTATGCCATCTGAATGGATTTGGTAACATGTTTTCTTTTCTTTGTTCTATTTTATTTTTCGTAAGAGTTAAGGATGGCTCCCATTGTAATTGCAAATTAATTCAAAGTTGAGATACCCTGTTCTTGGTTTTGATTGTTTATGATTGAGTGTAGGCTTGTTATTTCTTGTTCTTGTGCACATGGATTCATTATTTCATGATTCTATTTATCTCTTTGTAGTTTCTTACCAAATGTCTTTTGTTATTTCAGTCAGGTGATGCTTCAAGTGAACCTACTACGCCATTGGATGCAATAAGATCATCTGGTGGTAGCAACACAAACCACCAATAGTATATTTAGTGTTGATTTTTTATGTTCATTTATTGTGGCACTACTTTAGGTTATTAAGAATTTTAAGTTGTAAGTTTAGGTTACAATGGATGAATTTATTTAGCTTATTATGGATTTGAACTTGTGCTTTTTATGTTATTATGAATATTTTTAATGTCATTCAATTCATATTTATATCACCAGTTTTATACAATTAATTATTTTGATTGTGCATCCTAAACGTTATTAGAATTAAAAATTAAATATGTAGTAAATCTTTCTTTTAAAAAAAGTTCATCAGATGAATAAGAAAGTAAAAAATGTGATTTACAACAATCAAATAGCGGCAGTTTTTAACTTCTGTAATTTTTGGATAAACAAAATCAGACAAATAGATAGTAGAGGTTAAAAATCGTCGCAAATTAAAAAAAACCGTCGTAATTTGTTTGGTAAGTAGATTTAGGCAAATATATAGTGGAGGTTAAAAATCACCACAAATTTAAAAAAAAATTGCCACAAACTGTGGGAGTTTAAAACCCCCGTAAATTAATTACTATTGCGAGAATTGCAAAAAACCGTCGCAATATATTATAGCAAACGTAATTGTAGTAATTTTTAAAATCACCACAATTTAATTTGTAAGGGTTAAAAATCGTCACAAATTATAATAAGAACCGTTGTAATTTAATACATTTTTTGTAATGATTTGTTTTGCTTTTAGGAATAAATTGTCATCGGAACCAACTAATTTAATTTACGTTTAGAGACTAATAACAAGATTTTATTAAAACAGTGTTAATGTGGTGGTACTGCTAAAAAGCTTAGCTATTATAATATAACTTATCATAATCTTCTAGAACAAAATTATTTTCTACACATTGACAGTACAGCGTAAATATTAAATTCTAAAGATAATCCCATCTGCCTTTCTGGATAAGTTTGAAGAATTACTATTTTATTTTTTTGATAAACGAAGAATTTCTAAGTTTTAGTATTTAAAAATTCAGATGATGCAACTTTATTAGCATCCAATTTTTCTTTTGTTAAATTATTGGCATCCACTTTTGCCTCGGTGACGTAAGTGCTTGCATCACTAACTAATAAATACATGTACGTATATTCTTCATTTTTCAGTTTTTTTTTTTTTTGCCCTTTTTGACATTCGAAGAGGCAAACATCTCTGATAGGAAGCAGAAAGAATCTTTTTTGATAAACATTTGCCTACATAAACACTTCACTCAAGAGTTAGGATTTCTCAGCCGCACTGTGTCTCATAATGAGACTGAGACTGTTTAGTCTCATTAATGATCTCAAATAACCCTAATTTTTTATTAAAAAAAACATTCCACTCAAAATTTCACTAAAAGTAAAATGTGAGATATTTGAAATTTGTGTAGATATATGAGAAATATAAAAAATTATTGATAATTTTTACTATAATTTTACTATTAAAATTAATATTTTTATTAATGAGTATCTTAAAAATATTTGTTAAAATGTTAAAAAAATAAAATATTTAATATATTAAAAACTTAAAAAAATTGTTTTAAATTTTTTACTTTAAATTTCTTAAAGACACTCGATAACAAAATTTTAAAAGTAATTCATGATCTCATTTTTATTCTCATATTAAGCTGACCTTGGAGTGCATTTTGTCCACTTTTCGGCCAAGCAATTATCATATAAATACTGGATATGAAAACACGACACGACACTATACGATACGTGAATAAAATAAATTTAAAAAATTATAAAATATGATGCGAATAAGATATAATATATAAAATTAATATAATATTAATATAAAAATATAACTTTTAATTCAAAACAAAAATATCAATGTTTCATAAATTACATATATTTATTACAGATATAATAAAATATTATCGTTTATTCAATTATTGTAATATTTCACTTATATTAATAAAAAAATTCAAAAATTAATTAAAAAAATATAGATTATACATATATAAAAATATCTAAAAAATATCATATAAAATATATATCAGATATTGTCATAATAACCATTTTAAAGTATCTTTCATGTTCTGGACCGTAGACCAGGGATCTCATACAGAATGATCAATCTGACGCACGCTTCACCAGACTCTTCCATTAATATTTCAGAAAGGTGTGTAAAACTCCGGACTATGGCATTGGGCCTTATGACGAGGATCACTGAATCAGCGCAGACTTTTGTAACTGTCAATCAGGATCTTACGAAATTAAAAGTTTTGTAACCTCTCCTCGCAATTAATAACCGTAACATCTACATTCCAATAATACTTGCACTTAATATCATGATTCTAATCATGCTTCATAAAGACCAGGCTGAATCAACCTAATAAGGTAACTGTGATCCAAACACAAAAACCCAACTAGTACACGGCCTGACCTGAGCGTTGGAGTCTTTTTGCAGGTACCACTCCCACCGGATCACCACGCTTGAGTGCGGCTGCGCAAGGAGGAAACCACCACATCATACCTCTTACAGGTATCCCTCTGAATCCATTCGGAACATTTGGCGCTGTTTGCGAGAATCCGATAAACTACTATTCTCACGTCAACCATGGTGAGCACAAGGCAAAACCAATGGAGGGGAGCTACTGTGCATGCTGCCCTTGCCCACTGACAAGGCCTAGCAACTTGGTGCAACCCTCCTTCTATTGTACCACCAGAAACCTCCGCCGTTAGGAGCAGGCCTGTTCTGGTAGAGACACTCAACTGAAAGCTCAATCCCCTCGTAAAGGGTCTCTGTCTGGGATAGACTCATTTTTCCCCCGACTGGTGGAGAGAATAATGCAAATCAAGGAGCAAGGATCCCAGCGCATGCCCGCCTGGGAATTCCTAATGTGGATGCTGACCATGTCTCTCATTATGAGGACAACTCGTAATCTGGAATGGCGAGGAACGAGCTTCGAGAACTACTGCGACAACAAACTCTGTTGATAGACAACCAACGACGTCAGTTGGAAGAGCAACGTCATCGCTTGAAAAATTTAGAAAGAGCTGTGCGCGTTGACAATGAGGGCAAAGAGCGAATTGTGGTTAACAATCGAGAAGTATGGCAAACCGGAGCTGGGATCATCGAAAACAATGACCCAGCCCCCAGCCACCAACAGCAATTCTAGGACGCCCTAATGGCGTACAAGGTCCCAAGAAACTTCAAACCCCAAGCAATTTGGAGCCTTATGATGGAACCACGGATCCGCAGGAACACTTGGATGCCCATACCCAATCCATGCAGCTTTACGGGTACACCCCGGAATTGTTATGCCGTGTTTTCCCACTCTTTCTGAAGAAGGATGCTCCCCACTAGTTCGTTACTTTACGAAAGAAAATTACTCGATGGGAGGATCTCACACAACGTTTTTTGCTACACTATACTACTGCCAAGGAGCGTCCGAAGTAGATTGATTCTCTCTCTGGAATTCACCAAGGAAGTGATGAATCCCTACGCGAATACATTAAGAGGTTCAGTCATGCTTGTGTGAGTATAGAAAGCCTTGATGATAGGATAGCCCTCCATTACGCTAGGAACGGTCTCCGGACTGATTCAAATTTTTTCGGTCACTTGCTAAAAAGAAACCGGCCAGTCTAGATAAGTTCTACTTGAGGGCAGACAAATACGTCGAACTGGAGGAAATTACCAGGGCCAAAGAGAGCCTAAAGAAAGGTGAACCAGTTCACCAGAAAAAGAATCAGAATTCCAACCAACCCCAGGATTCTCCTAAGAGTGAGCGGTATAGGCCCAAGTATTCTGAGTATACTTCTTTGAACACCCTTCGAGAGACAATCTTGAAGGAGGTCCTTCAAATCGAGTTCCAGGATATCAAGAGGCCACCACCCGTTAAAAAATAATCCCAGAGGGATCATTCGAAGCATTGCAGGTAGCACAACAGTTACGACCACGAAACTGAAGATTGTTATCAGCTTCGAGATGTTATTGAGTCCCTGATCAAAGAGGGACGTTTGCAGAAGTACATTAGCGGTTTCCGACGTAATGAAGACCGCGGAAGGCGAAGGGATCAGAGACGAAGTCGCAGTCCACGACGGAGTCCAAACCAGCATCGGCAAAGAACCTGGAGTCCAGCCAGAAGAACCCAAAGTTCAGTCGGAAGAATCCGAAGTCCCACCAGAAGATCCCGAACCCCGCCACACCGAGACAAGGAGAACAGGCAAGGTCAGAACTGGGATACTCAAGGAGGTGGATACCGGAAAGACAGACTTATCCATACCATCGCTGGAAGGTTCGCTGGAGGGGGATTGTCAAATAATTCCAGGAAGAAGGCACTCCGGACAGCGGTCTTGAGCGTATCAAGTTCCTCACGAAGACCACACGTCCAAGACAATAATGCACCACCCATTTTCTTTTCCGAAAAGGACTACGGTGATATTATTCGAGATCATGACGACCCACTAGTGATTTCTGGAATAATATCCAACGCCGAAGTCCGTCATATCTTTGTGGACCAGGGGAGTTCGACAGATATTATGTTCATTGACGCCTTTGAAAGGCTGGAGTTCCCTTTGTCTGCATTGACACCATATGAATGTGAACTTACTAGTTTCTTTGGAGAGATGGTCACCCCAGTGGGATATTTTGATACTTTCCTAACCTTGAATGACAACAACACGTACAGAACCGTTAAGGTGAGATTCTTGGTTGTGGACTGTCCCTCGGCTTACAACATTATTTTGGGTCGTCCTATGTTGAATGACATTGCCGCTGTAGTCTCCACCGCCCACTAGGCCATGAAATTCCTTAATCGGGATAATAAAGTGGTCACAGTCAAGGGCGATCAGATTGTAGCCCGTAAATATTACAACAAAAGTTTGAAAATAAGTAGTGCTTCCAGAAAAATGAAGGCGCGCACATCTACCCCAACCCCCCACCAAGTCAATATTTTAATGACTGAATTGGATGCACGTGAGGAAATCCGAGGCACTAGATCCCAGCCCGACGGAGAATTGATTCCGCTACAGCTTGGTGATAAGCCTAATCAAATCACCAAGATAGGGGCAAACCTTGACAAACAGGAGAAAGCTCAGTTGGTAAATCTTTTGCAAGAGAATAAGGATCTTTTTGCCTGGACATCCGCTGATATGCCTGGAATTGACCCCGCTTTCATCTGCCATCGTTTATCTATTAAACGAGATGCAAAGCTGGTCTCCCAGAAGAAAAGGAAAGTTGGCCAAGAGAGGCAGCAGATTATTGAGGAGCAAGTCAAAGAGCTCCTAAACACCGGATTCATTAGGGAGATCTCGTATACCACGTGGCTCTCGAATGTTGTCTTGGTAAAAAAATCCAACGGCAAGTGGAGGATATGCGTGGATTACAACGACTTAAACAAGGCATGCCCTAAATATCCATACCCCCTCCTAAACGTGGACAAGCTGGTTGATAACTACTTCGGTTTCTGGCTACTATCCTTTATAGATGCTTACTGCGAGTACAATCAGATTCTGATGTACCCCGGGGATGAAGATAAAACTGCCTTCATCACTGAAAGGGCGAGTTACTACTATAAGGTAATGTCTTTTGGGTTGAAAAATGTCGGAGCCACTTACCAGAGAATGATGAACAGGGTCTTCGAAGATCAGATAGGAAGAATGCTAGAGGTTTACATTGATGATATGATAGTCAATACCCCGTCATAGGATCACACACCTCAAATCTCAAAGAAGTGTTTATGCAACTTAGGAAGCACAATATGAGGCTTAATCTGGAAAATTGTACATTCGGGGTCCAGGCTGGAAAGTTTCTGGGGTTCATGCTAACACACCAGGGGATCGAGGCAAATCCCGACAAGTGTAAGGCTGTTCTTGATATGCACAGTCCCCAAAGTGCGAAAGAAGTATAGCAGTTAAATGGGCGGATCGCGGCTCTTACATGTTTCCTAGCTAGAGCCGCTCACAAATTCCTCCCACTTTTTAAATTATTAAAAAATAGGACAGGATTTGAGTGAACTCAGGAGTGTGAGGACGCGTTCACCTCTTTAAAAAATGTCTTGTCATCCCCTCCAATCCTCACAAGACCTGAGGTAGGAGAAACGTTGTACGTGTACTTCTCTGTTCATGAGGAAACCGTTAGTTCAGTACTTGTCAGAGAAACTGAGGACGTCCAGAAGCCGATTTATTTTGTGAGTAAGGTATTGTAAGGCCCCGAGCTCCGGTACCAAAAGATCGAGAAGGTTGCATTTGCACTTGTCATCACAGCCAGAAGACTAAGACAATATTTCCAATGTCATCCGGTTGTGATAAGGACAAATCAGCCTATCCGACAGATATTGCACAAACCGAATTGAGAACGGAGAATGATTGCTTAGTCCATTGAACTCTCCGAGTTTGGGATCACCTACGAACCCAAAATAGCAATCAAGGCACAAGCACTCTCGGACTTTCTAGCTGAACTAACCTCAGAAACCAACAGAACCGAGGAAACACAATAGACAGTGTTTGTTGATGGGTCCTCGAACCCAAGAGGAAGTGGCGTCGAGGTAATATTAGAAAACCTCGAGGGAGTTACCATAGAAAATTCCCTCAGGTTTGATTTCCCTACCTCGAACAATCAAGATGAATATGAAGCGTGCATTACCGGACTGACAATGGCTAGAGACTTGGGGGCCACCAAACTTAAACTTTGTAGCGACTCCCAACTCGTGACCTCCCAGATCCGAGGTGATTATCAAGCTAAAGAGCCACTCCTACAGAGATATTTGGCAAAAGTAAAATAACTTCTCTCAAGTTTTCAGTCGGTACAACTAGAGCACATCCCAAGGGAGTGGAACTCTAGGGCCGATCTCTTGTCCAAACTGGCTAGCACTAAGAGCCCGGGCAATAACCGCTCAGTAATCCAGGAGATTATCCCACAACCCTCAATTATCGACATGACAATTTTTCAGGTTGGCGGATAAGAGCGCAACTAGATTACGTCGTTGGTAGAATATTTACAGTCTAATAGTCTCCCCAATGACCTGAAGGAAGCTTCCAGGTTGAAGAAAACTGCGGTCAGGTATACCATCTATAACGGGCAGCTTTACCGATGTGGATTTTCCTTACCTCTCCTTAAATGCCTTGCTCCGAAAGAGGCTGAATATGTCTTGGCCGAGGTCTATGAAGGAAGTTGTGGACACCATCTGGGAGGTAAGGCCCTAGCTTTGAAGGCACTCAGGGCCGGTTACTACTGGCCGACAATAGAAACGGACTCTTTTGCGCATGTTCAAGTATGTGACAAATGCCAACGGTATTCGGATCACTATCATGCCCCACAAGAAAAACTATCCACGATGTTCACACCCTGACCTTTCTATCAGTGGGGGATGGACATCCTGGGTCCGTTCCCTCAAGCTCCCGGACAGCTGAAGTTTTTGGTTGTGGCGGTGGATTACTTTACAAAGTGGATTGAGGCCGAGCCCCTGGTCACCATCACCTCGGCCAGGATTCAAAAATTTACTTGGCGTCACATTATTACCAGATTCGGGGTCCCAGAGTCAATTGTGACAGATAATGGGACGCAGTTTATAGATAAAAGGGTTTGAAGAACTACTTTTCAGGTTAAAGATAAAGCATCATTGTAGCGCCGTTGAGAACCCCAGGACGAACGGGCAAGCCGAAGCTGCAAATCGGATCATCGTTCATGGATTAAAGAGAAGGTTAGATGAAGCAAAAGGAAACTGGGCCGAGCAGTTTGACCACGTCTTGTGGGCCTACCGAACTACTCCTCACTCCTCAACGGGTGAGACTCCATTCAAACTCACATTTGGTTATGAGGCCATGATCCCGATAGAAATTGGAGAACCAAGCTGGCGTCTTCAGAACTTCTCGCATGATGATAACCTCGGGTTAATCAGGGAAGACCTGGACCTGTTGAAGGAAAGGAGACGCATCGCCCACATACACGATGCTACGATCAAGCAGAGAACTGCATCCCGGTACAACTTGAAGGTCATTCCAAGAAGATTCCAGCCGGACAACTTAGTACTCCGCAGGGCTGATGTCGGCGGAAGGAATACCTCCCAGGGGAAACTAGTCCCTAACTGGGAAGGCCCCTACCGTGTCATAATCAGCACCGGCAAAGGAGCTTATACTCTAGAAACTTTGACAAGGAAGCCGGTAAAAAATTTTTGAAACACAGATAAACTTAGAAAGTATTACAGCTTAGTGCCTTTTTAGGCCTAGTATCTTAGTTTGCTTTGTTTGATCTACCCCAATTGTTATAGAAAGCACATCGTGTGATATTCAATAAAGTAAGTGTTATGCATTTTCTACCAAAAGTTTTCAAGAAAATATTGCGAAATACCAACCGAGGTGTCTTGTGCTAGATAGGTCGTGCAATAGAAAAACCCTACCTTTGGGAAAATTCTTGCACTGACTTTATGATACCAACCGAGATGTCTTGTGCTAGATAGGTCGTGCAATAGAAAAATCCTACCTTGGAAAATTCTTGCACCAAACCATAAGCACGGAAAGACCTGGAAATGACCAGTCTTAAACTAGCATCACGTTGTATTTTAAAATGCCAAATTATTTTGCACGTCGGATCCGAAACCAAGTTCTCGAGTTAATTAATAAAACCCCAAATCTGGGGTAACATCCTTACAAGAGCATAAACCCCACGGAGGGGCTACAAAAAAAAAACTACACTGCAACGGAGTCTGAGCCACGGGCATCAGCAGAAGGATCCCTAGTAGTCGAACTTGAAGAGGCTACATGAGGAGCTACAAGAGATCTTTCTCAAACCACCTTCCCAGAACCTAGCCCATCCAACACCAAGGTAACCCCAGGATTAAAGTGTTGAACTTGGCTAACGGCGTTGCAGAATTGATCTTCTTTTATCTTGGTGCACAGGGTTATCAACTCAGCTTGCAGAGAGGTAATTTTACCCTCACACTACTGGGACTTAGCACGAAAATCATCGCTCTCAGTCCGTAGTGCGGTGATTTGCTTCTGTTGCTCAGTCAGGGCAGCTTCTTTTGCCTTCCCGATATCTTTCGAAGCCGCAACTTCAATCTCCAGCTCCTGGATTCGAGACAAGGCCTCATTCTTGGCTTTGACGGCATCCTCCATGGCCTTGAGAGCTTTGGTTTCACCCTGCTCGGCCGCTTCCAGTTTGTCTATCATTTCTTGTTCATGTTCTTCGAGGGCTTGTTCTAAGAAACGAGCCTCGACAGCAATATGGATTCCTATATTTTGGAACGCCAGCAGAGCTTCCTTTGAGCTACGTCAGGAAAAATAATCCCCAATCTCTTCATCTAAAATGTGGAAGTCTATAAACTCCCTGGGATCTACTTCCTCACAAAATAGTTCCATTGGCCCGGAAGTTTCTCCTGTTGCTTTCCTTTTACCCCGGCCACTAGACTGACCTCTCTCCACCACTGCCCTCTTGCGCCCTCGAGGTGATTCGGGAGAGTCATCTATGTTAATGGGCTCCACCACCTCGGAGGGAACCTCGGTCACTGTGGTCGTAAGAGCCGGAGCGAACCCCACTGGAGGACCTATCGGGACATCAGTATTCCTTGCCCTCAGCGCCTCCAAAATCGCTAAAGAATCGTCACCCTCCATCTCGGCTAAGCTCTCTGCGCAACATAAAAACAAGTCGTCATGTGGCATGAAAAAATCAGGCATTTAAATAAACATACATGACGGCCAAGACTACCTAGCACGACCCAAAGCTCATCGTCATCTGGGCTGTCTAATATATCTTTAGGTCGGATCTTGTCGACCTCGTCAACCCACATTTCGACGAAGTTTACACACTCGACCTCTTCATCAGTAGGTTGGTTTATCTCCCTATGAAATGATCGAGTGGGGATGCTCCACGCCGCCGGGTTCCAATAAAGGTTGAATGTTGTCTCCTCACCATTACCCAGCCAAAAAGGACGAGTGTCGCTAGCCGCATCAACTTGAAGAACTTCTCCTTGAAGTCTTTGTAACTCTCCAAGTATGGATAGAACACAGTCCTCCCCTACTGAGATAGGACTGAAAGCTAGGACTGCTGTCGAGCGCGGGATCCATGGATTGAATACCGTGTGTGGAAATAGAAGAATGCCCTATCAGAGCATCGCAACCCCACCACCTGGCATATTCTTTCGAAGACCAGGATGTTCGCCCAACCATTGGGATGGATTTGACTGAGGGCAGCGTGAAGAGTTCAGAGAATAAAAATATGGAAGTCGTTCAAAGGAAGCCGAAGTCTGAACCTCGTGAAAAAATCCTCGTAGAGATACATAAAGTGTTCACCCGCTTCCCAGGTCCAACATACCTGTTCTCTCCCCAGGGACAAAAATCACGAATTCATCATCCCTTTCACCCCCCTCGGTGAGTTCCAAATACTCCTTCAGCTTGTCCAATTTTGCACCGAACTCATAGCGAGATATCCTGCCATAGGCGTCATTGGTAACCCACGTGCAGGGTAACAGCGGACCTCATCGAATCCTAATCGCCAGCTCCTTGTCTTGTTGATTCGGCTCTCGAACTTCAGGAGCCGGGGCAAGTGCTTCAGCTCTTGGCTACCTCCTCCTAGCCATTTGGTTTCCTGGAAGACACACAGAGGCCTAAGATCAGAACCAATTATGTTCGAAGATCCAAACATAGCAATAGGCGAGCAGAGAAAACTGAACATCCACGCGCTGACCTCCGTACCCACCGAGGCTAAAGCCTCAGAAGGACACCCCCGCTGCACACAGTGCGATGGAGGAGGTGCTCCATTAGGTGTTGCCACCGAGAAAAGGAAAAGTAATGTTCCCATCTGTTTGCGGAAAAAAGAATGAAATACACTTCGCCAAAAGAAGTACGCAACCCACTCAATAATTGATAATTGAGTTAGAGAGGAATACCTTGCAGAAAAGTCAAAAACAGGAGAAATCAAGCTTATAAATCTTCACAAAAGCCAGAACCACCTTTCTCCGCCATTAAGCTGGTTGGAAATCCCTTCAGACCACCAATTCGGAGAATGAGTAGTGAAGGAATAGCGAAATGTAAAAAAGGAAAGGGTAAAAACCCTATTTATAGAGGCTACAGCTAGGGGGTATTTCCGTCCAACCAGTCTGGATTTGAAAAAATGTTCATTATGGCGCATAAAGTACTATGCACGTCCCCTCAATTGTAGCAAGCCACGTGGCCCACGTCGCTGTCATGGCAGTTGAGGGGAGGACTACTCAGCAGACCGAGACAACCCTAGTATCTACAACGTTCACAAAACTTTACGGACCCCGATACATTATCTATCCCAGAGAATTCCCACACGGTATAAAGACCCCGGTCAGACTGCTTAAGCTTTGCACTTCGTCGACCTCGACTAAGTACAGAGCTGGGGGCAACGTGCTATACAGGACGAGCTTTGGACTCCCCGGCACAATATAAATTCTACCGATTAAAAAGATGGATGATTCAAGCAAAATAATATTTTATTTATATTTCATTCCATACATCGTCATACATCAATACAAGGAGAAGAAAAACATGGGATATGAAAAGGTTAAATAGCACTATCGAGCCCGGAGGCCAACTCCCTGCTTGTATGCTTCACATCCAGATTCTCTAAAGCTCACATCGATCTCTTCCCTATTGAGGCTTCTTGAAAAAGTGGATAGGCTTCGAAAAATCAAAGATAACCGGAACAAAACACTGCTGTCGGATCTGGAAAATTCAGCCACGCCACTCTTCGGTGTCACTCATAAGGATAAGAAAAGACTGGGGTGCATTCTCTTCGGATGGACGGGGCATGGGTTGTTCATGAAGAAGTTCATTCCACTAGAACTCAACCAGTTTCATGATCATTCCAGGTCGCTTGAAAGTAGCCACCTCAGTAGCCCCCCCTACTTATTTAAAAGGAAGACCAATAGGGGCTCTATTTCTCCAATTACCTCTATCCAATACGACAGGAATTACAGAGCTCCCCAGCGACAAAGCATGAATCAGACACACCCCCGTACACTGGGAAAGCAAAGTTCCTGTCGTTACTATGCTGGGAAAGAAAAGTTCCTAATGAAAAAAGGTTGTTAGCAAGAAAAGGAGTATCTTCAAAGATTTTGGGAAGAGCAGAAAAATGGTGGCCTTTGCAAAGGGCAAAGCTCTAGCTCTCTTTAAGTATGAGCACAGGTATAAGAGAAACAACAGAACCATTTTGGAAAATATAAGGGAAATTTAAAAGAAGGAATGACTGTATCAGACGCTAACCTTCCATATTTATAGCTTTGACTAGCCCCACGAATCAAATCAGCCACACTTAATGATCTCTCTTCCCATTGGTTACGAGAGCAATGGGTGTTTGGGAAACATTGAAACTGATCATCTTTAAAGGATCTTTATCTCCCAATAAAGTCAGAAGCAACAGTTTCTAAAGATAGGACTCGGATCTGTACCAAGTTTCCAGAAATTTCACCGCAAAGGGTCCCAGTAACATAAAGGAGCAATAAGAACCAAACCTCGGAACAAGCCACATTCCAACCCCGGAGGTATTTCTATACAATGGATGTCGGCCTCACTATGAGACATCGCAAAACCTGGCTTTAAAGTCGGGGCATAGTCCGCTAAGCTTTATAAAGCTAATACCTTGACACTTAGCTATCCTATCAAAGCGCTAAGCTGGGGGCAACTATTCTGGACCGTGGATCGGGATCCCATCCAAAAGGATCAACTCAGCACACGCTTCACCGGACTCCTCCATTAAAACCCCGAAAAGGTTTGTAAGACCCCAGACTATGGCATTGGGCAATATGACGAGGATCACTGAATCAGCGCAAACTTTTGTAATTGCTAATCAGGATCTTACGAAATTAAAAGCTCTATAACCTCTCATCGCAATTAATAACCGTAACGTCCACATTCCAATAATACCTGCACTTAATATCATGATTCCAATCATACTTCATAAAGATCAGGCTAAATTAACCTAATAAGGTAACTATGATCTAAACACAAAAACCTAACTAGTATACGGCCTGACTTGAGCGTTAGAGTCTTTTTGCAGGTACCACCCTCACTGGATCACCACGCTTGAGTGTGGCTACGCAAGGAGGAAACCACCACATCATACCTCTTACAGGTATCCCTCTAAATCCATTCGGAACAACTCCCTTATAGTATTCAGCATACGAGTACCAAGCAAACATTTCTTGGCCAAGGGACAGCTACCAACATTGAACGCATGCTTTGACATCCATACTAAATTGTAAAATGCCAATAATTAGCAAAAATTTAATTGTGCTGGGACATTCTCTTTCCCATGCACGTTGCACCTGAGTGAAAAATAAACTTTTTTCAGTCATATTTATTAGTATTAATAAATAATAAAATACTAAAAAAAATGACATTATTGTAACAAAGGCTATTGATGATCTTATTGGTACTGTACTTGAATGCATGATTGTATGTAGCAGGATGCTTAGCGACTAACCATTGCATAATTTAAATTTGGGGTTTTTTAATGTGTCTAAAGATAATTGTTAAAAAATTAAAAATATTAAAAAAAAATACAATTTTTTGAATTCTCAATATATTAAATGACAAACTTTTTATTTAATATTTTCATTTTTTAATTCTTTAATAAGTGTTCTTAAATACTTGTTAAAAAAACCTTTTAAATTTACTAAAGAACATTTATAAGGTACTAACTTTTTTTTAGGGTATAATACCAATTAAACTTTTCATTGACTATTAATAACTTTTAATAGGGTTTTAAACATTATTATGAAATCAACGTTCAATGAAATTTAATAATTCATCTTTATCTATTAGAGTATTATACAAATTTCATAATTAAAATTCAGAGTCACTAATTTAGAGTTTGGGTATGAAAAGACAATTTTAGTAGGCAGGGATTGTGTGGGGACAATTGATACCAACTATGTAATTCATTGAATCAATATAGCAATTTTGTAGCACAAAAAATGAGGGAGGATGAGAAAAAGTAGCAGCTTTCTTTCTTTTCTTTCTTTTCTTTCTTTTTATCTATTTTGGCCAGTAAGTAGCAGTTTTCCAAATGCGTTCATTGAGTGAGCCAGTCTATAAGCTACGTAATGGTACTAACACAATTTTTTTTTTAATTCTATCTATGCTTGCTGGTAACACATTCTATTGAAAAAAAAATTCTTCTAAAATAATATTATATTTAAAGTGAACAAATAAAAATACATGCACCTCAAATTTAATCTTAAAAATAAATCGTGATCTTAACTCATAAAAATATAATAATAAATACACATTTATTTACTCACTTTAAAGACAAATTTATTTTAAAAAAGATCTTACCTCATTCTATTATATTTGATTTTGTTTTTTAAATCACGATTAGAAAATTTAAAAGTTATCAACATGACATCGTATGCATTGCTGTAAATATACAAAGTTGTAAGCAGGTGCTAAACACAAAGTAGTAACATTATTTCAATCTAGAACATGCACAAAGCAATCAAATTAACCATGTTATTTAGTTATTCTTTGTTGTATCACTGCTAAAGACAAGCAAGAATTAAGGTATAGTACCGCGGGGGGGGGGGGGGAGCTGGAAACTTGTGAATTCTCAGATGTTTGTCTGTAATTCATTTGGACTGCCTAGGGACTGTGTTAACAAGTAATAGAAATCTTGCTTACTAATTCTAATAGAAATTCATTTCATCACGATATAGAGATAAATAGCCATACGGCTTTGAGGTCACGGCAAAATTGATGGAATCTACATTCCTAAATTGTTATAGCATTATGCTGGAAGTGTGCAGAGGCAAAACATCCTCCTAAACATAACCATTAGGCTTCGGTCCTCTTGCATTCCTTTTCCTACTGTCAGCATCATAATGTAATAAGGCAGCATCCAGAGCCTGCATCAAAATATTTGTCCTTGTCTTTTAATCCTCCACATGATGCAACAAAAACTAAGGAGATCATAAAAATAAAGACAATAAGCAACCAAGGCATAACCCATTCACTAAACTGGATTGAACAAGAACATTAACCACTGGGCGCAAAACAACAATAATAGTGCCGAACACAAAAGTTGAGTAGAGGCAGTGGGTGGATAATTAAAGATTTTATTTTATTTTATTTTATTTTGGGGTGGGGTGGGGTGGGGTGGGGGGGGGGGAGAACCAGAGACAGATCTGAAGCTTTGAAGCAGCTTAACTAACAAAGCCTTCTGAAAGAGAATATAAAGAAAAAGAAAAATCATGAAGCACTGAAATCTAATGATCAATGCTATGTCTCCACTGCACACAATTTCATCAGTCACACCACACAAAGCGAGGTAACAGGTGGTAACAAGTGGAAGCCAAATAAGTTTTAAAAAAAAAAAATTACGCCAAAGTGATAAAATACATGTTTATAATAATAATTTAGCACCATGACCTAAAAGTGAAGACAAGCAGTTAGGGCAAAGGGGATATGATAATTGCAAACAACAACCAAGCCAAAGCCTACTAGGTGGGGTTGGCTATATTGATCAATTGATGCCAGTGGTGCATGGGCTTTGTCACAACCAAATTTTCAATAAAAGTCATTTAGAGTGATGTCTTTTGAAGGTTTCCCCTAAAATTTTCTTAGGTCTTCCTCGTGGATCCACTTCTGTCACACACCAAATTTTCAATAACATTTACTGAAATTTTATTTAGACTCTTTCACTTGATCAACGTCTCATGTATGCCTATAATAGTCTTCTTCTCACATAACCAAACCACTTTAGAAGGAACTAAGGAAAATGGAGGTAAGTATCACAATATGCTGTTGAGAAGAACCTATTGTCTTAACACCAATACAATAAACTATAAGAGTATGTTTGGACTGTAAAAATATAAGAAATGATTTGATTTGTAAATCAAATTTAATTAAATCTTATATTTGGAATGTTAAAAAATAGGAAATGATTTGATTTCTAAAATCTCATAGATTTCACTCTTTTATTTTAGAAATTTCATCAAATTTGATAGATTTGGTAGGATTTGATTTGATTTGAAATGAATAGACTATTTTATCCTTAGTAACTATCTCTAACTACATCTAATAAGGGTTAAAATGTAAAATAATAAAACTAAATCAAATCAATTTCATTTTAATGAATTCCAAACACAAAATTTGATTTCTAAATCAATTCAATTACTTTTTTTTTAAAGTTCCAAACATAAAATTTGATTTTTAAATCAAATTAAATCAAATCAAATCAATTATCATTTTTATTCATTCCAAACACAAGCTAAAAGATTTATTTTAAAATATGTGATTTTATCAATGTAGCCAACCCCACTTAGATTTAAATGGCCTTTTTGAGGACATGGTTTATGACAGAATACAATGGCGTCACTTGATTCATATAGCTGACCCCACTTAGTGGAAAAAGACTTTGTTGTTGTTGTAGGTGATTTTATCAATATAAAAAAGAGACCTATATATGGATTCATCAATCTGGAAGTGGTTTCTGTTTATGTTAAATTCACGTATGAAAGGGAAGCAATTCTAACTAAGTTTATCAACAATATATAATTATATATTAAGAGACACTCAGCACACGAGTCAAATCACAAGTAAACTTCCCATTAGAGTACATCTACTGCAAAGATCAATGCTAGTTGCAAATGCATACAGCTAGTTACGTTCAGGATAATGTCTGTTAATGCAAATTAAAGTAAATCAGGAGTTTAAGTGGACTTTTGGGCACATTATAATGTCAGCATTGTCAAGGCTTTAAGCAAAGTCAATGGCTAAGTGGAATGCGAGTGTATCAAGAATAGGTCAAGGATTAGTGTTTGGTAAAAGTTGAAAGGAATGGAAAAGGGGGAAAAAAAGGAGAGAGAGAAAGCAATATCAGTAACCTTGATCACTCTAAATTAGACCAAGATTGAGGAATTGTGAAATTTCATACAATTGAAAATGGTATGATAAAATAAGGAACTGAGCCCAAAATTATATATATGATCAAAACTACACTACAAAATATTAGGAGAAATTTCATAAATTATTGTAAACCCTTTGTGTTTTATACGCAAAACTAAATTGTCACTCTAACAAAAATAAAATGCATGGAAGAGGGAGTTTAGAAGGATGAAAGCAAACCAAAAAATATATATAAAGTCAGATCTATTGAGAATAAAGTATTTGAAACTAATTCATGATAAACTGGCCATGTGAAAGGTAGAGATACCTTGGCCATGCAGCAAAACAAAGAAAATAGTGTTTCATATAATGCTATGACAAAAGCAATGCACAAGACACTAAAAATATTCGAAGGCAATAGGTATGGAGAACATGTTGAAGGACAATGGCTGATCCAAAGCACTAAAGCAGTTTGAACACATTTGATCTCACTTGAGTGAATATGGGTCTTTTTGGAAATTTAAATACACACAAAAAAATGAAAATTTTAACCAGTAAAAATATTTTAATGTTGTTTGTTAATACTTAATACCTAACGAAGGATTTTGTGACAAAAAAGGAAAAAAACTCTGCATGAGGGGTCAGTGAATGCTTAAAACAATGACTAATAGTTTCCTTTGATACCCCTTTTTTTTTGTTTAAAATGATAATAGTTTCCTTAAAAACTTATTCCTTGTCTCCATTTTACTTCCTTTATTTACAAGGCAGGATATGCAGCAGTTTAGGAAGATCACGTACAAAGAAATGAAACACTGTCAAATGAGTATGGTATGCTTACCTGCTGCATAGGATGGACTACAAGGGAAACCTGGTGCCGCTGGTCTGACTGTGCAGATACCTTTATTTCCTGGGAATCAACAAATAAAAATAGAAACACTTCAATAATAATTACTACAAATAAAGGCAATATAGGTATCCATGTAATGACAGAATAAAGGCAAAGATATCAGTGCAGTGAGGAATACTAGTAGAGGCTTCGGCTAAATATATACCTCAAGTTTAGAATATATTTGTGACATGGCATCCTTCAGTCTTCTGGTCTGCATTTATTTGCCAAGTGAACAAAACATTAGACATAATAAAATGCAATTCCGAAAGATTTCTTGATGAATCACTATATAAATATATCTACAATATAATGCATGTAAGATTCACATTGCCACCAATGGCATATAGCAGGTAAACCCAATGCCTAGCTGGTTAATCACCTCAGTGCCATTAGTAAACTTCTATAAAAGGGAAAAGGAAGGAAGGTTCAGGAAGACATTGGACCCAGTAGATAATTCATTGTCCTTTAAACCCACTTTTGCATCAATGAACGTCTTGAACTCATTTGACTCTTATATTACTGTTGTGATTGTAAAACATCAAATTTTAGGCCCCTGCTTAATTGCTCAGTTGAATGGTTCCTTGACATGATATCAAAGCCCCATTGATCAAATAAGGGTTTGATCCTTGATAACTTTACAAGATCTAGACAGTAGTTGAGTAGTTACTATATAACATTAAAACCAATGGGTTTTCTTGTGAAAGGGAATGTTAGAGTTGTAAAAGGAATTATTGGATGCTTGGTTTAAAAGCTATATCCACTGGGATAAATGGTTCGCTAACAATTACTTGGCTTAAAAGAGGTGATTTAATGCACATATTATGATATAATATCAAACCCTGTATCATTATCTCTTACCATATTAAACTGACTAATCCTGATTAAAGCCAGCACAATAGTTTATATAATCAAGCAAAAGTTCGACAAAACTGGTTTACTGATTGACTTATCATGCAAGCAAATAGTTACAAGCCAGATTAGGAATTTGACATGTCAAAAAACTTCTCACAACGTAGACACTGTATGATGCAAGAGACTTAATCTACTATGAAACCATAATATCATGCTGTGAATGCACTGCTCTTTAAGATGAAATGGAAAGAGAGAGAGGAGGGCAGGGGGAAAAAGAGTGATGAAGATAACATCCATGATAAAAACAAATGACATAAGATGAACTCAAAAAATAATTGCAAGCAAATCCTCATTCCAGATTCATTAAATTTTAGCAGTGCAATATGAGATAGGTCATGTATAGAATTCAGCATTGAAAGATCTTATTGAAATCACAAAAGCTCAACATTTACCTTACTTACAAGGCTTTGTGTTGTAATTGGATATGAAGACCAAAAATGCCTCAGCAATTCCTGACTGCACACCCAATGCTGGAAAGAAGGAAGCATGTATTACAAAAATATAGATAAGAGCATTTAGAACTACCCAAAACAACAATACAAAGATCATTGAAAGCTATACTACTTCTTGAAAATAAGAGAAACATATGCCACACTCTCAATGTATAAATAGAAGTCCATAAGATTATCCCCTGCTTTCTTGTTCTTTTCTTTTGATCCATCCATTTATGTTTTCCTTTTTCCCTTCTCAAAGATCTCAGACACAATTGGGGTTGACTCACATCTAGTAGTTTCTCCTTAGTTGTGTTGGGCAATATATCAAGGACACTCTCCTGAGAATTTTTCCCAAGATGATATTTGGTGCTTGAGATATTTTTGGTCAACCCAGTAAGGACCTGGAAAACAACAAACGATTTTCATTTTCAATAAGAGAGAATTTTTGTTAATAGGAAAGAAACAAAACAGGAAAATATGTTATCTTAGTATAATATTGAGCATTTAACCATATACATTTGTCAGTTATTCAAAAGGTTAAATTTTAAATGAAAGAATTATGTGACACAAATATGTCATTACCTTAAGAGCAACCTCAGGACTAAATAGAGGATCCCTTAATCCCATAGCTTTGATCTTAGATATGGACGCCCTCAAAGAGCCATAGGCTTCCTCAGAACTCAAACTGCATCTTATTTTCTCCATTCCAGCTTGGGAATCATCCAATGTTTTTACTGCATTAGCTTGTTGGGAATCAAAATAGTCACGAGGATCCTGATCAAGAAACAAACATATAAGTCATTATAATACTTAATAAATATTTTATCCAAAAAAAAATTATTTAATTAATGTATTAAATTTTAATTCGAGCTATTCACTAGAAATATGATATAAGTACTATAATAATTATTGGTCATTTAATTCTTGATACAAAGTTGGACCTTGATACAGAGTGATGCAAAAGGATGATGATCCTGTGCCTGAAGATCCTCTATCTGGGTCATCTTAGAAATTCTGTTATGTCTTTCCTCCTCGATAACCCCATCAGATTCTGTGTAGTGGTATGAAATAAGAGCTTGATCCACATGAATGGAAGGGAAAAGAACAAGAAAGAAGTTAGCCACACTAACCCTGTTTTCTCCGAGCAAGAATTTCTGCTACTGTTCTTGGATGTTCCATCTCCATATCTGCATATATATTTTGCAATCTGACTCATCAAACCAGACCATTCAGAAGTAAAAAAGTTGCACATACTTTCAAAACTAAAAAAATCTTTATTTTTCCAAAAAAAATTAATGAAATATCTACAGTTAAATAGGCTAAATGACGTTGTTCCACTGTAATATGATATTATCAACATAGTAAAATAAGTGAATCAAATTGCAAATACTCATCCCACTGTCAGTAAGCATTTCTTAGCATGTTAATGGTTTGACAATTTGGTCCTCAACTTTTTGTGTAGGAGCATTTTTTTTAAGTTACTGTTCATTCAATTGCAGCATGTCATTAATTTTACATTTTCAGTACAGGGGAATTTTGTATTTTCTGTATTTTTTGGCTTTGGGTTGTAATTGACTAGGGTTTATGTTTGCTAGTGTTAACAGGTTTTATTTTCATGTCCAAGATTCCCTTATGATTGCATTCTAGTCATGGAAACACTAAATGGCAAATGCCAATAAAATTTCTCAACAGAAAGAAACAGAAGAGGAATTTTAAAGACACTTAAAGCACAGCTTTTCCAGTTCGCACCAAGATTCTTCACAACCACTGAATGATCTTACTGGAACCATAGAATATTTTTTAAGAGAAGCACAGAGCAGAGAAGTGGAAGTAACTAAAACAGTAGAGAAATTTATGCTCTTCTATCTATTCTGCGAAGTGATAATACAAGCAGATAGAGCACCAATACGATAAATGAGACTCCAGCATGTGTATATCACGAAGTTTCTCTCTGTTCACTTCCTCTGTGAAAATATAACTAAAAATCAACTTTAATAAGACTTAAGGAGTCAAGCATATTAAACATCAGGCAGTAATTTAATTATGATATGCAGTATTTGTCAATCTTTATGAATTTACAATCAAGGACTTTTTTTGTTTGCCTACAGATACATTTAAGACAAAAAGTACAAGGGATGTACTCTGTGATACAGGAAGACATAAAACATAGCCAATATGAGAACAAAATCTAAGAATGAAACAACATTATCTCACGTAAATACACAGAAAACATCAAATTGAAGAGAGAGAAATTACCTAAAGTTTTTCCTTCAAGAACAACTGCACCTTGTCTGTTAAGATCTTGCAACAATGTTCTCCGATACATAGAATTTTGAGCTTCAGATATTTCCTTGCTACCATCACGGAAGATCCCATGATCCTTCTCATTGAATAGAGAAAAAGGTTAAGAGACAGAAATTCAGTGCAGACCTAGCACTTCTGAACCAACAGGATAGATAGATAACTGAGCAACATTTGACATTTCATTAACTACAAAATGATCAGCAGCATATGGTATAAAATATGAATGAGTTATAACAACAATGACGACAACCAAGCCTTTTCCCACTAGGTGGAGTCGGTTACATGGATCAAACGACAACATTGTGTCTTATCATAAATCAAGTCTTCAGAAATGTCATACAAATCTAAATCTTTTTTAATCATTTCACCTAATTATTTCTTATTCTCCCTCTACCTCTAGCTATTGGGTTATCTTCCACCTGATCTACTTTTCTTACAGGAGCTTTTAAAGGTCTTCTCTTTACATGTCCAAACCACCTAAGGCGAGATTCTTCCATTTTTTTCACAATGAATGAGTTATATATATATATATATATATATAGGATAAAAGAAGAAAATTTATTAGAGGCTACAGCAAGAAAACTACAAGAATAGAAGTAATATAGCCACTTAAATGATAACGAAAGATACAAGGGCTAGAAAACCAAGACAAGCTAACTCACTTAGCAAAGCTAATCAATCTATCTGCTTATCCAACAAAGAAACCCCTCTAAAATAGCCATGCTGAACATCATAAAGAGTGATCAAGGCTGGGGTAAGACTATAAGAGGTAGAGAAATGGTGATCCCCTACCCACGAGTCCTTATAAAACCCGATACCACAATGACCCCTTGTTAAGAGTAGATATTATGTATGTGTTTTATCTTGTATTGCTAGCCTATGTACTGCTAGCCCATTTATTGCTAGCCCATCTTACATATATAAATACACAACCTGCATTCATATTGGGTACGATTTTCTATTCTTTTTATCTCATTACATGGTATCAAGAGCTAGTTTCTAAATTTTTTTTCCCTCTCTCAGTTTTCCAAAAAAAAAAAAACAACAACAACAGAGCGTTGCGTTTTCAGATCTAGGGCAGCCCACAGCGTGGCTGCCGCTTAGCTTCTAGCTCCAGCCGGCAGGGAGTGTCGGTGCGAGGCCGTCCTGCGCCGGGGGAGGGCCGGCGAGGCGGTGGGTGGTGTCGGCGACGCAAAAGGGGCGTCGTTTGGGTGCTGTTTGATCGAGCAAATCGCCCAGAACGGAGCGTGGAGAACACCCAGCCTTCGTGGGTGGTTAGCGTGGAGTTCGCCTGCCACAGAGAGGTGCGACCGACAGTTGGGGGTCGTTTGCCTGCGGGCGGAGGTCCGGTGACGTCTCCGGCGAGTCTCCGGCGAGGTGATTTCGGCGTTTTCGTGTTGTTTCTGGGTCATTTTCTGGGCTGTTCTGTTCAGGTTGGCGCGATCTGCGTCGTTTATGGTCTTCCAAGCCCGTTTGACGTGTTGTTAGTGATCTTTTCCCTCTTTCGAGATTGATTTGTTGTGTTTGTGAGTATGGGTGATGAAAACTCTGAGATTGTGGGTACGGGCAGCAAGAGTGGAGCTTCCGACACTACCTCTACTAATGTTCTGGCTGAGGTCATTCCCTCCAACATTAAAATTACTGACCGAAAGCTTGATAGTGATGGTGCTGACTATCCTCAGTGGAAGAAGGCAATTCTATTGTACTTGAAAGGTCACAGGAAGGAAGATCATCTCACCCAAGACAGTCCGCAGGATGAAACAACTAAGGATATGTGGATTCGGGAAGATATGCGTTTATATTCACTGATTTCGAGGACCCTGGATCCTCGGGTTGATGATATTACCACTCATTGCACCATTGTCAAGGAATTATGGCAGTACCTTCACTCTTTGTTCTTAGGTGCCGATGATTTATCCCTCCTACATACGAAGACACAGGGTCTGTATCGCGCTAATCAGAAGGATGAATCTCTTAGTGACTATTATACAAGCTTCAAACGCCTATTTGAAGAATTGAACACATTGTTACCTATCACTTCGGATGTCCAGGAAATGCAGGCTCAACGAGAGCAGTTGGCAGTGATGTGTTTTTTGTCAGGGCTGCGTGGTGAATTTGGTGTGGCCCGATCTCAGATTTTGACCGGTTCTAGTAGTTTCCCTGAAGGATGTATACTCTCGCCTTCTCCGAGTTGCTCGTGAGCTTTTCAAGTCTCATCCCTTAGCCTCGAGCGAGGCCTCTGCTTTGGTGAGTTCTAATTCTCGATGGGACAGTTCCCGTGGTGGTCGTAGTGGTTCTCGTGGTGGACGAGGTGGTGGTCGTGATTCTGGAGACCCACGGGATAATGGTGGTGGAGGACGGGATCCTGGAGAACCACTTTATTTGTCGTTATTGTAAGGAACCTGGTCATAGTAAGCGGAATTGTTGGAAACTTCAACAGAAAAATCAGTCACATCCGCAGCGTTTTGCTCATATTGCTACTGATGAAGGCATTCCTCCTACCAACCCATCAGTCAGGCCTGTTATGATGACAACAGACGAGTTTGCTTAATACACTCAGTTTCAAGCCTCTCGGTCTGTTCCACCATCTCCTTCTGTTGCCTCTGTTGCTCATACAGGTAATCCTACTGCATGCTTATCATCACTTTCCCGTAACTGGGTCATTGATTCAGGGGCTTCTGACCACATGACTGGCCAGACAGGTACTCTTACATCCTTTACCCCTTCCCCTCATCTTCCTAGTGTTACTTTAGCTGACGGTTCCGCTGCTCCTGTCATTGGGAGTGGTCCTGCGTCTCCCACCTCTGCCCTCCCTCTTTCTCAAGTTTTATGTTTGAATCAATTTCCATTTAATTTACTTTCTATTAGTCAGATTACTCGGTCACTTAATTGTAGTGTTCACTTCTTCCCTGATTATTGTGTCTTTCAGGAACTTGGGACGAAGAGGGTGATTGGTAGGGGTCGTGAGCAGAACGACACTGTACATCCTTGAGTGTTGTCCAGATCAAGAACCGGCGCCGTTGCTTGTTCGTGTGTGGTGATCCTCTCCAACTTCACTGTCGTTTGGGTTATCCATCTCTACGCCTTTAAAAAGTTGAGTCCTAGTTTGAGTCGTCTATCTATTTTAGAATGTCAGTCGTGTCAGTTGGCTAAACACCATAGGAGTCCTTACCCCTCACGGGTCAATAAGCGGGCTGCGTCCCCATTTGAGCTAGTTCATTCTGATATTTGGGGTCCGTGTCCAATTACTTTTAAGCCTGGTTTTCGGTATTTTGTAACTTTTGTGGATGACTTTTCAAGAATGACTTGGTTATATTTAATAAAATATCGTTCTGAATTATTTTCTATATTTACCGCTTTCTGCTCTGAAATTAAAACCCAATTTAGCATCTCTGTGCATGTCCTTAGCAGTGATAATGCTAAAGAATATTTCTCTAATGACTTTACTTCCTATATGATTCAAAATGGGATGGTCCACCAATCCACCTGTATTGTTACTCCTCAGCAGAATGGACTTGTTGAACGCAAAAATAGGCATCTTTTGGAAGTTGCTCAATGCTTGTTGTTTTATATGTCTGTTCCTAAAGTTTTTTGGGTGACGCCGTTTCTACTGTCTGTTTTCTAATTAATCGGATGCCATCTTCTATCTTACAGGGCCAAGCTCCTCATTCTGTACCTTTTCCTTCTCAATCTTTGTTTCCCCTACCTCCTCGTATTTTTGGTTGTCAATGTTTTGTACAGGATAGTCGGCCTCAAGTTTCCAAGCTACATCCTCGCTCACTTAAGTGTGTCTTTTTGGGTTATCCTCGCCATCAGAAAGGGTACAGAGGCTTCTCTCCTGATTTGGGACGGTACCTTGTGTCTGCTGATGTCACCTTCTTTGAGTCTACTCCGTTCTTTGTTCAGCTTCCTCCTCCGGTTATTGAGGAAGATGAAGAAATTCTCGTTTATCACACCCTTCGGTCTCATGATTATGCGTCACATCCTTCCTCTGGTGTTCCCGTTCCGTCTTGTCCTCCACATCGGCCGCCCATCCGACAGGTGTACGCTCGTCGGACTTGTGTTCCCTCTGCCGGTACTGCACCCATGGATGTACATTGCTTTTCAGTAGACACATCACCTCCATCCACCTCTTCGTCACAGGATCCGACTCTAGACCTTCCTATTGCCCTTCGTAAAGGTAAACGTTCTTGTGTTCACTAACCATCCTATTGCATCCTTTATTCATTATGACCATCTTTCCCCTTCCTCCCAATCTTTTGTTTTGCCTCTCTTGATGTTGTCACAGTTCCCAAAAATATTGCTGAGGCTCTGACTCGTGATGGGTGGCGTCATGCTATGGAGGAGCAAATGCTTGCTTTGGAACATAACCAGACGTGGGATCTTGTTTCCCTTCCCTCTGGTAAGCGTGCCATTGGGTGCAAGTGGGTGTTCACTGTTAAAGTCAATCCAGATGGTACCGTTGCTCGTTTAAAGGCTCGACTGGTGGCCAAGGGTTATGCTCAGACTTATGGTGTTGATTACTCAGAGACCTTTTCCCCTGTGGCCAAATTGGCCTCTGTTCGCATATTCATCTCGTTAGCTGCCTCTCATCATTGGCCCCTACACCAGCTTGATGTTAAAAACACCTTTCTTCATGGTGATTTACAGGAGGAAGTCTATATGGAGCAACTGCCTGACTTTGTTGCTCAGGGGGAGTCTGGGCAAGTTTGTCGACTGAGACGCTCTTTGTATGGGTTGAAACAATTCCCCCGGGCTTGGTTTGGGAGATTGAGTGAAGTTGTTGTGAATTTCGGCCTGAAAAGGAGTAGCTATGACCACTCGGTCTTCTACAAAAAGTCTGAGGGAGGATGTATCCTCATGGTTGTGTATGTTGACGATATAGTGATAACAAGCAGTGACTTCTTAGGCATCTCAAAACTCGAGTTTCCTTCAAACTAAATTTCAGACAAAGGATCTTGGTCCTCTAAAATATTTCCTGAGAATTGAGGTAAGTAGAAGCAAAAAGGGCATTTTCCTCTCACAACGGAAATATGTGCTTGACTTACTATCTGATGTTGGCATGTTGGGAACCAAACCTTGTGATACTCCGATGGTTCCAAACGTGAAACTCAATGCTGATGATGGAGAACTACTATCAGATCTCGAGAGGTACAGGAAATTGGTGGGCAAACTTAACTACCTTACTGTGACACGTCCAGATATCTCTTTCCCAGTAAGTGTAGTCAGTCAATTCATGTCATCTCTTCGACAATTTCATTGGAATGCGGTACTACATATAATAAGATATTTGAAAGGAGCCCCAGGTCGTGAGATTCTTTATAGAGACAATGGACATTGCAGGTTAGAAGGTTATTCCGATGCAGATTGGGCTGGGTGTCCTGTAGATCGGAGATTAACTTCTAGGTATTGTGTGTTCCTTGGAGGAAATCTAATCTCTTGGAAAAGTAAGAAACAAAATGTAGTAGCAAGATCAAGTGCTGAGTCCGAATATCGAGCAATGGCTCAAACCTCTTGTGAATTACTATGGGTCTATCATTTACTTGATGAGATTGGGTTCAAGGTTTCTCTACCTATGAGACTATGGTGTGACAACCAGGCTGCCCTTCACATTGCCTCGAACCCAGTTTTCCATGAACGGACAAAGCACATAGAAGCTGACTGCCATTTCATTCGAGAGAAGATCCAACAGGGACTCATATCTACAGGGCATGTCAGGACTGGTGAACAGATAGCAGACATACTCACGAAAGCTCTTAACGGGAATCGGGTCAATTATCTTTGTAACAAGTTGGGCATGATTAACATTTATGATCCAACTTGAGGAGGAGTATTAAGAGTAGATATTATGTATGTGCTTTATTTTGTATTGCTAGCCCATCTTACATATATAAGTACACAACCTACACCCATATTGGGTACGGTTTTCTATTCTTCTTATCTCATTACACCCCCAAATTTGAAAGAAACCAAAGGAGTGAAAGAAGCATACCCCCTGTGAGATAATTTTATATGTACTAGAATGATTTGAAATCTTGTGATATCTAACCAGTCATTAGAGGGCAATATCGGAGGGGATTAAGAATCTACCTATCAATATTGTTGAATATAGATGTTAGCATTAGCTGTCTCGTTTATTTGTATTCATTTATTGTACATTGCTTTACTATATTGTACTACAGGCTGTACACAACCCATTTGCAGAAATCAGTATCAATAAGACACAGACGTAAGGGTGCAAACCATTTACACATCCACATAAGGGTTTTCTCTCTCAATCCATTCCCTCTTCTATATTTCTACATGGTATTAGTAGCTAGGGGAGGAAACCCCAGCCTACCTTCCAACTGTGTTCTCTCTCTAGCTACTGGCATTCACAGGAGGGTGACATTCTCCCCTGCGCTTGGATTTTTATTCATTTTAGCCTAGCACTTTGTGGCTTTGACTCTTTCTCCTGTCACCCTCTCGTCATCACCAACATGTGGGCAAAGAAAGAGGAAAGTTGACAGTGAGTGGAGGCATGTTCACCAGAGGCTGAGGCAGTGACTAAGAACAATTCAGCCAGGATGGCACCCGTGATGATGAGAGGGTAACAGGAGAGCAGTCACAGCCACAAAGTAACAGAATGGAAAATGCCACCATTACGCATATTCACAGAAAGAATTCTCTCTCTCAATTCTTTCCCCTTTCTCTATTTCTACGAATACAAGTTACATTCCTAAGGCCCACTAAGACTTTATGGCTTATACCAATTTTTAGCACCTATAGGCTATGGTCACTCAATGAGCGTGTGTAAATAAATTGGGTTCTCATATATATATAGAAAGAGAGTATTCTGGGTTTTTCTTATGACACTGAAATACTGAAATTTTTACGTAAGTGTTTTCTGCTACAAAATTTCAAGCTGAATTGCTTTCCCTTAGTGCAGAAACTATAGCAACTTCCATATGAGACTACAAGATGGCCTTAGTGAAATATCAACTTTATCCATGTCCCCATGCTTTGTGTTTTCCTTATTCTCCTAATCCTAGAAGCTTTAAGAAAAAGCCACTCCAATTATGGGTTTGAACCCTTACGATAAAATAGAATAAAATCTACATAACTATAATGATGCCACCAGAGTTGAGTGCCAATTATCCTCTTATTAAAATTGTTAGCAAAATGTAATAAGAGATGCTAGAACTATTTTACGCAAAGAATGATTATAAGTTGCAACTGAAACTTTAAAAAAGGAAAACATGATGTAAGAGAACCTCCTATATGAGATTCAGGAATAGTTTCATTCACCATACAGGAAGATGAGTGTAATCATCTCCTTGGTCTGCTTCCATGTCTAAAGTTGGATCAACCCGTCGAACCTGCAAACATGAATACAAAAAGGGAAAAAGCATCCCAAGATAATATAAATGGAATTGAGAATGCAACCAAAAGATCTTCAACAAGAATAAAAGAGAAACAAGAGAGAGACCTTCTTTCGAGCTTCGATTTCTAATATCTCATCATCTTTCAAAAAAACAGCAAGATCCTCATCTTCAGCAGCCTCAGCGGCTGCTGCAACAGCATTTTTGGTACTGTGGAGATATTCAGCTTTAAAATATTTGTTCCAGAAATCTACCTCGTTCATCTAGAATTGGAGACCATGGGAAAAATATAAAAAAAAATTAGTATGCAAAGTGATAGATGAATTCACATAAATGATTATCAAGGAGGATAATACACATTTTATTAATGGCCAAAATACCTTACTAGGTACAAAATTGAGGAATGCCTGGTGAACAGCTGGTTTGAGGGCAAAAATCTGGAAACACAATAATGCAAATAAAGTAAGGAAACAAGGAAGTCCACATGTAATTTTTTTTTTTTTGGTTATTGAAAGATGAAATTATATTGGAAAAAAAGAAGAGAAATACAAGAGGAGGATAAGGAACCCTCCTAACTAAAACAGACACAAATCAATCAGCCAAACTTGTAGCATGATGTAATCCCCAATTTCACCTCCAAAACGTCACTACCTCACATCATACTGAACATACATTCCATATGCTGCATCTTACTCCTAGTTGATTGAAAACAATCTCATTCCAAAGCTTCTCTCTACATCTCAAATTTAGAATTCACTCATTCACAAAATCCATGTGTTGAGGCACTAGCTCTTGGATGTGCCCAGCATGTATGTCAATAGCAAGGTAAAAAGGTATGGACTCAAAATCAACCATTAAGTGAACCTATTGTTATAGGAAATTCTTTTGCTACACCAACTTGAACACAAATCCTTGCCCCATCAAACATATCCTCAATAGCTCAAACATATGCGATACGAAATCCCTTTTTCTCTAGTGCCTTGCACATGACTTCTTGTGGCACCCTATCATAGGTTTTTCCTAGATTGATGATGACCATGTGCAGGTCTTTTTATTTCCTTCTGTATCTTTCCATCAAACGCCGCAATAGGTATATAGCTCCATTCTTGACCATCCAAGCATAAAACCAAACTGAAGACTGTAATTTACTCTAAATAGAAAAAATTCTCAGGCCTTCATCTAACTCCTCAAGGTTTTAGTTAAGGTGGTACTTCATAAGACTAAGGGGTTCAAAGTTTCATCCTTAACATCCCTATTACTATAAATAAAAATTCAAAACTTCAAGAGAAGATAATAGTGGGCCTATAGTATTTTTTGCTCCCCATGTTATAAAGGCCTTCAAATGAGGGGCCATACAAGAGACAATTCGTACAGATAATATATTCATGCAACTTATCCTAACAGCTTAAGCTCTAAGGTTGGGGGATTTCTTGCTGTTAGAAAATGGTGAAGGCAGTACACTATCTTGGACAGATGACTCTCGATATTCAAAATCAGATTCTACTGGATATAGCATTATTTGTGAAAAATGATAAGGACTAATCGACAATACTTGAATTTCTTTACCATAAGTCCACACACACACAAAAAAAAACCCTCCACTACAGTGCTGTTTCAGTCAGACCTTAGTTTTCAAACATTTACAGCCAAAAGAAATATGGTCAACAAACAGGTTTACAGCTAAAGTGCATGCATAATCAAACTAGAACACAACTAAAAATCCATATCATATGCAAATAAATATAAGAGGGCCTTAGGCCTTAATTGATATAGTTTTATCTTCCCCAATCCTGCCGAGTTGTATAGACTCTAAAGATAAAATAATAATAGTTTCATCATTCATATATTATAAACACCACACAAGGATGATTGGCACAAATTAATTCCATCTCTTTACCTAAAGTTCACAAACTCACTCTTAACTGTAACATTTATGGTAGTTTCCAGAAAACGATCAAGACCCTAAGCAATAAGAAATGTACAATTGTACAAATCTACATGATACAAATACTTCCATAACTGCAGTGTACCAACCAAGAAAAAAAAAACTATATGAACACGACCTTTGAACTTCATATTAACATTAGCAGCAGGCTTATATAACTTTTTTATAGAAAGCAGGCTTCAATAACTGAAAGATGAAATCACACCACCTTTTGTTCAGTAAAACTATTCATGATCTCACTTCCATCTGATATCAATACTATGAATTAAAGTGCAAGTACATGAACACACAAGAAAACACGCATAAAAAGATGAGAAAACTAAATACAAATGCTTGTATAAAATTCCAAGGATGTCAGCAACATAAGAATCTATGCATATGAAGAGGTGACCTTAATGTCACATTTAGAAATATGATTGTTGTCTTCATGTTAAAATTCCGTGCATAAGTTTTATTTTAAATAGCTATCTATAATTCTATATAACCCCCCTCCCCCCCCCCGGTGCTTTTTTCATTGTTCTATTTCTGTGCAGTGCATTACAGCATAAATCAAACCCAAGTCGCACCCACCAATAAGCCAATACCACATTCAAAAGCCAAACTTGTACCTTAAATTAGTATCATAATTAGTAGCATACACACAGCTTCAAACCATTGAAGATTTAGCTTGAAATCTAACTGACTAATAAAGGGAAGAGCTAGATGAAGAAACATGCCTGATATTTTATCTCTGGTGTCAATTGAAATTTAACCTGGTTTATCTGAAAACAGAACAAGAAAATATAACTGAATTATAATTACATATGCATGCAACTGAAGCAAAAAAAAAAAAAGTATTCAGAAACTGTTAAAAGATCCTAAACATGACTAAAAAATTTGTGAACTCTACATAACAATTTAATAACAAGAAGCAAGCCTTATCTCACTAGGTGCAACTGGCTACTTGGATCAAAAAATGCTATTGGTTTCTATCAAAACCATTTTTAAATATAATATATAAAAAACAAATATTGAAAAAAATGTATATATAGGGCCTGTTAGATTACAATTTTCAATATTCAAAAAACAATTTGAAGTACAAATACGAGAGACAGAATAAGTGATTAAAAAATGTAAAATATGAACAGCTTTTACATGTTTCTTCAACTTTTGTTTAGAAAACAATTTTTTTTACAGAGGTAAGTTCATTAATGGAAATATCGTAAATAAATCAGACAATCTAGACCCACTCTCTCCTTCTCATACAGGTTCTTTCTTCATGAAACTCAAATAGTAAAATGTTGCACGGCGACGTCATCCTAGGCAGTTGATTTTAGTGATTTACACGTCTAACACAGTAGCACCGTTTGATCTATGTAGCCGATCCCACCTAGTGGGAAAAGGCTTTGCTGTTGTTGTTGTACTTGTCCAACACTAGCAGTAGCACAATCTGCTTTGTTCTTGTCGCATAATTGCAGAGCCACTAATCTTTCAAATATAAAACGATGCATGTATAAATAGTATTGGGAAGATTGTGGTTTGAGATTGCTTGATTTGCCCAATCACACTTTGTATTCTCTTCAACTCTTTTATTCCTTCAATCACTCAAGGGAAAAGCATAAAGCTTGGCATTTGGCAGTCAGTATTAAACATAGAAGGCTTTGCCATTAATGAAGAGAAAGACTTTAATCCCATTTGAAGAAGGTAACAAACTGGGATTTATCTTAAAAAATTCAAAGACTTTAATCCCATTCAAAGAAGATAACAAACTGGGTTTCATCTTGAAACATTCTGCCAACTTATTAGAAGTACATCATCAAAGGAGGGTAATAGCCAAAATATGGGTTTTGCTCATCAAAACAGAGCTATTATGTTCTTTTTCCCCAAACAAATTGCTTGTTTTATTAGTTTTAAAAGCATGTTTTTGCAATAAATTACCCAAACAGCCAAATACAACTTTTAGCTACTTTGTTTTTTAAAGTTGTTCTAGTAAACTGTTTTACAAAATAAATTAACCATATTCATCAGGTTCAATGCCCATTTGTCATAGCATCGTTAAGCATTCAAAAGCTTCCAAAAGCCAATTTCTGCTTTCTATAAGACAGAAGAATAAGAATTTTTTTCTTAACAATCTTCAATTTGGCATTTGAGAAATTACTTAGCTGCAAAATACAGACAATTAGATATACAATGTTCCTGTGATGACATCCAGGTAAGCAGTGACACATCTAAGTGCAATCTCAGAGATAGAGCACCAATGCAAGAGGAAGGAGAAGTAATATCATACCCGACCATCACTCGTAGGCTTAGTGTCAAAGATCAAAGAATTTTTAAAACCAATCCGTTGTTTTGACTTTCTGCTTTCATCTTGATCCAGCAATTTCTGCAAAATATTTTTTTATATAAAAGAAGAAATTCATTAAGACAGAAGAAAATTACAGGGAAATTGGAGGCTAAGATATCCTTCATAAGAAAAAAGGAAAAATAAAAGCAACAAAAAGAAAAAAAAAAGTGAAAACATCAATGGAGCAAAGATGCACAATTCCTCTGCACATCTGTAAGGGAAACCCCTAAAAAAGACCATGTGCTTTACACAAAATATTTGATTAGCAAAAATACTTCACATAGTGCTTTTCCTGAGTAAAAAATCTTTCAATCATATCACAATATCACCCAAAAATCTACCATTAGTAAACATATAATGAGCTCACTAGAGTTTAAAATTCAAATGCCATTTGCACATCAGGAACAAACTACAAAGAACATTACATTATATTATATTCAGAATATATTTACCTTCTTTGTAGCCCAAAATTCTGATTCTGTCAGCTTACCACTAGCCACAAGTTCCTTATGAAGCTTCTGCAACTTGCTGCAAAAGTTGAACTTTAGCAAAATCAATAACATTGAAGGGAGCGTGGAATATCTGAAAATAAGATAACCTTATAGTAAATAAAACATAAAATTCAAAATATTATTATATGACTAAAGGTTAATATGCACTTTGCAAAGAAAGGTGCATGCATGCACCTTGAAGTTATGATCCTTGATTTAATATTAAATAAGGTCAACGGCACAAATGAATTACCTGGAATTGAATCAACTGGTTGATGATGTAAAACTAGTAAACTAGAGTAATTTATAAAACAAGTCACTGAAAATAAAGAAATTTTGCTTAGTTAATTTCAGAAAAGTTCCCACGTTGTTCTTAAATTCTTCCCTATTTTTACATTATGTAATGGCAATTGAAAGTCCTCTCTTCTATTTCCTCTCTTGCTGGCAACAATCAGCATCCCATGGACCACCGTAAACCATGTGCAGAAGTTGAAGAAGATAATGTTAAGGAAATTTTGGTGGATATCTTCCAAATTTGTTTGTGCTACCACCAACCGAGACCAATAATACGAGAGTGCTGATTCTAATGTTAAGGAAATTTCGGTGGATATCTTCCTGGGTTTCTCTTCTATTTCCTTCTTCATCTGAATTACCAAATAATATGAGAGTGCCACCACCACCTCCTTCGGTTTTCACAGTTTGTTCAAAAAGGGACTGGGCAAGAGTAAGAAAGTTCATTCAGTGGCAACGCCACCACTGCCCCCTACTCCACCCCCATTGACATCTTCAAAGCGATGCTCAAAGTATAAGAGCCAGATCCCATCACCACTGCAGGCGGGAGAGGCCACCATTACCGACGAAAGTGAGCAAGTTTAACCATGAGGCAGTAAACACCGGCAATCAGTCTCCTCCAATTCCAATTCCACCACTGCCCCGTCCGCCGTTCGAGTTGCCTAAGATGAAGTGTGTAGTTCTTGAGGATTTTGTTAAATGGGTTTGAGTAATTTGTAACAGGGATTAAATTTCCATTTGCTAAAGTTTTGGGGTTGCTTTTAAAATAACAACAAACAAGTAAAAATGAGACCAAACCTCTAATAGAGAATAAATTCAATACTGCACCCATGCACCGTAACCTATGAGGGTGTATATTAGCATCCGCCTATGACTAAAATGAGATCCTGAGTTATATTTCTACTCCATGACATTCTGAGCCAGAGCAACCAGAAACAGATAATTTTGAAGTAAAAGCACAATACCAAAGACACCTTGATCTAAATGGTCTCTGAAATTTTGGTCTTTGACTAAACACAGCAGCGTCGTTTAATCTATACAACTGACCCCATCCATTGAGGAAAGGCTCGTTGTTATTGTTGTAAAAGCACAATACCAAAAATTCATTAAGAAACCCAATGTAGCCTTTGGATAATTAAGAAATATATTCCTCTTTGTTAAAAAGGTTTTAGAATCATTTCCAGCTTGAAGTCATTTCCCAAAATATAGGAATGGTATGTTTCATAACGATAAATCTCAGATGTAAGCCCCGGAAGAGGAACTATATCATAAAATATGTTTGAAAGACAGTAAAAACAAATGAAGAAAAGAAAGGAACTACATCCATATGCTCTATAAAATTATAAAGTCGAACCATGCACATCAAATCAAAAGTCACTCGACATTCCTTTGGATGCAAAATATAAATGTTAATATTTTCTGAGGTCAAATCTTTTGTTCAAATAACAGTACTTCACAGGATTAATACAAATGACTTGCTCCACAGTCCAGATACATAGGCCCCACACTCTTCTGATATGTTCACAAACCAAAAACAGTAAGTCACTTAGGGTGCGTTTGATTTCAGGAAACATTTCCTATTTTCATTCTCTATTTTCATTTTCAAAAAACGATTTCCATTTTCAATTTTTCATGCTTTGAAAAACATGTTTGCTTAGCATGTGTAATTTTCATTTTCAGTTTTTAGTAAGCTTCCCCCTTCTAAATTCTCTCTTCCTTCATCATGTTATTCCTCTATTCTTCACTTTCTAAATCACAGCCTCAAAGTTGGAAATTTGAAGAAGCCTGACGGTGTTGTTTCTTTGAGTGGAAAAATGCAAAAGCTAGCTCTGGTGGCTTTGGAAATTTGAAGGGACCTGTTATTCCCATGTTTGATTTGTATGTGCTGTTTGGTGTTTTAGCTACACATGGGATATGGGCCTGGAGCTTTTATGAACCACGGCTTGAGAAAGGTGGTTCTGTATGGGCAGAATTTGATAGAGACAGAATGGTATGGCCATGGTCAAAGTGGATTGGAGAGTTGGAGACAAGGGAGAGCTATGAGCTGGTTGAGCAGGTGCTGCATGGGGACCAGCTGGGGAAATGGTTGACTAAGAGGTCTGGGAAACCAAAAGCTCCAATTCAGATTGTGACTGGGCTGAGGTACTTGTGTCAGTGGCAGGATGGAGGCAGGGGAGAAATGAAATAAGAGGAGAAATCAGCTCAAAATTGCAAAAATTACATCGCATCAAGAGTGAAAACTCTACTGTGAGATATTCAACAATTCTCTACTTTTTCTCATAGCACTTATTTGTATTTTGTACCACTACTTGCATTCTTTCTCTTAACAAATTCTTTTATCACAAGAAAAAGGACAAGAAGAATAGCTTACATTTGCAACAAGAAATTGAGCCATAATAAAACAAGATCGTTAATAAACAATATTTTCTACTAAAAGAATCGAAATGCATTATTATAAACCAAATACCTATCCTCTTGCAGTAGCTTAATCCTGAGTGCCATTTCAGCAGGGCTCAGCTGTTCCTCAGAAATAACTTTTGCAACTTCTCCATGCTTGCTAAGGGCAATACCTGCTCAAACAGACCAAACAACACATTAGGAAAGCATATACGATACAACAGAAAATAAAAATACTAAAAATGGAATAAAGAAATTGAATAAAAGAAAAATCACGATAACTCAAATCTCCCTTTATATTATCTGATATACCATCGTTTTCTTTCAATCCCCAAGTATAATTGCATTAGAGAAATTAATAAAAAGGAGAATAACACACCCAAATTCTTTAGAAAAAAGTTATTTGGTAATGCATCACTTTTTTCTCTGGCCTATGTATCATGATGAGGGAACTAAATAGTAAATATATAATGCAGCCCATCCGAAATCATATTTTCATATATTTTTTAATGGTTTAAACATGCTTAATCGATTAAAAACCTATAGAAAGAAATTCTAACTCTAAGACTTAAGCCTGAGGTCAACATAGCAGCACCTCAAGCTAAGTGCCAGTGTGCCACAATTCAAGAATAACAAAAATAAAAAAAAGCCCTTTTAGAAGAAAATTTTAAAGAAAAACAAATAACCAAAGTAAGAAACTTACCCACCAATTCCCGGCAAACATGAAGATCTGAAAAACTTTCCAACTCGAAGATGTAACTTCCCTGGAAAATCACATATCATAAAAGCTCATTTAAAAGCAAGAGACATTAAGCATGTTAAAGTGATGTACTACCAAGTGAACCATAGCATACGAAACGAAATCAATAATTCAATGGGCGGTATTTAAATATAAAGAAATACATGGAACCAACACAATACTCAGGCTATACAGTAAATAATGCAATAAATGTAGACAGGAGTAGCAAGAGTTAAATTAAAGTAAAGAAAAACCTGTGAATGGGTAAGGTTAAGCCATGGTGGTTTGTTTGATCCCTCTTTAGTGTGTTTATGACCTAAATTTTGCAAGCAGAATAAAAGAAATGACATCAAAACATTTGCTCACAGACAAGTGTATGCATATATGGTATTAACAGGGTCAGATATTAGAAAAATAGGAACAGATTGTCATCTGTAGTTGGGTACTTCATGAAACAAACGACCAAAAAAGAAAAAAAAAGATCAGGCTTCGATAGTTTTTCAGGCAATCCATGAGCCCGTGAAAGCAAAGTGCTTCCACAATATAAAACCAACATATTAAACTTTTTAATTAGTTTACTGATTTAAAGGTGGAAACAACATGGATAAGAAAATTTTGAAAACTAAGAACAACATAAACAACAGATCATAAGTACTCTTTATAAATCTGAGCTCCACTTCGAGCATGTTGTTTGATGTAGGATCATTAGGCTTGAAAACAAGCTTTTCCTCAGTCTGCACAGAGGAAACAAAACATTTCATAAAAGAGTCAGCAAAAACAATGCATAAAAAACGAGTGACATAATCACTTCCTTATACAAAATCTTTTATCAAACCTCAAGATCATCATCACACCCCAATCTTAAAGAATGGGTCAGTGCCAATTGAGCTACAAGCTCATTACAAAGTTGAATATATAATTTAAAAGAAACCAACAAAGTCATCATCATCATCATTATAAAATAAAAAATAAAAAAAATGATCTTCATTAACATAGCCTCACATGACACTATGCGCAGATTAATTACTCTAATTGAAGTCATTTTGAGGTCAGCATCCATAATGTTAAGTAATTAAGTTAACCATACGTTACTATCATAGAAAAGATTGAATCCATAAAAGAAGAACCCACAATACAAATAAAATGAGAATGGCAATGGGGTTAGTTGAAAGGAACTGTACCAATTTGAGCACACCAGGAGTACCAGGGTCTTTGACAGTAGTTTTGTATTTGGCACGCTTAACAACTTGCCCCGCTGACATGTTATCTTAAACCACAACCACCACTGAACAATTTCACAAACAGTTCAATCCTCGGCGCAGATTAATCTGAAACAACAACCCAATCCCGAATCAGAACCATCGCATTCTAGTAGTGTTTGGAAAAAAGTGTTCAACAATCAGCAACAAGAAGCTAAACTCAGCAATGAAGAAGAAGCATTATGGGAATTGGGAAGAGGGGAAATCGCGGTTTTTATGATAGCGTGAGATTTTACACAAATTGAAGAGAAGAGAGAGAAGTGATTGTGAGGTTGAGGATCAACCACTTATCGGTTACCGGAAATCGCTTCAGGCGGCGGCGGGTGGCGGTGCCTATTTCCGTCGACGTAAAGGGGTAGAACAAGAAGAGGGGTGCTGCCTGCTTGCTTCAGGAATATTAACAACACTCAAACAGAATGAATGAATTATCTGAACCAAATAAAAAAATAAATAATTATTCAAATACAAAGGTTAAAGGAGCATGTTAGCTTGAATAATTTCTAACATAATTATGTTTAAAATAAAAAATATTAAAATATTTTATATTTTCTTCAAATGACCCATAATTTCAATGATATACCGTATGAACTCCTACTTATAATACTTATAAGTGTAATGATTGAGAATATTAATATATATATGTTGAACGTATATGGTGAGAGGAATATTTATTGTAAAAAGTGAGAGAAGTAAATCTTGATCATTGGATCATACATGAATAGTTAAGATTAGAATATAAATGAATGTGACTTTTTTAAGTGGTCACATGACCTTTAAGTAACTTTTAATCTTGACGATTCATATATAGTTGTATGGTCAAGATTTACTTCTCTCACTCTCTCATAATAAAAACCCTTCTCACTATAAATGTCCTATCATTCACATTCCTCACCATCTCCTTGGCTTCTCACTCAATTCCATCGTAAAGAAACCTTACCATCCAGCTAAGAAACCTAAGAAGCCCTTCCTTATTCCCCATCGTATCAAACATTTTTCTAAGTTTGATTACATCAAATTTAAAGTACAGATCAACCAAAGCAGTGGCATAGCAAATACCCATTAAGAACTCGATCGTTCTATTTGTCCATTCAAAAGACTCCAACTACTGTCCACTATATGACACGTGACCATATTTTGCTGACTCATCCGAGAATGTGACTCACAGCAGTGTCCTCACTCCGTATTCCCTCCTAATTTTGTCTTTCAAGACTTTCGTCTCCCGCCCTCAAACGCTGGTCTTGTCTCTTTACTTTCAGTTTCACCATCTTCCCTATAATTGTCTTTCTTAGTGTCTCAAACACAGCTGCTCTTGTCCTCTTTCTCTTCTCATTCGTATAAATTCTGTTTCTTTCTCACAGTTGCTCTCATCCTCTTTCTGCTTCTCATTCATTGTCTTCTTCATGGTCGTTATCTTCACCATGGTCGTTCTCTTCTCTGTGACTCTTTCCTGCTAGTACATATAGTCAAAGTAATACACCAGGTAAAAATCCCTCTTTCTTCGTTGCTCATATGTTTGTTATGGTTCATTTGATTATGTCTATTGTTAATGTTAGATTCATACATTTGCTAAAAGAATTCATCAAATTACCGTGTAGTTAGTCGTGTTCTTGGTGTTGTTAGCATCATAAGTCTGTGGAATTAACTAAAACAATTAAGTTTTTGCACTTATGCAATGTTTGTTGCTTCAAATGTGTACATTGATGTCAAAGCAACTAAGAAGATATGTTCTTCGATCTTGGTAGGATTGTAAAAATAATTATTTTTTATATATTCTTGTATGGAAAAAAAAAAGCACCTATTAAGTATTTAAATTGAGTTGGTGGCAAAGAAATGGTTCCTCATGAAGGGCTCTTACCTCTTAGAGTGTGGAAATGAAATAATTACAGATAATTCTCTTTGCATCCTTAATTTTTTATCTAAGCTTTGTTGTAGAGGTAAAACATACCATGTTTTAAAAGAGAAAGAGTAATGACTTATTTTGAATGATGTTTTTATACCCTTTAAGATTGCCACTGAGCCATTTGAGACTTATTTGAGCACACGTGAAAAAAGATTAACATTACTACAGTTATAAGTTGTTTTGTTGGACTAGATGGTTTTAGGCTCCCTTTTTTAAGTTTCATTTCATCTCTATGTCTAAGTGTGGCTTTTATAGAATAGACTCATTCGAATGCGTCTCTATCCTCATTATCTATTGTCATTTGTTTATTTACTTTCCATTGCTCTTTCCTAATCTTCCATAATAAAATCTAGAGGTTGGTGAAATATGAAATATGCTTGTAACATAACAGTATATAGTTGATAATTTGCAGGTGTGTGTAGCAACCCAAAATTGAAATTGATGGAGGGTTCAAATAATCTCAATACATCTGAGGCTGTTGATAATGTGGAAGAAGCACGTGAAGGTGACTTCATTATGAGTGATAACTTGGATGGCGAATTTGAAAGTTATGAGCCAAAACGAGGGATGTTGTTTTCATTAGAGGAGGATGTTAAGGAATTTTATAGGAAATATGCTTACAAAAAGGGGTTTGGTATCGTAAATAAAACTTCAAAAAAAGAAGATGATGGTAAGGTAAAGTACATTATACTAGCATGTTCACGACAGGGAAAACATGTGTCAACAATACCAAATACTTTGAAGACACTTCCAACAAGAAGGACAAATTGTGAAGCAAAAATTACAATCAAGAAGATAGGAGATGGACAATGGTACATCAAGACGGCTATACTTAAACACTCTCATGAACTTAGCCCAACGAATGCTAGAATGCTGAAAGTTAACAAGAACCTTAGCATGCACGTGAAGAGAACAATCCAAGTGAATGATGATGCAGGGGTGAAAATACACAAGACAGTCTGGTCTCTTGCTTATGAGGTGGGAGGGTACGAGAACTTATCATTTAATGAGCAAGATGCTAGAAATTATGTCCATAAGGAATGACGTAGAATTGGCAATGAAGGTGATAGGAAGGCTTTAAAGAATTATTTTGTGAGAATGTAAGAGGAGAATAGTAATTTTTTCTACGATATAGATGTTGATGATGATTTTCATGTGCAAAATGTATTTTGGGCATATGCTAGAAGTAGAGTTACCTATGAGTCATTTGGAGATGTTGTGACTTTTGACACAACATATTTGACAAATAAATATGACATGTTATTTGTTGCTTTTGTCGGTGTGAATCATCACGGCCAATCAATTTTGCTTAGATGTGGTCTAATATCAGCTGAAGACACGAAGTCATTTGTGTGGCTATTTGAATCATGGCTTCATTGCATGTCAGGTAAGGCATCTGTTGGTATTGTCACGGACCAATGTAGGGCCATGCAAAATACTATTGAGATAGTCTTTCCAACTACTCGACATAGGTGGTGCCTATGACATATAATGAAAAAAAAATCCCTGAGAAACTGAAAGGTTGCATTGAATATAATAATATCAAGAATGCGATGAAAGTAGCTGTTTATGATACCCTAACGGTGGAAGATTTTGAAGGAAAGTGGCCTGCCTTCATCAAAGAATTTGCACTAGAAGATAACAATTGGTTGAGTGGTTTGTCCATGGAGCGGCATAGATGGGTGCCAATTTTCTTAAAGAAATATTTCTGGGCAAGGATGTCAACAACACAACACAGTGAAAGCATACATGCTTTCTTTGACGGATATATCAACTCAAAGACAAGCTTGTAGCAATTTGTGAAGTAGTATGATAATACCTTGAGAAGCAAGGCAGAAAAGGAAATTTTGACAGATTTCAAACCAATGGACTCCACAATTCAATGTGGGTCAAACTCACCTATTGAAATGCAATTTCAATCCGAGTACACTCATGCAAAGTTTGTTGAGGTCCAATATGAATTCAGAGAAAGAATGGATTGTTTTGCATCCCTTAAGCATGTGGAGGGAATGCCTTGTACTTACCATGTGAGGGTGGATATGGTGGTTGGAGGGTTAGCAAAGAATGCTATTTTTGAGGTGTTATTTACTCGTGACAATCATGATGTTAGTTGTAACTGTTTGTTGTTTGAGTTTAAGGGAATTATGTGTAGACATTCATTTTGTGTCCTTGGTAATGAAATGGTTCAAAAAGTGTCATCAAAGTATATTTTACGAAGATGGAGCAAAAACATAAGATGGAGACATGCTTACATAAAGAGCAGTTATAATGTGACTTTGTTGAAGCCATAAATGTAAAGGTTTGATAAATTATGCAAGCATTTCTATGAGGTGGCTGAATTTGCTGCAGAGTTTGAGAATCTCACAGATGCTCTCTACCATGGACTATAAAAGCAAGATGCAGTCAATGGCTGCATCTAAGCAAGCTAGTAGAACAACATGCAAGGGTGATGAACTTTAAAGGAAGTTGAACGAGGGTATTGAAACTGCTAAAACTGGTATTCGTAGTCCATTACGTGTATCGCGTAAAGGACGACCCCCAAGCAATAGAAAAATATTTAAAGTTGATCAAGTAGTCCGAAAATTGAGAAAGAGAAAGGACCAGCGTCATCAAACTTTGACAATTGAGGTATATAGATATGAATTTGTTAATTATTATTGTATGGGATGCTTTGATTCTGTACATATTTTATTTAGACCGATTAGCATCCATTTTTATTAGTGTATTATGTTATTTTACTTTGATTATATAGGAGTGCATTGATGGAAGCTCGAGGCAGATGAATGGAAAAAAGTTATGCATAGAGTCGTCTATAGAAACGAACAGCTATAAGAGAATGTCGTGATGATTGTACTATGGTGTGTGTATACTCCAAAATTGTGTATCATTTGTAATCATTGTTGAAATGCTTGTTAAGTTTTAAGCTACTTAAACTTAAATGGTTTGTTTTAATGAATAGATGTTTGATATATTATTGCTTAACAGTCCACAGTAGCTGAGTGCAAATGTTGCAGCATCAATGTGTGACGGTAGCTATTGGGTTTCGCAACTATCACATAACTCATCAACTGATTTTTTATCATTATTAGAAGGAACTAATCATGATGTCAGTCAAAGGCCACAAACATGTCCAACATATGCTCATTAATTTCATTGTAGTGATTGAAATTGACATGCTTATATGTTTTTATCCAGGGTTGTCCTAGTCAAATTTCATACACCAATTTGTTGGTAAGTGGTAATGCAAGGCAATTTGAGATATACAAGTTGCGAATCAGTGACATAGTACAAGTCTGAATTTGTATAAAGTATATAAGGTAGCGTTATGTACATGCTTCAAAGGTATACTTTAGCACTAATCCAATTCACTGTTGTTTTGCAAATTGATTTCCTTTTTTTGGTATAGAGGATAATGAGTGCACAGTTCCTTCTTCATTTTTTTTATATGGACAAAGTGTGTTGACAATGACTTATGTGCAAATTGGTGAAAGTGCGCTCACACTGTGATTTGGTCAACAACATTTTTTGTGGCAACCATGAAAATAAATCTTAATGTATCACCAAGAACTCACTTAAGTAATTTTTTTTATCTCTTTTAGTTGATTGTTTCTGTGTTGTAGTTATTTATACTTCACATGTAATGTGTATAGAATGCATGTAATTATATGTAAAGGAAGAACATGTATATATTTTTCAAGGGTGAATGGTATGAATGTATTATTACAATGCCACAATATTGATGATGTACATGGATATATACTGTAATACATAAGCGATAAAATGTATCCAAGTAATCCAAGTGTATTTTTGTGTATTTACTTTATTTATGTATTTTTACTTGTAGCCTTAAGAATAATTGAAGTTGAAAGAAATATCAAATTTACCCCCACCATTAGGAACTGATTTTTGGATTAACTAAAAACTCATAGATATTAACCACTATTTACTAATGTATTAACCAGTTACTCATGGATTCACTAATTAATGAGATTCATCACAAAATCATGGTATTCTGACCATTTACTCTCAAAGTATTAACCACAACATTACACATTTCAACTCCAACTAGTCATAGTTTTGTAACAAGTTCACCCCTACTATTGGAAACTCATTTTTGGATTCACTAGAAACTGATATAGATTAACCACTTATTTCTAATTTATTAATTAGTTACTCATGGATTCACCAATTAATGAGACTCACCACAAAACCATGGACATTCACCATTTACTCCCAACGTGTTAAAAATAATATTACACATTTCAACTCCAACTAGTCATGGTTTTGTAACAAGTTCACCCTAACTATTGAGAACTCATTTTTGGATTCACCAGAAACTAATATAAATTAATCACTAATTTCTAATTTATTAACCAGTTACTCATGAATTCACCAATTAATGAGATTCACCACAAAATCATGGTATTCTGACCATTTACTCCCAACGTGTTAAAAACAATATTACACATCTCAACTCCAACTAGTCATGGTTTTGTAACAAGTTCACCCTAATTATTAGGAACTTATTCTTGGATTCACCAAAAAATGATATAGATTAACTACTTATTTCTAATGTATTAACCAGTTACTCATGGATTCATCAATTAATGAGATTCACTACAAAATCATGGTATTCTGACTATTTACTTCCAACATGTTAAAAATAACATTACATTTCTCAACTCCAACTAGTCATGGATTTGTAACTAGTTTACCCCCACTATTGGGAGCTCATTTTTGGATTCACCAAAAACTGATATAGATTAATCACTTATTTTTAATATATTCACCAGTTACTCATGGATTCACCAATTAATGAGACTCACCACAAAATCATGGACATTCACCATTTACTCCCAAAGTGTTAATCACAGCATTCCACATCTCAACTCCAACTAGTACTTCATTTGTACCTATTTTACCCTCACTATTAGGAACAAATTTTTTTATTAACCAGAAATTTTTAGAAATTAACCATTTTTCCTACTATATTAACTAGTTATATTGGAACTAACTAAGTAATAAGATTCACCATAAAACCATAGTATTCTGACCATTTACTCTCAATGTGTTAACCACAACATTTACTCCCCTAAATACCCATGCTTATTTCCTAAATACATATCATACCCTTATTCTAAATGGATATCTTCTCTCTTTTTCATCTCAATCCACTATAGTCATTTTCCCTCGCACATTTTCTACCTTGTGCTCCGACTTGCTCTCCATTGCAGGACCAGAAGTTCGACTTAGTCTCAATTAAATACTAACAAAGCTGATACTTTGACAAGTTCGTCTACCTGGTGTTGACCTCCATCAGGTGCGTTGTACTCTATTACATCATTATTCATGTAATTTCTTCATTATTTTGATAATGCACACTAATAGAAGCTTGAGGTTGTGAAAGTCGTTAAGAGCAGTGTTCAATATAAGTTTTTGTTTAGGTGAAGGTGGGAGTCCAATGCTGAATTTCGTTGGGTTGTTGTGTGTTGGGAGTTAGGGTTTATTGGGTTGACATTAGGGAGTTTTATTTTTGAAAATATCTTCCAATATTACAGTTTTGACCAATATGGTTGATTAATTTATTCTTCATTTGTGCTTTAATGTTGTTATACTTGTGGAATTCAGAATTGGTCTTGCATATATATAGATTACTTCCATGGACAACTCACGACCAAGACGGAGGTGTAATTTATCCAATACCGATCAGGTAACCAACCTGGTTAATATAGAAAAAGCTATTATAATAAGTGACTTTGCAAATATGTTGACCAATTGGTTTTCATAATGCAAAAGTTGCGATTGAGGCATGTTTGCATACCAAGGTTATTGATTGACATGAATACCACATTGACGGATGCGCAGAAGTCCCGAATTGGGTCCATCCCATTCAAGTCATTGTTATACATGCCCAAGAATTTAGAAATTAACTGTATATTGTTATAAGAGTTAGCATGTAGATGGGTTGAAATGAGTGGTAGATTTAGAGTTAGGGGTAGAGTTATCCCATTTAGTTCGTTAGATGTGTGCTTGGCACTTGGATTGCGGATTGTTGGGGAAAGAGTGAATGCACATGACAATGGAGTGAGCCGTACTCTGGCCTTATTTAATAGGGGAGACGTAACCATTAGCACAATTTATCATGGGCTTTATCAGTATGTAGGAACGACGATGTGGATAATTTTTGTCGACTTTATATCTTACTTGCTTTTGGGGAGTTCTATCATCCCGTTACAGGTGTTAATGTGCATTTTGCCTTCATTCACCTGTTAGATGACCTGGACTCTATGGATAATTATAGCTAGGGTTTAGCGGTGTATGATTTCTTGGTGGACGACCTGACCCGAGTTGCACGTGCAGTGAATGAGGGTAAGAATATCCGCCAAATCCATTTAATGGGATGTGCTACACTTCTACAGGTACATGTTCTATAATTTACTATGTTTCCTAGTTGTTATAATTGTTTCATGCACTATTGCAACTTTTTTTCATGTTGCATCATTTTGATAGTGAACATGTACTTTTCACCAAGGTTTGGGCTTTTGATCACCTGTCATTGTGCCTTACATCAACGGTTATAAGTATTCATTCCTTCCCACGTTACTTGAACTGGCACGTGTTTAGGGCAAGGGAGGACAAAGTGCGCAATGCAATTGAAAAAAAATAAGGTAACATATGTATTTAAATGGTGTGTATATTGTTGCGATATTCATATGAAAATGATCAGTTGTATAATAAAAATTTATGGTATTTAACTATGCTAATCCACCTTCACCATACTCGTTAACTACGTATCTGTTTGTTATTGACATGTAGGTAACTAAAGATCTAGTTGCATCGAAGGAAGAGCATGGGACTGACATAGTCAGGGATGCAATGACACAGGAGCAGCAACATGGTGTTGGACATCGGTGGCAGAGGCAATTTGATGTGGAGGACCTTATGAGTGATATTTCTCAGGTGGTTGCCGAGAACGTGCAAATGAGTAAAAGGATTTTTATTCTAGAGACGGAAGTGAGCACACTGAAATAACTATTATTACACCGTTCAGTGTCTTCACCTTCAAGTTATCCTGCTAACAGTCTAGTGTATGACCACGGTGCTCAACCATTGAATCATGTGAGCACTTCTTTCTATGGAGTCCATCAAGGTGATAAGCATAGCAGTCAACAACCACATGCACGTGGCATCCCTTCTGTGCCATTCGTGGGATACAGCTCCACCGTTGTTCACAGCACAGGGTTGGATGGTAGGGAATCAGTGGAACTAAGAGGTGAGATGTCACATATCTAAACACGTATACAAAAAATAAGCTGTTAGGGGGCTTTATAGGTGCACCTGTTGGTAACTTTGATACACACCCGAACCCAATCATAGACAACCCTAGCTCCAACATTTACACTCAGGTTAAAGCTCAGTCCAAGAAGCATGTGCAAGGCAAATGCACCCGAACTCCTTACACCGAACTGCAAAAGAATAAGAAGATAATGCCTTAGTATTGTAGAAATTGTATAAAAACATGCATGAATCAATTTCGCTTTGCCTACTATGGCTATTCTGTTGTGGAACTGTCCTTGTACTCAACCACAAGTTCCGTTAAAGCATATATATGGTCTAGAATTTTTGTTTAATTTTAGTTAAGTTATGTATATAATTTGTATGAAAATATGTCATAAGGACTTGACTTGTATTTAATGTAATAGGAATCGTAACTTTCTTGAAGTGGTTAATATACTTGGTTAATGGAAAATAACTAGTTAATATAGTGGGTAACAGCAGTTAATCTCTATGAGTTTCTAGTTAATCCAAAAATGAGATCCCCATGATGGGGGTGAACTTGTTACAAATCCTTGAATAGTTGGAGTTGAGATGTGTAATGTTATGTCTAACACGTTGAGAGTAAATGGTCATAATACTATGGTTTTGTGGTCAATCTCATTAATTGGTGAGTTCCAATATAACTGATTAATATAGTACAAAAAGTAGTTAATTTCTACAAGTTTTTGGTTAATCTAGAAATTAGTTTCCAATAGTGGGAGTAAACTAGTTACAAATAAAGTACTAATTGGAGTTGAGATATAGAATGTTGTGATTAACACGTTAGGAGTAAATGGTGAATGTCTATGATTTTGTGGTGAGTCTCATGAATTAGTGAATCCATGAGTAACTGGTTAATACATTCAAAATAAGTGGCTACTCTATATCAGTTTATGGTGAATCAAATAATGAGTTCCCAATAATAGGGGTGAACTTGTTACAAAACCATGACTAGTTGGAGTTGAGATGTGTAATGTTGTGGTTAACACTTTGAGAGTAAATGGTCAGAATACCATGGTTTTGTGGTGAATCTCATTAATTGATGAATCCATGGGTAATTAGGTAATATATTAGAAATAAGTAGTTAATTTATATCAGTTTTTGGTGAATCCAAGAATGAGTTCCCAATAATGGGAGTGAACTTGTTACAAAATCACGACTAGATGGAGTTGAGATGTGTAATGTTGTGGTTAACACTTTGAGAGTAAATGGTCATAATACCATGATTTTGTGGTGAATCTCATTAATTGGTGAATTCATGAGTAACTAGTTAATACATTAGAAATAAGTGATTAATCTATATCAGTTTTTGGTGAATCTAAGAATGAGTTCCCAATAATGGGGGTGAACTTGTTACAAAATCATGACTAGTTGGAGTTGAAATGTGTAACGTTGTGGTTAACACTTTGAGAGTAAATGGTCAGAATACCATGGTTTTGTGGTGAATCTCATTAATTGGTGAATCCATGATAACTGGTTAATACATTAGAAATAAGTGGTTAATCTATATCAGTTCTGGTGAATCTAAGAATGAGTTCTCAATAATGGAGGTGAACTTGTTACAAAACCATGACTAGTTAGAGTTGAGATGTGTAATGTTGTTTTTAACACATTGGAAGTAAATAGTCAGAATACCATGATTTTGTGGTGAATCTCATTAATTAGTAAATCCACGAGTAACTGATTAATACATTAGAAATAAGTGGTTAATCTATATTATTTTCTGGTGAATCCAAGAATAAGTTCCCAATAATAGGGGTGAACTTGTTACAAAATCATGACTAGTTGGAGTTGAGATGTGTAATATTATTTTTAATACGTTGGGAGTAAATGGTCAGAATACCATGGTTTTGTGGTGAATCTCATTAATTAGTGAATTCATGAGTAACTGGTTAATATATTAGAAATAAGTGGTTAATCTATATCAGTTTCTGGTGAGTCCAAAAATGAGTTCCCAATAGTGGAGGTAAACTAGTTACAAACCTATAACTAGTTGGAGTTGAGATGTGTAATGTTATTTTTAACACGTTGGGAGTAAATGATGATTGTCTATGGTTTTGTGGTGAGTGTCATTAGTTGGTGAATCCATGAGTATATCAGTTTTTAGTGAATCTAAAAATGAGTTCCCAATGGTGGGAATAAATTTGATATTTCTTTCAACTTCAAATATTCTTAAGGCTACAGGTAAAAATACCTAAATAAAGTAAATACAAAACAATACATCTGGTTTACAAAATAAAGCCATTTATTGCCTATGTATCACAATATGTATCCCTGTACATTATCAATAGTGAGGCATTGTGATAATACATTCCTATCATTTACCCTCAAACAATATATACTTCCTCCTCCTATACATGGAATTATATGTGTTCTATACACATTACATACAAATCAGGACAGCAACTCCATAGCATTTACAGCTCTCAAAACTTTTTCTCTGCACTCATTGTTCGGGTGTAAGACTCAGCCATATAATAAATCACGTCGAATTTGCATGACTCCTCGCTGTACCAATATAATATGAATAAATAGAAATTTCAATAGAATGTAATTGTTAAATCATAAATCAAAACAACTTCCTCACCAAAGACTAATCGGGCATAGTCTTCTCTCCAAATATTTTGTGCCCATCCCACTTCTCCATGTATTTGATAACGTATATTCCACAATCATCCATGTTTCAATAACATACAAGCAAGCACAAGTTAAAAAATTAAACACATATGCCTTAACATAACAATTAATATTTTTTAAAAAGCGCAATCATACTCACGATTTGCGCTACCGGGGCAAGTCAACCTCCACTTGCTCTAAATGACTGTGATTCTTCAAGGTTGAACTAAGTAAATTCAAAACTTCTTCAAACCGAAGCTTCTACAAATTCAAAGTAAAGTTCAAAGTTAAATTATACAGAACAACTAATACATTATCATTACGATGGCATTAGAGGATTGTGATACCGTCAATTCATTCAGTCTAGCTTTTTCAGTGTCATTGTGACTATCCAATGAATCCAACACATACAACTTTTTAATTCTTGGATCCAACACATAACACCACCAATGACCGTTGAACACGACTGGAGCGAATATCTACATGAAAAAATGTATCCAAGTTCATTGAATGTGTTCCCTGTAATATCCATACATAAATAGTATTACTATTCCTCAAATTCTTTTTCTATTTTAAGTAGTTATTTGATAGTGTAGACATATAATAGTGACGTGTATTATAGTTGGAACATAATGTCTTATGCGATTTTAAGAAAATACAAAACTATACACAATCCAAATAGGTAAATGATATGTTAAACCCCAGATGTAGCCCAATAAAGTGTATGTAGCCAAGCACATGTGATTTTTAACACATAATACTTAAATGTTACTAAATTGCATTGGGTGATGTCATATCCCACTTCAGGATGAGGCATGATGTCGTTAATACTCCGTCAGGGCTTATGGCGAACTGATTTGAAAGGTTGCAGTCTGTTTTTTACCAAATCCTACATTTTATAAATAACCAACAATCAGCTAAGGTTTCATTGTCAATGGGCATACAATTCTAAGTTAATTGAGCATGTTGTTGTTATAATAAATGCGGGACTAAATATGTGACAGGTCACTCTCTGTGTTCGTTCCATTTCATCTTTCACAAAACCCTTGCAGCCAGCATAATAACCTGAAATAGTATATAAAGAAGGTCTTTCTATGTGATAAGGCGCAATAAGTATGTATGATATACAACGTGTAAATTATGAGTTGAACGTAATTCATTCTTACCAAATTGTTGACCCAACCTCTTGATTTCATACAAGATGCATCTGTAATAGTAAGGAACTAACCGTAGAGTTTGACCACCGTCCTACATCACAACCCAAAATAAATTGTTTAAAGATAGTCGCAAAACAAACTAGTTAGATATCCACTGAGATTCGTTGGCAATATAGAATGAAAAAGACAGAGGAAAAAATAAAAAGAAAAGAAACAATCACAAATAGTTTTAAGTAACCTAGAGAACAGTGTACTTCATCTCAAGAATTAAGGGAATAAGACATATCAAGCATGCCATGTTGGTAGTTCAGAAGCTTACTTGGAATCGTGGTCCTCTTTTTTTAGCACTATGGTGCAGTAGGTAAAAAGTTAGGTATGCAGCTTCGCTTTCTTAGCATTCAATCTAGGGATTGCATCTTGATGCTGACTGATAGAGGCAGTGTTCATCGGGTGACGCAGAGGGTGCTGGTCATATGGACTGCCAGCAGGACAACTTGAAGGTGGAGACACTGAACAATGTAATAATAGTTGTTTCAGTGTGCTCACTTCTGTCTCTAGAATAGAAATATTTTTCTTCATTTGCACGTTCTTAGCAATCACCCGAGAAATATCACTCGCAAGGTCCTCCACATCAAATTGTCTCGACCGCTGATGTCCAACACCATGTTGCTACTCCTGTGTCATTGAATCCTTGACTATGTTAGTCTCATGTTCTTCCCTCGATGCAACTAGATCTTTAATTACCTCGATGTCAATAACCAACAGATACGTAGTTAACGAATATGGCGAAAGTGAATTACTACGATTAAATATCATACATTTTTGTTATACAAAACCATTTTCATACGAATGTTGTAGCATTACACACACCATTTAAAAGTTGTATGTTACCTTTTTTTTTCAATTGCAGTGCGCACTTTCTCCTCCCTCACCTTAAATACATGCAGTTCAAATAACGTGGGAAAGAATGAGTACTTGTTACTGTTGATGTAGGGCATAATGATAGATGATCAAAAGCCCAAACCTTAGAGAAAAACACATGTTCACTATCAAAATGATGTAACATGAAAAGAAAAAAAAGGCTGTAATAGTGTATGAAACAATTATAACAACCAGAAAGCATAGTAAATTACAGAACATGTACCTATAGAAGTGCAACACATCTCATTTAATGGATTTAGCAGATATTCTTACCCTCATTTACTGCACGTGCAACTCAGGTCAGGTCATCCACTAAGAAATCATACACCGCTAAATCCTAGTTATATTTATCCAGGGAGTCCAAGTCATCTAACAGATGAATGAAGGTAGAATGTACATTGACACCTATAACAGGAAAATAAGACTCTCCAAAAGCAAGTAAGATATAAAGTCGACAAAAATTATCTACATTGTCGTTCCCTACATGCTGATAAAGTTCATGATAAATCGTGCCAATGGTTACGTCTCCCCCCTTAAATAAGGCCAGAGTATGGCCCACTCCATCGTCACGTGCATTTACTCTTTCCCTCACAATCGATAATCTAAGTGCCAAGCATATATCTAATAGACTAAATGAGATAACCCTACCCCTAACTCTAAATCCCTTACCTCTTTCAACCCATCTACATGTTAATTCCCATAATAGGACACAATTGATTTCTAAATTCTTTGGTATATATAACAGTGACTTGAATAAGGTAGACCCAATTCGAGACTTCTGCGCATCTGTCAATGTGCTATTCACATCAATCAACAACCTTGGTGTGCAAACATGCCTCAATCGCAACTTCTGCGTTGTGAGAACAAATTGGTCAACATATTTGCAAAGTCAAACACGTATAACAATTTTTTCTATATTAACCAAGTTGGTTACCTGATTAGTGTTGGACAAATTACACCTCTGTCTTGGCCGTGAGTTGTCCACGGAAGTAATCTCCATATACGCAAGACCAAGTCTGAAATCTCACAAGTACAGCAAGATTAAAGCACAAATAAAGAACAAATTAATCAACCGTATTAGTCACAACTGTAATATTGGAAGATATTTTCAAAATACAAAACTCCCTAATGTCAACCCAACAAATCAACAACACCCAATCAAAAAATATCTAAGCATTTTTTACTCACGTCCATTCTTTAATGAACACAGACTACCAACACACATGTATTTTTCACACCAAATGAACTTAAACCACCAAGAAAGCTCGGCAGCTATATCAACAGTCAACCTTACTTACAGGACACCAAACTACATCACGCATTACAATTCACTGACTTGGCCTCAAGTGAGTTTAATGATTCAAGTTTTAAGCCAAAACAAGGTTGAACCAGCATCACAACTTAAAGACAGAGGTTTTAAACTTCTTCAATCTACTTCATAATTTTAGTATAAAAGAAATCCTAGGCATGCACTAACTTTATCATTTTGAACTCATTGTGTCATTTAAAATTCCCTAAACCTAAGGAACCACAAATTAGAAACTTAAGTTAATGAATAAATTAAGATTTCAAAAAACAAAAAAGACCAAACAAAAATACAATCTGCCAAATTCATATTCATATAGTGTTTAGACTCAGATTTCAACATTTTTCTGACCATGCACATTATCAATAATGAGTCATATGCCTATTATTAACAAACAAATACTAGATTAGACTCAATCACATAACTCACCCAAATAGCAACTATTGTTACTCATTTAGGATTTCACTTCTTGAACTTTTTTCTTTTTATTTTCAAAATTTGTAAGAAAAGTAAGGATGAACCAACTCAATACAAGGGGTTGAAGAGGATAAGCTAAAAAATTAAAACTCTAAAATCAGTAGCTTAGATGCATTTTCATGTGAAAAATTTAATCTAAGTATGCATATTAGTTATGTCGTTGGATGTCATACAAGCTTAAAGAGGACAAGATGGCACAAATCCAATCAGTAAAGAAAAAAAAAGAAACATTGGAGACCATAAAAAAATAAAACTTCATTAACATAAAGAGAACAGAATCAATGCAACACAAAAAGAAAAAAAGATGTCTTCATAAGAAAATCACAGAGGCACTACTGAACTATCATCAAATCAAGCCATGATTATCTCTTTCCATTCAACAATAACACACCACTGTACTACCACCACAACAATGAGCTCAATTATAAAAAAAAAAAATTCATGCAGCATCGTTTTCTAAATCCCAAATAGACCTGCCTACATATTCAATTAGAGACTGGCAACAACAATCAACCAAAGACAAGTCAACCAAAATTATCATCAAAATGTAAAATCCATTGAGACCAGTGAGACAATCAATATTTCTTTGACTTTTAACACATTTCATGGCAACTCTATTACAAATTGCAAGTGGAAGAGATATTTTAGCAAAAAGTCATATGAGCATACATCACTATTTTATTCAAGCAACATTTTTTTAACAAACAGAATGCAGCAAGAGATTAAGATCAAGCAAACCATAACACTATGAACACAAGCTTTTGACATAATGATTTACCTCCCTAGAAAAGTAAAATAGACCCCAAACCAACTTAGGAACCTTAAAAAATAATAATTTAGCCTTTATCCTTGAAATAATTTCTGTCCTCAAATTGACAATAAAACATTATTTCATCCATTAATGTTCCTTTATAGCAAACACAAAAATCTTCTAATCAAGTCTATTGGATTATTTTATAACATAGGCAAATCGTACACGTGTTCAAGACTTATTAACAAGTATATTGGCACTTTGTCAGACAGTGTACATGCATCCAAGTCAGCATTATTAGACTAATAAATTAAACCAACACACTAAGCATTTCACATAAAAGAACTTGTTAGCACAACTCCAATCCATCCAACAACATTTGTATAGTCTCACCCTCACATAAGGTCAACTAATATGCCTACATATTTCATTTTTTTGCTGAGGAATCAGATTAATAGTCAAGGTTAATAGTACTACAAACCACATTTGACTTAATCCATATCCACCACAAACACAAACTAATATACTATAGAATCAGAAATGATACAAAAAATCTAACTCCTCATGCATTTCTTGCCAATTTCACAGCTAAGAAGCACACTATCTAGAATTAATCACAAATCAAAATTTAACCCATGAAATAAAAAAGGGTCACAACATTAATATATAACCACATTCAAAATTATTCCATATGGTTGATAGAATGAGAGACGGTACTGCTAAAGGTTATGCCAAAGGAGGCAACAACACAGGTCTGGATAACAGAGTTCTCTTGACACGGCTCAATAACAAAATGCCGATGTGTGGTGACTCGGATAAAGCACATTCAAGGGTGTAGGAGAATGGGTAAAGGGAGAAGAAGCTAGGATAGGGAACCGGCTCAGACGGTGGAACGCTATGGTGGAGCGCTATGGTGGAGCGCGCGGTGCACGGTGGTTCTTGGTAGGTCTGGTGTGTACTAAGTTTGGTGCTAGGATGTGGGTTGCTGGGCCTAGTTCGATGTTTGGGCAGAGGTTGAAACTGACTGGTACTATTTTGGTGGCTACTCTGCAAATCTGGACGGGGGGGAAGCTAGCACCAAAAGTGAGAGAAATGGGAGAAACCGAGAGTGAGGGAAGGAGTCACAGAAACGTTTAAAATTTTAGAAAAAAAGAAAGAAATGAGGAAGCGTAGAGAAAGGGAGGGAAAATGAATACGGCCATGTGGCATACGGTGGATATAAGTTGGAGTATTTGGTTAGATGAGAAGCGTTTTCGTTAAAAACTGCATTGTAAATGACAAAGAAATTGCAATTGGTAATTGTTACCTATTGCAGCTGCATTGTAATAGAAATCACAAGAAAACTTGATGAACCAGATATCACACCTAGGAATAGGGTATTTCTGAAGGATGTCAACTACATGCTAAACACAAGAAAGAAACACTTTTACTTTCAAAAATAGCAACTCTATGCCTGAAATTTACTGAAACTGGAAAAAAAATTACAATTTAAAATTAAAAAAATGCAACAAATACAAATTCTAACCTCCCCCCAGAGTTTGTTCCTTCATTTTAGGTTCCCACAAGATAATTTCATTGTCAACACTCTAGAAATGCAACGTAATCCATTACTTTGAAAATTGATCACAAGATTGAATTTATGGTTAAGTTCCTAAAATTGAGTTGTCTAAAAACAAAAACAAAAAAACAAAAAATAAAAAACATTTCCACAATCTTAAACTATTTTTCTCTGTAAAGAAATTTATTAGAATGAGAGAAGGATTAAGCAGAAAAAGAAAGATATCTTCCTTAAACCAAGCTGTGGCATAACAAATATCAAAGCAGTGGCTTTGATTCCATTGCTTCAAATCCAAATACCCATTAAGAACCCACCTAGAATCGGGTATGAGGCCAAGCTTGGCATAGCAATGCAAGAGCTTGGAGCCCAGAAAAGCGTTGTTTTCGAACCCGGAAACAAAAATGCGAGCGTGCAACTTCCGCCATGGTCGCAAAGTAGAACGTTGCTCTTGTCACTGATGATGTGCAACCACCAGTCGCGCCTTTAACCCAGATTCTTCGCAAACGGCATTATGGTTGGTCACCGGTGGAGATCTGGTGGTGATTAGTGTTGCTAGCTTGGACGATGCACAGGGGAGGCGACGAGCTCTGGGTGGCTAAGCGCGAAGCTAGCTTTTTCTGGGTTTCTGGTTCGTGTTTGACGGGGTGGCATGTCCTGACAGTTTAATGGCGGAGATGAGTGGCAGCTACGGTGAATCGATGGTGGCGAGGTGGTCTGTTTGGTGGTGGCTAAGGGGTTTGTTGGCTGAGGGGATAATGGTTATTCTAGGTGGTAGGGATGAGATTCTTGATAGAGAATGAGAGGCTTGGACTGACAGAGGTGAAGTTGAGGGGTATGATGGAAAGATATATCTTATCAGGTCTAATTGTGTGAAAAAAATAGAATAATCATGTTATAATAAAATAAAAAAGTTTAACCCAATTTGACTATACTATCAAGTTAAACTATCAAACACCTAACAAGACCTGATAATGTTAATTAATATTATCAAGTCTTAATTATCTTGTTTACCAAACGTAGCCTAATATTGTTAAATGAAGGCATGATTAATGCTTTTGGCAATTTTCAACAAATAGATGCTAGAATAGGTGACTTGATTTTTGTATCAAAGTATTTATTATGCATGTAGGGTGAATAGTTTCACATGTCTTGATAATTTCATTAGTGATAGATGGAGGTGATGGTTGTATGTCGTACTTTACTAATAACAAAATGGATAAAAGTCTAGTATGTTAGAAGAAACTTCTACAATATAGCACCTAAATTGTTCCGAAGAGGTATGGTTTTGCTTTGCATTCTTTGACAAGCATGCTGTTGAATAAAATCTTTACATTTATTTGGTCTCTTACTTGGTGAAGCATGTTAAAAAAAATTCATTTTCTTAGGAAATATTTACTAAAGGAAGATTTTGGTGTTTTGTTAGTTGTAATAGTTCAAAAGCTTTTCAAGCCTTCATACAAAAGTCCATTTATCTTATAACAAGCCTTTATAATCTTCATGGGGTAAACTTTATCAGGGGTGTGGTTGAAACTTTCCTCCTATTGATAGGATGTGTTTAAATACCAATGGTCTGGTTTGGAACAACTTCCATGTGACTTGTGGGGGAATCATTAGAGATGTTTGTCATGGGTTGTTTCTCTGCTAACTTAAAAGTGACTTCCATTACTTTTGTCGTAATATAAGGTGTCCGTAATGGGTTAAGTTTGGCGTGGGATTTGGATTACGGATTTGTCAAGGTGGAGGTTTACCCTTGTTTTGCTCTTTCTCTTATCACAAACTGCCTGCCCGAAGATCATTCATCCTGCTTTTGATCTGGTCAGAAATATAAAGTTGCTGCTTGATAGGGCTTAGAATTGTTGAGTATCTAGAAAACTGTTAGGAAGCTAGAAAAATATTCTCTCTGCTCATTGATCATTACTGTGCCTCTTATATAGGCGTATACAATAGCTAATATAAAAGCCAATAATTAACTGTAACAGAATTAGTTATTGACTAATTCACAGCTTAACAAATCAACAAAACAGAAACTAACTCTAACATATCCTCCCTTAAACTGGATTTTCAACAAGTAATTCAGTTTAATCAAACAACTTTATCATCCTTAATCTGCTTCTGAGGCTAGAGAAGGATTCCAACTTCAAAGGCTTTGTCATAATATCAGAGAGCTGCTTTTGGGAACTGCAATGAACCAATTCGATAACTTCATCTTTACTGAGGTCTCTGAGAAAATGAAATCTCACATCAATGTGTTTGCTCCTACCATGCAGTACAGGATTTCTGGACAGTTTAATGGCTGAACTGTTATCACAAAATATAGTTGTAGGCTCCAGTTGAGGATGGCCAAGCTATTCCAAAATTCTCCTTAGCCAAACCCCTTGACAGGCACAGGAAGCTGCTGCTATAAACTCAGCTTCTGTGGTTGACAAAGTCACCACTGGTTGCTTCTTAGAAGATCAGGACACTGCACCTGACTCAAGCACAAAGACATACCCTGAAGTACTTTTTCTGGCATTTACATCTCCTGCATAGTCATTATCCGAGTAAGCTATAAGAGAACCTTCCTTTCCTCTTCTGTACATGATCCCAAATTTAGTTGTGCCTCTCAAATACCTGAAAATCCTCTTCACTGTAACTAGATGCATTTCTGTAGGTTTCTCTATATATCTGCTGACAAGCATACTGCAAACATCAAGTCTAGTCTGGTTACAGTGAGATACATCAAACTTCCTACCATTTGCTTGTAGAGGGATGCATCCACTGCCTTCCCATCTTCATTCTTTGAAAGTTTGCATCCTGGTACTATAGGATTTGTCACAGAGTTACTTTTCTCCATGCCAAACCATTCCAGCACCTCTCTAGCATATTTCTTTTGATAGATGAAAATCCCCTCTGCATTTTAAGTTACTTCTATGCCTAGGAAATACTTCATCTTGTCAAGATCTGTCATATCAAACTCCTCCTTCATTGATTGCTTGAATTTAGCAAACATCTCTTCATCATTCCCAATAAAGATCAAATCATCCACATATAGACTCACAATTAGCAACTTGCCTTCCTTTCCTGTCTTAACAAACAAGGTGTGTTCATAAGAACACTTGACAAATCCCTGTTTGCTAAAGTAGGATTCAGTCTTGCTGTACCATGCCCGAGGGGCTTGCTTGAGGCCATATAGTGCCTTTTTCAACTTGTAAACCTTATCTTCTTCACCCCTTTTCTGGTATCCCAGAGGTTGATCAATATAGATAGTTTCACTTAGTTCTCCCTGCAGAAATGCACTCTTCACATCAAGTTGGAACACATTCCAACCTTTGATTGCAGCAAGAGCTAGAATGGTTCTAATTGTATCCCATCTAGCCACTGGTGCAAAGACCTCATTATAATCAATTCCATGTTACTGTGTATAACCCTTTGCTACAAGCCTAGCTTTGTGCTTTTCAACCTTTCCATCTTCATTGCATTTAGTTTTGTAGATCCATTTCACTCCTATTGTCTTAGCTCCAGAAGGAAGATCAGCCAGTTCCCAAGTATTATTCCTCTCAATTGCTTCAATCTCAGCATCTATAGCTTTCCTCCAGACATTATGTTGCACTGTTTCCTTATAAGTACTTGGATCTTCTGCAGTGCTGAATATAGCAAAGTTGTGCAGCTCATCAGTTGTCTCATCAGTTGTCACATAATCTTCTAGCCAAGCTGGTTGTCTCCTAGTCTTCCCTTGAGCAGGATTTGGCAAATCTGCAACTTGTGGATTCTGATCTTCTGATTCTGATTCTGCATCTTCATTATTAGTGTTCTGTGCAGCTTCAATCTCTGCATTTTCCCCTTCTGAACTTTCATTATCATCTTTACATTCTGCTAGATTCCTTTTTTCTTTTATTTCTCCCTTGTTCCATTTCCATTTTTCTGTCTCAGCAAATATCACATCCCTACTAACAATGACTTTCTTTGTAGTAGGATCATAGAGCTTATACGCCTTAGAGTCCTCACTCACTCCCAAGTGGACACACTTGATACTTTTGTCATCTAATTTCTTCCTTTGAGTATCTGGAACATGAGCATAGGCAATACAGCCAAAGACTCTAAAGTGTTTGACTGATGGCTTGATGCCATTCCATGCCTCCTCAAGTGTAACATTTTTCATAGCTAGAGTAGGACTTCTATTGAGCACATAAATTGTCCATTTCACAGCTTTTGGCCAGAACTGTTTAGGAACTTCCTTTTCAGACAACATACTTCTTACCATATTCATGATAGTTCTATTTTTCCTCTCGGCTACGCCATTTTGCTGTGGTGTGTATGCTGCAGTAAGTTGCCTTTTAATACCATTGCTGTTGCAGAAGCTGTTAAACTCACAGGAATTAAATTCTTTACCTCTGTCAGTTCTTAAACAACAAATAGAGTTTCCAGAGTCTTTTTCAACCATAATCTTGAACTTCTTAAAGATATCAAATGCAGTAAATTTTTTTGCCATGAAATAAACCCAAGATTTCCTACTATAGTCATCAATAAAGGTAATGAAATACCTTTTATTGCTGTTGGATTTTGGATTGAGAGGTCCACAGATGTTAGAATGAATAAGTTTCAATCTTTGTTTTGCTCTCCAAGAACTCTCCTTTGGAATTGCTTCTCTGTGTTGCTTGCCAACCATACAGTCTATACACACTTGGTAAGACTCCTTAAGTTTTGGTAGACCTCTAACCATCTCCTTATGTGCAAGAATTTTCAATCCCTTGATGCTGAGATGACCATATCTACAATGCCATAGATATGTACTTCCCTCACTCTCCATTTGCAAGCAAGAAGGGACAATCACTCGAGCAGCTATAGCAAACATTCTGTTTGCAAACATTTTGCTAGGCATAATAAGACCTCTTTCATTGTGAAAGACCTTACATATGTCTTGCTTAAAAATTATAGTGAGATTCTTCTGTTGAAGTTAACCAATGCTAACAAGATTGTTTTTCAACTCTGGGATGTAAAACACATCTGTAATTACTTGAGTCATCCCTTCAATTTTCAATTTGATACTACCCTTCCCCTTAACTTCCATCCTCGAATTGTCACCCAGTTTCACTAATTCTTTGATTTTATCATCAAAATCAAAGAACTAATCTTTAAGTCCACACATGTGGTTGCTGCACCCTGAATCAAGAAACCACACTCTTTCTTGATCAATAGATTTTGTTTCTGTGAAGGACATGAGCAACATTTCTTCCTCATCATCAAACTCTGCATAGTTGGCATTCTCCTCCCAATTGGGACATTCATACTGGAAATGTCCCAATTTATGGCATTTGAAGCATTCCACATGTTCTTTGTTAAAGAAATGTCTCCCTCGACCTCTTCCACCTCTACCACGACCCCTTCCTCTACCACCTGTTCTTCCAGCATTAGTGATCTTCAAAGCCTGCTCCTCCTCTTTATGCCCTCTCATTCTTTGTTCATGAACCATGAGACTACTTTGAAGTTCATCAATAGTCATAGTAGTTACATTGTTGGATTCCTCGATTGAGCACACCACATAATCGAACCTGGCAGTCATGGACCTTAGAATCTTTTCAACAATTGTAAGCTGCTCCACCTTTTCACCATGTGATTTCATCTTGTTCACAATGGCCAGGGTTCTTGCAAAATACTCATCTACAGATTCTCTTTCTTTCATTCCAAGAATTTCAAATTCCCTCCTGAGAGCTTGTAATTATGCTCTTTTCACCTTTGTAGAACCCTAGTACTTCTGCTTCATGGAGTCCCAAATCTGCTTGGTAGTATTCTTGTTCAATATTGTCTCCATAATACTTCTATCTATGGCTTGAAATAGATAGTTTTTCGCCTTTAAGTCCTTCAATTTGCTATCCTACGCACTCTTCAGTTGTTCTTAGGTTGCACCTGCTGGTGCTGCTGTGATCCCAGTTTCCACCAAGCTCCAGTATTCCTTCGATCGAAGGAGGTTTTCCATTAACATTGCCCAATGATCATAATGACTATCGAACCTAGGAATCGCAGGTTGAACATAGTTTCCATCAGCCATGACTCTCTTAACTTAATTTCTTCTTTCTCACTCTAACAAGAAATTGCAATTTCTTGTATCAGGTCCCTTGCGGAGCTCTGATACCAACTGTTGAGTATCTAGAAAACAGTTAGGAAGCTAGAAAAATATTCTCTCTGCTCATTGATCATTATTGTGCCTCTTATATAGGCGTATACAACAGCTAATACAAAAGCCAATAACTAACTGTAACAGAATTAGTTATTGACTAATTCATAGCTTAACAAATCAACAAAACAGAAACTAACTCTAACAAGAATGTGGTCTTTTCTCATATGTTAAGGGAATCTAATCATGCTGCAGACTTACTAGCGAAGATAGGTCATCAGGTGGATTTTGAAGTTCATTGCTTTACTTCTCCTCCTGCTAGTTTGGTGGAGATCTTGAGGGCTAATATGGCTAGCGTTGTCATGTAATACAGGGTCTAATCTTGTGCCTTTTTTCTCTCTCTATTTATAGGTGGTGTTTCCACTCCGTAGATTACCTAAAAAAGAAGCCTTTATTGCAACGAAATGTTGGCTAGCTCTATGACCAAGAGCACCTAAATTTTATCATAGAAGCATGCCTTTGCTTTGCTTTCATTTGGCAAGCATCTTATTGAATAAAATCTTTGCATTTATTTGGTATTTTACTTGTTGAAACATGTTAGTTAGTGAAACAAGTAAAAAAAATAAAAAAAGGTTCATGATTTTAAGAAACATTTACTAAAGGAAAACTTTGATGACTTGTTAAACTAATAGTAAAGAATTTGGATAGTTTATATGAAGTCATAGATTTAAACTTTATTACTTTTATTTATACAAAAATATATATGAGTGTATTCTTGCAATGGTAAGAATATATAAGAAATAAAAAATAATTAATATTTAAAAGATTAAATTGTTTTTGAAAATAATATTTCAAAAATTTTATTAGACAGAAAAATTTGGTAGTATAGGGTTCGGGGTTGTTCAGTGTCTGTATCCATGTTTTGTAATGTTCGATATCTATGCCTATGTTTGGAGTTTTGTTTGGTAGAATTAAAATTTAGTAGGATTATTCAGTATCTATTTTGAAAATTATTTATTAAAGGAATAATTTGATTAATTATTGATTGTAATAGTTAAAAACTTTAATCCTCCTACAAGGCTAAGCATACATATATATATATATGTGTGTGTGTGTGTGTGTGAGTATATATAAAATTTTTAAACAATAATTGCAAAGAATTGAATGGTGTGAAGTAAAATCACATGAAATTGAAAAAAAACAAAAAATTTAAAACGAACATGCACTTAAATGCTGGCATTCGCAGCCACTTTCGTTTCGCTCCACACTTTCTCTGCCGAGTCGATGAAACTGAAAAACCAGAACCGCCAATTCCCAAACCACCACACACAACACGGTCACACACACACACACGCCCTTTGATATCTCATCTCATGTCGCCATTTGCCGAGTGACGCTGCACCACCAAGTGTCCTCGTTGGATCGCTATCTTCCTCCTTCTTCTTCTTGTTTCTGTTAGTAGAAATGTTTGTGATGATGCAACTCTTGTACACCACCAACTGTTTCCACACACCCATATTCGCAAACGCAAACGGAAACAAAGCTTCAGTTTCAGTTTCAGTTTCTCAATCACTTTCTCCATCAGAGAAAGCCGAACAAGTTACCCACAGAAGCAGAGACCAAAGACTCCCTCATAATAATAATACCCCCAACGGAAGCAGCAGCACTGTTAAGCGTTCTTCTGCTGGTCATGGAACAAGAGGTCTCGTGAATCAAGACACCCAGTTGAAGAAACAGAGTTTAGAGAAGAATTCAGATGATGGGGTTCTCAGAAAAGTCAAAATGAGCAATGAATTAAAGGTGCACACCAAATGTTCGACAAAATGGGTGTCTTATGGTGGAAGCATTCCTGCTATTCTGAAAGCTTTGGATACCATTCGGGACCTGGACGAGGCATTGAGGCCATGGGAAGAGAGGATTAACAACAAGGAAAGGAGTATCATTTTGAAGGAGCAGTATAGGTGGGATAGGGCTCTGGAGATTTTTGAGTGGTTCAAGAAGAATTGCCATGAATTGAATGTGATTCATTATAATATTATGCTTAGGACTCTTGGCAAAGCACTGAAGTGGACCCATGTGGAGAGCTTGTGGAATGAGATGAGTGCGAGAGGGATTGCTGCGACAAATTCTACTTATGGAACTTTGATTGATGTTTATAGCAAAGGTGGGCTTAGAGAAGACGCGATTTTTTGGCTCGAGAGGATGCTTGGACAAGGGATCGAACCTGATGAGGTCACTATGGTGATTGTAGTTCAATTGTACAAGAAGGCAGGAGAATTTCAGAAAGCTGAAGAGTTTTTCAGAAAGTGGTCATTAGGTAAACCTTTGAGGCCACAGAATAACAATAAATCGGGTTCTCCAGAATTGGACAAGAGGGTATCGTATACTAATGCTTCTTTTAACTCACATACATATAACACCTTGATTGACACATACGGAAAGGCTGGTCAGCTTAAAGAAGCTTCTGAAACTTTTGTTAAGATGCTTAAACAAGGCATACCGCCAACCACAGTGACATTCAATACAATGATTCACATTTGTGGAAACCATGGACAACTAGAGGAAGTAAGTTCACTTCTGCAAAAAATGGAAGAGCTTCAATGCTCACCTGACACTAGGACATATAATATTCTCATCTCTCTCCATACTAAGCATAATGATATAGATATGGCAACAAAATATTTTAAGAGAATAAAGGAGGCCTGCCTTGAACCAGATCTTGTGAGTTACCGTACCCTCTTGTATGCATACTCAATAAGGAAAATGGTTCATGAAGCAGAAGAGCTTATATCAGAGATGGATGAGAGGGGCCTTGAAATTGATGAATTCACCCAGTCTGCTTTGACTAGGATGTACATAGAATCAGGAATGCTTGAACAGTCCTTGTTATGGTTTCAAAGGTTTCATCTTGCTGGCAATATGGCATCTGAGTGCTATGCTGCCAACGTTGATGCATATGGGGAGCACGGGCATACTTTGGAAGCTGAGAAAGTCTTCATTTGGTGCCAAGAAAGGAAGAATCGCAGCGTCCTTGAGTTCAATGTGATGATTAAAGCTTATGGCATAGGGAAATGCTATGACAAAGCATGTCAATTGTTTGATAGTATGGAGAAACATGGTGTAGTTGCAGACGAATGCAGCTATAGTTCTCTCATACAAATTTTGGCCAGTGCTGACAAGCCTCATATTGCCAAAGTTTATCTGAAAAAAATGCAGGAGGCAGGATTAGTGAGTAATTGCATCCCATATTGTGCCGTGATTTCCAGCTTTGCAAAATTAGGCCAATTGGATATGGCAGAAGATATATACAAGGAAATGATTGGACATGGTGTGCAGCCTGATGTTATAGTTTTTGGGGTATTGATCAATGCTTTTGCTGATGTTGGAAGGGTTAAAGAAGCCATCAGTTATGTTGATGAAATGAAAAGAGCAGGCTTGCCAGGGAATACTGTTATATATAATTCTTTGATCAAGTTGTATACAAAAGTTGGCTACCTGAAAAAGGCACAAGAAACATACAAGTTGCTTCAATCATCAGAAGAAGGTCCTTCTGTATATTCTTCTAATTGTATGATTGATCTTTATACTAAGCGATCTATGGTTGACCAAGCAAAAGAGATATTTGAGACCTTGAAGAAAAATGGAGGTGCAAATGAGTTTACGTTTGCAATGATGCTATGTTTGTATAGGAAAATTGAGAGGTTTGATGAAGCCATTCAAATTGCAAAGCAGATGAGAAAATTGGGACTCTTAACGGATTTGTTAAGTTATAATAATATGCTTGACCTGTATGCTACTGCTGGGAGACCCAAGGAAGCCATAGAAACTTTCAAAGAAATGGTAAGAGCTGCCATTCAACCTGATGATTGTAGTTTTAAATCACTTGGAATTCTTTTGCTGAGATATGGAGTATCACGGCAGGCTGTTTGCAAATTAGAAGTATTGATGAAAAAGGATGCTTCTCATGGTTTGCAGGCATGGATGTCAGCACTCTCAAATGTGTTTGAAGTAGATGATTATGATAACGAATAGATATATTCTCTGCAACTTGTCTTCAAAGACCTCGCTTAGTTAGGCTTGCAAAGTTTAGTTGATTGTTTAAATGATATGAGAATGAGACCAGATTGACAAGCATGTCAGTTGCACTCATTCGTTCACCAATTCAAACTCCCAACCCAAGTGCATTATATAATGCAAGACTGACATGATACTGTCATTGGTGTGCTTCATTTTGATTCAGTCGATGGCTTAAAAAGGTCAATAAGAACTTGGTTTGAAGCTGTGAGAATAAACATACAACTTTTTAAGGTGATCTGTGTAAATCTTGCAATCTGACTGTGGACTGAGGTATGAGGATCGCCTTGTACTTTTTTCCAAATGCAACCAAGGTTTTCTGAAGCCCTGATTTCGAGCCAACGACAGTGAGAAGGAATCCAAGGAAGGCAAGCACAAATCCTCGTCTTTTTGAAGAACCACGAGAAAGAATAAAATGTAAATTAAAAAAATTAGTATACTTAATGAAACCCTCGTTGGATAAATTTATCCATATGTAAAATTCCCTTTTCAAAATGAAAGGGAAAATCATATGCTCGAGTTGTTCTGTTCTGACTACTTCCTTTTTTGTTTACTGTTTATAAAATGACACTCCTCATTTTGGAAATGTGGTTAATTGTGTACTAGACCCTTACTCTATATATTAACAAATTGAGGGTGTTTCGTACCTTTAATTTGTTTTGCAGAGATCTCTTCTGTTATATTGTTAATATATAAATATTGGAATACGTTGTGTATATATATTAAGTTTGATTGTCAGCTTTTCACTGTTTAATCTTTCTTAAGTTAAAGAGAATGCATAATACTAGAAATGAGTTTATAATATAAACTAATTCTATTTTTTATAGTTCTTAAAGTAGGTTATTATTGGCTTTGCAAATAATTTTTAATTAAAAGATCTATATCAAACCCTTTTAAATATGGTTGTTAAACTCAGACCAGTCATTAATTTGATTGAGGGAGTAGTTTGCCAAGTCATTGGTTCAACTGGTTAATTACAATTCAAATCACATAAAATTATTATTATTATTATATTATTGTTGTTATTATTATTATTATTATTATATATTTTGCTGATAAAAAAAATTAAATAATATAACTACATAAAGATTTGAGAGTGGCCTTTGGATCAGGCCCAAAATTTACGAAATGGCCTTTGAGTAGGGCACAAAAATAACTTACAATAAGCATTTAGGTCAAGCCCAAAGTTAGCATTAAACTCCAACATTCTAAAATCAAATCTCTCATATTGAAAGTAAGTGCAAAGAAGGCAGCCACTGTCGCTCCTTTTCTTTCTATCTGTCTCTTTTTATCTTAAACAACGGCATTCTATACCCAACCACAAGGTACCAACTTTGACGTTCACACCACCTCTGGTGTCGCTTATGCCGTCGCCCCACCAAAGCCTAGAGCGGATCTTTCTCAACTCCCTCCCAGTCAAGGAACCTCCGGCTGCTGCAAGCAAGGGTACAAAATGGTGGTTAATGATCAAGGGTTCCTCTTCTCTGCATTCTCTTAGCATTTTTGTTTCATTTTTTCTTTTTTAAAATGCTCCTGCATTGATGATGTTTTGTGTCAATATAGCTCTTTTTTTTTTTAACTCAATGACTCAGCCAGGTCATATAACCACCTAATTCATCGAGTTGATGGAAACTTGGCCGGTTCAAACCAGTTTTTACCGGTCTAAATGCAATGTCTGATCGGTACAATCGAACGATCCGGTCCATAGTTTAATAATACTACTTTAAAGTATCCAAGTTGAAACATTGAGCTTTACAGAAAAGAAAATTGAGAACACAATTTAACTCCCCTTCATTTCACAGGGGGACAATGTCTTATAAATTGAAGGTAAAAATTATTCCCAATATCTTAATTGTCATCACTGCAAAACAATCACAAATTTTCCTACCTACATCTTTGATCTCTCACTATGATAACATGGATGCCTTCTAACAAATAAGTAAAAAAAGGCTACAATAGTGGTGAAGTACCACTATGTTTTAGGTCCAATCGAGTGGAAGCCAGATTCAACAGGGCAATAGCCCGCTAAAAATTCATGCCACCCATGCCACCAGGCATAGCAGGAGCATCATCATCATCCTTTGGGAGTTCAGCCACAACAGCTTCAGTTGTTGTCATCAAAGATGATACACTGCAGAAAAATGGTGATCAGCAAAGTTATATAATGAACATACCAAATAGTATACATCCATATCTACGGCAAATTTCTCAAGATCCTACCTGGCTGCATCAACCAAGGCAGTCCTAATCACCTTCAATGGATCAATGATTCCAGCTTTAACCATATCAACATATTCACCTAAATATGAAGCAGGAAAAAATTTGACAGCAGAACCAGTAATAAGGGAAGTGCCTTATCTTTCAACATTAGAAGTAAACACAACCAGGAAAAAGAAAACAAGGAACACTGACCTTTGGCTGCATCATACCCAAGATCAGGGTTATTCTGTTCCAACAGTTTGCCAACAATAACAGCACCCTCAACTCCTGCATTTGACGCAATTGTGTGCACAGGTGTCTACATTGTTTGTTAAAACAGGTAGTAAAAGAGTTAGCAGCTAAAATTGAAATTTAAGTTAAACTAAGTTAAACCATACTATATCTTAAAGGAAAATCCAGCTCAAAATATTACAGAATGAGGCCTGAAAAGAATCAGTAAGTGAGGAGAAAGAAAAACAATTCAGTTACAGGTTTTCCTTACATAATGTATCAAGTGGTGCCCTGCCAAAAGCTAAATGCTATGGATGATTTAAACCAAAAATCAGCAGAAGTACAGAAAACACTAACCTTTAATGCATTTTGGATAATCTGAACGCCTATCTTTTGATCAAAGTTGGCAGTTTGAAGCTTATCCAACTCATTTGATGCATAAAGAAGAGCAACACCACCACCTGTGCAAAACATAATATGTCAGATCTGATTGGAGGATGTAAAACTAAGCATACAACTGCCAGTGCTAATAATTTACCTGGTACTATGCCCTCCTCTACAGCTGCCTTGGTTGCATTTAAGGCATCTGTCACTCTATCCTTCTTCTCACCAACTTCAGCCTCACTGGCTCCTCCAATCTGCAAAAGGTAAGTTTCAGATGTTAATTTTATCATTACACAACCTTAGGTTGTTCACCAGGTAAAAAACCATTAACAAGCCAGGTCAACTTAAATAAGCACACCTTAAGCACCGCAACACCCCCAGAAAGCTTGGCTAATCTTTCCTGTAGCTTTTCCTTGTCATAATCTGAAGAGCTATTTTCAATTGCTGACCTAATCTGTTTGTCAAAATTCATCACAAGAAATATGTCAGAAACTTCAATAAACAATCTGACCTATCACTGCATGAAAACAGAATACACCAACAATGGTAGAACCAAATCTAATAGGAGATTCACTCAAACCTGCTCACATCTTTCCTCAATTGCTTTCTTGTCACCAGCTCCGTCAAGAATGACAGTGTCATCTTTAGAAATAGTTATCTAAAACATTAAGAGCCTCAGTTAGTTGTCTAAACCAATTAATCCTATATATTGTCAGGATAAGAATGGTGACAATCCAATTAGAATTTATTTCAAGCTTAAACACGAGTAGTTGCTCCTGAAAGTCTGCAATGTGCATCCTCTACCAGAACTGTCCAATCTTGAACATTAACCAAGAAGGAGTACCAAAACTCTAATGAGCATTCAAATGCTATAACAAATTAAGCTAAAAGGTTACCTTTTTGCAAGTGCCAAGCATATCCAGATCCACTTTTTCAAGATTCAAACCAAGCTCTTCATTGATAAGCTAAATGGATAGAGAAAACGTATCATTCACAGGTTTGTAATGTAGGCTTTAATATAGTAGTAACCCCACAGCGAGCAGAAAACTTACTTGGCCTCCTGTAAGAACCGCAAGATCCTGGAGACCGGCTTTCCTATTTTCACCAAAACCAGGGGCTTTAATTGCACATACCTAAGGCAATGCAACAAATACCACATCAAATAAACATAACCAAGAATCCAAAATTTAAGGTAACCAAGACCTAAAAAGTAAAGCTACAGACAGGGAAAACAAACCTTGACTCCAGCACGAAGCTTATTTAGAATAAGAGTTGCAAGGGCATCACTTTCCACATCCTCAGCGACAATCAATAAAGGTCTTTGTCTCTGTTGATAAGAAAGTGTCAACCAATATCAATATTTTAAAAGTCAATGCAAAATGAATCAAATCACATTGCTCACCTTCAAAGCCAACTCTAATACTTTAACTACAGCATTTATACTTGAGATTTTCTTCTCATGGATTAGAATGAGAGGATCCTCAAGTTCCTGTAGGCACAAAGACATGACATGGTTACACATAATATATTAAAAAAATAAAGAGGGGTTCATTACCAAGGTATTCTGTGAAGTAGAGAGGTAGAGAGAGAACATACACATTTCTGGTTCTTCTGGTTTGTTATGAAATATGGAGAAATGTAGCCCCTGTCAAGCTTCATTCCTTCAACTACTTCTAACTCATTATACAAAGTCTTGCCATCCTGAAACAGTTTAAAAGTTAGGTCACAGCAAATCCAGAAATGCATGGCATAAATATTCAAACCACCGACCCCTTTGTACATTACATTAGCAAGATAAAAAAAATTACAAAAAAATTCTCTCCCCACAAAGAAAGTAAAACCCAAAGAAAATAAAATGTTTACAAAATGAGCATATATAAACTTACTGAGATTGTGATTACACCCTCTTTGCCAACTTTCTCCATAGCTTTTGCAATTAACTCACCAATTTCTCTCTCACCATTAGCTGATATTGTCCCAACCTATCATTGAAAATTTAAAAATAGAAACTCACAATCCTTTTGCTGTCTCCTGCAATATGCCAGTGGACGTTCTAACAAAATTTCATACACAAACCTGGGCTATTTCTTCAGAAGTACTAATCATCCGTGCTCTGCTTTTCAGGTTTGTCACCACAGCATCAACAGCCATATTTATACCTCGCCTCAGGTCCATTGCATTCATTCCAGCTGCAACTGACTTGCACCCTTCCGTAAATATTGCTTGAGTAAGAATTGTAGCACATGTGGTTCCTGTCAAATTTAAATTGCTCCTTCATTATTTGGTCACAGTAACATCACCAAAATAATTGCACAATATCAGCATGTCAAATGTAACAGTATTTGGATTTCTATCATCTATACATATACCATGTCGTAGGAATATAGCCAAACCAATTTCCAACCGTCAAAGAACCATGCAATCTAGCATTTCTTCAATAACAAAGTAGCCAATGGGGAAGATTTAACTATAAAGTCTAATCTTCTATGGTTATAACAGCTTACCGTCACCAGCCACATCATTGGTAGCATTAGCAACCTGCTTTACAAGACTGGCACCTATATTCTTGACTTTATCCTTGAATTCAATGCTCTTCGCAACAGTTACTCCATCTTTTGTCACTTTAGGGGCACCAAAACTTTGCTCAATCACCACATTACGCCCCTAAAAACAGAAGAAATTTAACACCAATAATCATGATTCTTGAACAACACCAATTAAATGATAGGACTATAATTGATATCTTTCATTATAACATCAAACAGTAGTGCTCTTCCGTTAAAAAAAAATAACAAGAATTTGATTGAATAAAAATCTGGGATCAGCAATCATACATATCAAGTTTCATTTCCAACCCCTTCCCCTTGTTCTACCAACCTATACCAAACACATTTTTCCCCAGCAAGGAAATCAATGATCTGCTCAGTTACCTTAGGACCCATGGTAACTTTGACAGCATCAGCAAGCTCTTCAACACCCTTCAGCATCAGAGCCCGAGCCTCCACACCAAATTTAATATCTTTGGCTGCATAGTTTCTGCTCCAACTCACCCTACTTCCAATCTATGTAATGCAACACCAAAAAAAAAAAACCATAGAATGACCAGAAGTTAAGGTTAAAAGGGATTATCAATCTCAAATCAGTTTCAACAAAAAAAAAAAGTGCTATTGAAGAAGAGTGTTTCACCTGTTGACTGCTGCTCCTAGCAATCCTGCAACCAAAAGAACAATAATTTACAATCAGAACCATTCAAAACAAAGGAATATCTTAGCACAAAATATTCACAAATAGGCAATCAACATGGCAGGATCTGTGTAAGACACAATGCTCAAAACATGAAAAAGCAATAATTTTGATCCATTTTCAAACATTTTCTCAGCGACCCAGAAGATCAATTTCAGAAAACAACCTCAAGACACAAGCGGGAGGGTATACAAGAGTAGTTCAAAAGCTCTCTGAAACCATTGGTGACTTACCGAGCTTTGGAGGCAAGGGAAGTGGCAAAGCGGTACATGATGATATGGTTTGGTTGGATTGAGTATTGGGTAACTGAGAAACACACTCGAGAAATTGCAGAGACTGATGCAGGGGGATAACGCTGCACGGGTTCTTTTCAAGGGAGGGTAAGGGAAGGCTCTAGAAGAAGGAGCTTCTAGGGTTTAGGGTTTTATGTTTTTAAGGTTTTTGTTTTGCTTTGTTTTTTTTTTTTTTTTTTTCCTTAACTGATTAAGCATGTGTTTCAAGTTTTATAAAGCTATTTATTTATTTATGAAAATAACGTTTGATATAAGATTTTTAAAAAAATGTTTTGGGCACTATTCATTTAAGGAAAGTCACATTTTTTTATGTTTTTCTTGAATTTTATTCTTATGATAAGGGTTGGGTTTGTTATTTTTCTTTGGCATGAGAATGGAAATTACTTTGTAATTCATCCATTAACTTTTATTATTACTTTTTTCTCTTATTATTTGAATTTTTTTAAGCAAACAAATTTTTAAAATAAAAATCCTAACTAACCAGACATATTTTTAAATTTTCCAAGAATAACATTCTCAATCATAATATTCATGGCAATGTCATTATTAAAATTGTAATCATATTAGTGTTTTTTACTTGTGCATTTAACTTAATAACTACCAAATTATTGTCTTTATATATAACAATTTAACTTAATTTCACTATATAAAATTATTTATCTTCTTATTACTTTATTCAAAATAAAAACTTTAATTAGGAGTATAAATTATTATATAAACAATTAGGATGTGTTTTTTATGTATTTTAACAATTAGGATGTGTTTTTTATGTATTTTTTTACTGAAAATCGTTTTTAATAAAATAAATCACTTATAAGAAATTTTAAAGTGTTTTTGGGTAAACTTTTAAAAATAATAATTAGAATAAAAAAATTAAATTTTTAATTATTTAGAGAAGCTACAATGATTAGCTTTTAAAAAAATAAAAAATATGTAAAGAAGAGAAAAAAACCCATTTCAGCATATGAAATGTGAGATTTTGATGTTGAGGAGGTAATAAATCCCTAAGACCAGTTTTTGAGCTTTTCTTTGGTCTCAATTTCACAAGTTGTTGGCAAAGGAAAAGTGGCTAAAAATTATAGCCTCTCCTCCACTGATCTTTTCCATTCTCCTGTTGGATCTGTCTAATTAACACTGTGTTTAGACATATCTTTGACAATAAATGGAGGGCTACTATGGTTTCTAAGTTCTTAAATTTGGTTGCTCATGGTTCTTTCAAGGTCCAACCCAGGAGGGCTACTACCTTTTCTTTGCCTTGGTGCAACTCAACCCATGAAATATTTAAGCATTCTGCTGCAGTAAATAGTGCACATGTATACGCCAAGCATACATCAGTTTACTAAGTCTTTGGCAAAAAAAAAGCTCCAAGTGGACCATGACATTCCTGAAAGAAAAGATCGAGATGGTGACTCAAAAGCAGGAGTGGCATAAAGATTTTGATAAAATCAAACACAAATGACGTATCAAATGTTACCAACAATGTTATGTACAAATTTTTTTTTGATACAATATGATTGGTAAATCCTATAATTAAGTACCAGATTTTAAATTGAATTAATTTAAGTACAATTTTTTAAAACTAATTTTATATCAATTTTATTTATTTTTCATTTAAATTGGAGACTTGGTCTTTTGCTTGAATCTTTTTCTTCTTTACTTAAATCATTACACGGGAGAAATAATTGCAATATAGATTTTAAAGATAACTGTCCGTATCTTAAAGACATATCTAGTAGTTAATCGATTGTCCAAGTTCCATTTGCTATTATAAATATGTACTTATAAGAATAATTTTTTACTTTATAATTTTTCTATGAACCAACATGATAAGAAGTAGCAAAAGGAAAATCACTAGTAGGTTTATAAATATGAGATGGAATTTGTCAATTTAGTATATAATAAGAAGCGTACCTAGAGAAGGGTGCATTTCTTCAGTGATTTTTCTTTTCAGCAGCATTGTTCGGAACTTGAATATGATATAAGGTTGGCAGTTAACATTCATATACAACCAATTTACTGTATGATTTGCAATGAATCATCGCATACATGCATCACATGTGAAAATAGTTTTTTTTTTCAGTCTCAGTATTTTTTGGTGGTGTTAAATAAATTTCTCTCTCTCTCTCTCTCTCTCTCTTTTTTCCTTTGTGGATGGTGCAGAGGAGACTCGGACGAGTTCCACTCTAACTAATCATTAAGTCGGTTATTTTTCTTGCAAATTGGGTACACAATATAAGCATACATGGTTGAAGTAAATTTGTTGCAGAATTTGTCACTTTTTTTTATTTTCATATATTGACTTTATATTAGATTTCAATACTCAATATTGGGAGAATATTGCTTATTCAATATAGTTGATATATTGGAAGAATATTGCAGATATTATTACATCTAATACTAATATTGGGAGAATATTACAAACATTATTACACTAATATATTAGGAGAATATTGCAATTACAACGATATATTAGGAGAATATTGCGGCATTATTACACTGATCCTAATTGATCTAATATGGAATATTAGGAGAATATTGCATTATTACATTGATATATTGGGAGAATATTGCAACATTATTACACTGATCCTAATTGATCCTTTCTGTAATCTTTTTATTTGTATAGTTATTATTAGAATAGCCGTATCTGTTTAGGAGTTTTTGTAGGAGTGATCTTAACTAACACAGAAAATTCATGATTCACTATTTCTTTATGGTATCGAGAGAAATGGATGCGAATAAGGGAGGCCTACCAGGTTTGAGCACCGAGCAATGGCAAACTCGGTGGATCTCCTCAGCCAGAATAAGGGAAGCACCACGAAAGAATGACAGTAAAAATGCGGTGTGGATTATTGATACGGAGCCTCCAATCATATGACTGGAGATTTGAGACTCCTCCGTGAGCTAAAGGTGGTGCAAAGATAAGAACAAGCCTTTGCAACGAAGGAAGGAACTGTGACTCTCGAAGGAGGGCTAAAACTTGTCAATGTGTTATATGTGCCTGGATTAAATTGCAATTTAATATCGTGTCCCAATTGACAATGATACAAATTGTATTGTGCGTGTCACTAACTCTTTATGTGTTGTGCGGGACCGTACTCGAGGACGCTATTGGAGTGGGTGAACGAAGAGATGGGCTCTATTATTTCATAGGGATTCGTCATGAGAAAGCTTTCAAAGTTGATGATTTTTCCGTGTTTGATCTTTGGCACAAGCGTATGGGACACCCTTCCATGAAGATCACTCAATTAATTCCAAATGTAGGTAGGAGTGTGAATGGAAATAAAGCATGTGATGTGTGTCAGAGGGCAAAGCAAACTAGGGATAGTTTTCTTTTGAGCAATAATAAAGCTAGTAGTAGTTTTGAATTAATTCATTGTGATTTATGGGGTCCTTACAAAACACCATCTTCTTGTGGAGCTTATTATTTTTTGACTATAGTAGATGACTTTTCTCGAGTGGATTTATTTGTCAATGATAAAAGGGAAGTTTCACAAGTATTGTTAAATTTCATTGCTTTAGTGGAAAGACAGAATGAAAAACAAATCAAAATAATTGAAGTGATAATGGAACCGAATTCACATGTTTGAGAATGCGCTTTAGAAATGGGATTGTCTTTCAGACATCATGTGTAGGAACCCCCCAACAAAATGGGAGAGTTGAAAGAAAACATAGGCACATCCTTAATGTTGCACGTGCTCTGAAATTTCAAGGTAACCTACCTATCTCATTTTGGGGAGAATGTGTCTTGACAGCTGGATATCTAATAAATAGAACGCCAACACCATTGTTGAACGGAAAAACTCCGTATGAGATGATAAATGGAGAGCCACCTTCATATAATCAATTAAGAGTTTTTGGGTGTCTATGTTATGCTCATAATCAAGGTAAGAAGGGTGACAAATTTGCTAGCAAAGTAAAAAGTGTGTTTTTGTGGGGTACTCTCATGGTAAGAAAGGATGGAAGCTTTTCGATCTAGATAGTGAAACTTACTTTGTATCAAGAGATGTTAATTTCTTTGAGAATGAGTTTCCTTTTGTCTCTGCTGATGAAACCTTGATCAATTCGAAGATGTTGCGAAAAGGAATGATGAGGCTACCATTGAAAGTGCGGTGGTGAGCACTTAGAAGAAACCACCGAAGATAGGATTGTAGAAGTAAAGAAGGTACCGAATTGGAAAGCACTCAAGATGTTGCAACATCAAGTTATATCGATGATGATCTTTAACCGAATTGAAGAATCCCTTTCCGTGAAGTCAGCAGAATTATGTCACTTTACTTGTCCAACAAATGAACCCATCCAATTGTTCACTCCTCCACAAAAAAATCGTACGCCCTATCCTATAACGCATTATGTGAGTTGTATAAATTTTACTCAACATCGCAGGTTCCTTGTTTGCGGTGATTGCAGTAAAGAACCAACAACATTCTCGGCGTAAAGATGAAAGATGGCGATTTATGCGGCAGTGAAATACAAGCTCTTGAAGACAATCACACATGGACCATGTGCCCTCTTCCAACAGAAATAAAAGGGCCTTGGGATGTAAGTGGATTTACAAGATCAAGTATCGCTCCAATGGCGGTTAGAGCGGTTTAAAGCTCGCTTAGTCATTCTTGGAAACCATCGGTAGAAGGAGTGGATACACGAAACATTTGCGCCCGTGGCCAAAATGGTCACCGTTACCGAATTGTTTTAGCTATTCTTCAAATGAAGGGGTGGGAACTTCATCAAATGGACGTGCATAATGCGTTTCTTCATGGTGAATTGCAAGAAGAAGTGTACATGAAATTGCCTACTCCACCAGTACGGTGTGCAAGCTGCGAAAGTCACCGTATGGATTAAAACAAGCTCCTCGTTGTTGGTTTGCAAAACTTTCCTCGGCTCTCAAGAAATATGGATTTTGTCAATCCGGTTCGATTATTCCTTGTTCACTTTAATTGATAACGATGTGCAACTTGTGGTTTTGGTTTATGTTGATGATTTGATCATTTGTGGAAATAATCTGCATCTATTACGCGATTCAAGGATTATTTGAGTCAATGCTTCCATATGAAGGATTTGGGATTGTTGAAATATTTTTTAGGAGTGGAAGTGGCGGATCACCTCTCATCGGGATTTTTCTTTGCCAAAGAAAATACGCTCGGACATTGTTAGTGAAGTGGATTACTTGGAGCAAAACCTATAGAAACTCCGCTAGAGCAAAATCATAATCTCGGTCTTGCCAAAGGACAATTTCTTGACAATCCAGGAAGTGTATCGCAGACTTGTTGGTCGCCTTATTTATCTTTGCTTTACTCGGCTTTGAGTGGTCCTATAGTGTCCATGTTCTCTCTCAATTCATGCAAAGAACCACGAGCGAACATTGGTCTTTGCCTTGCGAGTGGTGCGGTATCTCAAAGGGACTCAGGGCAAGGAATTTTTTTTAGATAAAGCCTACGATCTCGATTATATGGATGGTGTGATGCTTGATTGGGCGCTTGTCCTCTTACTCGACGGTCTCTTCTTGGTTGGATTATTTTTTGGGTCGCTCTCCTATATCTTGGAAGACCAAGAAGCAACAAAGATCGCGGTCCTCTCGCCGAAGCCGAGTATCGCTCGATGGCCAAAACAACATGCAAACCGAAGTGGGGGTGAAAGGTATTCTCTCCGGTCTCGGTATCAAGCATCCCACCCCTATGCAACTCTATTGTGATAGATAGTCAAGTTTGCTCTCCACATTGCCAAAAATCCTGTCTTTCACGAACGTACGAAACACATTGAAATGGTTTGTCATTTCGTGCGTAATGAAATAATTCATGGTCATCTCCACCTTCTCTTATGTGCTACTCGTGTCCAAATTTCCTGGAGATACTTTTACTAAGGCCCTGGGACGTGCACCGTTTCATTCTTTGCTTGGCAAGTTAGGCATTCGAAATCTTCATGCTCCAACTTGAGGGGGGGTAATACGGAATATTGGGAGAATATTGCAGCATTATTACACTGATATATTGGGAGAATATTGCAGTATTATTACACTGATCCTAATTGATCTAATACGGAATATTGGGAGAATATTGCGATTATTACACTAATATATTGGAAGAATATTGCAAGCATTATTACACGATATATTAGGAGAATATTGCAAATTATTACACTGATCCTAATTGATCTAATATGAAATATTAGGAGAATATTGCGAATTATTACACGATATATTGGGAGAATATTGCAAATTATTACAATCCTAATTGATCCTTTCTCGTAATCTTTTTATTTGTATAGTTATTATTAGAATAGATGTATCTGGTTTAGGAGTTTTTGTAGGAGTGATCTTAGTTAGGTGAGTGGTAGAGCTTGTGTATATATGTCTGTTCCTTTTGTAAAATAACACAGGAAAAATTCATGATTCACTATTTCTTTAAGTGTAATAATGCTGCAATATTCTCCCAATATTCCGTATTAGATTTCAATACTCAATGTAATAACTCTAGCAATATAGTTGTTTCATCATCTACAAACATTTCTATCATGAACCAAAACTTTGGTAAAGTTATAAAAAGATCTTACATATGTCTATTTAATTTTACATTGAAATTGAATATTGAAAATAAATTTTAGTTTGTAATTAACTGATGTTCTATAAATATTTCAAACTAAAATTATAAAAAAATAAAAATTAATTTTTTTATTTTATTCTAACTGCATTCTTTTTACCTTTAAAATGATCTCTTGCATGGTACGGGTTCAAAAACTAATTGATCAATATCTAGTAATACTAAAAATTCAAAGAGTATATAGCTACTAAATAAAAAATAAAAAATTATAAAAATTAATGAAACAAAATTTCAAAAATGTATTTAACAAGTATAATATATATTACTCAAGATTTCTTTCCGATGCATTCAAGTGGTTGTTTTAAATTTTATAACTATAACTATAAACTATTTATCCAAGATTTAAATATTTAACAAGTGTCTAATTTAGCTTCATCTATTTTTGAAAAAATTCGACTCCAAATAAAAATATAAAAACATAATTTAACATTTATCCAACAATAAAAAATATAGGAAACTAATGAAGTTTTATTCAATTTCAACTTTTAAAAATTCAATTTATTATTTAATTCAAAAAATAGAAAATTATACACTATATATTTCTTTAAATTAGTTATAACCAATTTTTGTTTGAAAAAGAAAATAAGAAAATATTATCAACTCCAACAGTATTAGTATCATTTAAGTAAATAATATTATTCTTTAATTAAATACAATTATTTTTTACCATTTTATAGAAAATACAAGGTAATATTTTACCATTTTTCTATACTCACCCTATTTTATAGTGGGTAAGGCGGGTCAACCCGGTAAAAACTAATTAAAAAAAATTGTCTTGTCAACCATATGGTATATAACCCCACTAGACTCTGCTGTGAGGGGATCGAGCCAAAATTCTAGTCTTTCTATTTCATAGAGAAAGAAAGAGGATCAATCAATAAGTGGCCTAGTCATCTCTATGACTCAGAGTCAGTTATATTGATCATTGCTCAAAAGAAGGGCATGTAATATTTGCTAGGTCAAATCCACAAATTCAAATTGCCAAAGATACTATCTAGCCAGTCAAAGGAAGGGATAACCAAAAGAGTTACACCCAAGTCATTATAAACAATGAAGCCCATAATAGTGTTTGAATTTGGATAATAAAGAATATGGGGTAGGAAATGTGTTTTTCTAGTCATTTTTTAGATGGTTTTGGTTGCGCCCAATAGACGCAATTTTGTTATGATTCTAGGTTTGTTGGAAGTTTTGGGTAAGTACCCGATGCTATTGTACTTGAGGCGTTGTTTTCCTCTTTTTTCAATAATAAATTTCTTTATTTTTGGAAGAAAAAACACTCTTAAAAACTATTAAATTCACTATGTATATTACTAGTTTCATGTATCCCTATCTACATAATCTTCTTTTTTTCATGAATTATCCCCATAATCTTTACAAGCTTAAATTATGTCTTTCAAATTATATGACTGCAAACTTAATTTTGATAAACGAGAACTTATATAAACAATATGAAAATGACCTAGAAAATACCCAATGACATGTCCTTAATTTCTCATCCACATAACATCAAATAATAACAACTTCTTCCTTAATTGATATACCATGTGTTCTGAAGTGGATTCAGAGGGTACCTGAGAATAGGCACGTTACGGTAGATTCTCCTTTGTGCAGCAGCTGAGTTCGTAGCACAGGGGGGTTGGGTACCTGCAAAGGGACTCCAACGCTCAAGTCAAGCAGTGCACAATAAGGTTTTTGGGATTGGGTTTAGAGTTACCTTACTAAGATGACTTAGCCTTATATTTATAGAGCGTGTACAGAATCCTAATGGGATTCTTATCGAATACTGAATGCAGGTAATTTAAGATTAGTATCCTGATGAGGATTGCCTTCCCGTTATTATCAGATATATCCCTGTAAATCTGGGATTAAGATATGGAAAGCATCTAACCATTAAGGATATCTATAAATCTTATAATATCGTAAGTTGATGATTGGCAGTTACGGATATTTAGGGATTCATCCTCTGCGCGAATCTATCAATCACGATGTCGTATACTGATACTGCTCAAAGGCCGTAATCCGTGGTCCGGAATACGTCATGAGTCTTCCTCTACGCCAGCTAGGAGAGTCCGGTAGTGTGCATGCTGGGTTGATCCCATGGAGCGGGATCCCGGATCACGGTCCAGAACAGTTGCCCCCAGCTTGGCTCTTGGATGAGACAGACCAGAGTCAAGTTTAGAACGGATCAACCATTGTGTGGTAATTCGATGGGTAGGTGTTAGACCTCAAGTTATTGCCGACGTCCTTGTCCTATTCAGTTATGAGCAAAAATCGCTGCCCCCAAGCATGAGTACTAAGGATTCCTGGAGACATATTCGACGTTGATCCCAAACATGATCTCTGACGTAACAGTCTGTGATTCTCTGGGAAACTCATGCTTGGACTTTATTGGGAAGTAGTGATTCTTTAGAGAAAACGTCAGTTTCATACGGATTTTTTCAACTGCTCCCTATCTTCGTAACTAACCAGAGATCAAAAGCATTTATTTTGGCGTGTCTGATCCACCGCAAGACACTCCTATCTTGACACTGGGTTGCTATGCATTTAGGGAGGCGGGAGCCTTTCTCTCCTGGCGTACGCGGCGGTGTCTGATCCAACGTGTTGCCAGGATGAGACAATGTCCTCGTCTACTACTGCATGGGGATCCGACGGAGCACACCGTTCCTCTCTCATTCTTCTTGGTGGGCTGCTTGAAAGCACTTGGCCGGTCTTTTTCGTAGTAACGGCTGGGTATGCAAGGATGCCGGGTCGAAGGAAGCGAGGACCCCCTTGGGGTAACCTGGGGTGGTCTGCTTTCTTTGACTTGTTTTCAAGGAAGCAGCGCGTATCCACTTCTGCCGTTATCCGTCGAGAAGGTGGGAGAAGAACGAGCAAACGGAGGATTTCTACTCCGGAGTGGCTTCACTCCGTTCCGGGGTGAAAAGGCCGCTGTAGCTGCTCCGTGACCTGAGGCAACTTGGAATGGTTGACACCGGCGGAGGATTCTTCAGCTAGAGAGGTCGTTCCCCATCCAACTAGTGAAAGAAGATCTCAGACTTTAGTTGCATCGCGGAGAAGCAGCGCAAAGAACTTTGGCATCTTATCCGGGATTATGATCCTGGTTTACCAATGTTCTTCAAAGTCAATCCACTTTTTCAAGAGACCGGGGTTTGGAGATGTGGATGGGGTATGATCCAGGCAGCCGGAGATGTTTGCCCCCGTTCCCGGGATATCGTTGTACATTCCATGTCTCAATATTTTCTTTTTCTCTTTTTCGGTTGTATGACGATGTATGGAATAAAGATAGACTTTACCTTTTCTGTATTTACTCTGTACTTTCATTATATATATACATTTCCACCGAGGTAACTCTACCGGGATGAGTCCAATGCTTATCCCAGTACAACCAAGTAAGGACACTGCCGGGATAGATCCAATGCCAACCCGACATAATAGCCATAAACACGCCTCGGAGTTAGCATGTTGTCCGTGATGTCAATAATTAATTGGGCCTGGAATCCGTGGTACAAACCTGGGTTCTCATCCCACATTCGTACGACGCTTTGGATTACTGCGTAATCGTCCTTTCAATTGCTATTATAGCTGTGTGGACCACGTGTCGCAATTTCATCGGAGGGTCGTGCCTAGAGCTCCGCGAGCCATGATGAGCACCTTTTGAATTTGCATCGGAGGGGATAAAAATGTCCCTTAACCGTTCAACCCTTTATAAACAAAAGGTTTTTCTTCCTTGCTCTATCATTTTCGGCCTCCTTCACTGAAAATACCATGCGTTGAAAGTCTTGGCTTCTTTCTGGGTGCTTTCCACTCTCAGCTTCTCCATTGTTCTAGCTCAACTTCTCCACTTTCAAGTATTCTGCCTTTACACAGTAAGTTGCTTTCTTTCAGTCTTTTTGTTATTTGCACTTTCAGTATGTCAATAGCTTTTCAGAAAGTAGGGTAGCTTCGCACGTATTCCTGGTTTTGCTTGCTTTCAAATAGGGCTTAGTGATTTAGGTAGATATGGTCGCCTCCCTGAAACACCAACTTCGCCGCACCATGCGCGGTGAAGGAGTTCCCCTGAATACTTTGTTTCTGGTGGGACAAGAGGTCGGTAGGGGAGGTTAGGATTACCTCGCTCTCCCTGTGTCTGAATCTGTGAAACTATTGATTATGACAGTTTCTTACCGACTTCTTTGGATGTTCTCAGGATTTCCATGGCCAAAGGAAAAAAGGCTAGGGTCTAGTCCCCATTTCACGACGTCCGTCATCCGGCAGAAGACGAGCTGGTTCGAGTTCGGTGGGGCCCCGGGTTGGTGTACCCATGGGTAGTGGACGACGTATGGGATCGTTAGTCCAAGTTTTCAAGCTAAGCCGGACTTCTGGAATCCTTATTCGCCTTGGAATTAACTGTGAACAAGGCTCGGGATGACGAGTTCGAAGTCGTCTGTCCGAACTGGAGCGAGAGGGTGTGCTCCTGTCGAGAAGAGGGTTCACATTTCATGTTCCTGTATGAGCCACTTTTCCTCAAGTTAGGGCTAAGGATGCCGTTTTCTGACTTCCAAATAGACATTCTCCGTACTCTCCAAGTGGCCCCTTCGCAGATCCACCCTAACAGTTGGGGCTACATCATATCATTCGAGAGGTTTTGTCGGTTGATGAGCCTCAAGTGCTCGGCGAACACCTTTTTTTATTTTTATACAAGAATAAACACCCAGGGGACGACGAGGCAAACGAGTTGGCTTGTCATCCGATCCCGGCTTGGTCGTAAGTCCTTTGATGTTTTCGAAGAAAGTTTTAAGGGGTTTAAGACTGCATTTTTCAAGGTAAAAGCCAAAGGGGGATGTCGGCCTTTCTTCCTCAAGCCGGACGGGGAGCCAGAATTTCCTCTTTACTGGACGCAGAGGTGCTGGGACGTGCCCATTGACTTGATTGAGAAAGAGGAGGAAGATCTCGACCCCGAGGAACTTAGGACCGCGAGATTTATAACCCGATATGCTGAGAAGCATGGGAACATCAACATTAGAGATGTTCTTTGTATCCCTGGTGATGATCTTCTTTACACTTTATTAGGTAGGAATTAGGGCGTTTATACCTCTAGTATCCCTAGGTGTTTGCTTTGTCTTCATATATCAGTGTTTCGTGATGATGTACTGACTGTATCTGTTTCTGCTTCTTTTCAGTTAGCAACATGACTGCTGGGTCTTCTATGGTTACCCTACGATCTTCAAGAAACCGGAGGAAGGGGAAGAAGACTGTGGCTTCTTCTTCCACAGCCATTCCGGACTCATCCGACCGGGGTGTTGTCATTGGAGAGCAAGATCAGCCGGGATCCCCTATCCACAATCTTAGAGGGAAGAAAAGGCAGGCTGTTGAAGAGCCTCCTGAGCACAATGGAAGGTCGTCGGAGGGTGGTGAAAGGGAAGGGGCGGACTTCTTGCCGATCATCACGGGGCACTCTGATCCCGGCCCTTTCATAGATGGGCGATTTTTGAGTGGCGGGGTGAGGCAGCATATTGCCGAGCAAGGTCTGGCCCAAACCTTAGCCGAACTTCAGAGGCAAGCTCTCCGGGCAGCGGCCGAGATCTGTGTTATCGAGGTCACTATCGAGAACACTGATCGCCAGGCATCGGAAGAGCTGAGGACCTTGAAGAAAGAAAAGGAGGAAATCAACCAGAAGTTGACTGCGTCCTTAAAAGCCAATGAGGATAATAGGACGAGAGCCGTCGAGCTGGAAAAGAAGGTCATTGAGCTGGAGAAGGCGTTGGCGGACTCTGAGGCTACCAGAAGGCCGAGAAGCTTGAGGCCGACCGAAGCATTGGCGCTCTGAGGGCCGAGGTAACAGAGCTCGAAAAGGAGGTGGAGGAGCTGGATGGAGTAGCTGGAAATGTCGGGGAGGAACAGTTCCAAAATGCTGCGAAGTAAATCCAGCACTTCAACCCCGGGGTCGACCTTATCTTGGAGGGTGTTACCCCGGATAAAATGTTTCATAATGGCCAGCTTGTAGCTGTCGAAGAATTAGCCGCGAAAGCTCCTGGTGGCAACCCGGAGGTCATTCAGATCCCGGAGGGGGAAGAGGCCGACACTTAAGCTTTTCTTGCTTTTTTATTTCCTGGTTTCTGCCCCCTACATGGGGTTTTGCTGTTTGTATGGACAATTGCCCCGTGTTTGGGGTTTTATAACTAATTACTTTGTTTAACTGTTCGTTCTTGTTTTTCATGGTCTAACTTGGGTCCAACGCCCATTTTCATAGTCATTCTAGTGGACTTAGAAAACTTGTTGGAGTAAGAAACCATGGTCTGTGATCCTTCACTCATACCATTGAGTGAGTGGCATTCCACTGGACTGAGGTAGGAGTAAGGCCTTGGTCTGTAATCTAATGCTTATAGTAATCAAACGTCAAGAAATTTTAAACTTAGGCAAAGTAAAACCTTAATCCATATTCCAGTACCTGTTATGGGAAGCGTTTGGATTTGCGGACATAGGTAAGAGTAGCGCCTGGCTTAGGGCATTTTACGCGAGGGCCCTTTCACCTAAGGCATCAGTATTATTTTTAACCTTGCCCGAGGTAGGTACCCTAATAATCTTACAGATTTTAGGACCCTTTCTTGGCTTAGGCATAAGGAAGGAGTGTGTACATATGATCTGTACTGCCTCCTATCGACCTGACATCTTAGCAGTTAAAGGAACGCGTTTAATCAACCTGGTTTCCTGAATAACAATTTTATTGATAAACTTGGGAGGACAAGAGTCCGTACATAGCGTACTTATTTAGAACAAGAACGTATCAAAGATAATTCTACCAAAGGGCTAAGCCGCTATGGGCATTTAGCTATAGTATTTTCTTAGTTTATCCGTATTCCAGTAATTCTTGACCGGGGTCCCAGATAATATTTCCAGGGTGTAGGCTTCTTTACCCGTACTAGTGACGACACGATAGGGGCCTTCCCAGTTAGGGGCTAGTTTCCCTTGGGAGGTATTTTTCCCTCCTATGTCAGCTCTCCTGAGCACTAGATCGCCGAGCTGGAATTTTCTTGGGACCACTTTCTTGTTGTACCTGGCCGCTGTCGTTTGAGGCACATCCCGTATGAGCTACGTTTCTTCTTTCTTCGAGCAAGTCCGATCCTCCATTAGATCGCTTGTAGTATAAGGATGAGAACCGTTGGTAGCACCAGCCGGGTTCCCCTATCTCTAGGGATCATGGCTAATTAACTTGAAGTTTCTCCCGATCGTGGAAGAGGAGTTAATAAACATGGTCAAGTTGCTCGACCCAATTTTGCTTTGGCTTAAACAACAAAGCCTCGCACGATGATTCTATTGGCGGCCTCAAGATTTGTCCCGGGGTTCTCGACGAAACAACCAATTTTCAATCCTAGAGTAGCTTTCAAAAGCTTGTCTTTGATCCATCCTTGATCTTTATAAATGTACTCAATTTACAACATTTAAGTCATAATTGCCTTAAAGCATACATGTACTTAAAAATACACTTTATAAAGGTAATGCAAAATAAAATATAAACTACCATAATATATCTACGACTAGAAAGTTGGGCACTCCATCGTATCCCGAATTGAGGCAATTAATTAATGTTAGAAATACAAGATAAGGTCTTCAAGCCTCTTCATGGTCAAAATCCAATCCCCAACTGTCACATACGCTTGTCAAGACTCCAACTTGGTATCAAGCGAACACATTTCAACAAACCCCAAAAAGAGCTCCCTTGATCAAAATTATATCAACCAATAAAATCCAAAGGAATCAACTTTGTTCCCATATAGTCTTTAACCAAAAATTAACATATGCAAAAAAGTACAAGAATCAGGTAAGCATCCTAAATCATTACCACCATAACATCAAGAAAAAAAGAAAGAGCGCCCAAACTTGCATTTATGATAGAATAATGGTAATAAACATTAAAACAAGATAATCAAGATTAATCATCAAGCATGTCATATATATATGGATATTAAAGAAATACAAGCTCTCCATTATAATAACCATGTATGCCGATAATTCATGGACTCATACAAAAATGAAAATAACAAATCCTACTCCATGAGCTAGAGGAGGAAACAGGAGAGAATGATTCGAGAAATTCTCCAAAATAAAACACTAAAACTAATTAATTATAACAACAAGGCTTTACATAAAAGCTTCTCACATATCTCGATATGATCTGCATATCGTCGGTGCGTCCCTGTTTCCACGGTAGAGGAGCTTTAGAGGTACAAAATGCCCTCAAGGTCATCTACAGGGGTGTCTATTTGCACCCGTCATAGTGGATTCAGTGGCAACTCGTAACAAAGTCCAGGATGAGTGGAGTGCAGCATGGATGATCATGCTTTCATGGTGAGTGGAATCATTATCAAATGCATTCTTTTTCTCCAAATCATGCAGCTCTGCATAATCATGTGCATTCGTACATTTTTCCATCAAGTGGTCTTCATGAAGATTGTAATGGTCTGGATCTGATATTGCTGTTAAAAAATGGCATTTTAAAGTTTGATGAATTCTTATTTAGGTTTATTTCTATAGCTCCTCTAGGAATTCTCTTAGTTAACAAATCCTCTTAGCACATTCATATGCTCTTAGAAGGTTATTCTAAGATCTCAAAATCTCACACTCTGTTCTTCCTTTCATGCATCCAATTTCTACCGTCCAATTTATAATCTGAATCTATTAGTCCCAAGAGTGTTCAACATGAATCAGTTGTATATTTCAATTAACTATCATACCATCAAAATTTCAGCCTATTATAATAATTTTTCATGAAGAATAATGTAACAGTGTAATGAGGAAAGAACAAAACATTTTATAATAGTCATTCTGCAAGAAATCAATTTCACGTTAGTTCTTGATTCAATGCCAATTTCCGAGCCATCCTCACGTGTGATTAGAGTCTTTGATGAAAATCTTCATGAAGATTGTAGAGCTCTTTCGAAATCTCTAATTATCTTTAGAAATTCATCTACATAAGATCTCACCTTAAACATCCACCTACAACCCAAGATATCCAGGGACCCAAATACAAGATTTTGGTGTCAATCTCGACGTAAATCATTGGGGTTCATACTCGAAAAATTTTGACATTGTGTTAAATCTAAACTTTTTTGACATTCAAAACATACAAAACATAACTCAAACTTAACATTTACTAAGTGATCAAGATATCAAATTCGACAGTTTGGCCGTAATACTCGACCAGATTTTAACATTCTACTAAGTATTAATAAATGAAGGCTTTCATACTCGGCGGATTTTAACATTTTACTAAGTAATTAGGATATCAAATATTTGGCCGAACATACTCGACCGATTTTAACATTTTACTAAGTAATTAGGATATCAAATTCGACGATCCCGTATGTTCATACTACGGATTTTTCATTTTACTAAGTAATTAGATCAAATCTAGATCTTCACATTCGACGTATTTTGGCCAGATTTCACACTATTACCGTTTTCTCATTAAGTTTCCAAACTTCTGGCCTACACCGTAACTATCCGAGAACCAATCGGGTTTCCCCTTCCTTATTCCATCATGGCCAATACATCCATATATTAACAATCAAATAGCACGTTTGCAATACAAAACAACATACAAAAGTAGAATGAGGAGTGGTCACAGATGCGTTCTAAATGCTAAAATAGGTCAGAAGGAGTTCTTCTCGACCTAATTTTTCGGCACGTTCGTTCTAACCTCCTTTAAGCTTCAACATGAAGATGAAGATGAAGAAAATGTAGGACCTTGGAGATGTTTTCCATTTGTCTCCAAACACGGGTTCTGTGACGATTTTGGAAGAACAAAACGGAGGTGTGGGTGGATGTGTTTTATTTTGAAAGAGAAGAGAGAAAGATGAGTGAATAGCCCTTCAAAGGGAAAGTGACCAGCTTGAATGAGGAGAATGGGAGAGAAATGAATTAGACCCCTTAATTCAAACGTGTCTAGCACAAAAATAGGAGGAGAGAGAAATAATAAGATAATAGTTGGAAAAGCTTCCCGAGAAGCTTCCCTCCGATAAAGTGATGGTGATTCCAAATTAAATACATCGATAGATGATCAATTACATCGAGAATTATTTTCTCAATAAAATTACAGTGATGAAAATAATATTTTATTATTCATCCATAATATTTAAATACCGCGATTTTATCTAGCGAAAAACCTTGAAAATGCAAACCTCGCACACCGTGCCCGGGCCTCCTGATTTAGTAAGATCCCCGTCGACATTGTGAACAATTTTACAAAAGGGGCATTTCGAAAATGATCTGCATGACATACGCAAAACGAGGAATATATTAAAATATTCAACGTTTCCAGAAAATTTCACAAAAATCACCAAAAATCACAAATATTATAAAATGATTATTTATAATGAAATAAGCAATTTTCGGGATGTTACACTAGGGCTTTGGCTCCCAAGTGGTGACCGCAGCTTCCTTCATGAACTTCAGCTAGGGCGTATTTTGCTTCTTTGGGGGGTTAAGCACTTTAAAAGAGGGGAGGAGAAACCACATCGGTATAGGCGGCCGTTGTAAATGGTGTATCTGACCGACATCTTTACCAATCTGGAAGCCTCCTTTGGGTCCGACAGTAACTTCCTATATTGCAGATAGCCCAGTATAGGAGTGATCCAAGATGGCTGATGGTCCTCCACCTGGGATATGCTGTGATCCGTAATGGAGGGTTGGGAGAGGGTTTCTTGGATTACAGACCGGTTGTTGCTGGGGCTCTTTGTGCTGGCCAATTTAGATAAAAGGTCTGCTTTGGAGTTCTGTTCCCTTGGGATGTGCTCTAGCTTGACTTCTTCAAAATCTTTCAAAAGTTCCTGAACCTTACTCAAGTATTTCTGTAGGAGGGGTTCTTTAGCTTGGTAGTCACCTCAGATTTGGGAGGTTACTAGCTGGGAGTCACTGCAAAGTGTGATCCATGTTGCCTCCAGATCCTTTGCCATTAGCAACCCGGTGATGCAGGCCTCATACTCGGCTTGATTGTTTGAGGTTGGGAATTCAAACTTCAAGGAGTGCTCTAAGGTCAAACCCTCCGAATTTTCGACAATCACCCCGGCCCTGCTTCCTTTGGGGTTCGATGAACCGTCGGTAAAAATGGTCCAGAAGGCTTTCTTCGGATGGCCGTTGTCTATTGTGATCTCTGCTAGGAAGTCAGACAAAGCCTGGGCTTTTATTGCAAGTCGTGGTTCATACGTAATTCCGAATTTTGAGAGTTCAATCGACCATGCAATCATTCGCCCGGCCAGATCTGGTTTGTGTAGCACCTGTTGGATAAGTTGGTCGGTTCTTACCACCACTGGGTGGCATTGGAAGTATTGTCGAAGTCTTCTTACAGTGGTGATAAGCGCAAAGGCAACTTTCTCAACCTTTTGGTATCGAAGCTCAGGGCCTTGGAGGACTTTACTTACGAAGTAGACAGGCTTCTATCCTTCATCAGTTTCTCCGATCAAAAATGAGCTTACGGCGTCGTCGTGGACGGATAGGTACAAGTAGAGTGTCTCCCGGGTGTCTGGCCTTGTCAAGATAGGAGTGGAGGACAAGAGGTTTTTCAACGATGTGAAGGCGTTCTCGCACTCTTGAGTCCATTCAAAACTTCTTCCCTTCTTAAGCAATTTGAACAGGGGGAGAGACTTGTGGGTGGCTTTAGCTAAGAATCTTGTGAGGGCCGCTATGCGCCCCGTAAGCTATTGTACTTCTTTGACATTCCGGGGACTTCTCATGTTGAGGACGGCCTGGCATTTATCCAGATTGGCTTCAATTCCTCTATGAGTTAGTATGAACCCCAAAAATTTACCGGCCTGGACCCCGAAAGCGCACTTCTCCGGGTTTAACCTCATGTTGTACTTCCGGATTCGTGTGAATACTTCCTCGAGGTCTGCCGTGTGCGATCCGCTGTGTGGGGTCTTTACTATCATGTCATCTATGTAGACTTCTAGCATCTTTCCCACTTGGTTTTCGAAAACTTTGTTCATCATCCTCTGGTAGGTGGCTCTTGCATTCTTTAGGTCGAAAGGCATGACCTTGAAGCAGTAGCTCACCCTGTCGGTAATGAAAGCGGTTTTATCCTCATCCCAGTATACATGGGAATCTAGTTGTACCCAGAATATGCGTCCATGAATGAGAGCCATCTGAATCCCGAGGAGCCATCCACTAATTTATCCACATTGGGGAGCGGATATGGGTCCTTGGGATAGGCTTTATTCAGGTCGGTATAATCTACGCATATCCTCTATTTTTCGTTGGACTTTTTTACTAGAACCACGTTGGAGAGCCATATGGTATATGAGATTTCTCTGATGAAGTTGCCATTTAGTAGCTCTCTAACTTGGTCCTCTACGACTTGCTGCCTCTCGGGTCCGACCTTCTTCTTCTTTTGCGCAACCGGCTTGGTACCTTCTTTAATCGACAATCGGTGGCAAATGAAACCGGGTCGAGTCGAGTCCGGGCATGTCGAGGAAGTCCAAGCGAAAAGGTCTTTGTTTTTCAACAAGAGTTCTGAGAGTTGCTGTTTTTCTTTTTCACGCAGACGAGCGCCAATCTTGGTGACCTGTTCAGGGTTGGTCCCGAGTTGAAGAGACTCCAGTTCGCCTTCGGGCTGGGGTCGGGTATCCCGGATCTCTTCTCTAACGTCCAGCTCCGTTATTAAAATGTTAACCTAGTCGATAGCCGGGGTGGATACTACGGGGCCCGGCCTCCGAGGTACTTTACAGATCTTCAAACTCTCATTATAGCATTTCCTGGCTGCAATTTGGTCGCCTTTTACAATGACGACGTCATTGTTCTTATTGGGGAACTTCATCATGAGGTGGGTGGTGGATACCACCGCTCCGAGGGCGTTGAGAGAAGGACGGCTCAGGATAATGTTATAAGCCGATGGGCAGTCCACAACCAGGAACTTTACCTTGACAGTCTTGAAGAGTGTAGATGATCCAAGGGTCAGGTGGGTTTCGTAATATCCGACCGGGGTGATCTTCTCACCAGTGAAACCCGTCAACTCTCCCACGTGGCGAATCAAGTCGGATTGCGGGAGTTCCAACTTCTGATAGAGGTCCAAGAACATAATGTCGGCTGAACTTCCTTGATCGATAAAAATTCGACGGACCTCAGCATTTGAAATTACTCCGGAGATGACGAGTGGGTCGTCGTGATCTGGGATTATTCTGCCATAGTCTTCGTCTGAGAAGGTGATTAGGGGCGCCTTTCTATTCTCCGCTTATGTTCTTAGTTCTGAGTGGGCCACGCTAAAAACTGCTATTCTAAGGGCTTTCTTTCGAGCTCCATTGGAGGATCTCCCTCCGGCAAAGCCACCGGCAATGGTATGGATCGTCCTGTTGGGCTCGGCGCGGTGATCATCGTTACCAATGGGGGGAGTGTTCCTGGACTGACCTTGTCGATCACTGTTATCCATGGAGGCGGAGTCTGGGATATTCTCCTAGGGTTTCTTGTCCTTCTTCTGCGCGGAGGGGACAGACTTCGACGTCTGCTGTCTCTGCGTCTATTATCCCCTTCGTTGTTTTGTACCCGAAGGATATACTACTGCAGGCGTCCGGCCTTGATCAGAAATTTAATAGCATCGCACAACTGATAGCAGTCTTCTGTATCGTGGCCATAGGCCTTATGCCATGTGCAATGTTTGGAGTGATCCTTCTGCTTGTGCTTCTTGATAGGAGGCGGCCTCCAGACGTTCTGAAACTCCGTGTTCATTACTTCCCTCAAGATTGTTTCCCGGGGGGTATTCAAAGGAGTGTAGTCAGCGTAGTTTCTCCGTGGTGGGCTACCCTTTGGGGGTCGTGACCTCGAGGAATTCTGGTTGGGCTTTTGGTGAGAAGGCTCACCTTTGTCCCACCTCCTATAGTCTTCTGTTGCTTCCTCCAAGTAGACGTACTTCTCAGATTGTTTCTGGAAGTCGGTCAGATTGTCCGGCTTCTTTTTTGCCAGGGACTTGAAGAATTCGGAGCCTATCCGGAGACCGCTTCTGGCATAATGCAATGCTATTCTGTCTTCAAAACTTTCCACGTTAGTGCAGGCAGCCATAAAACGTCTAATGTAGTCCCGGAGGCTCTCGTCCTTTCCCTGGCTGATCTTAGCCAAGGATTCGATGGATTTAGGCTATTCCTTGCTCGTGGTGTACTGCAGCAAAAAACGCTGATTGAGGTCAGACCAATCCACGATGGTCCCCCGTGGTTGGCTGGTGAACCATTTGAGGGCCCCCTTTTTGAGGGAGAGAGGGAAGGCTCGGCATAACAACTCCATGGATCTGCCATAGAAACATAGGGACTGCTCGTAGGCATTTATGTGTTCTTGGGGGTCCGTGGTTCCATCGTAAATTTCAAAGTTTGGAGGAAACTTGAAATTTCTCGGAACCCGGAACTCCATGAGCTGGTTGGAGAAAGGTTGTTCCATAATTCATCGATTCCGGTTATTGTCTCCAGTATGGGGAATTTCCTCATCGTCGTGGGCCCTCCTATTATTTTCCACATCGGTCCGTCTATCACGGCGGTGTGACTTTGGTTGGTTTCCATGCATGGCGCGCTGCATGTCTTCCAACCTCCTGAATTAGTCATTGAGCAAATCCATATGTTGTTGCAACATATCTTGAAATTGGCGTTGAGAGCCCCGAGATTGATGTGTGCGTGCTGAACGGGAAGCACGATCATCGAACTCGTTGTTTGGGCTTCCCAAGCGTTGGTGTACTGGAATCCTGCGTTCTTGAAGGCTCTGGTCACCTCTCTGAGCTGGGAATTCAAGTCGTTCCCTGACAGAAATCCTTCGTGATGGGTTGGGAGACTCCTCAGAAAAGGAGGTAGAGTGCCCATCACGTCGGCTTCCTGATTTGGGTGCCTGATTTCTCACAGCGGAGGTTTGAGCCACAAGTGGAGGCAGTGGTGGACGTTGCATGTCGAGGTCTTGTCTCTGGTTGACAGAGGTTTGTGCAGCGTCTCTTCTCGAGTTTTGCCTCGTATTCACCATGGTCGGGTGGGATTAGAAATTTATGGTCCCCACAGTCAGTGCCAATGTTCTGAAGTGGATTCAGAGGGTACCTGAGAATAGGCACGTTACGGTAGATTCTCCTTTGTGCAGCAGCTGAGTTCGTAGCATAGGGGGGTTGGGTACCTACAAAGGGACTCCAACGCTCAAGTCAGGCAGTGTACAATAAGGTTTTTGGGATTGGGTTTAGAGTTACCTTACTAAGATGACTTAGCCTTGTATTTATAGAGCGTGTACAGAATCCTAATGGGATTCTTATCGATACTGAATGCAGGTAATTTAGGATTAGTATCCTGATGAGGATTGCCTTCCCGTTATTATCAGATATATCCCTGTAAATCTGGGATTAAGATATGGAAAGTATCTAACCATTAAGGATATCTATAAATCCTATAATATCATAAGTTGATGATTGGCAGTTACGGATATTTAGGGATTCATCCTCTGCGTGAATCTATCAATCACGATGTCGTATATTGATACTGCTCAAAGGCCGTAATCCGTGGTCCGGAATACGTCATGAGTCTTCCTCTATGCCAGCTAGGAGAGTCCGGTAGTGTACATACCGGGTTGATCCTATGGAGCGGGATCCCAGATCACGGTCCAGAACACCATGAATAAAAAAAAGCACCAATCTTTAAATACGATTTTTATGTAAAATTTAATTTTGATGTACTGTCAGTGTAAATTTTTTTACAACATCAACCAATCACATGTTATCACATATGTGATTTTTTATGTAGTTGTTATGATAGTCATTTTAAATGATGTGACAATGCATGATTGGATAACAGTATAAAAAACTTTTATATTGAGAATATATTAAAATTAAATCATTATATATATATTAAATAATAATTTAAGTGTTTATAACAAATGACGTAATAAAATGTAATTACCTAAGAATTTTTCATATCTTGTAAATGCAAATTAATGACAATGACAATTTTGATGATGGAGATCATGAAGTTTAGTTGGGTGCTTAAAATATTATTTAAGACTTGGATTTTTATTTTTATTTGTAAGGGTTTTATGAATTGGATTTTAGTGAACTAATCAGTTCCTCTAAAAATGCTTAAATATTTCAAAGAAGCCTATATTTTATTTTCTCAAAAGCCTAAGGTGGCGATCTGGGTTACATAATATATATATATCTTAGCATGTCAAGGCATATAAATGAATAAAAATATTAATGAGCACATAACATTGACAAAGGTTTGTAATCAACCAAGCTTAATAGAACATACAAGTTCCATGTTGATAATTATCGTCAAAACTCACGTTCACCTTCAAGAGCTAACTGAACAATTTTACACAAAGCTATTGTGAAGTCCTCTTTCGTCAAGTGCTAATGTTATGGTTGTTTCATTCAAGAGACCTACAATAACTGTGTTTGAATTCGACTTTAGCGATTGTTACGTGACAAATTTGGTTATGTTAAAAAGCGTGGTCTAGGCTTGTTATTGGTCAATACCAATGCCAAGAAGAGAAGACCTAAACACATTAGAAGAGAAATTCTTACCTAGGTATAGTATATCATATTATTTTTTAAATATTCAAAATATTATTTGATATATATGTAAAATCATTTTTAAAGATTTGTGTATTCTTATCATAGACCCCACAACTTTACACATGTGAAATAATAATTTGAGTATCTATTGCAGATCATGTCTAACTAAAAATTAATTCACATTATCACAGTTTCAGGAACTTGCAATAATATATTATCCTAAAAAAATTATTTTTTGTCCTGATAGGCATATAAGTGTGTTTTTGAAAACTAAAGATAAAATATTTGAAAAATAAATCAAAAAAGCTATATTAAAAATAAAAGAACGATAAAAAAATAGTGAGAATTTATTAATGGAGAAGAAATTAACAGCAGAAAAGTGAGGAAAATAAGTAAGAATAACTTAAATTTTATCATTTTTAGTTGTGTTCTTATTGTTTTTAAAATAATAAACAGTGATGATTAATTTATGAATTAATTATAATATAATAATATAAAACTGCTGATGATTATTTTGAAATTTGTATCACTGTCTAGAATTTAAATATCAATTGCAAGTTTCTTTGACCTTACAAGGATAAAACAAAATAGGGAACAGCCACCATGTTGCTGAATATCAAATGGAATTTGACATCTCACTGGCAGCTCAATTTAAAAAAAAAAAAAAAAATTAGCTCATGCTAGAGCTTTTGACTATGTTAGCACCAACACTTTGAATTGTCCTATATTCTACGTCCAGTATATTGATTAAGGAACAAAATCTTTTGTATCGTAAGATTCACTATCCACGCGTATATAAAATTAATAGTAGGTTTTTTTTATTAAAAAGCATCACTCATGCTAGAAATTTTGAGATGGCAGAATGAAAGAAAAACAACGTTTCAAAATTTCCAATCCTATGTTGCTCCACTTCCATCTCTGTTAACCCCAAACAAATTAAATAGTCAAAAATAAAATCTTCAAAATATTAAGATACTGTGTCTGTGGGCGTGTTGGAGTGTTTTCAAATGCATCAAATTTTTAAATAGTGTTTCAAAACCAATGAACTTCACCCTCTTCTTAAAAAATATATTGGAGAAAGAATCGAAGGAATAAGGACCAATTGGAATAAGTCTACTTTATATAGAGCCTATATCTACTCTTATATAAAAATCAAATAAGTAAAAGTTTCTTAATAGTTCTGTGTCCACTGCAGTCTAAGTTGTTTCTTCTAAACTTCCTATAAACTTAACTAATGCCTTTACAAAAGAGAAACCTTCATTCCCCAAAGATAAACAAATTAAAAAGGGATGAATTAATTGAGGGAGTTGAAACAACATTGTGAATCCTTTATGGCTATAAAATGTATACATTATTTCATGCAACCTCGTAATAGCAAATATGCAAGCTATGTTTCCAGTTTTCATTCTTCTTTTACTATTGCATTCTCAATCATTTGTGTTGGGAACCATCTGGCCTAATTCTGCTGTTAAGAATAATGATATAGCTTTGAGTGCATTGAGATGGAAAGGGAAGCCCTTCTTAAGTTTAAGGAAAGTCTAAATGATCCTTTTCATTGCCTCTCTTCTTTTGGGTTGGCAATGATTGCTGCAACTGGGTGGGTGTAAGATGCAACAAACAAGCATGGCATGTGACAAGCCTTCAGCTTAGGGGCACAGATATCTGTTCCAACAAGGCCAAAATTAAGTCAGCCACAGACATCCAATGGCCTCCGTTGAGTGGTGAGCTGAATCCTTCTCTGCTTGACTTGAAACGTTTGAGTTATTTGGACCTAAGCCACAAAGATTTTGAGAATGTTCAAGTCCCATCATTTTTAGGTTCACTTGGTCAATTGCATTATCTCAATCTATCCCTTTCATCCTTTGCTGGAATGGCTTTCTGGTCTTACATCTCTCCAATATTTAGATATGAGTGAAGTGAATCTTAGTAGAGCATCAAATTCCTGGCTCCAATCTATCAATAGGATTCCATCTCCTTCATTTTTGAGCTTATCTGGTTGTGGACTTCTAATTTACCTCAAACTTTTCCATTTGTAAATCTTGCATCACTTTCAGTCCTTGATCTCTCTTTTAATGACTTTGATTCCTTAATACCTGGATGGTTATCCAATATCAGTACCTTGAGAGTCCTAAAGTTATATATGGCTAAACTTAAAGGTCCCATTACTGAGGTTGCATGGGGCAACCTTTGCAAGTTAGGTACTTCAGACTTGTCATCAAATCAGATTACAGGTGAAGTTGAAGAATTTGTGGAGGCTTTAAGAATATGTGCTAACAGTTGCCTAGATGCTTTAGATTTGGGTTTCAATGAACTTACAGGGAATTTGCCAACCTCATTGGGTTACCTTAACAATTTGAGAAGCATTCGGTTAGAGGGTAACAAATTGTCTGGTTCAATTCCTTCATCCATTGGAAATTTGTCATATTTATCATATCTAGACCTTTCTCACAGCATCATGAATGGGACTATTGCAAATAGCATAGGTCAGCTCACTTAACTGCTAAGACTGAACCTTGATGGGAATTTTTGGGAAGGCATCCTAACTGAAATCCATTTCCATAATCTCACAAGTTTGTCTTCATTTTATGTGTCATCCAAAATGGGATCTTTGACTTTCAATATCACACAAAACTGGGTTCCATCTTTTAATCTAGTGGATCTAGAAATCCATGACTGTCAATTGGGCCTATGTTTCCAGTATGCATGGCTCAAAATCCAAAGGAACCTAGAGATCATTGTCCTCCAAAACACTGGAATATCAGATACAATACCAAATTGGTTTTGGGATTTCTCACCACAAATCACTATTTTGGATATGTCCTACAACAAATTAAAGGGAAGCCTTCCAAGGTCCCTGAACTTTGGAAATTTCCCAACAGTTAACTTGGGGTTTAATGGTTTGGAAGGGTCAATTCCAGTTTGGCCTAGCGTGACTTTCCTTTCTCTGAGCAACAACTTTCTCTCTGGCTCAATTCCTTCAAATCTTGGCCAAGACATGTCACTGTTGGAAGGCTTGGACCTTTCACGGAACTTAATCAATGGCAGAATTCCTTCATCAATAAGGTTGCTAAATGATTTAAGTTTTCTTGACCTATCAAACAATAGTTTATCAGGGAAAATCCCAGTATATGCAGAGGGAGATATACAAAACCTGTATACTATCAGGAGGAATTCCTGCTTGGATGTGTTGCAACAGCTTCACTAAGAATTGTTCAACCACTTGCACAATTGCTCCCATTTGTACACAATTGAGCTTGGAGATAATGCATTTTTTGGTATCTTGGAGATAATGCATTTTTTGGTACCATACCTGAGTGGCTTGTTCAAAACTTAACTAGGACAAGAGAGCTAAGACTACAAGGCAATGCGCTTACTGGAAATATCCCTGAAAGTTTGTGCCACCTATCTTATCTTCATGTTCTTGATCTTGCACATAATAACTTATCAGGTCATATCCCTCCATCTCCATGCTTAGGCAATATGACAGGTTTTAAAGCACCAAGTCTTTATTATGTTAGCAAATTCCCATCATATTATTCTGTGAAGTACTCTGAGCACATGGATTTGTCCATGAAAGGAAGATCAATGGAGTACATAACACAAATGAATGTTATAAATCTTATTGATCTTTCTGGCAACCATCTCTCTGGGGAGATCCCACAAACTTTGACAGAGCTTTCATACTAGGTTTCCTTGAACTTGTCTTGTAATCAGTTGAGTGGAAGCACACCCGCAAACATGGGAGCACTACATCAATTGGAAAGCCGTGACCTCTCTAGCAACCATCTCTCAGGTGCAATACCTACAAGCATGGCTTCCATGACATTCTTAAGCCATTTGAACTTGTCATATAACAACTTGTCTGGTGAAATACCAATGGCCAATCAGTTCCATACCTTCACTGATCCCTCCATTTATGAGGGTAATCCACAACTTTGTGGAACACCTTTGCCCACTAAAGTGTTCACAGAGTCTGTTGATGAAGACCACAAATTTAAACACCCTAATGACACGGATGATGATCTAGAGTCTAGATAGTTCCCATGACAAGTTATGGTTCTGTTTAAGCATAGGATTCGGCTATGTTGTGGGATTCTGGGTTGTATGTGGCAGCTTAGTGATAAAGGAATCTTTGATTCCATGAAAGATTGGATTTTGGTTGTTATTATTTGTGAGTTGGGCTCGTATTCAAAACTAGGAGGCAATTGAGATGGGCTCTCTCTACCTGTGATTAAGGTTAATTTGTTTCATTAAGCAGCACAGTTATGTAAGCTGAATAAAGAACTAATATATGTTGATGAGGAGGTTTTTCCTTTAATATTTTTTATTGTTAGGCACTGGGCACTGCATGTATGCTAGATTAATGAGTAATGATATTTGCGCTTCATTTTCTTTATATCATTTTTATACAAGTTCTTTTTTAGATAATAAAATAAGAAAAATATAATTATAATACATAATTTTTACGTTTTATTTTTCAAATAAGTAAGATATAAACATAATATAATTTTTATGATGTATAAACATCATTACTCATATCAACTTAATGCGCTATTAAAATCACCTTGGAAAGGACTTAGCACCACTATCATATTAAACTTTTAGATTGATTTAAGTGACATAAATAACCTTAATGCAAAAAACATAAAAATATTAATTTTTTTCATGTATAACGTTTGAATGTAAGTTATTTAATCATGATGACAAAAAAATATTATCATTGAAAAAGAGCAAATACAGTTTTATTTATGAAAAAAATGAAATGTGTTCAATTTTTTTAGATGAGATACTTTATACATTTTTTATAATTTTTTTCTTTGTGATATTTTATATAATATAATTGTGTTCCACTTTATTACTATATTTTTTAATAATCTTTTACTTGGAATTTATGTATGTTAGATTTTTTTTCTCAGAGTATTTCTCACACAATAAATGAGAGAGGATTTTGTCACGTGCCTAAAGAGTGACTCTTTCTAATTATGTTATTTTTATACACATAAATCTCATGATCAAATTTAATGTCACATGTTTAAAAGACTTGAATCTATTTCATTCGAACCAACACATGTTGGTTATGAAAGTTAGATTTAATGAAGGACAATAAATATATTCTATAAAATAAATTAAATATCATTCTATGAAGTATGAAATCACTTATCTACTAATCTCATCTCTTTAAATAAGGGAATGATGATTCTTGATTGTATGAAAAAATGAGGCATGGAATAAAATTACTATTCTATACTCTACTAACAAATATGAAAATATTTATTCCATGAAATCTTTTATATATAAAAGTAGAATACAAGATACAAAGGTTTCGATGAGAGAATGCTTTGCTTTCAGAATTCAAGATAGAAAAGATGAGCACTCAACCATACTAACAATTGAGGTGATTGTCTTCTCCACCTTATAAAATTGAAGATATATGAACGAATCGGTTGCCTAAAGTAGTTCATTTGGTGTTAACCAAAAAGGTTGCAAAGCTCTCTAAGGTTTGAGGTAAATGTTCTTTGTACTCAATTTTCTTTCTCTATTTATCAACCTGACTTTCTATATATTTATTTTATTTCTCTCTGCTATTAAATTTGTTAATTTTTTCTCCCTTTTTGCCATATATATTTGCCTTCTTCAACTAGCTCAAGGTCTTTAAACAGCATTGAAGACTCAATAATTGCCATTGGGGATTACCTTTCACATGGCCAGAATTTGCAAGACTCTAAACAGCTTTCAATGTTTTTTTTTTCTTATGTACTGTTTGGTTTAATGCAATATTCTAAATAGCTTTCAACAATATCCTAAATAGTTTTGAAATTTATTTTTTATTCCTTATATATTCTGTTGTGCATTAGTTTCATTTTCTGATTTACTTAGTGTAAAAAATCTAAGTTTGTCCCGTCAATTCTTCTTACAGTTTCCTCCTTTATGAAGAAGAGGTATTTCAAAGTTCCGTTATTCGTTTAATTTTTATATTTTATTTTTTTTAATTTGCTCACAAACTCATACTGTATTTCGCGAAAATATTGCAGTCACATACAGTTTGATTTGACATTTCTCTCACATAAAAATATGGTAGAGGAAAGTTCAAGTATTTTTTTATGGACGAAAAACATTTTCATTTTTCTTAGTTTACTGTATCCTAGTCTCTTAGGATATGTTTGGATTTGTGGGATTGAGTGTAATGGAAGGAAATGAAATGAAATAGAAATATGTTCTATTATTTGGGTATGTTTAAAAAGGATGAAATGAGATGGAAATAGGTGAGATGAATTTCATCTCATCTCACAAAAAATTATCAATTTTCTTTCCCCTAATTTAGAGATTATGAGATGAAATCATTTTTATTATTATTATTATAATTAAGATTTCATCTCATCCCACAAAAAATTATCAACTTCTCAAACAATGGAATAGTAATTTTACTCAATTCTATCTTAAAATATTCAAATAATAGAATGATACTTTAATCCTATTTCATTCCATTCTATCCTATCTCATTTCATTCAATTATATCAATTACTAAATATCCAAATATAACTTTAATATTTTTTTTTCTTCCTGCAAGATACAGATGATTACTCGAGTGTTATTTTTGAGAATCATTTTCTTCATTTTCTTTTTTTTTTGGGTTTGATTTTGTTTTCTTATCCTGTTGATGTATATGATGCTAAACAATTTTGACTTAATTTTGGTTTTGTTAAAGAAAATATCATTTTTAAGTTGTATGTTTTTGTTACCATTTTCCTTTCACGTTCCCTTTGTTTTTTGAATACGACTATGACCAATACATAATTTTTTACAAATAGTATAAATTTTAATTAAATTTATTATTATTATAAAAAATATAAATATGCTGCGCAGCGCGAGTAAAAATCTTAGTAAAATATACAATAGATTAAGGAGAGTGAGACTTTAGAGAGTTAACTAATTAATGATTCCGCCTAACAGTTATGATGATAAAGTAAGACTTATATTTATATAGTTAATAAGAATTTAAATAAAATTAATCTATAACACCTTAAAATTGTCACTTTAATTATCACAAAATTTACAATCCATCTTATACGTCATGTGAACGCATCATACATAACACTTTGTTTTGGTTTGTGATATAGAGAATTGCTCTGTGATATATACTTTCCCAATTCCCGGTCATGTCAGTTGCACGACACGAAATTGGAACGTAGTAACCTGATTCAAGGCGTTTGAATGGCAACAAAAACAACACAAGTTGTTTGAGCTCCTAATTTACCTTTTCGGGTCAATCTTATGCTAGTCAAGTTTTTTATCCTTGGCCCCTGATTATGTTTGATTATTCATCTTGCGTTTCAAACTTTTCTTTGCTTATAACTAGAACCAGGAATGTTCAATGTTCCATATTTCAGCTACATAAAGCCAGCAGTGTGCATTTAATACATGCAACACAAAAACATTCATTTAGATAATAAAGCAATATATCATGGAGGATGTTAAGGTTTTTGGTCTATGGTCAAGCCCATTTACCCAGAGGGTTGTTTGGGCATTAAAATTAAAGGGTGTGGGTTATGAGTACGTTGGTGAAGATCTTGTCAACAAGAGCAACCTGTTATTGCAATACAATCCAATCTACAAGAAGGTCCCTGTCCTTGTACACAATGGGAAACCCATAGCAGAGTCAATGGTGATTCTTGAATACATTGATGAGACATGGCCTGAGATCCCTCTATTGCCCCAAGATGCTCACCAGAGGTCCAATGTTCGTTTCTGGTCAAAATTCATCGATGAAAAGGTCAAAATTCATCCCTCTATTTTGTAGCTTATTTTACTTTTTTATTTATTGAAATATTAATATTCTTACTATAATTAAATAGAAAAGTGTAAATTATCATTATAAATTAATCACAACTGCTGTCCATTTTTATATTTTTAAAAAGAGCAAAAATAATCTCACCGTAAATAAAATTTTTATAAGACCTATATACATCATGTCTCTTTTAATGCACAGAAAGTTCACAAGACTAACCACTAAAAATTACAATTTAAAAGTAAAATAATGAAATGCTAAGCATTTATTTGAACTTCCTACATGAATGATTTCATTTATGTTAAAAAAATAATCTCATGGTGATGTTGAAGTTATAAGTTTTGTTTTTGCAGACTATGCACATGATGAAAATTTTCCGGTATGATGGAGAACTACAAGAAGTGGCAATGAAAGACACTTGGGAAACTTTGAGAGTCATAGAAATGGAAAGTGGGCTTGGAGAAAAGAAATTCATGGGTGGCAACACAATTGGATTGGCTGACCTTGCCTTGGGATGGGTTGCACACACTTTGGTGGCTATGGAAGATGTGGTTGAAGTCAAGTTCATCACAGCTGATGCCTTTCCTCACCTTCACACATGGGTGGGGAATTTCTTGGAAATTCCTGCTATCAAAGACAATCTCCCACCTCATGAACTAGCTGTAGAATATTTCAGGGAAAAGAGGAAGATGTTTCTTGCAATGGCTGCCCAAGCTTGTCACCATCACTAGAATATTGTTTGATGTATAATGATTAAATTTTTTTTTTTGTTTTGAATGTAAAAAAGCAACAAAATATTGTTCTTGATAATTCAAGTGTGAGTTACGTGTGAAAGAAAAAATCTCACATTAAAAAGGAATGGACAAATAAAAATTATATAAATGAAAAAAATCCATAAACTTAATGCTTTTAACATTTTGAGTTAATATCGCCATTGTTGTACATCTCCTGTCTTATGAAGTAAGAAAAATTTTAGGGACAGTTTTTCACATAATGTTCTAATAAAATTTTGGGATACAATGTACAAAAAAAAAAGTTTTGGGATACATATATATTTCGTTTTGGGGTTAGGACCATTTTTGTTATATTTCGAATGGTCAAAGGTAGCATCACCAAGATACAAATGTCGTCTAGGAGTTAGGACCTTTGTTGTTATCGTTTGAAGAGTTAAAGGTAAAAATCACCTAAACTACACAAGATAAGTATGCCAAGGGGCAAGTTTCTCTTGGCTTTTGTCACCTAGTCTCTCCTTCAATGACAAGGGCCTTTACGCGTATGTGATAGTTTAAAGTCAAGGATCACCGTTGTCCACAACTTTCTACTTTTTATTAACTTCATCAATGAAAACCCAGAAATATTTTGGTGCTAATATTAACAAGCTTCGATCAGGGTCTTATCCTAACTCCTACCTTGATCTCTCCTAATACAAATACATGGATGACGTGAAGTTACTGGGATTCTGGGCAAGTCCATTTGCTCACAGAGAAATTTGGGCCCTCAAGCTGAAGGGTGTCATTGTGTCAACTATGAGTACATAGAAGAAGACCTTTCTAACAAGAGTCAATTGCTTTTGCAGTCCAATCCTGTCCAGAAGAAGGTTCCTGTGCTTCTTCATAAGGGAAAAGCATATCTGAATCTCATGACATCCTTGAATATATTGAAGAAATCTGGCCACAGAATCCTCTGTTGCCCAACGATGCTTATGAAAGAGCCTTAGCTCGGTTTTGGATCAATTTTGGAACAGATAAGCTAATTTTAATAAAAAAAGTTTAGAAATATTGGCCTGCACACGTTTTTCAATTTGATTGCTACTTATATTTCAGTATCCTTTTCTTTAAAAGAAGCTGCAAATCATTTTGTTCTGTAATTTAAGAACTTATGTTTGTAAGGACTAAGGAAGGAGCAGCTTCCAACAAGCAGTTCATTAACTAAAAGTAGAAGATTTCAGGCAACTAGTTAACAGAACTTGCTATAGTAATTAGAATCAGTTTTGCTATTTACACACCAAAATTTGCACACCATTTTTACACTGATTACCATATAATACACGTTATTACAACACAATATATACTGATCACCACATAATACACCGATCATCACATAATATAGATTATCACAAATTATTTACATGCTAATCACCAGTATAAAAATAGTGAGCAAAATTTGGTGTGCAAATATCTTTTCCAATCATAATAGAAAACAGAAAAAAAGACAAAAATGAGAGTAAGAGACTATCTCTGAAGGTAAAGCTCATTTGAACTTTCTAAAAACATCTTGCTGCTGGAAACTATCAGGAAGCAGGAATTGAAGGTTGAGATGAGAAACCTGTCTCCTGCTATCTGTATGCCTAATAATGCTCAATGCCCTCCTAATAGGTTTCATGAACACTGAAAAAATTGCTCAATGTGTTCAATTATACCTCATCAGTTGAACCAGTGATTCAGTGACCCAGTATTCCTTCCGAGTTGACAGCCGGTTTGAGTTTTATAACTATGATAATAATGTTGAAGAAGAGGGAGGCAAGCTCGAGCTTCTTAAGATTTGTGAGTTGGGTTTGCAGGGATAATCCTACTTCAAATGTGGGAATCAATATGATATATGCTCCTACTTCCAATTTAGTAGTGAAATAATGTTAAATTTTAAAACACATGCTTCTAAAAATTTCTTGGACATGGTTGAATGGAAGTCAAAACTTATGATCTTAGGTACTTCTTGAATCATTTTCTTGAACGGAGAATTGCTCTTGAACATGTTTAAATTTGAACAGCAACTTAATAGTGTCTCACTAGTAAAAGTTTCGTACTCATAAATTCCATTTTATCATGTGTGTCAATATATGCCATATTATGTGCAAGATTCAAGCCTACATGTGTAGTTCATAGTTCTTCAATAAACTCTTGACTAATGAAATGGTGTTTTAGGGCCTCATTTTTCATTTATTTTATCTCTCCACTGAACAAAATCGAGAGAAGGCAAGCGGAGAAGTACTTGAAGTTCTGAAAATCTTGGAAGAGCAAGCTCTAGAGGATAAAATGTTCTTTGGTGGTGACAGCATTGGATTAGTGGACATATCATATGGATGGCTTTCTCACTGGTTTGAAACCGTGGAAGAGGCTGTAGGGGTGATAGTGCTAGAACCAAGCACTTTTCCTCATTTATATGAATGGGCTCAGAATTTCAAGAAAATTTCTACAATCAGAGATAACCTACTAGATTATGAAAAGTTACTCCTTTACATGAAACAACTAAGGCAGAGACTAATCTCTAAAGCACCAGCTGCTTGTGCCTAGCTAGTCATTTTCTTATATATAGGCAAGATCAATAGAAAATGGTATAAGAATTTTACTCTTCCACCAATCTGTATACATTGATTATGATTTCACAATTTAAAACTGCATAATTTAATGAAGAAAGAGGATTTTTCTGTATTGCTAACTCTACTAATTATATTATCCTTTGTATTTTTAATTATTAAATGAATTTTGCTATTTTCCACTCGAGCTTAGTAATGCAAAGCATTGTATTGGTCATAATTAAAAGTTATGAGGGACCCATGAATTGTTAAAAGACAATGAATATAAAATTTGTTTAGATCATTGGTTTGCGCTCGAGCTTAATTTTTATGGCAACACTCTTATTAAGTTTTGAATAAATTAAAAAGTATGTAATAATTTTTTTTTACACAACAAATTGCTCACCCAATTTTGAATTGAGATGATGGTTAAAAACTCCTAACAAGATGTTAAGGTTTGTCTAGAGTTTGCAATTCATTTTCATTGCAAACAATTACTATTGAATAATATTTTGATGAGTCTTTCTCCGGTACTCTTATTTTTTTTAAGGATATTAGTACCATTCCAATCAAAATATGTCATTTACATTCATTTATCAAATAAATTTTTACTTTGGATTACTTTTATTTTAACATTCTTTAATATAAGTTTGACTTCAAGTTTTAAATATTACAAATTTTAACTTTTAAGATTTTAATTTTCTATTACAAATCAAAAACAAAAGCTTTCTATTCTACATTTTTTTATTCTAAATATCTTTATTCATTGTTACCTAACTTATTAGAAGAAATGAGAACAAGTCACATGATTAAAAATATATGTATGAATCAATTTATCAAGTTATAAATTATTACTAATAAAATATTTTATAAAATCAACTAATAATATTATGTAAAGTTAAGAAGGTACTAAGACACTTTTAAAAACAAGGGTATCGAATGAATTCTATATTTTGATAATGATTAACATTTTTCAATTAAATAAAAATCATATAATAAGAAATACATTACTTAATAATGAAATATAATGAAAATAAGCTTATATTTTTATTATTAATAAAATTTATTAATAATAAAAATATATCAACTGAAAAAGAAAACAAAAAATAAACTAAACGCCCCTTAATTTTCTAAATAATGCCCAGTTTCAAACCAAACGCCTATAGAACTTTGCTTACATATTTGAATCAAAAGGCTATAATGTAATTAACTATGGACAATTCGAAATAACTATAACTTTTATGAAATCATTGTTGGCCAAAAGCTTGCGTTTAATGTGAAAGTATTAAAGATTGTAGAAACTCCATTTTTTAAATGTTTCTCTAAAATAATGTCCATTCAAAAAACAAAAGAAATAGAAATAAAATAATTAAAAATTGAAAGAAAATATTTATGATATGAAGAATACATAGCACAGGCATGCTTGGGCATGCATGGATCATTTTGAAGAAAATAAGAAAAATTATAAACATAATTGCATATTCACATTTCACGATCAAGATTGTTAGAGATTTAAATATGGTTGACAAATGTTATAATATGATGGCGAAGGTTCATGCATTTGCCCATACATTTGTACCGCAGGAGATTTAAATAAGAAATAGATTATATTTCTTCAATGACAAAGATATATCATATTCTTTCAAGATAGAAATAGGCATATATGCTGAAGAAAAAGATGAAAGAGAATCATTTGCCAAATGTATTCATTATTTAAAAATGTGTAAATTATGACAGTTTTAATATGATAGCTCTAAAAAATTATCATAATATATAGCATAATATATCTGTTATACACTTGTTAAATTTTACAAATAAAAAATGACAGTTTCAATTGTAATTATTTTTATTTTAAATTTTAATTAAAATATTTTAATAAATATTAAAATTTCACATTCTTTGTCATATTTTAATAAAAAATTGTCGTATTATATCGAATGAAGAACGTAATTATGTTAATTTTAAAAATTGTCATTGAGACGAAAAACGGTAATTATAACCGCCATAATATATAACAAATAGCTATAATTTTAAACCTTTTTTGTGTAGTGATTCACGTTGACGTAGTTCTTTTATTCTTTTATGTATTTATTATGTTCTTCCTTTCTTTATTTATTTTTGACTTTTACTAAGACATGTGTTCTTCTTGGAACTTGGAAGGCGATCTATCTTTGTTAATACATAATAATTGTCCATTAATTCTAGAATATCCTTCTTGGAGTGGTTCATGAATCCTACAACAAAACGTAGTGGAGTAGCAGAAGTTAAAGTAACGTTGTTCTATAGGAGTAGTTGCCAATGTGTTGATATCTTTCATGAAACCCAATTTTCTTTTTGGTGGAATTAAAAGTTTAGGAGATGAGATGATTTCATTCTTAGGGCAGGACATACTATAAGTTTTATCAAAAACTTACATTAATTTTTACAAATGACATATTAATGAAAGACCATCAACACAAATTGAACCCAAAATCTGAGTCGATGCTGTTTACCAATTCAGCCAACCCTCTTTAGCCATGAAACCTAATTTGATGTCAAATATGGTAGTTTGTTGTATTAGTTAAGATTTAATCCTTTTCAAATGCTCTTTCCTTGTTTAATTCTGTTTGTTTTTTTTTCACATAACTTACAAAAGGAAGATGATTATTTTTTTTAATTTTCTTTTTAACCTGTCTTGTAATATTTAAATTGTGGCCCACAACATAAGAACTTTTCAAAAGACGTACTTTAGCGTAGTTGTGCAAGTTAACAAGCCAACATATTCTCATGTACCATAGTCCATTTCTGATATACACTAGCATAAATGCTATTGAAAAAGACATACAAATATACTTTTAAAAAGAGCTGGATTAGAATATTTACTTAACTGTGATTTGATTATGCGTTAGTTATACGAATGTTGTGCGTTGGAAAAAGTGATGAAAATTAAATGACTGTTCACTAAACCACTTAAAACCACTAGCTAGCTTCAAGCCTTCAAGCATAAATATTTTACTCAAATATTGTGCTAAATTTTTTTAATTCAAATAAGAGATTGAGGTGATAAGGATTAAACTGGTTCTTACTTGGTAAAAGAAGCTCTAGCTTCTATATATACCATTTTAAGAAATCAATTATTTCAAAAGGTTAAAAGGTTGCCGATTTAAGAATCATTTGTACATTTGTTATTAGGGGTGAAAATAAGTTAGACTGTCCGTCAAGAGCCTATGACTTAGCCTATCTGAGACTTGACCTAACCTATTTATTAAATAAGTTATGTCAAGATTTTTTTAAAAATTTATTTAACTAAAAAAGTCAAGTGTCAAGTTATCTAATAGATTTTTTAAGTTTGGCAAGTTGGCTTGACTTATTTAACTATATATAATATAATATATATTATTATAATAATTATAAATTATAATTATTAATTTATTATAATATATTAATATATTTTTAATTAAATTTTAATAAAAATAAGTAACTAAAATTTCGATTAGTAAGTTAGAATAAAAATAACATATTTATTAATATATTTAATGTAATATATTTATTAGAATGAAAATAATAAGTTAACACTCACCCCTTATTTTTATAAATATTCACTACTTTTTTACCCTAATCTTTGGTTGATGTAGGACTTGGAGATATATGCCTCTAACAATTTTACAACATGGTATATCTTCAAATCTCACATCGACCAAAGATTAGAGTAAGAAAGTGATGAACATCTATAAAATTAGAAGGTGAGTATTAAGTTATGACAAAGGTCTATTAGCCTTAAGTAGGCCTGGTGGCCTATTTCAAGGTTTAGTTCCATTAGGTTATGTAAAAATATGTTGACTTATTTAAAAATAAGTATGTTAATCTATATAAAAACATATTGACCTATTTAAATATAAATATGTTAGCCTATTTAGATACCTCATTACAAAATAGGTATTTAAATAGGCTTTCAGATCATATTAGACTTTTAAAAAGTTATGTCAGACCTTAAAAATTAGTCTATTACAAACTCATAAGTCAGACTCAAACCTTATAATTAAGATATAGGCTAAGTCTGTTTAAGACAAAGTCGAGTTTAACCTGACATGTTTACACTCCTATTCCCAATGGAGAGGGATTAATTATGAACAAGGAAATACGGACACTTCAAATACTCATAGCTTATGTTTTTATAATTTTTTATTTTAAATTTTTCTTGTACTAATACAGATATATTGAGAAATGCTTAATCTCGCTTTTTTTTTTCAACGAAATGCACTAAAATCAAATTTGGCACATCTACTGTGAATATTGGACTCCAAAAGTGTGTTTTGCATTTATCATGATTGGTTATGCATCCTACCTGATTGGTCTATTGTGCTTCGAACAGTATTCGTGTAAAACTATTCATAGTAAATAGCACTTCTCTAAAATATTTAATAATTAAATAAATGATAGTATTTTGTTGCGTCTATAGTGATTGATGTTGAAATTTGAAATATTGATGCCTCTGTTTTATTTTAAAATTTGTGTTTTTATCTTAATCTTATATTATTTTATGTATATCCTATAATTTTTAGAATTTATCTTTGTGTTTGTTGTGTTCATGTCCCGTGTGGTATGAGTGCTTCATCAGGTGATGAAGCGCCAACCAAGCTACATCTTTATTTCAATCAACTAGGCGAACTGCAATACCATGATCCTCAGTTTAAGCAGAGGTGATGTGGAAGTGATTCATTCTTAATTGAGGTACAAAACATGGCAATGGATTAAGAATCAAGCTTGATGTGTAGGAAAAGTTGACAGCTAACTAAAGCAACATCTGGTACATGACCTCCTGTCCTGTTTATTTTACTTAACAATTTAGTTTGTGGTATACATCACATTATTTCTTGGTCAGATCCATGTGCTTCGTTTATAAAGTAATTGAGAAAACAGTTGCAGTATTGAGGAACCTAATTGTAAATAGTATAAAGTGATGTAAAATGTTACATAGAGAGTGAAAGATGCCTAGAATCTGTCTCACATACATGCACTTAAAAAATGGTGTGTACTTCCTTAGAGTGGTCATGCCATGTGGCATGAAACAAATGGGATGGCTTAAACTTGGAGCAATGAATCCCACTAAGGTGCAGTTCTAATCTTTATACCCTCAAATATGGATGTGGACACTGCCGTGGGCTTCCGGTACACTTTCATTTTTGCATCTACCATATGAGGCATTTCCAGTGTCTTAAGCCATTCTCAAAAGACATTGAAGTGGGGTACCAAAAGAAAAAATAGAAAGTACATACCTTTGCTGTGCTCATGCTTTTTGGCCATTTGTTTAATATTAGACCTGGAAAAGGTAGCAATGACTTCATTAAACTAGCACAAAGGATATTAAAACTAAATCCTTGATAAATATAATAATCATGTACATGATAATATAGATAATAAACCTTTGTTACCTGCACCGCTAAGGCTTCCAAAATTAATGCCTTTTTAACGAGGAAAAAAAAAAGGAGGTTTGCCACCACATTTGGTGATTAGAAAGGCATTTCAATTAGTAGATAAATGGTTATCTATTATTATAAATTCACAATTCTTTCCCAATTCCCATGCCTAGTGTCGATAAAATGTATCAGTGACAAATAGACAGAGTGTGTCACTGGTTAATTGGCTGTCCACATTAAATCACATTAGCATAATGAAGAGAAGAATATAGCATGTGGGTGTTCAACAAAATCACATGACTATTAATTAGAAAAAAGAATAATTAGATAAAGGAAGTTGCTGTTATGAAAACGAATGTCAATTCTCTATACATATGCTTTGCACCCTGTCAGACAGCTAATCCAAAATAGCTTGAGCTGTCTGATTCCGATTGGTTGTGAAGCAAAAGTAGGACATAGCATGCAAGCATGAATTTTTAAGTGAAAATGGAATCCTTATAAAGAAATTGATCTGATTGAAGCCATAACAACTCCTAATGAAATATAAAGTAGGTTGCTTTACTATTATAATAAGCCTTAACATATACCTGTCAATATGAGGTGTGCCTTACTTAGCCCTTAGGAAATATATTTATTATAGTGCCTGCAATTGAATCATTTCTATCTGTCTGTGTATTATTTTGGATTTACTGTGTGAAGGATCTATATGAAGAATACATTTCCCAAGATGGAAATCTTCTCCCAAAAGGAATTGCCAACTTGTTTGCAAGAAATGGCAACAACAGGATCAAAGTTTTTGGACGATGCAATTATAAGAGGTTCTCACTCTCTCACTGCTTCTCATCAGGTTCATGTATTAAGAAGTGGGGTAAACTCATCAATAGCATCACCTGAAAAGCTTCTTTCATCTTCTGATTCTACTTCAATGAAAGAAGAGGTAGCTTTTGCCACTTTGATTAGTCATGACCCTGCAAAGTTCTATGGTCATGAAGACATCAATAATGAGCAAGAGAAAAATCAATCCCTTTCTGGATTCAATTCTATATGCACTCCTGTTGTCTCAGCGTCAGATACAAAACATAGCTCTATTCCTCTAAATCTTTTGGAAACTCTCCCAGAATTAACCATAGCACCAGTTTCTGATGAGCCAGTGGCTTCATTAGCTTCTCCTTCTTCTGCTACCCCCAAATTTCCAAACTTGACTTTGTTTTTGCAGGAACCCTCCATACTGTACTCATCATCCTCACATATCAAAAGTGGTGAAGTCATGTCAGCAACTTCAGACCCCACATTTCCTGTGTCCCAGTTTGGCCAAAACCAGCATCAAGCAGGTAGTGATTCACTCAAAAAGAATAAGAATCTAGCAAATCTGAGGTCCAAGTCTTTCAATGACAATTGGTTCAGTACCACTAGGACCCAGCCTTTGAAGTGTGGTGGAAGAGGTAAGTTATTTAAAGGGGTGAGGCAGAGACACTGGGGGAAATGGGTTGCTGAGATAAGATTACCAAGAAATAGGACAAGGGTTTGGTTAGGGACTTTTGACACAGCTGAAGATGCTGCCATTGCATATGACACAGCAGCATACATACTAAGAGGAGAATATGCTCAGTTGAACTTTCCAGATTTGAAGCATGTAATTCAGGCCAATTCTTTGAATGGAACTACTGCTGCACTTGTGGAGGCAAAACTGCAAGCAATATCACAAGGTGTTTCTTCTCATAGGAAGCCACCACGTAAGCACACTGATGAGAATGGCAAATTGGAAAGTAAAAAAGGCAAGGATTCAGCTTCAGCCATAAAGGAGTGGCAGTTTGATATAGAGAGCAGGGTTGAAGCTCAGACAACTGAGAGAAGCAAAAGCACACATCATGAGACATTGGATGTGGAAGCTATTCAGTTAAGCAGAATGCCCTCCTTAGACATGGACATCATTTGGGATGCACTTTTAGTCTCTGATTCGTGACCAAATTAATGCTTTTTACTTTAAAAACAAACATACCCCTTGTTTGGTTTACAATAATATTTCTCATTTGGACCACAGGTTTAGTGTGAAGCTCATTAGTTCATTCCAGATTTGGCAGTTCCTAGCCAGCACCTCCCAATATACTGAATGAATCAACAGATTTCTGTTTTTCTATAATTATATATTGAAACTAGTATCCTTATTAACACCCATTATTCAGGGCTTTTCCTAGATTGAGTTTTAGTACTCTACCAATTGTATACTATACTGAATTTTCTCTCATTTAGTTTCTCTCATTTAGTTGCTACATGTTATTCATGATATTTGGCATTTTCCAAAAAATTATGTTGCAATATGTATGTAATACAGAACAGAATCTTTAAAGTACAGTACAAGCCCCTTGATTAGATCCAACACAGTCAAATTTTCATATCCTAATCATGATAAATATCAACTATTTTACTACCTTCATTCTTGATATAGACTTTGGTGCTTTAAATTCTAATATATATCAATCATGTATTAGAAAATTCAACAGGGAGGACTGGCCCTTAAGACATCGAATTGAAAGGAATAATCATAATTGATTCATTGGGGAAGGGGGGAGGGGGGAGGATTTCAGGCTGGCCACGCCGGTTCGGTTAGAAGCAATAATTTCAGAAGAGTTAGAAGCTGAACTTGATCAATCTTATTACTCATACATCCGGCTCGGTTAGCTTTCCATGTAAAGAGATGGAAGCATAAATTACTTATAATTTGCAAAGTATAATATAATTAAGAAAGGTCTCTGTTGTTGGAAAAGTGACTACTTTTTTGGTAGCTCGCATAAGGAAACACACATATATATTACTCTACATTAGTAAAGTTTTTATTATATAATTATAACTAGTCTCAGCTTATTTCATGCCCACATATACTCTGATTTGGTTACATAGCTTTCAATAAACAAACCCCACTTTAATTTGTAACATTGACAGGAAATTCATGAATCTCATCTGTCCATGAGTTCTTCTCCTTGGCTGGATCAATGGTTCGTAGTGCACACCACACAGCACTGTTGCACTTGAATCCTGAACCAAATGCCATCTGCCATATCCGGTCACCCTTTCTGATCCTTCCCTTGGCTTCACAATATGCCAATGCATACCACACAGAACTGCTTGATGTATTACCATACCTGTAAAGAGTCATCCTAGAAGGCTCCATATGCCAATCACTGAGTTCAAGGATTTTTTGTAACAAATCTTGCACTGGTTTTGCACCAGTATGAAAGCAGAAGTGCTCAAAAGCTAACTTGAAATCTGGGGTATAAGGCTTCACCCTTATATTAGAGTACTTTATGGCAACTAAAGTTGCTACAAATTTTATTTGTTCCAATGAGGGTAGGACATATTTCCCTAGAGTTGAGATGTTAGATCTGATAGCTTCTCCAGCAGAACTCCTTATTAGATCTATGGAAGTTGAAATACCAGTAATTGTATGTGTTTCATCCTCTCTTTGAATGATACTATTGTAGCAATCATCTTGAGAACCTTTGTGGGTGCGTACAGTGTGGCTGAGATGGTACTTAGAACGACAAGAATCAGAAGAAAGGTTGGAGAGCAAGATTGCTGCACCACCCATGCGAAAGACGCAATTGGAGACAAGCATGGACCGGTTATTTCCCAAGTACCATCCACTGTTAATGTTTTCAGTGCTCACAATTAAGGCATAAGAGTTGAGATGTACCTGTGTATTAAAATAATAATAATAATAAAGAAGGAGAGGTCAGGGAAGTCATTAATTATGAGCTATGACGTAAAAGCTCTTTGCTTGATCTTCAATGTATGACTTATTGTAGTTTTAAATTTAAAGCATAAGGCAGAGTTAATCCCAAAAAAGAAAAAAAATTGTAAGCATTATATTAACGTGATGTGTTATTCATTTGTATAATATATTTAATTTAATGCAGAAAAAAGGTTTATAGTCTTACTAATTTTAATAAAAATTCATCTTCATTTACACTTTATTTTTTAAGTAAAAGAAGAAAGGAAACACAGTTTTCTCACAAAAAGGTAGAAAGTATAATATTTCACAAAAAAATAAGTGTAAAGGTTTGATGCTGAAAATTTGCAAATAACATTTTTCCCAAAAAAACAAAAAAAGATAGTACGCTTTTTCAATGTCAAATTACAATTGGATACAGTGAACTCACCAGTAATGCAGTTAGCCAGTGCAATTATGACATAAACCCCAAAAAAATATAAATTAAAAAACGAGGGACTGTATGATTAAGATGATGAAGTACCTGCAGGAGTCGTTTGGCGAGGTCTATGGCCGTAAGTCCAGCACTGCATCCCATACCAGATAGATTATAGTTCAAAATGTTATGCTTAAGCTTGTAATGGTTGACAACCATGTCACTGAGAGAGGGTGTTGGATTGAATACACTGCAGTTGGTTACAAGAAGTCCTATATCCTCAGCCTTCACTTTTGTCTTCAACAAAAGCTCATCAATAGCACCAATTATCACAGATTCTGTCTCTTTCCTTGCCTCAGCCATGCAGATGTTTGGTGGGATTTTCAATAGAGACTCTGGCACATAAGTCTTCTGACCAAGTCCATAGCTATCCAAAATCTTCCTTTGGAAGTCTAAGCTATCATCTCGGAAATGCCCTGTACAAGTTGATCCTTTCATGAACATCTCCTTAGTACAAATGCATGCAGGACCAGGTTTATAACAAGCAAAATCCACTAGATAAACCTTTCTTGGGCGGATCATGCGGTAGAGGGAGGCTGAAGATGCTAACAGACCACACCATAATAAAAGTGAAACCTCATTAGACTTCACTAAGTGGCATGCACGAACTAAGAAGACTTGAATGATAGTGAGGGCAGAAGACTTAGCAATAGCCAAGAGTAAAAATGGCACAGAAAAGACACTCATGATGTTGGGTATATTTGGTATTGAAAGCTTACCAATTTATAGAAGGTTTGTAGTGTTGATTATTGTAGCAAGAATTAGGGGTTATAATCCAGCCGGTCTAACCGATTATCAAACCCATTAGTATTTTTCTTGTTTTTGTTTTTTTTTTTAAATTTTTGTTGATAGATAGTTGGAAGTGAATGGTTTTATTATCAGCATAAAGTGGTTTGATGTGCAGGACATGCATCCTGTTATCCGGGAAATAAATCGGTTTTAAAATGACATAAATCATTAGTTTGGTTGATTGTACTGAATGAATTCATAATTTCTGTATGTAGTGATGTTCAATAAGGAGATTTGGTGTAAGTTATCTGATGTGATTGTTCTAAACTTATTTGCTGTCTGTTGTTGTTTTTGTTCTTGTGTCTTAAATCTAAGTTTCTGCCTTATTTTAGAGAAACACAATCTGATTGTGCTTGTGTTTTGACCATGATTATGTTGCGAAGCTCTGTTATTGTACTTGTGTCTTAAATCTAATTTTCTGCCTAATCATTTCTGTTTTTGCAAATTGATTGTTACGTTCATGATTCACCTGTTTCTTGGTGGGAATATAGACTATTAATGACTGAAATTGATGGCATTTATAAGGTCCTAGGTTGGCTTGCGCACAACTCATTATCATGGAATTCGGGCAGAAATTCTTAGGCTCTCTCAAAGAGCAAATTAACAATTTTTCTTACCACTTCAGTAACAGCATTAAAACTATAGTTTAAGGAGGAGACACTCATAATTCATATAGTTAAAGTGATATATATGTAATAGTATAAAGCAAATAATTTCACTTGCCCTAGTAATTTCTGAAATTTGGGTTAGGTGGTTTGCAGACATATGCTTGTTTTAGTACCTTCAGTTAGCCACTTGTTATGTTGGATTGTAACCATGAAATGCTTGTTGAGTTTAACCTTTGTTGTGAATTGTTTAATTTGTAGACAAATTGTTATGTTAAACTTCTAACATCATATAACATCTCAATCATATATATTGAAATTGATATTAATTAAGTTACAAGTGATCTATAAATAAACTTTATTTTAATTAAATCCATCATTTATATTTAATTCAATCTCGTTATATTTATTTAATTTTTATATATTTAATTTTTTTAATTTATTTATAAATTTATTTTATATTTCACAAAAATATTATAGTCACATATAATATAATTTAATATCTTTTTTATATAAATATATGATAAACATACACTCATCATATTTTAGATGTACAAGAAATATTATCATATTCAATTACTCATGAACAGTTTTTTAAATGTCTATCTCATGTTTCTTAAAGAAGAGAGATATGGGAAGTAGTTGTTAAATATTTCTTTCTGTAATAATTGGTTACTATGAAACGCAATGAGATGTGACATGTATTAATGCATCGTATTGTACTATACTATGTGTAATTAACAATGCCATCATTACAACTCCCAACATTACTTGTTGATTAAAAAATGAATGCAACGTATTGTACTATATTATGCGTAATTAATAATGTCATACTTTTACAACTCCCAACTATACTTATTTGATTAAAACACGAAACTATTTATTTTATTTTTTATAATATATTATTTAAATATAATTATTCCTTTTATTCTCTTTTAAAAATACATCACTATTTTTAAAATTTAATATTGCTCACATATATTTTAAAAAATGTTTATTTATCAAAAAAGGAGAGGAAGAATACTCACATTTACAGTATTATAGTATGACTATAAGTTTTTTTAATAAATCTTATCGACTTTAATAAGAATGGATTTCGTTAAGTTAAATATAGTCCCACAAACTACAAAAAAGTGTTGATTTGTGGTGGTTTTTTTTATTATGGTCAGTAATGTCTGAATTAATTTATGTATAATTTGACTAATTTATTTTTTAGTCTAATTAAAATTAAGTTATTTATACTGAAACTAGGAAATTTACAAGAATATTATTTAGAACTTGTCCCAAAATAATTAACATAATTGTTCACAAAATACGTAATTTTATAACTATTTACTTTCTAAAACACATGTGTCTGTCACAAGTCTTTATAACTAAGTTCTTTTTAAAATCCTTGATTCTATGCATGAATAATTTATTTATATATAATTTTGAAGGTTTTGTATTATTACACCTTCTTTATACCTATCAATATAATGGAATCTGATTTATTTTGTATTAGGTACATTTAAATTTTAATTGGACAAGTTCAACTTTTATGTTTTAGTATACGCAGTTTTATACACCACTAATTGATGTGCAAAAACAAACATTCTCTCGAGGAAATCATTATATTTCATTTGTGAATCATGTGGCCTGACAAAAATGTCATTGTTTATTTTAACCATAGTAGTGTTATTTATTCCGTTAGAAAAATATTAGTTACACATATTTATGGTTCACTTTACTCACATTTAGAAGTATGTGATAAAATTAAAGTATAAATGTGTAAAAAATAAGGTAGAATTAATTATAATCAATTAATATAATGTATAAATGTGAGGTAATATATATAAATGTGTGTAACTAGTTATTCATTTTATTATAATATAGTAAATAAGTGGAAGTGTAAACCAAAACTTTTTATCTTTTCCTTGGAAAAAATTGGAAGTGGAGATAAGAAAGAAATTTGATATTCTTGAGATTCGAAATGTTTTTAGAGAAATAATCTTTTGACACCATATTTTTGCAATTTTTTTAACGTCTACATCATTTGGAAAAAAAAAAGAGTGTGTATTGAAAAGTGTGTTTTTTTTATTTAATTATTTAAAAAGTGTAAAAATAATATAAAAAGATAATGTACAAATAACATCAACCACGTTTTTAAGTGAGACGAAAGATTTTCATGTGATTTCTAAAATGATTATGAGCTCCTATACACTTCATAGTATATCCTTTTTTGTTTCTCTTATGCTCGTTTTTTTTAATTACATTTTTTCTTAAACTAAACAATTAATCTCTATAATTTTATTCAATTTGAGTTTTGGTCCTTATAATTTTTTCTTTTACATTTAGATCTTTATAGTTTCACTAATTTGGGTTTTAATCTTTCGGATCAAATCCTTAATAATTTAAAAATGTAAGGATCAATTCCTTAATAATTTAAAATTGTAAGAATTAATTCTTAATGAAAAATAGAGAAACCTTAATAGATAAAAATTATAAGGATTAAAACTCAAATAAATAAAAAAATATTGGAACCAACACTATAAAGGAGGGACCAAAAGCCATAAAAGTAAAAATGTAAAGATTATACAAGAACCACAATCCAAATTGAATGGAACTATAAGGATATACTGTTTACTTTAACCTTTCTTGTGAATTGTTTAATTAGTAGACAAACTGTTATGTTAAACATCTAACATCATATAACATCCCAATCATATATATTGAAATTGATATTAATTGAATTACAAGTCATCTATAAATAAACTTTGTTTCGATTAGATCCGTCATTTATATTCAATTATTCACAGACATTTGCCAAGTTCTCTATTATTAAAAAACACGTAGATGTCCATCTCATGTTTCTTAAAGAAGGGAGACATGAGAAGTAATTGTTAAATATTTCTTTCTGTAAATGGGGTTTTATATTACACAATGAGATGTGACATGTATCAATAACATAACTTTTGGAATGCAACGTATTGTACTATATTTTGTGTAATTAATAATGCCATCAACTTCTACAACTCCTAACTATACTTATGGCGCGTTCTAATATGTACTATGTCAAGTTATGATGTATTATATACTATTTAAAATGGCCTATTATTATAGGTTAGGAGGTTACTCGATTTTATATATTTTTTTTTAAAATTAAAAATCCCTAGTTGTGAGTAAGAGATAGATGGCGATACTGACAACAAAGTTTACAGGATCCGATGACCACGGGTGGTGGCGTGACAAAGCACAACAACACCTTCAGCTAGCAACCTCCAACCATCAACTAGCAACTAGAATCCACCATCTCCATCTAATCTAGCAATGTCGGACCAATAGGACCCAAGACTGTCGCCGCACCCCAACCACCAAAACGCCCAATCTTGAGCAACCATCAAACCCATACTAGAATATATCAGAGTCGCCATCACCGACCTCACCTCTGTTGCCAAGTCACTACTTTTGGACCAGTAGCGAGAAACCTTCATTTGGCCATCTTCTCCATCTCTAACCCATCCGCACCAAAGATGCTGGAGCAAAGATTAGTGGTTGGTATGACTGAGATCTAATTTCTGCGAAGGGGCTTTTGGAACTCGGCAAGAGCGACTTCCTCCTACTCATTGATTATGAGATTGGAAAGGGGTTCACAACCCACATAAGTAGCAGCAACAAAGGACGAGACTAGCAACCTATCATACCAGCATCGGGGACGAAGGTGGCTCGCGATGGTACATTGCTCCTGACAGGTGGGGTGACGCGTCTGAGTCCAGTGGCTTATGGTGGCACAGGTTGACAGTTGGCGACTGAATGGAGGTTGAGGCGGGGAAGGGACGATGACGTTGCAGGGAGTTGCGATGGCAGGAGACGGCGACAGAGGTGCGAAGCCAGCAGCGCGTGGCTGAGCGGTTCGCGATGCTCTGGGCAGTGCGTGTGGCCTGGTGAGTTACAGACCTGCAATGGATTCAGTGCAGAGACAAGGGAAAACTGGTCGCACAAAAGGAAAACTAGCTACTTGTCAGTGTTGGGGACAACAGTGGCGCACGGTCAGTGCAAAGACGAGGGAAAACTGGTCGCGCAAAAGAAAAACTAGCTACTTGTAGGTGTTGGGGACGATTGTGGCACGCGGTGGTGGCTTGGCAGTGAGGTGATAGTGGTAAACGGAGGCTCCACGTGCTATGGTGTTGGGTTGCAGTTTGGCGACAAATATGGCAGCAGTTTAAATGTAACTCATTGTTTAAGTTACAAGTAATGAAATCTGACCTTTCAAATATTATAACTACAAATCTAATGTAACTATGTAAGGTGCATCATACCCTTCATATGAAGGGTGTATATTAGACAGAGCCCTATACTTATTGATTAAAACACAAAACTATTTATTTTATTTTTTATAATAAATTTATTTAAATATAATTATTCCTTTTATTCTCTTTTAAAAAATACATTACTATTTTTACAATCTAATATTGCTCACATATGTTTTTAAAAATGTTTATTTATCAAAAAGTGAGAGAAAGAATACCCACATTTACAGTATTATAGTAGGACAATAACTTTTTTCAATAAATTTTATCGACTTTAATAAGAATGAATTTCGTTGAATTAAATAGTGTCCAACAAATTACAAAAAGTGTTGTTTTGTGGCAGGTTTTTTTATTATGATTAGTAGTATCTGAGTTAGTTTATGCATTACTCAATTAATTTATTTCTTTGATTTAGTTAAAATTAAGTTATTTATGTTGAGACTAAAGATTTATAAAAATATTTCTTACAGCTTGTCCCAAAAAAATTGACATAATTGTTCACAAAATATGTAATTTTATAACTGTTTACTTTCTAAAACAACAAGTGTCTGTCACAAGTCTTTATAACTAAGTTCTTTTTAAATCCTTGATTCTATGCATAAATAATTTATTTATATATATTTTTTAAGGTACATTATTATTACACGGTCTTTATACCTATCTATATAGTGGAATCTGATTTATTTTGTATTAGATACATTTAAATTTCAATTGGACAAGTTCAACTTTTATTTTTTAGTATACACAGTTTTATACACCACTAATTGATGTGCAAAAACAAATATTCTGTTGAGGAAATCATTATATTTCATTTGTGAATCATGTGGCTTAACAAAAATGTCTTTGTGTATTTCAACCATAGTAGTGTTATTTGTTCAACAAAAAAAATACTAGTTAATTTATAGTTCACTTCATTCACATTCGGAAGTATGTGATAGAATTATAGTGTAAATATGTAAAAAAATGAAGTGAGATTAGCTGCACTCAAACAATATAATATATAAATATAAAGTGATGTGTGTATAAAATATGTGCAGCTAGTATTATTCATTATGTTATAGTAGTAAGTAAGTAGAAGTGTAAACCAAAACTTTTTATCCTTTCCTTAGAAAAGTTTGGAAGTGGAGAAAAGATAAAGAAATTCGATATTCCTTAGATCCGAAATGTTTTTAAAGAAATAATTTTTTGACACCATATTTTTGTATTTTTTTATTACATCTACATCAATTGGAAAAGAAGGAAGAGTGTACGTATTGAAAAATGTGTTTCTCTTATTTAATTATAAAAAAAGATAGTCATTGTTTATATCCTTTTTAAAGGTGAGTAATTTAATGAAAAAAAATGATATAAAAAATATATATGATAAATAATATTAAAATGAGTGTAAAAAATAATGTGAAAAAATAAATAAAAATATCACAATTGTTTAATTATTTAAAAAATATTAAAAAATATTAAAAAATAGTGTACAAATAACATCACCCATATTTATAGGTGAGACCGAAGATTTTCATGTGGTTTTTAATATGACTATGAGCTCCTATACACTTAATTATGCATTTCTTTTTGTTTCTCTCATGTCTTTTTTCTCTTGTTTTAATTTTTTTTATTAAACTAAACAAGTAATTCTTATAATTTCATTTGATTTGGGTTTTGGACCTTATAATTTATTTTTTTATATTTAAATCTTTGTAGCTTCACTAATTTAGATTTTAGTCCGTCATATTAGTTCCTTAATATAATTTAAAACTGTAAGGATCAATTCATAATAAAAAATAGAGAATAATATCTTAAAAAGTAGAAATTATAAGGTCTAAAACTCAAATAAATAAAAACTATTGGAACCAACACTATAAGGGAGGGACCAAAAGCCATAAAAGTAAAAATGTAAAGATTAATATAAAACAAATAAAAACTACAAGAACCACAATCCAAATTAAATGAAACTATAAGATATATTGTTTAGTTTAGCCTTTCTTGTGAATTGTTTAATTTGTAGACAAACTGTTATGTTAAACCTCTAACAGCATATAACATCCCAATCATATATATTGAAGCTAATATTAATTGAGTTACAAGTGATCTATTAACAAACTTTTATTTTGATTAGATCCGTCATTTATATTCAGTTATTCACGGACAGTTACCAAGTTCTCTATTATTAATAAACCTTTAGATGTCCATGTCATATTTTTTAAAGAAGAGAGACATGGGAAGTAGTTGTTAAATATTTATTTCTATAATGAATAATCATCCTTTTATTTTAAATAGTACACATATTTATTTTAACACCACATAAAAGTTAATTAATTAAATATAAATTATAATTAATGAATATGTATAAATATGTAACTCTTTTAACTTGATTCTATTAATCAATTTATATATTTCATTAATTATTTTTTTATTAACCAATATTTTACATACTCATTAATTAATTTCTATATATTAATAACTATAAATTTATATTTTATTAACTAATTATATGTCATATAAAAAATAATATTATTAAAAATAAATAAAATTATCAGAATTGTTCTATAATTGGTTATTATAAAACGCAATGAGATGTGACATGTATTAACAATATAACTTTTGGAATGCAAAATATTGTACTATATTATGCGTAATTAATAATTCCATCAACTTTTACAACTTCCAACTATACTTATTGATTAAAACATGAAACTATTTATTTTATTTTTATAATAAATTTATTTAAATATAATTATTCCTTTTATTCTTTTTTGAAAAATACATCACTATTTTTAAAATTTAATATTGCTCACATAAGTTTTTAAAAATATTTATTTATCAAAAAGTGAGAGAAAGAATACCCACATTTACAATATTATAGTAGGACTATAAATTTTTTCAATAAATCTTATCGACTTTAATAAGAATAGATTTTGTTAAGTTAAATATAATCTCACAAATTACAAAAAAGTGTTATTTTGTGGTGGGTTTTTTTTTATTATGATCAATGATGTTTGAGTTAGTTCATACTTGACTAATTTATTTTTCTAATCTAATCAAAATCAGGTCATATATGTTAAAATTAAAAAATTTATAAAAATATTTTTTGCGACTTCTCCCAAGAAAATTGATATAATTGTTCACAAAATACGTAATTTCATAACTGTTTACTTTCTAAAACATCAAGTATCTGTCACAAGTCTATATAACTAATTTCTTTTTAAATCCTTGATTCTATGCGTGAACAATTTATATATTTATATATATATATATATATATATATATATATAATATTTAAGATATGCTATTATTACACCGTCTTTATACCCATCTATATAATGAAATCGGATTTATTTTGTATTAGGTACATTTAAATTTTAATTGGACAAGTTCAACTTTTGTTTTTTAGTATACACAGTTTTATACACCATTAATTAATGGGCAAAAACAAATATTATCTCGAGAAAATCATTATATTTCATTTGTGAATCCATTGACTTGACACTAAACCATTTTTATACATCTCGCACTCGTGATCAGCGTCAATTATTATAATGTTAATTAAGATGGTTTAGTGGCAGTTCTTTATTTCTTTTATTATTAAGTTTTGCAAAAAATACAAGTTTAGAGTTAAAGAAAAGAGAATGTTAATTTTTTATTTTAAGTTAATAACTTAATATTACTCTTATTTAAGAATTTTTAAATTAAAATCAAAATAAAAAATTATCATATAAATTTTTAATTATAACTTATTTATTTTTATAAATATTTTACAATCTTTTAATTTTGAAATAAAACTATTTCTCTCCTTCTGTTCCTTCCAAACTTTTCCATCCAAATATACTCCAAATCATCAAAACCACAAAACAAACCCGTCAAACTTTTCCCCATTCACGTCGAGCAGCCATGCCTCTCAAACTGATACAACAGGAGAGAAGGATGACCCAAAACCAAGGAAGAGACAGAGATCAAAGGGTCAGAAGTGCCCCGTATTGGGTTTGGGATTGTGTTTGTTTAAGTAATTGTAATTGGCGATGACTCAATCAGCTTCAAATTAGTTAGGTTGGTTGTAAATGAAAGAGTAAACGTATGTCATCTATAAGTAAGTATGGACAAGACACCTTTAAAATGATGTTATTTTTAAAGTGAATAAATAATAATATTTTTATTATTAAATTTTAACGAGTTAAAATTATAATGTAATTTAATTAAATTAAAAATAAATATATTTTTATTTATTTATTTTAAAGACAAATTTATCTTAGAAGAACTTTTTCTTATATGGAAATTGTGATAATCACATTGTACAAAGCAAGTTGTTGATGAATAAATAAAATTTGAATCCTTTCCTTGACTCGAAGAAAGGAGTTGTATGAAGCACAAATATGGGACACAGCACAAATATAAATATAAAAATATATTAAATTTAAAAAATTATGGGACACATATACGGTATATATATAAAAAAACTTGGTATATATATATATATATATATAAAAATGAAAATTAAAAAAATTATAATTTATTAATATTATTTTTATAAGTTTAAATATTTATAATATTTTAATATATGTTATATGTTCTAATATTTGTTACCTAATAAACTCCTCTAAAAAAATATGAAGCATAATTTTTATTGACATTTTTTAAAAAATCTCTTAAATTAACTTATCCTAATAGAACTAACTATGTACAAGTATATGTGCATTAAAAAAAATAAATTAGAAGAAATAGTGGTGTAAGGCAAGTTTCAGTGATGATAAAGTGGACGACCTAGTACGAGCAGAGGTAGAAAGAGCAGATAAAAATAGTAGTGTGTAAAAAGATAAAACTAAAAAGTCTAATATCGACGTGTGAAAAAATAAAACTTAAAATACTGGTATATGAAAATAGTGACTTAAGACGTCAGTCATGTAATTGGGCTTGGATGGTTTATGGGCTTACTAATTAGATGTTAGTCATGCAAACTATTTTTTTTAAAACAAAATATTAATGAGTCATGTCCAAGTTGTATCACATGTCTAAATATGTCTGAACCGTGTTTAAGACGTGTCTAAGTTAAAAATAATAATCTTTTTTATCAGATACATTCAAATACACAAAACACATGTATCATACATGTATCTCTATATATCTGATATAAACACATATTCAACACGCAGATACGGCTAAAGAATGACGTTACTATACTTCATAAGATATCACAAATCAGAAATTAAGCACAAACATTGGTGCTTTTGTTAGAGAGTTGAATTAAGTAAAGAGTTATTTATAGACTAAATTAAGTTGCAGTAATGAGCTGAATACTGACAGATGAGTTAAACTCTAAATAGGAAAGGGCTACTATTCCTCTAAATCTTTTGGAAACTCTCCCAGAATTAACCATAGCACCAGTTTCTGATGAGCCAGTGGCTTCTTTAGCTTCTTCTTCTGCAACACCCAAATTTCCAAACTTGACTTTGGTTTTGCAGGAACCCTCCATACTGTACTCATCATCCTCATGTCAAAAGTGGTGAGGTCATGTCAGCAACTTCAGATCAGACCCCACATTTCCTGTGTCCCAGTTTGGCCAAAACCAGCATCAAGCAGGTAGTGATTCACTCAAAATGAATAAGAATCTAGCAAATCTGAGGTCCAAGTCTTTCAATGACAATTGTTTCAGTACCACTAGGACTCAGCCTTTGAAGTGTGGTGGAAGAGGTAAGTTATTTAAAAGGGTGAGGCAGAGACAGTGGGGGAAATGGGTTACTGAGATAAGATTACCAAGAAATAGGACAAGGGTTTGGTTAGGGACTTTTGACACAGCTGAAGATGCTGCCATTGCATATGACACAGCAGCATACATACCAAGAGGATGATATGCTCAGTTGAACTTTTCAGATTTGAAGCATGTAATTCAGGCCAATTCTTGGAATGGAACTACTGCTGCACTCGTGGAGGCAAAACTGCAAGCAATATCACAAGGTGTTTCTTCTCATAGGAACCCACCAAGTAAGCACCCTGATGAGAATGGCAAATTGGAAAGTGAAAAAGGCAAGGATTCAGCTTCAGCCATAAAGGAGTGGCAGTTTGATATAGAGAGCAGGGTTGAAGCTCAGACAACTGAGAGAAGCAAAAGTACACCCCATGAGACATTGGATGTGGAAGCTATTCAGTTAAGCAGAATGCCCTCCTTAGACATGGACATCATTTGGGATGCACTTTTAGTCTCTGATTCATGACCAAATTAATGCTTTTTATTTTGAAAAAATTCATACCCCTTGTTTGGTTTACAATAATATTTCTCATTTGGACCACAAGTTTAGTGTGAAGCTCATTAGTTCATTCCAGATTTGGCAGTTCCTAGCCAACACCTCCCAATATACTGAATGAATCATCAGATTTCTGTTTTTCTATAATTATATACTGAAACTAGTATCCTTATTAACACCCTTTATTCAGGGTTTTTCCTAGATTGAGTTTTAGTACTCTACCAATTGTATACCATACTGAATTTTCTCTCATTTAAATTGTAATATATCAATGATGTGTTAGAAAATTCAACAGGGAGGACTGGCCCTTAAGACATCGAATTGAAAGGAATAATCATAATTGATTCATTGGGGAAGGGGGGAGGGGTGAGGATTTCAGGCTGGCCACCCCGACTTATATATTACTTTAAGTACCATCACCAAAGCAGGGATGTACCCTTCCCCTTTTATAAGCAATATTTTTAGAAGAGTTAGAAGCTGAACTTGATCAATCTTATTACTCATACATCCGGCTCGGTTAGCTTTCCATGCAAAGAGATGGAAGCATGAATTACTTATAATTTTCAAAGTATAATATAATTAAGAAAGGTTGTTGGGAAAGTCACTACTTTTTTGGTAGTTGGCATAAGAAAACACACTTACATATATATTATTTTACATCAGTAAAGTTTTTATTATATAATTATAACTAGTCTCAGCTTATTTCATGCACACATGTACTCTGATTCGGCTACATACCTAAAATGTGAAATGATGTGAGCGCATATGAAGTGTGCCAAATATTATCCTATTCACTAATTGCTTACCATTTAGTACAGTACTAGGTATAATGACATCGAATAGCTTTCAATAAACAAACCCCACTTTAATTTGTAACATTGACAGGAAATTCATGAATCTCATCTGTCCATGAGTTCTTCTCCTTGGCTGGATCAATGTTTCGTAGTGCACACCACACAGCACTGTTGCACTTGAATCCTGAACCAAATGCCATCTGCCATATCCGGTCACCCTTTCTGATCCTTCCCTTGGCTTCACAATATGCCAATGCATACCACACAGAACTGCTTGATGTATTACCATACCTGTAAAGAGTCATCCTAGAAGGCTCCATATGCCAATCACTGAGTTCAAGGATTTTTTGTAACAAATCTTGCACTGGTTTTGCACCAGTATGAAAGCAGAAGTGCTCAAAAGCTAACTTGAAATCTGGGGTATAAGGCTTCACCCTTATATTAGAGTACTTTATGGCAACTAAAGTTGCTACAAATTTTATTTGTTCCAATGAGGGTAGGACATATTTCCCTAGAGTTGAGATGTTAGATCTGATAGCTTCTCCAGCAGAACTCCTTATTAGATCTATGGAAGTTGAAATACCAGTAATTGTGTGTGTTTCATCCTCTCTTTGAATGATACTATTGTAGCAATCATCTTGAGAACCTTTGTGGGTGCGTACAGTGTGGCTGAGATGGTACTTAGAACGACAAGAATCAGAAGAAAGGTTGGAGAGCAAGATTGCTGCACCACCCATGCGAAAGACGCAATTGGAGACAAGCATGGACCGGTTATTTCCCAAGTACAATCCACTATTAATGTTTTCGGTGCTCACAATTAAGGCATAAGAGTTGAGATGTACCTGTGTATTAAAAAAATAATAATAATAAAGAAGGAGAGGTCAGGGAAGTCATTAATTATGAGCTATGACGTAAAAGCTCTTTGCTTGATCTTCAATGTATGACTTATTGTAGTTTTAAATTTAAAGCATAAGGCAGAGTTAATCCCAAAAAAGAAAAAAAAATTGTAAGCATCATATTAACGTGATGTGTTATTCAGTTGTATAATATATTTAATTTAATGCAGAAAAAGGTTTATAGTCTTACTAATTTTAATGAAAATTCATCTTCATTATACTTTTTTTTTCACATCATTTTTTTACATCAAAATAATACACTTTATTTTTTAAGTAAAAGAAGAAAGGAAACACATTTCTCTCACAAAAAGGTGGAAAGTATAATATTTCACAAAAAAGTAAGTGTAAAGGTTTGATGCAGTGCAAATAACATTTCTCAAAAAAAAAAAAAGATAGTACGCTTTTTCAATGTCAAATTACAATTGGATACAGTGAACTCACCAGTAATGCAATTAGCCAGTGCAATTATGACATAAACCCCAAAAAAATATAAATTAAAAAACGAGGGACTATATGATTAAGATGATGAAGTACCTGCAGGAGTCGTTTGGCGAGGTCTATGGCTGTAAGTCCAGCACTGCATCCCATACCAGATAGATTATAGTTCAAAATGTTATGCTTAAGCTTGTAATGGTTGACAACCATGTCACTGAGAGAGGGTGTTGGATTGAATACACTGCAGTTGGTTACAAGAAGTCCTATATCCTCAGCCTTCACTTTTGTCTTCAACAAAAGCTCATCAATAGCACCAATTATCACAGATTCTGTCTCTTTCCATGCCTCAGCCATGCAGATGTTTGGTGGGATCTTCAATAGAGACTCTGGCACATAAGTCTTCTGACCAAGTCCAAAACTATCCAAAATCCTCCTCTGGAATTTTAGGCTATCATCTCGGAAATGCCCTGAACAAGTTGATCTTTTCATGAACATCTCCTTAGTGCAAATGCATGCAGGATCAGGTTTATAACAAGCAAAATCCACTAGATAAACCTTTCTTGGGCGGATCATGCGGTAAAGGGAGGCTGAAGATGCCAACAGACCACACCATAATAAAAGTGAAACCTCATTAGACTTCACTAAGTGGCATGCACGAACTAAGAAGTCTGGCATGATAGTGAGGGCAGAAGACTTAGCAAGAGCCAAGAGTAAAAATGGCACAGAAAAGACACTCATGATGTTGGATATATTTGGTATTGAAAGCTTACCAATTTATAGAAGGTTTGTAGTGTATTTTGGTGTAGCAAGAATTAGGGGTTTTAATCTAGTCGGTCTAACCGATTATCAAACCCATTAGTATTTTTCTTGTTTTTTGTTTTTTATTTTATTTTATTTTATTTTTTGTTGATAGATAGTTGGAAGTGAATGGTTTTATTATCAACATAAAGTGGTTTGATTTGCAGGACATGCATCCTGTTATCCGGGAAATAAATAGGTTTTAAAATGACATAAATCATTAGTTTGGCTGATTGTACTGAATGAATTCATAATTTCTGTATTTAGTGATGTTCAATGAGGAGATTTGGTGTATGTTATCTGATGTGATTGTTTTATACTCGTTTAGTTGCTGTCTGTCGTTTTTGTGCTTGTGTCTTAAATCTAAGTTTCTCCCTTATTTTAGGGAAACACAATCTGTGATTGTACTTGTCTTGAATATATACTTAAATCGCAGTACATTTGACATTGCGAGTGATATTGGTAGAATCATAATGAGAATGTGGGTGGACAAATTAAATGTTTGAGACCCACTGGAAGCACTTTTAAGCCACGGCAAAGCTAATATGCCCGAACGGGGATTAGACACCTTGTGGTCTTGCCCAAAAAAAAAAATGTTTGAGCGTTGTGCTGCCTTGAAAATGTGTTGAGTAAATGATTGATGTGCTTTTAATCAATGAATAGATGATACATTATCAGCAAAAGGAGGTTGGACCTGTTTAAGCTAGAGTATTTATAATGAAACTGCATTGATCCTGTCTTAATTAAGGATCCTTAATCCTTAGCCTTATATCTTAAAGCTCCCCAAATTTTTTTGACCTTACATCAATTGTCTCTTGGTATCCTTAACATGCAATCATATATTGAAGCAATGCAGATCAGCTACTTGTGGGGATCATTTAGTCAACATCACATTTGAGGCCAGTATCTGGATTTGTTATATTCTGTTTAACATTTATGATAAGCCTAAAAGTCTAAGGGGCACGATTTCATTTGATTTTGACAAAGGAAAATATGTATTGAAGGGAATAATTTGATGATCTGAGACATGAGATAAAATATGCTTAATTTTGTCTTGAGGATTGGCCATGTTTTGTTCAAGGTATTACAGACTTTTTTACTAACCAATCCAAGATTACTGGCTAGTCAGCTATGACAAGTTATAGTCAAATTGTTGTTGGTTAGATTCTTGTTTTCTTTCCTGTACACCATTTTGGGTTAATTTGAGAAGTTAGAATGTTCATCATTCAATCAAGCCTGCATGATGAGAATGGCAAATGATTTATCTTGTTATCATTCAAATCTTTGAAAAACATGCTTTCTTATCTGTATTCTTTTTTCTTTTCTTTTTATAAATTATTATTGAGCTAACTAGATACTTCTGTTCAATTTTGGCAGATTGGTTCGAAGTTAAGTTTTTCATTTTTATCTGCTATCATCTTCATTATTGATCATATCTACTTTGCTCTGCGTCAGGCTGATGGAACAAGCTTTTCAGATGGCATTATTTATCTTGTTTCCCCAAGGCAGAATACAGATGCATGTAGCTTTCGTTTTCATGCACCTGAAAATTGGTGGAGCATTGATGCTATATGTAGCAGGACCGTAGATCTGGAATCAAAAGTGATCAATGACTCTGAGAAATTACCTATAAGGCTATATAACCTGTTAAACATGTTTCAAAAAAGTGAGACGTTGAGTTCCATGTTTGGTCCTTAAAAATGGGGTATTTGCCTAGTGAGCAAGCAAAGGTATAAATATCTTTGATTTGATAAAAATATATTGAAATTTTAATTTATTAAATAATTTAAGAATAAATATATTATTACTTATTTACTTTAATAATAAATTTAATATAAAGAAATTTTTTTCTTTTTCATTATTTATTCACTTTAAAAATAAACTCAGTGTAAATATTATTTTTTTTATAGGATTTTGCTGTAAGAGATGAAAATATCATTTCTGTTTATGCAAATTTATCGTTACGTTCATGATTCACCTGTTTCTTGGTGAGACTATTAATGACTGAAATTAATGGCATTTATGCCATCTTAGGTTGGCTTGCGCACAACCCATTATCGTGGAATTTGAGGAGAAATACCTAGGCTCAAAGAGGAAACAATTTTTCGTACCACTTTGACTAACAGCATTAAAACTATAGTTTAAGGAGGAGACAGAAATAGTTCATATAGTTAAAGTGATATATATTTAATGATATAAAATAAATTTACAGAAATAGTTCATATAGTTAAAGTGATATATATTTAATGATATAAAATAAATTTAAGTAATTTCTAGAATTTGGGTTAGGTGGCTGCAGACATATGCTTGTTTTAGTACCTTCCGTTAGTCACTTGTTATGTTGGATTGTAACTAGAGCTGGTAAAATGGGCTAATCTGTTTCGATCCGTTCCGATTCGTTTTAATCTGTTAAAATGGGGGGTGGGGTGGGGTGGGTTGGCTCGTTTTAAAAAATGGGTTAGAAAAGTTAACCAACTCCGCTTTAATGTGGGTTAGCGAGTTAATGTTAAGCGCATAAAAGATAAAATAAGAAAAAATAGATGAGTTAGCGGGTTAATCCGACTTAATCTGTCTAAAAAATAAAAAAAATTATATAAAAATCAATAAATACTATAACATACTAATAAATAATAATGATAAAAAATTATAAATCGACATATTTAAAATATAATTTTTAAAATAATCTAATTAAATATTCAAATATAAATTATATAACATTTAAAGAATTTTTTATTTATAATATTATTTATTTTTTTTTTCAAAAAAATCAACTTTCCTTGTAGCTAACCTGCTTCGCACCGCTTAACTCATGCGGGTTATGCGGCGGAGTTACGTGGTTGAAAAAAAATATGGGTTCAATCTTTGAATCAACCCACAAAAAATAACGGGTTATGCGAGTTAACTTCGACGAGTTGAACTCGTTTTACCGGCTCTAATTGTAACCGTGAAATGCTTGTTGAGTTTAACCTTTCTTGTGAATTGTTTAATTTGTAGACAAGCAGTTATGTTAAACTTCTAACATCATATAGCATCTCAATCATATATATTGAAATTGATATTAATTCAGTTACAAATGATCTATAAATAAACTTTGTTTTGATTAAATCCGTCATTTATATTCAGTTATTCACAGATAGTTGCCAAATTTTTTATTATTAATGAACCTTTAGATATTTATCACATTATTCTTAAAGAAGGGAGACATGGAAAGTAATTGTTAAATATTTCTTTTTATAATTTGTTATTATAATAGGCAATGAGATGTGACATGTATTAACAATATAACTTTTAGAATGCATCGTATTTTACTATACCATGCGTAATTAATAATGCCATCAACTTTTACAACTGCCAACTATACTTATTGATTAAAACAAGAATGTAACGTATTGTACTATATTATGCGTAATTAATAATGTCATCAACTTTTACAACTCCCAACTATATTTATTTGATAATGCCATCAACCTTTACAACTCCCAACTATACTTATTTGATTAAAACACGAAACTATTTATTTTATTTTTTATAATAAATTTATTTAAATATAATTATTCCTTTTATTTTCTTTTGAAAAATACATCGCTATTTTTAAAATTTAATATTGCTCACATATGTTTTAAAAAATGTTTATTTATCAAAAAGTGAAAGGAAAAATACTCACATTTACAGTATTATAATATGACAATAAGTTTTTTCAATAAATCTTATTCGTTAAGTTAAATACTCTCTTTAATAAGAATACTCACTTTAATAAGAATGATTTCGTTAAGTTAAATAGCGTCCCACAAACTACAAGAAAGGGTTGATTTGTGGCATTTTTTTTATTATGGCATTGGTGTCTTAGTCAGTTTGTATATAATTTGACTAATTTATTTTTTTAGTGTAATCAAATTAAGTTATTTATGTCAAAATTAAAAAATTTATAAAAATATTTTTTACAATTTATCTCAAAGAAATTGACACAATTGTTCACAAAACACGTAATTTTTTAACTGTTTATTTTTAAAAATATCAAGTGTCTGTCACAAGTCTTTATAACTAAGTCTTTATACCTATCTATATAATGCAATCTGATTTATTTGCATTAGGTACATTTAAATTTTAATTGGGCAAGTTCAACTTTTTATGTTTTAGTATACACATTTTTATACACCACTAATTGATGTGCAAAAACAAACATTCTCTCGAGGAAATCATTATATTTCATTTGTGAATCATGTGGCTTGACCAAAATGTCTTTCTTTATTTTAACTATAATAGTGTTATTTGTTCAATTAGAAAAATATTAGTTACACATCTTTATAGTGCACTTCACTCACATTTAAAAGTATGTGATAGAATTAAAGTATAAATGTATAAAAAATAAGATAAGGTCAATTGTAATCAAACAATATAATATGTAAATGTGAGGTAATATATATAAATGTGTGTAATTAGCATTATTCATTCTGATATAATAATATGAAAGTGGAATTGTAAACCAAAACTTTATCTTTGGAAAAATTTGGACGTGCAGATAAGACAAAAGAAATTTGATATTCTTGAGATCTAAAATGTTTTTAGAGAAAAGTATTGAAAAGTATGTTTTTCTTATTTAATTATTTTAAAAAAGTGTAAAAATAATATAAAAAAATAATGTACAAATAACGTCACCCATATTTTTCAGTGAGACCAAAGATTTTCATGTGGTTTCTAATATGACTATGTGCTCCTATACACTTCATAGTGTATCCCTTTTTGTTTCTCTCATGCCCCTTTTCTCTCTTTTTAAATTACTTTTTTTGGTAAGTTGAACAATTAATTTCTATAATTTCAATCAATTTGAATTTTGGTTCTTATAATTTTTTCTTTTACATTTGAATTTTTATAATTTTACTAATTTGAATTTTAATCTCTCTGATCAATTCCTTAAAAATTTAAAACTGTAAGGATTAATTTTTAAAGAAAAATAAAGACTAATGCCTTAATAAGTAATAATTATAAAGACTAAAACTTAAATGAATAAAAATATTGGAACCAATACTATAAAAGAGGGGCCAAAAGCCATAAAAGGAAAAATGTAAAGATTAATATAAAAAAAAAAAACTACGTACAAGAACCACAATCCAAATTGAATGAAAGTATAAGGATATATTGTTTAGTTTAACCTTTCTTGTAAATTGTTTAATTTGTAGACAAACTGTTATGTTAAACCTCTAGCATCATTTATCATCCCAATCATATATATTGAAATTGATATTAATTGAGTTACAAGTGATCTATAAACAAGCTTTGTTTTGATTTGATCCGTCATTTATATTCAATTATTTACGGACAGTTGCTATGTTCTCTATTATTAATATACATTTTCATGTCCATCTCATGTTTTTTAAAGGGAAAAAGATTATTATATATATTTTTTAAGAGTGTATGAATTATTGACACATTTTTTAAAAGTGTCAAATTTAATAAAAAATATAATAAAAAAATAAATATAATAAATAATATTAAAAAATTATAAAAAAATATATGTATTATTAATAATAAAAATATCAAAACTATTATTAACAAGGGAGACATGGAAAGTAATTGTTAAATGACATCATATAACATCCCAATCATATATATTGAAACTGATATTAAATTAGTTACAAGTGATATTTTGTTTTGATTAGATCCGTCATTTATATTCAGCTATTCATGGACAGTTGTCATGTTCTCTATTATTAATAATAAACCTTTTGATGTCCATCTCATGTTTCTTAAAGAAGGGAGACGTGGAAAGTAACTGTTAAATATTTCTTTCTATAATTGGTTATTAAGAGATGTGACATGTATTAACAATATAACTTTTGGAATTCAACGTTTACTTGATTCTTAGATTTTTGTTTTTAATTTTGTATTGTACTACATTATGCGTAATTAATAAAGCCATCAACTTTTACAACTCCCAACAACTATTTATTTTATTTTTTATTATAATTTTATTTAAATATAATTATTCCTTTTATTCTCTTTTGAAAAATACATCACTATTTTTAAAATTTAATATTGCTCACATATATTTTTAAAAACGTTTATTTATCAAAAAATGAGAGGAAGAATACCCACATTTACAGTGTTATAGTAGGACTATAAATTTTTACAATAAATCTTATCAACTTTAATAAGAATTTATTTGGTTAAGGTAAATAATAGGGGTGTAAGTGGGTGGTTTGGTTTGATTTTTGAGGAAAAATAAATCCAACAATTAAAATTAATTAGTTTGGTTTGGTTCGATTTTAATATTTTTGATAAAGTCAAATCGAACTAAAACCAAACCGAACATCTATGGATTGGTTTGGTTCAGGTGATCGGGTTACTTTTTTTAATACAAAAATTAACTAAATAATTAGTTTTTCATAAAAAATACAAAATAAACTAATGAAAAAAATTTTAGAAATAGAATCAATCTTATTAATTTGAACACTAATAATTATTTCATATTTTAGAATGTGTATTAAAAGTTCATAAAGAGGAAATAAAGAAACATATTGATATTTGTATTAAGAAATTATATTTGAATAAGTTAAAAAAATTTCAAGAGAGATTTAACTTGATAAGTTGTATACTATACTTACATTCAATTAAGAAAAAGTTGTGAAATACTAACTTGGAGGTATATATGTAACCAATTGAATCCTAATGACATAAGTGAAACTAATGAAAACTTGATTAGTTGAACTTTGAATCAAAACCTAAATTCCAAAGTCTCCAACCTTTGCAATCATATTTTCATCCAAGAGAATGTTGTTAGGCTTCAAATCACAATGCACAATAGGAACTTTACTATCTTTGTGCGGGTAATTCAATGCACAAGTAATGATCAATATCTATATTGATCTAAGGTTCAACTCATTTTCATTTACATGCTTTCTCTTCCCTTAATCCAATATTCCAAGCTCTCATTACTTAAGTACTTTCATAAACTAGAGCCAGAAATTCATTTTTTTTAAAGTCAATACTAGAAATTTAAAGTTAATTCATCGTTTAAGCTTCCAAGTTTAGATGATATTGTTCTTTGTTATTCTTTATGTATAGTAGCAAGCAAATTGTTAGACATAATATCGGTGTTACCATTGTGTTCTAATGATATAATGTCGACATGCCTTCTTCCACACATGCAAAATACAAGAAAGTTTTTTTATTACCTTCTAAATGGACAAATGATATCCACCATTAGGAATTGTTTTCTAAATCATTATAAGAGAGGTAGGTCAAAAGTTGAATGACATGTAAATTTTGAAGTTCAATAGAATGGATCCAGAGAGTTGGTTGAAGGAAAGATCGAAAGTTTTCAAGTCTCTCACCTCTCCAAGAGTTTTTAGAATAGCATCGATAACATATGCCTGGCGTAAGCTGATCTTGGTGAGTAGAAACCGAACATTTTGGCAGAGGAGTTTTCTAGCCTTCTATGTTGAGCAACGACGCGTTTAGGAGTTGAAAGTGAGAAAGTATTACAAAAAATAAAGAAAAATAAGTAGTAGCTAAAAAATATTGTAACATAATTTTTTTTAAAAAATAAAATATATAAATATATGGTTTGGTTTGGTTCGGGTTGATTCGGTTTTGAAATTTCAAATCAGAACCGAATCAATTAAACTTTAATTGGTTTAGATTTTATCCGAACCAATCAATATATCCAAACCAAATCGAACCAATTTAATTGGTTCGGTTTGAATTAATCGGGTTGGTCGATTATCCGAATCAATTTACACCCCTAGTAAATAACGTCCCACAAATTACAATAAAGTGTTGTTTTGTGGCTTTTATTATTATTATTATTATTAGTGTCTGAGTTAGTTTAAATATAATTCGATTATCTTTTTTTTAATCTAATCAAAATCAAATCATCTATATTAAAATTGAAAAATGATAAAAATATTATTTACAGTTTGTCTAAAAAATATTGACATAATTGTTCACAAAATAAGTAATTTCATAATTGTTTACTTTCTAAAACATCAAGTGTCTGCCACAAATCTTTATAATTAAGTTCTTTTTAAATCATTGATTCTATGCAAGAACAATTTATTTATATATATTTTGTAAGGTATGTTATTATACACCGTCTTTATACCTATCTATATAATGAAATCTGATTTATTTTGTATTAGGTACATTTAAATTCTAATTGGACAAGTTCAACTTTTGTTTTGTAGTATACACAGTTTTATACACCATTAATTAATGTGCAAAAACAAATATTATCTCGAGAAAATCATTATATTTCATTTGTGAAGCTTGTGGCTTGACACTAAACCATTTTTATACATCCCACACTCGTGATTAGCGTCAATTATTATAATGTTAATTAAAATGGTTTAGTGGCAGTTTGTTTGTTATGTGGCGGTTTTTTATTTTTTTTATTACTAAGTTTTGCAAAAACTATGAGTTTAGAGTTATAAAAAAGAGAATGATAATTTTTATTTTAAGTTAATATTACTCTTATTTAAGAATTTTTAAATTAAAATAAAAATAAACTATCATATAATTTTTGAATTATCACTTATTTAATTTTATAAATATTTTACAATATTTTAATTTAGAAATAACACTATTTCTCTTCTTCTATTCCTTCTAAACTTCTCCATCCAATTGGAAAATATATTTTTTGTTCACCCAGAATATGTTAAATATATGTCCACCATATTCTGACATGTGACAGATGTCAAATTAAGGTATATGTAACTGTAGCATTCTCATGAGATACAAAATGAGTTTGTGAGTGTATTAAAAAAAGTTAAAATATAAAAGTTAGACGAATAACGGGGTGACATCCAATTATACTCCAAATCAACAAAACCATAAAACAAACCCCTCAAACTTTTTCCTATTCACGTTGATTAACTGCAACAGCTCTAAAATAATGATATTTAAATAAAATACAATACAACAATCAAAATGCTAAAAGGAAAGTCCTTTATTCAAATAATCATTTCATTATTCGAATAAAGCCTCTATTGTGGAAACGAATAGAAGAAAATGAAGCATTCTATTCGAATAAATTGGATATTATTCAAATAAAATAGTTACTATACAAACTTGTAGAGAAAACTAATCATCTTATTCGAATAGCTTGATATTTATTCTAATAAAGACAACAAACACCAGAAAACAAGGTAGAAACATAGCATAAAACTAGAAATGGAAACTTGATTCTCAACTAGCTTCTTTACCTCTGATATTTAGTCAAACTAGTTCCAATGGGACTAGATTGAAGAAACAAAATTGATGAAGTAAGATGATGATATTAGCAAAACCGAGTGTCAACAAAGTAGTTTCAGATAAAGGAAGAAATGATGAAGGAAGAATTAATAAAGAAGCAAGGTGACAAGAAGGAAGACTAGGAAGACTTGGAAAATTTGAAAAACAATGATTATAGGAGACATGTGTCAAACCTCGATGAATTTTTGGAATATCTACATGAGAAAATTTTGGAATCATGCATGGTGAAGTACGACCAAGTGTCCAAATATTAATTATTGAGAGATTAATATGAAGATATGTAAAAGAAGGAGAAATTCTGAAAACTTTGAATTAGAAAGGTGTAACATCCTGAAAAACATGTTAGGCTTGTATATAGATACATAGGTAGCCTAATACATGCTTAATATGTCTGTTTAATTTTGTAACTGTCTGAGCATGTTTAGTCACTTTACTGTAATACTATTTGTGATAAATAGTTGTTATTAACCCTGTAAATAGCTTAAACTGCTCAGTTAGTGAAAATAAATGTAGAGACTTTATTTGTAGGTCACAAATGTGTGAATTATGTTACAATTAAAATCTGAGGATAATCGGAGTTAGTTTAGTATTTTTAAATATACTGAGTGTGTTTTAATACTGGATTAACTAGTCACAGATATGAAAAAATGTGATAATAGTGAAACGATAATTTAGATGAATCTTATGATTTATTCTAAAGTTGTTGGAAGCTAAAAAACTCGTTTTAGCTAAAACTAAGTGTTCTTACCAGATACAGATTTTTCACTATAGCCCTGTGAATACCCAATTTTATACAAGCTATTAAAATATGAAAAATAATAACAAAGATGAGGAGTTGCAACGGTCACTTCTGGTTAATGGTCAGTGGCAACCGTTATTGAGAAGATCGTGGGATGATTGAGTTTGGTTATCAGAAAACTAGTAGAGAAGATCATGGGATATGGGATCAAGGTGGTTACAAACGGGAAGCTAGTGTGGCTATAAATAAGCCCCTCAGGTACTCAGAAGGGGGGGAGGAGAAAAAACAATAGTAGAAAAAGGTTTTCCTTCTCCATTATCTGAGAGCATATGCTGCACAGACTTCCTTTTCATTGAGTGATCACTGTGCAAAGACGTCGACACTGGTGTTCAGCAATCCACCGTATTTGTTGCTAGTCAAGTCTGCAATTTTAGCCATCTACGAAACACGTTCTTCCCCAAGCCACAGGTCTTCCACGTAGCTTTGTTTTTCCTCATCCTTATTTCTCTGTGTTGTCTCATGATTTCAGATATTCAGTATATATGTGTTTATGAACTATTGATGTACGTTTCTTTTGCATATAATGGGAATTAGAGTATTCAAATTTTTTTTTTGTCTTTTAGTTTGATTCACAAAAAGTAATAATATAATAATATAATAAAGGAAAAGATGATAATGTATAACATCATTTCACACTCCTGTACATGTATGTGGTGGTGCTTCCCTGATTGTTGTGTCGGTGATGTTTGTTCTTTTGTGGAGAATCATAGCATTTTAAAGGTTTATCATGGCTTTAGTTTGTTTTTAAATAATAAAAAATAATGAATAAAAGGACCAGGATATATATGAATGGATTTGTGTTCTTATGTGTACATGCAGTATCTTTTTACGTGAGGGTGGAATAGAGAATGTTAAGCAAATTTGTTTTGGTTTTAATTTTTTTTTTATAAAGAAGGAGGAAAATATTAAAAATGGCATGACTTTGAAGATGCAATAGGACGTGTATATTATCTTTTTTTTTTCTTCAAAATAAAAATAAAAAAAGTCAAAAATATTTTAGTGGGGTAAAATAAATATTTATAAAGTTGTATAATTTTGCGCAATTAATTAGAGGTACCTTTTTTTTAGGCGTCGTAGGGTGCTAATACCTTCCCTACGCGTAATTGACTCCCGAACCCGACTTTGATTTCAAAGACCGTTTTTAAAGGGTTTTCCAATGTTTTTCCCTTATAATAAAAATTTGGTGACGACTCCATTAAAATTTATTATTTGCGTTGTCCCCGTCGTGACCCCGGTTGCGACAAGCCCCAAGAGACAAAGTCTCCCATGACTTTTCTTTTAAAAGTAACAAAAGTTGTTGGAGAAGAAAGAAAACTGAGAAATGGAAGTGAAAAGAGAGAAGAGGCAACTGAGAGAGGAAGGAGGAGGAGGAACCAAGAGAAAGGCTTGGATCTATCCTTGCCCATCTTCAAGATCTTCATCTCCATCTCAGCTACTCAAGGTAGGGGTGTTTTATAGCTTTGTTTATCTATTTTTTCTATGTTTTGGTTTAGGCCTTTAGATGGAGAAGTTGGATTTTAAAGAGAGAAAACTAGTTTCCTTAGTTAGATTCTTGTTTTCATTTATTAGAATTGATTATTTCAACTTGATGGAAGCAAGATGGATGGATTTATCCATAATTTGAGTTAGTTGGTTCTTGAATTGGAACCTAGGGTTTTGATGAATCAAGAGAGTGATTTTTGGTATCTGATCTAAATTAAGAGGTTTAAGTTGGTGATTGATGATTCCTAAGTGTTTAAGAACTGATTAGGGACCTAAGATTACTTATAAATTGGATTGGAAAGGTCAAAATCCAAGAAAAGAATCATGAAAACATATCACGGTTCTGTAGGCTTGTTTCTGGTTCAGAAACACGGCCCATGTCCAAAGACACGGGGTGAGGCGTGTCTAAAGACACGAGATGTGTCTCCCTTTGTAATGAGAATTAGCTTTTGTGGTCCTCATAAAAGTTGTAGCTCTTTCTCTTAACTTTCCAATGCCACTAGAATCACCTCGTTTCGATCTCTGTAGCTCAAGTTATGGTCATTTTACTTTGCAAAGGTCAAAGGTCGAGATTGAGCAGGATGCATTGTTGGCTAGGAAATGCATGATATTTTAGCATTTTATAAGGCTAGGAGCCTTAAAGGGACCTTAGATAACCATATTGAGGTGGAGTATCAAGGGGTAATGTGTTGGAACACATTAGACTTCCATAATGTGATGGAATGTCATAGGGCAATCTTGGGGACCTTGAGCATCAAAGTGTGTTGGAATGCAACAAAGAAGTGTTTAAAACCTTGTTCAACATAAGGTTAACTTTGAATTCACTTGTGAAGTGATAGTGTGAGATTATAGATACAAGACCATTAGTATTGAGATACAACTAGTGGTAGTTCTTGGAAAGAATAACCACTTACCTTATGTGAAGGACTTTGAGAAGTTAAGACAAGGTGTACTAGAAACAGCTAATTTGGGTTTGTTTGGTATAGTGTGCCTATCTATATGCATAGTTTATTCCTTTAGGGTTAAAGTTGAGTTTAAGATGCATAGTTAGTGTATGTTCTCTTGTTCTTAAAGGTTGAACTTAAGGATATGCTAGAAGCATGAGTTAGTTCCTTTATGTGATAGAGTTGAGCCAAGAGTGCATGTTTGCTAGTGATAGTTCTTTCACTTGATTAAAGTGAATCTTGTGATAGAATTTGTGAAATCTTAGGCATCCTTTGAGAAGTAGAATGCCAAAGGTCAATACTTATACCCTTGAGCAACAGGAGGTTGCCTTATGAATCACTTGTGAAGTGATGAAATGGGGTGTTAGGCATGGTAAGCTAAGAGTGCTTGGCTTATTGGTTATGTTTTCATGCATAGGTTGCTCCTTTGAGAGAAAAGTAGAGTTGAAAATGCATGGATGACATTTTACTCCATTGTGAGATGAGTTTGAGGTATAAAAAGTACTAGAAATGTGACTTTACTCCTTAAGTAGTAAGTGAGCTTGGTTGGGAAGTTTGCTAGTTTTCCTTAATCACTTGGTTAGTAAGGACCTAGTGATGATTAAATGTAATTATGAAATACATTGCATACCTTCTTTTCAAACTTGCTGTGTCTTGTTTCCTAAGTATTGTAACCTTAGGTGGTGTGCACAACCATGAGACTTGAGAATGATGTGTTGTATCTGAATTCTCCTTGCGGGTTTGCTTGTATGGTCAAGGTTATCGGTATAGGGGTGGTAATAGTACTTTACGGTTGTGAGAGGAAGGTACTCACCTATTACCAAGTGGGTTTGCGCTGGTTAGGCCTAACTTGCTCAATATATACAAAGGAACAGAAGGTTCCTAGGAAACAAGTAAGAGGCATGTGTTTTCTAAAACTAAAATATGCATTTGCATTGCATCATTATATTAGTAGGACTTTGTGTGAGCATAACCATATATCATATCATAAAGCATTGCATTTATTGGCTGTTGTATGGGCAGTTGTCTTGTTTGTTTGATGATTGCTTATTAATGATATCTTACGATTGTATGGGCAGTTGTTTGATATCATTGATTGTTTGGTATTAGCATGAGTTAGGATTATAGCTTGCCTTGTGAATGTTACATAGAGTGTGTGTATATATTCTAATAGTGTTTGAGCAAGGGGCTCAAGTATCTGTTGTAGGCTTAATCTTATGTGCTCAATTGATTATTTATAGTTAAATAATTAACTGCTGGTTTTAGAATTGCATATACTGAAAAATTATAAATTCTCACCCTGATTGTATTCTCATGTAAATCCAGGTACAGATAAAGGGAAGCAAAAGAGGCAGAAGAACTAGCGTAATTTTATCTTGTTTCTTGTAATAAATGTTGTATATTTATTTTCTACTACCTTGAGTTTATAAAAGTTATGTATTACAGTTTGTCTTGAGAGGTTAATGATGTATATATATGGCTTTTTGTGGTAGAGGCTCTCCATTTTTATTGATTATGTATGAATGATATGAGTTTAGTTATTTAAATTAAGTTAGAAGTAATATATCTGATATTATATGGCTTGTATATGTATGATATATTAGGTTCTTGTTACTAAGATGTTACAAAAGGTAAGCAGAAACGTGCCTCAAACTTGATAAAAATCCAATAAAGACATGATTACGGGAAGATATTTTTCTTAAGGATGTTTTCCCATTTTGACAGCACAACAGCTAAACTTCATAGCTTACATAATTTCTTATGTAAGATGGAGCTGCTCTATAAATACGTACTTCTTTCTCCACTTTCAACAAGAAAATACTTAGCCACTCACAGAAGCTCTATTTTCAGCCACCCAATCATCCATCATCCAACTTTATCGCATTCAACATGTTATAACTCAGTAAGAAGGTAGGAAGTGTAAAAAATACCATTATTTATTTTTTATTTTTATCATTCATATTTCTTAGTCCATTATTTTTTAATAATTCATGTTGTTCTGTTTTTATAATAATACAACAATGATAATCTATTTTTTGCAATATAACATTTTTATTATGTTTTTCGAATAAGATATTTTTTATTCGAATAATCTCATAAAAAATTACGTAACTTTGAATGTCTGAAACTTGAAAAGGGGTTTTATTCAAATATGAAAATGTTTATTCGAATAAACAATATCCAAATGTTTTAAACGTAACCCATTCTTCATTATTATTCGAATGTAATGATGTTTATTCGAATAAACATCCTTCTAAAGTTTCCAAACGTAGTTCATCAGAACTTTCACGTGATGGCTATTACTAGAAGTTCTCAAACGTACTTCATTCTTTATTATTTCTTGGACATTTAATTGAAACTTTCACGTGATAGCAATGTATTTTTAATACTTTCACATGTATGGAACTTTCACTAATATTCTTAAAATACTATTTTTATTATTTTATTTGGAACTCTCACTCATACTTTGGTTATTTATTTGGATTTATCACATAATCTAGTTACAAGAATTTTTACTATTCATCAATATTTTTATACCATATATATTAATAATTACTGTTACTTATCTATAATATATTTTTGTTTTTCCTTATCTATATTTTATTTCTATTATACTGATTTAATTTATTATTTATTATTTTATTTTCATGAATATTTCTATTATACTAATTTAATATTTGTTACCATATATTTTTACTAAATTGAGTTATTATACATATCAAAAGGAAAATTTTATGGATAAGTTTTAAGAGAGATATTCTCCTATGGATAAAAAGAATCAATGTGTAAAGAGATTATTATTGTGGCCGTAATGAGAGAATTAAAGGATGTTTTGATCAACTAAAAATTATTATTGTGATCATAATGAGAGGATTAATGGACGTTTTGATCAATTTATTGTAACTATGATGAGATAATTAAGGGACACATTAATCATTTATAATGATTGTGGTCATGATGAGAGAATTAAGAGACGTTCTGATCAAATTATTATAGTCATGATGAGAGCATTATGGAACGTCCTAATAAAGAGAAAGATACACATTTAATTAAAAGCATTGAAATACGATGATAAAGAAATGACGAAAAGAAGAATTTTGAGAAAAGTTGAAAAAAGATCAATCATCTACTTTTTTTTTTTTTCAAGTTATTAATTATTTACTTTTTCAATACTAAGTTAGGTTACTCTGCATTAAATATGATATTTATATTTTTACCAGATTATTTTGAGATTTACTATTTTTTTACAAAAATTTTTACTCTATACTTTTGTCAAAAAATATTTACTCTTAACTTTTACACTATTTATTATTCATCTATTTTATTTCTCAAATATTGATTTATTTATTTGCGGACTCTCAGCTATAGTTTTAGGAATAAAGTATGGTAAAGAATGAATGATAAACTTATATTACACACTTTTGTATTTTCTTACTAAAAATTTTATCTCACTCTTTTTATAGTGTAACATTTCAAATAATTTTAACAGTAAAAGTTCTGAATGAAAGTCATAAGCGACAAGTTATATAAATATTCAGACTTAGAAGATTATGTCTTTACTATTATTTTTAGAGACTCTTGAGTAGATATAGTATTGAAGTTATAAATACATAAATTTATAGCACTATATATGTAAAGGTTTTTGTAAGCCTCATTTTTTATAAATAGGTATTTATTTTGAAAAATATCAGTATGTATGATATTATCTTTTAAATAACTTCACCTCTTAACGTAATATATTATATTTTTTAATAAAAGTAGTAAGGTGTGTTTGCCTAAAATTATGTATTTTAAAATTAAATAAAGAGTAGGACGTGACATTAGCTATGCCTCTCAAACTGATACAAGAGGAAAGAAGGATCAGGCCCAAGACCAAGGAAGAGACCGAGGTCAAAGGGTCAGGGTCAGAAGTACCCCGTATTGGGTTTGGGATGTTGGTTGAAGTAATTGTAATTGGCGCTGACTCTATTAGCTTCAAATTAGGTAGGGAAAAATGTTTTATTTATATTAGAATATGTATATTATATTTATATTATATATTAATATAAAGAGATATTAAATTATTTTATATATAATTATAGTATTTTTATGATATACATAATAATTTTGTGAGTTAATTAAATAACATTAGATGTATTTTAGTTAGATAAATAATAATATTGATTAGTTATGTTGGTTGTAAATAAAATAGTAAAGGTCTATGTCATCTATAAATAAGTATGAATAAATATATTTTAAAGTGGGATTATTTTTTAAGTAAATAAATAAGAGTAGTTTTATTATTAAATTTCAATGAAGTAAGATTATGATATACTTTAAATTAAATTAAAGATAAATATATCTTTATTTATTTATTTTAGAGATAAACTCAATTTAAATAAACCTTTTCCTATATGAAAATTTTGATAATCATATTATACAAAGGAAGTTGTTGATGAATAAATAAAATTTGAGTCCACAAATAAGAAATTATGCACAAACAATGGTGCTTTTGTTAGAGAGTAGAATTAAGGAAAGAGTTATTTATAGACTAAATTAAGGTGTAGTAATGAGTTGTATTGAATACTAATAAATAACTGAAACTACTAAAAAGGAAAGGGTTTAGATCAGTGTTAATAGAGTGAAGTTGCTGTAGACATTGATTCTTAAAAAAAAAGTGAAAATCTTATCAATTACACATTAAATAAATAAGAAGTTTCAATATAATACTTAAGTTATAAGACTCTTCTACTTATTTAATTAAGGAAAATTTATATTGATTTCTCTTAGATTTAAGTCTAATTATGTTGGGTATGCGACCAAAGTCCCACATTGGTTAGAAGTAGGGTGCATCATGTATATATAAGTATGGACATATATTTCCATAAGTAAAAAATTTTAAATTCATGAGAACTTAAAAAGTGGACAATATATCTATGTGATGTTCGTGGTCCTTACAAGTGATATCAGAGCCCGATGATTCGACTTGGATGAGCTTGGTATGGTCGGTGGTTGATGGATCCATGTGAAGAGTCTCTTGTGTCGAAAGTCTTCCTAGCGATGTGGAGAAAGGCGCTTAAGCAATGGTACAAGTATCACACCGTATCAAAGTCATGCCATATATTTCCATTAGTATGAGGCATTTTGGGGTAAAAGCGAAAGCAAATTACATGAGCTTAGGTCAAAAAATTACAATATATCATCTTAATGTGGAGATATGTGATGTCCATGGTCCTTACAAGAAATTACATCTGACACCTATCTTATTTCTATCCTTACATTAACTTCCTCAATATGAGAAATAAGTATAATAATTTAAAAGAAATTAATGTAATGATAATATAAATTTTAAAAGAAATCAATATAATGATAATATAAATTTTAAAAAAATTTAATATAATTTTTAAATAAAAAATATCAAATATAATTAAATCAAATCTAAAAAAAAAAGAGTATAATTTTCTCATTAATTAATCTTTAAAGTTAAATTTGCCGTATAAACTTAAGTCATAATACAAATCCTCGAACCACGTCACATCGTGCAGCCATAATCGGTGACCGTGACGGAGCCCTCTGGCAATGAGATAGGACCGCAGCTGTTAATGTTTATCAAAGTGACTTATACGGGTATTTTTTCCTATAATTTGATCCAGAATTTAATTTTGATCCGTTATGTTATTTTATAAATTCTCGAGGATTTAGTTAGCTCTGTGCGCACACAACGTGCATTAAGATTGATGAAGATGTTTTACTTGAGCCATTCCAGTTCTTCATATACTTTCGTTATTTTAACTTTTTTATTTATTTTAGTTATGATAATAGAATTATCAAAATTATTTATGATGCTGGTAGCATTTTAATTTTTCCAAGGTGGGGGAAAATTTTATAATATCGTCAGAAGTGTTGGGTTTAATAACTTGTTGAGTTTTTCTTAAATGCTTTTTTTTTAAATTTTATCATATTTTGAGATTCTAATGATTGAATAATTAAAATTAGCTAAAATAACGCATAATTATTTAACTCGACTCAATGATTGACTCAACCTAAGTATTGAATTATTAGTTCATTTGTTCAACTACTGAAATATTGGTTGAATCATATATAATTAAATAAATATATAAATATTTAATTATATAAATATTAGATGTTATTTTTCTAACAAGATTAAAGGTCTGTGTTTACTTATTAGAATGTTACGTATTAGATATCAATTTTTAAATGCCGCAACAATAATCTATAGTGAATAAAAATAGTTTCGTGCTCATTATAGATTGTATGTGCTTATCAATTACAAAAAGCAAATAGAGATACTGACTTCAAGTGGATTATTTTGACATTTTTAGTCCCACATCATTGAGCAATAACGTATATTCAAATAAATAACTAATGGTAATGTACCAAAAAAAAACTATTGGTAATAAAGGAACAATTATATTCTTATCTCAATATATATATTTTTTTATATTTCATCTAATATTATTTATTATACATATTTTTTTTTATTATTTTTTCTCATTCAATTATATCCATTCAAAATAATAAAACAATACTTACATCTTTTTTTGAAATGTAAAATGATCATTTTTCGTAATAAAGGGATGACTATTTATTACCAATAGTCATGTCAATAAGAATAGTCTTCTGTTAGTATATTAGAAAAGCAACACTCTTCCTTTACACTTGTCATTTGCCAGAAAAATTTTTTCCCGCCCAAACACTCCTCTTCTTTGTTTTTACAACACTTTTTCGTTTTTTTTTTAATTTTTTCAAATTATCCTCTCATTTTATAGATGAGGTATTAATATTTTATAATATCAATAAGTTTTTAATAAGAGATCTCTTATAATAATATTTTTTATACACATAAATTTTAAAATTAAACTCAAAATTACATATTTAAATGACCTAAACTTTTTCTATTGATTAACACATATTAATACACTCTTCAATTTTTTTTCTTTAGTTTAATATATTTCAATTAATTTAATATACTTTTGTTATTTAATATAGTTTAATTTACTTTAATAAGAAAAGTGAATACACAATTAAAAGTGTCAATAATCTCTTAATATATCAACATATTTTATATTTTATATCTTACCTCATCAGTCACTTATAATTTTAAAAAATACTAATTTTTGATTAGTTAATAGAAAGTATAAATTAGTGATTAAGAGTGTCAACAACCTATTTTTTTAGCAATATCTTCTTTTTATTTTCCTATCTTCATTATTATTTACTTATTCACATATAAAATTATTTACATATTCTCATATAAAAATGTCAAAAGGGTGAGGTCGGTAGTTCTTCTTCTATTCCTATCACGAATACTTATTTATAATCCTTACAAAGGAAGTAAGTACCAATAGATATCTATAGATATTTAATAATTTAATATAAAATTTAAAATTAATAAAAAAATAACAATAAAATAAATTTTTAACATCCACTTAATTTGTTTAAGTTAAATTCTATCCACAAATATATTTTATTTTACTAAAAACTTAATAAATAAAAAATCTTATTAGCTACATTGTTAATATTATTCTTATTTTTATTTTCCTGTCTACATTATTTACATGTCCCCTAACAATAAGAGCGGGACAGGTAATGCTTTTCCTATCATCATCGCAAGTACTCATTTATGATCTCTGCGAGAGAGGCGGCTATCTATGGGTATCAGCGGGTATTTAATAATTCAATTTATAATTTTAAAATTAAAAAATGATAACAATAAAATAAATTTTAATATTCAATAAATTTGCTGAAGCTAAATTCTATCCACCGAAGATATTTTCTTTTACTAAAAATTCAATGAATAAAAAATTTTATTAACTACATTACTAATTTTATTCTTATTTTTATTTTCTTATATACATTATTTACATATTCTCAGATAATGGGGTGGGGGTGGGGGTGGGGCAGGTAGTGCTTCCTATGTCCCCATCGCTGAGTACCCATTTATGATTCCCGTGATGAAGGTAGGTACCATGAGTATTTGTGAATATTTAATAATTCAATATAAAATTTTAAAATTCACCAAAAAGAAACATAACAATAAAATAATTTTTAACATCAACTGAATATGCTGAAGCTAAATTCTATCCACTAAAGATAGTTTCTTTTGATGAAAACTCAATAAATAAAAAATCTTATTAGGTACATTATTAATTTTACTCTATTTACAATATTTACATGTTCCAAGATAGGAAAGTCAACGAAAGGAGAAGGCAGGTAATGTTCCCCCGTCCTTATCGCCTATACCCATTTATAATCTCCGAGTGGAGGCAAATACGCATGGTTATTCGTGGGTATTAAATAATTCAATATAAAATTTTAAAATTCACCAAAAAACACATAGCAATAAAATAAAATTTTATATTCTATGAATTTGCTGAAACTAAATTCTATTCATCGAAAAAGGTTTTTTTTACTGAAAACTCAATGAATAAAAAATTTTATTGGCTACATTGTCATTCTTATTCTTATCTTTATTCTCTTATCTATATCTACATTATTGACATGTCTCCAAATAACTGGGCGAAGGCGAGGACAGGGACGGGGCGGGACGAAGTAGGTAGTGTTTCATTCGTCCCCATCGCAATACCCATTTATGATCCCCGCCCATTTATAATCCCTGCAAGAGAGGTGAGTAATTATGACTATCCATACATATTTAATAATTTAATATAAAATTTTAAAAATCACCAAAAGAAAATTAAAAGACCAAAAAATATTAAAATATTGAAATATTTATTATATATAAAATTCTTATTTTTATGCTAATATCTTTTTGTAATTGTTGGTGTATAATTTTTTAATTACTTTATCTATCTAATTACTAGTTTATTAAATAAATCAGCATGCCACATTAGTATTTATTTTTGGATAAATAAATTATTATTAAAATTATTATAACAAAGAATAACCCATACAATTACACGGATACCATGCTAGTATTTATTTAAATAGGTATCTATTGTGCCATTAAAAATATAAAGATGAGCCTATTTAGAGAATAAAAATCACTTGTTTTTATTTTTATATTTTTTTTTTTTTTTACTTAAATTTGTTAAATTTTTTAAATTTAATTATATGTCACCTTCTTTTATTTTTTTATTTTAATTTTTTTATATTTAACAAAATTTAAGTGAAGAGATAAAACAAAAAACAAAAAAATAGAGATATGTGATCTCTATCCTATTCAGAGTAAGTACGTATTTTTATTTTAGGTTTCTCGTAGAAATAGAAGATAAATAGCCATATTCATAGAAACATAGTCTTAGTGATAGGTATGCCTTTTTTATTAATAAAAAAAAATTATAGTGAGAAACATCTTATCACACTACATAAATTCATAATGTGGCACTAAAAAGAGGGGGTGGAAGGAAGAAATCACCGTTCTTCACATTCTTCAGAATTTGTTTCTTCAATCATATCTATGAAAAAAGGCACACTTTCAGTCTTACAAATTATTTGAAAAGCATGAAATTCTATATTATGGTATTATTGTACATATGCTAATTGTTCATTTCTGATCATAAAACATAATCTGCAGCCTGAAGTGATTTAACCTCTATACCACAGTTATCTATAGTGCAAAGGATACTCCATTTTACACTTCCAAGATAAAAACCATTCACTTATTTCGCTTCCCATTCAGCATAACTATCAGGATCAATCACTCATTCTGCATCCAATTCAGCATCACATAGCAGGAGAAATCTAGAACCTGGCAATTAATGCCTTTGCTTGTTCAAGTTTTGAGCTCACTGCATCCCATGAAACAAGCTTATCCATGAACACTGATATATAATCAGGGCGCCGGTTCTGTGAAGATTACAAGACAGTCATCATTATATTTATCTACTGGACAGAACTCTCAGAAACAATAATAATTATATAATGCTTGGAACAACACATCACCTGAAAGTCAAGGTAGTAAGCATGCTGTACAAAAATGAAAAACAAAAAAATATTACAAAGTTAGTAATTTGTTATTAATGACTGTTTCAAAGTTTGTGTGTGCAAATTGTTTCATCAAATTACCAACAGAAAGAAAATTTGATTAATACCTCCCAAACATCAATGGTAAGGAGTGGCTGCAAGAAATTAATATGAAATCACCTCAGAATTTATCAGAGAAAAGAGTCTCATCAGACCTAACTAATAGATGTATTTCACAATGCTTCTGCTCTATATCCTGTCATTCATATTTTAAGACAAGAAATGAATGATGAATATTATAAGTAGTCCTTATTACTCACGTAGTAACTCCCCCAAACAAGGGGGTTCACAGCATTGGGACTCTTGAGCACGACTAGCTTGTTGTCCTCATCTGATGGAAGAGGATTCACTGCATTTCCCACATCAAGTTTGCTTGTTTTATCTATATTTCATCAATAAAAAAAAAAGAAAAAAAAGGAACAAGGGTAAAGAGTAAGACTACTTGATAAGTTAAATTTTACCAAGAAAGATCATAAATGAAGCCAGAAAAAAGAGGAGAGTAAGGTGGAAAGGGTTATTACTCACATACAAGCCAAGCCCAACCAGAACCAAATTGTGTTGCAGCAGCAGTCTTAAACTCATCAAGGAATTTTTCAAATGAACCAAAGTCTCTTTCAATCAGTTCTAGAAGATTCCCGGATGGCTTTCCACCACCACCTGGTTTCATGCACTCCCAGAAGAAGTCATGGTTCCAGACCTGCAGAAAGTATGAAAAGATTACTAACCAAACTTTTTGAAACTTGAATAAGACTTTTTTGGTTACAAACATGCATGCCTGTGCTGCATTGTTGAAAGCTGGAAGAATGTCACCCTTATTGTATGAGGCAACTATAATTTCTTCTAGTGACTTCCCATCAAGCTCTGTCCCAACAATTTGCTTTTTCAGATTCTCCACATAACTTCTATGGTGCTTCCCCCAATGATACTCAAGTGTCTGCTGGCTCATAATTGGCTCCAAAGCATTCTGAAAATTTTCATTATGACAATACAAGTGAAATATGTATTATATCAGTCCAAAATTAACAACAAAATCTCAGCAAGTACACAACAAATGGTTAGGTCAGTTAGGTCATTACAAGAACTCTACTTGTGTCTCTTGCATTATTGTTTAGTCAGTTCAGTGTAATTGATATTTTTAGAAAGAATTTAAATGGCTAGTTGTTATAAACTTAAGAAAGCTTCATAACATTGATGGATAATCAAGGTAAACCAGGGAAAGGTTGATGCTGGATGTCTTGCTCAAATAGGCTCAGCAGATAAAGCAATGGAAATTCACTATTTGAAAGTACCACAGAGATGACTTTCTTTCATACAATTTGATCATGCAATGCAATATTAACCCAAGAAAGAACCAGAGAGATTATCAGAGAGCAGCAACAGCAGAATAAGAAAAGAAAAGGAAATTCACTTTTTGAAAGTATTGAATCACTATTGATGAGGGAGAATAATAAAATATATATGTATAATTAAACAAAGAAAGAATGTAACTGAAAATAACAATCAAATCGTGATGGCAAATCTTCCAATAAGACATTCAAGTTCATAATGATGCTCAGAGCCTCAGACTATTCAAAGCTTCTTAGACTGTAAAGCTATAGTTGAGTGAAAAGAACTTGGGAAGCAATTAAGATCAATATACAGGTTCAGAAAAATCTGTGACTTGTGTAAATATGAGCCCTCCACAATAAAGCACCTTTATAAAGTAAAGTTGTATTCAACTCTTTAATTCCTTATTTATGTGCCAACAATGCCACATGTTTAGTGAGTTACAAGCCTGCATACTCACACAAAAACTAAGATGCCTGTGTTGTTCAATCGTTTTATTTTTTAAGTTTCTTTACTAAAATAAGACTAACCAAAGTTTTGATAGAATATAAATTTTAAAATAATAAAGCTAAGCTAGTCTTCATTGTTTTATTAGAGGCATAGGTCCACTTGAAAAATTACAATGAATTCTAACTTGTGAATGAACAAACTTTAGATCTTACCAGTGGATACGGTGGTGGCTTGAGCTCAAACTTTGCAGTGACTTTAGTACCCTGCAATGTACAACATGCTTTCTTAAAAAAATAAAAGGACAAGGAAAACAAGATGCGTCTCAACCAAAAAAATTATAGGAAAAACTATTAGAGCATCAAAATGGGTGAGGGGAGGAATTTTAATTGGCAAACATATGAGGTAAACTGGAGATGTTTTTCCACCCTGTGAAACAAAGTAAAAGGTCCAATATATGTTATGACAAATACATTACACCAGGGATCTTAGATTTAGATTTCAGAATATCTAGTAGTTAATTCTCGAAAAGACGTATTTGCTGTAAGATTTTGAGCAAGTTTTGCAAGTTATAGCTGACTTAAAGATTAGTTTTTGTTCATCTTTAAGGTATATATATATTCATAAGAGAAATAGATCATTTTTCCCCACCATCCATATTTAATATACCAAATTTTAAATATCTTATGCTGTTAGTTGTGTTATAGGTTAATTTCCTCACTATTTCCACTTCTGCATCCCTAGATCTCTGGAAGTGAATTGCTTCTGATGACTAGATTTCAAGTTTTCTTTCTGCATAATAATTATATAAAGCAAATGGATACATAAAAGGCCTGTATCTGATAACATATTTGATTTTAGCATGAATAGCTAGATTGATACAAGAAAATCCTCTTCATACTGCCTTCAACAGTAATCTACTATCATTGTATTTGCATTGTCCCATAGGGTATATAATACAGAACTCAGTTTCTTAAAAAAAAAAAAAAAAAGCTAGATACACATCAATTTCATAGACACATCTCTCACATATGCTTATGTGACAAAATCAGATTATAACTAAATAGTGAAAATTGTACAGATGTAAGGTTACGTGCATGTAAGCATATGTAGCGTTGTCGAGGAAATACAAATGACAGGGATATTTAGCATTTATCAAGGACCAAATGATGCATGTTTGAGTGGCAGTGAGGCAAACTGATATAGATGAAAGCAAACCTCTTTGTTTGCCAAGATGAAGCTACCACCAGAAGAGGCCACGTTATGTAACCCTGCTAAACAAACAGGAAACCAATATCAGATCGGAGACAGAAAATGGAGAGGCACAATAGTAGAGTGTGTGTGTGTGTGTGTAAAGAGTGCCACCTGATGATGCCATGTCTGAATTCTGAGTTATGCAAATATGCTGCGGTGCTTGTGCCTGGAGTGAGTGAGGATTGAGGACAAAAGTCAACCTCATCCTTGCAGGGCCAATTTAAACAAAGGGTGAGTACGTTAGTAGTAGTACAATTCCACTGTGGCAGTACTACAAGTTGTGCATGTACGAGCACACTCCCAGCAACACAGGATTAGTACTACAAGTTCCATGTCATTATCTATCTCCCCTTTTTTAACTTTTATTTTTTGGTAAACATAGTAATTGCCCAATTCCAACTACCTCAAATCAACTAACCGAGGAGGCTTATTTTAAAAATGGATATAAACTAGAAAATATTTACAAATACAGTTTTCAAATGAGCCAGCTTTTTTTTTTTCCTTTTCAAGGTGAAAACAGCTTGTGGTATTTAAATTGGATTAAAATACAACAATTGTTGCATGCTATGAAGTATGGTTATTTCATAATATCTGTTATGTTATATCTGTATCGAATACATAATTAATATTGTATTAGATATTTAGATATTTGATAAATATTTATTTAATTTTTTAACAAAAATTATAATCCGATATCATATTCGTGTCACTCATATCCGTATTCGTGCATCATAGTTTGCATGTCATTTAATTAGTAAATTTTGCCTTGAAACTTATCACTTAGGGTCCGTTTGATATAAATAATAAGATAAAACTTGATAGTATTAGATCTGATAGTATAAGGTCTGATAATATAAGGCTTAATACGTAAGAGTTGAGGATATCGGGATATTTAAAATTATAATGGAAAAGTCTTTATAAAAGCTTATACATCGAAACTCAATCAGGCTTAATCTCATCCTCCAAAACTTGATTAAGTTATCGATCATTTTAATGTATAAGAGGAGTTTGATGATTAAGCTTATACAATATAATGTTTATACTAAACAACTGATAAAATTATCATGTATTGTATTAGTTTATCTATCAGGTCTAATACGACATATCAAATAGGCCCAAATTTAAGGCCAATTTTATTAAATCAATTTACATTTTTAATTCTCTCAAATAGAGAAGAACACATGCAATTTCATCACCTCCTCTCATTCCATTATCTCTTTAGTAGAATCTCTTTATATTATGTATTGCACGAGTTCTTAAAATTCAGTTAAAATTTAAAAAGTACTAATAAGTATTCTGTGCATTGTATGAATCTATTAAAATTTAGATAGAATCTAAATAAATATAAATTAAAATAAAATATTATTTAAAATTATAAAAAAATGCATAATTAATTCATTCAGAATAAATCTAAAAAAACCAACAGTCAAATAATTAATTTATCTAAAAAAAATTTCTGAATGCACTAAACTAAAGTCTTTCCCCTTTTTATTTTTCCCTTCAATCATTTTTCAGTGTAGCAACACATGCTTAAATACTTCAAAATAAACCAACAGTCAGTCACTGACATTGTTGTGCCATATGATATCTGCGTTAGAGTTCGTTTCATTTTCAGTGATACATGACTGCCCCAGTAGATTTATTTTAATCGCTATGACGCTTTAAATAGAATTTTTAAGCCCCACTTTTGTGTAGAATTGAGATTTTTGGAATCAAACAAAACATATAATATGTTTATAATGAAATCACTACAAGTACTACCTAATAGTTGTTAATGCATGCATTTCATTTTGCAGGCTAAAATTGCATGGAGCATATGTACTTCTACGTTATGTTGGGCGAGTTGCCAGCATTCCCAATTTCTATGGGCAAAATGCATTTGAATCTGGCCAGGTGATTTTCCCTGATGTAAACTCTATGTTCTACATAATGAATTTATGTTTTAGTGAAATGAAAGATATGGAAATGATTTCATTGCAAATAAATAAATAATGTTGCTTAAGAATGAAAGTTTAAACTATCTTCCAATTAGTTCTTTTCTTTCATTTGTCGCCATTTGCTTCTAGTTGTTAACTCATGCCATCATCTTTTTTCCTCACTTCCCTTCTGCCTTTCAGATTGATGAAGGCCGGAGTATGCTCCTGCCCTCTCATCAGATCACCCAGCTTTTGAGAATGGAAGCAAATATATGGATGAGTACCTGGAGAAGCGTAAATTTTTTGTTGGTCATTCATTATCAATTGCAGATGTAGCAATCTGGTCAGGTCTTGCAGGTAAAGGCTTTTAATAATGCCTATTCAACTTGTGATACTGTTAGGTTGTTAGTGTAGAAGAATAATGGAAGAGACTCTTTATAAAATTTTCATTTCTTCTACTAAAAACTTCAAAGTATATAGAATATTTATAGAAGTGAAAGATACCTTACACATTCTATAACTCTCCCTAATTAACAATATTAATTTTCATTTAACTCATGAAATAAACTATCCTATAATTACATAACTCCAATGAAATAATTCTCCCTACTGACACACCATAATTTTTCATTATTTATAGAATAACTCTCATAACTCTCAATAGCTACCACATCAAGGGTCACATAACCACCAAAAATCCATTAATTTCTAATTATTATTTTTAATTAACACTCCCCCTTAATTTGAAGTCTTCTTCTTCATTCCAAGTCTTGCTCGCAATTTTCGAAATTCTTCAAACTTGAGAGGTTTAGTAAAAATATCAGCAATTTGATCTTGAGTTTTCACATATTTGAGCTCAATCACCTTGTTCTCAACATACTCTCTAATAAAATAAAATTTTGTGTCTATGTGCTTGCTTCGATCATGGTACATTGAATTTTTAGCAAGAGATAGTGCGGACTTGTTATCAATACAAATCTTTATTGCTTCCTCTTGTGGAAAATAAATTTCTTTCAACAACCTTCTAAGCCATATAGCATGACAAGTGCAAGAAGTTGCCGCCACGTACTCGGACTCACAAGTTGAAAGTGTGACAATAGATTATTTTTTAGAACTCCATGAAATAGTATAATCTCTCATAAAGAATACAAAACCGGTAGTGCTCTTTCTATCATCAATATCTCCCACAAAATCACTATCACAATACCCCACAAGCTTGAAATCATTAGAAAATGAATAAAATAGCCCAAAATCAATTGTACCTTTTAAGTAACGAAGAATCCTCCAAGCAACTTTCATATGGGTAGAAGTAGGTGATTCCATGTAGCGACTCACTACTCCAACCGCAAAAAGAATGTCGAGTCTTATTGAAGTCAAGTATCTAAAGCTTCCCACAAGACTTTTGAAAATGGTGGGATCTTCTTTTACTCCATCATCAAACTTTGACAATTTAACTCCACATTCCATGGGTGTGTTCACGAAGTTACAATCAAACATATTGAACTTCTTCAAAATCTCCTTCGCATAGGCTTCTTGAGAAATAAAAATTCCATCCTCCTTTTGCTTCACCTCTAGGCCTAAATAGTATGACATGAGCCCAATATTGGTCATCTCAAATTCATGTGCCAAAGCCTTCTTGAATCCTTCAAACAAAGTACGATTAGTTCCGGTGAAAATAAGATCATCAACATAAAGACAAACAAGCAAAATATCTCCATTGTCATATGCTTTAACATAAAGAGCATATTCATGAACACATCGAACAAAGTCATTATCTTGAAAATATTTGTCGATATGGCTATTCCATGCTCTTGGTGCTTGCTTCAACTCATATAATGCCTTCTTTAATCTCAAGACTTTATTTTCATGCCCTTCTACCATAAAGCCAATTGGTTGCTCAACATATACCTCCTCTTCTAGATAGCCATTAAGGAAAGCGGACTTTACATCAAGTTGATAAATCCTCCACTTCATTTGAGCCGCCAAAGTAATGATCAAACGAATTGTCTCCATGCAGGCAACGGGTGCAAACACTTCTTCATAGCCAACTCCATGCTTTTGCTTGTAGCCTTTTACAACAAGCCTTGCTTTATATCTCTCTATATCTCCTTTGGTATTCTTCTTTATCTTGAACACTCATTTGACTCCAATTGCCTCATGACCCTTAGGAAGAGATGATAACTCCCAAGTGTTATTCTTTTCAATGGCTTCAATTTCCTCTTGCATGGCTTGTCTCCACCTTTTGTCTTTGAAAACTTCATCAAAGTCTAAAGGTTCACTGTCAATAAGAAGACAAAACAAATCAAAAGACTCAGTTACATCATATAATTCTTCAATATTTCTCATTTTTCTTGGCCTTTCACTGGAACTTTCTTCGGAAGAAGAGGATGCTTCATGAATGGGAGATGGTGGTGGAGTCTCTTCTTGGATAGGCATCATGGTCTCTTGCTCTTCATCTTCAAAGTATGGAAAGAAATCATAATTTCCTTCTTCTTGTGCTTCCCATCTTCAAGTGGCTTTTTCATCAAACTTCATATCTCGACTCACAACAATCTTGCTATTGCTTGGGTTGTACAACTTGTAGCCTTTGGAATTTGGATCGTAACCAATAAAAACATGCCTCTCACTTCGATCATCTAGCTTAGATCTCCTTTGGTCAGGTACATGAACATAAGCAACACTTCCAAAAATTCGCAAATGATTGACACTAGGTTTGCTCTCACTCCATGCTTCTTGTGGTGTTTGATCATTCACATTTTTTGTTGGAGAGCGGTTGAGCAAATAAACTGCACAAGAAACAGCTTCGGCCCAAAATTCCTTAGGCATATTTTTGGCTTTCAACATACATCTAGCCATATTAAGAACAGTTCTATTTTTTCTCTCCACTACACCATTTTGTTGTGGTGATCTAGGAATCGTTAGAGGGCGGCGAATTCCATTTGTTTCACAAAATTCATTAAATTTTTTAGATGTAAATTCGCCTCCTCTATCGGATCTTAGAGCCTTGATTACATAACCACTCTCTTTTTCTACAAGAGCTTTGAAATTTTTAAAGGCTACAAATACTTCAGATTTTTACTTTATAAAATAAACCCAAGTCTTCCTACTGTAATCATCAATAAAAAGTAAAAAATATTTATTTTTACCAAATAAGGAAGGATTGATTGGGCCACACACATCGGTATGAACAAGTTACAATGGCTTGGTTGCTCTTGTAGTTGCTTCCTTTGGAAAGCTTTCTCTTGCATGTTTGCCAAGGAGACATGCTTCACATAATTGATTGGGATGATTAATTGAGGGCATCCCTTTCACCATCTTCTTTTCTCCCAAGGCTTTGAGAGCTTCAAAATTCAAGTGGCCAAATCGCATATGCCAACACCATGCTTCATCTTCAACATTAGCCTTTAAACACTTTACTTCAATTGTATTGAGATTCAACATGAACATTCTATTTTTTGTCATAGACACCTTAGCAACCAAGTTAGCATTATGATCTCTAAGCCAAAGATAACGATCTTTCATATGAATTTCATATCCTTTCTCAACAAGTTGTCCCAAACTCAAAATATTATTTTTTAATTTACGTACATAGTAAACATTGGTAACTAACTTGTGACCACCATCTTTAAGAGAAATTAAAATGGTACCTTTGCCTTGAATTTGGACTTTTGAGGTGTCTCCAAATGAAATATTACCCTTCACCTTCTCATCGAGCTCCACAAATTTTTCTTTATAGCCACACATATGATTGCTTGCACCATTGTCAAGATACCATGAGCTATTGTCATTCTTTTCATCATCTTTGAGTGCTAACAATAAGGTTGGCTCTTCAACCTCTTCTTTGTCAATAAGGTTGGCTTTTTCTTCAACACCATTATTACCATAACAACATTCTGATGCATAATGCCTAAATTTATGATAGTTGAAACATTCAATATTGGACTTGTCATACCTCCCCTTATTTGTTCTAGGATAATTACCTCTTCCTCTAGTCGCTCCTCTTCCACGGCCCCTAGTTGAATGATGACTTGTCTCTTGATTGTTGGAATTATCAAGGTTGCTTCTTCCTCTTCCACCTTGGCCACGACCACGCCATCTTCCTCGTCCACGTCCACGTCCTCTTCGACTCTTGTCTCCTCCATCATCTTGCAATGAAACCTTGGCTTTGAGGGCTTGCTCCAAAGGCTCATTTTGCCTTTTTAACAATTTTTCTTCTTCGGCTAGTATAGCTCCAAACAACTCATCAATAGTCATGGTGTCTAAGTCATTTGAATTCTCAAAAACACAAGTCACATAATCAAACTTTGGAGTCAAAGAGCGAAGGATCTTATCATTCACACAGTCATCTTCAATATTTTCACCATACCTTTTCATTTGATTAACATTAGCCAACACCTTTGAGCTATAATCCGAAAAAGTTTCGGATTCCGTCATGTGCAAAGCTTCAAACTCACGTCGTAAAATTTGAAGACGCACCTTCTTCACCTTGTCTGCATCTTGGAGAAACTTTTGTAAAATTCTCCAAGCCTCTTTCGCAGTGGACACATTGCTCACCTTCTCAAACATTAAATCATCCAAACCTTGATGGATGAGGGACAAGGCTTGTTGGTCCTTTTTCTTTAACTTTGCCAATGCTTCTTTCTCATTTTGAGATAAAGTGGTCTCGTTTTGTGGCTTAGTGTAGCCACTCTCTACAATCTCCCAAGCATCTTGTGATCCAAGCAATGCCTTCATACGATGAGACCACACTTCATAGTTATCCCTTGTAAGACGAGGAAATTGAAATGGAACCATTCCATTATTTACCATCACTCAAATCTCACTAGCTTTGATACCATTTTGTTAGTGTAGAGGAATAATGGAAGAGACTCTTTATAAAATTTTTATTTCTTCTACTAAAAACTTCAAAGTACATAGAATATTTATAGAAGTGAAAAATACCTTACACATTTTATAACTCTCCCTAATTAACAATATTAATTTTCATTTAACTCATGAAATAAACCATCCTATAACTACATAACTCCAATGAAATAATTCTCCCTAATGACACGCCATAATTCTTCATTATTCATAGAATAACTCTCATAACTCTTAATAGCTACCACATCAAGGGTCACATAACCATCCATTAACTTCAAATTATTATTTTTAATCAACATAGGTCTCTTTTAAACAACCTGCCTATGGAAGAGAAAAATCCATATGTTTGTGATTGCACTTTAAGGCTATTTCTTTGTTGTATCCATGTTTATGAACTAGGTTTATGGTTACCTTATTTGGAATGTGATAAATTCTTAAGTAGGCATGATCTACTATATTATCTCTTAAGCACTCAAATCATTATTTGACATTATAATATTTTTTATTATAAATGTATATATATTGTGGATCTCATGATTTTATACATGTCAAATAATGATTTGAATACCTATAATAGACTCTGTATAAGCTAACAATCTATGCAGGATCCACTAGATTTAGTGTGTAGCTTTATTGTCTTGTTTAGGCAAAGTAACTCTATTTTGGTTGATAATTTTATATAATGCTGTGAGAGTGTGTGCAACAAAAATACTCTACCTTCCATATTTCTCCCTTCTACGTATAATGTTAACTTGGCAGCCAATATGTTTTTCAGCCTTTATTCCATGTAACTTGATGGTCCATTGTTATTACCCACAGATCTGTACATAGATCTTATGTATGCTATGCTTTTGCAGGAACTGGAAAGAGATGGGAAAGTCTAAGGAAGTCAAAGAAATATCCAAATCTTGTACAATGGTTCAATTCTATAGTGACAGAATAAATGGCACTGCCTTAAATGAAGTCAGAACAACATATGTTGACAAAAAAGAATTGGGAGAGCCATCAGAAACCAAGTCAGAAAAAGACCAGCCATTAGTCCCTGATCAAGTGAAGAATGTGAATGGGAATATATCTGAAAAATTTAAAAGAGAAAAAAATCTTCCAGATGCTGAAGTTGGAAAAGTTCGCTTGCGATTTGCACTTGAACCCAGTGGTTATCTTCACATTGGACATGCAAAAGCAGCTGTGTTGAACAAATATTTTGGTGAGCGATACCAAGGCCTGGTTATTGTGCGTTTTGGTGGTACCAATCCTGCTACAGAACAAAGCAATGAATATTTGGACAAGTTGCTGAAAGATATTGATACATTGGGTATCAAATATGAACAAATTACATATACATCAGATTACTTCCCTGAGTTGACGCAAATGGCTGAGAATTTAATTCGCCAGGGTAAAGCATATGTTGATGACACTCCACGTGAACGAATGCAGAAAGAGGGAAGGGATAGGATAGAATCTAAATGCAGAAACAATAGTGTAGAGGAGAATTTGAAATTATGGAAGGAAATGATTGCAGGATCAGAGAGGGGGTTGCAGTGTTGTGTCCGTAGCAAGTTGGATATGCAGGACCAAAACAAAACACTTGCAGATCCAGTTTACTATCGTTGCAATCTAATTCCTCATCATATAACTGGATCCAAGTACAAAGTGTACCCGAGTTATGATTTTGCATGTCCATATGTTGATGCTAGAGAAGGTATCACACATGCCCTTCAACCTCTTGATTACCATGTTGGCGATGCTCAATATTACCGGATTCAAGAGGACATGGGAGTTACAAAAATTCTCATCATTGAATTTATCCGGTTGAAAATGGTCTACACTCCTCTCACTTATTGCTTAACTTGACAAGTACACCAAATCGTAAAAATAATATAATGAGTGAGTGAGGATTGTTTCTTAGGAATTACAAGTGTCAAGCATAAAATTCGCTAAATTAATATTATCTAGTCGATAATAAATCAGGGTCAATGAAAGCTCTAAAGGCATTAAATAGAAATAATTTCGTACAAAACTAAGAGTAACGAAACTAATAAGGAAATCACTACAAAGAAAACTAGAACACACTTGACTTGAAAAAAAAAGGGTGAAAACTAATGGGATTAGAATGTTAGGGTTCCAATTTTACTTGAACATCTTTTGATGCAAAGTTATATCTTGGCTTAACCAAGTCATATTTCAAGATTCATGACCAAATTCCTAAAATTAACTAACATCTAATTTCTTGGTATATTAATCTTCTTCAAACTAATTAGAGTTAAACAATCCCTTAGTCTAACCCTAGTTAGAGAATGTTTTAACACAAATAAGGGAATCACAAGCAAGGTCACACAATCCACAATATCTATTCCTAGATATTGAAGAGATTGTGGTGTTTATCACAAGTTTCAACCTCATGTATAATTTTCTTAAATCATACATAAACCTTAAGATCAATTCAAGAGTTACCAAGTAAAAAAAATATTAAAATAAGAAATAAACACCTAAATCATCAAATACAAACTTGGATTAAGTATAAAAACAAGTTTACATCATCTAAAGACGAAATTCATCATCACCCTAATTAAGAGGTTTAGCCACACATAGTGAAATATGAAACAAAACTAGAAAAATGAACAAACTCCATGAAAAAAATGTGAAAAGATAAAGAAAATATCTAAATCTTTAAGGTGGAATGACTCCTTCCTTCATTAAGTCGTCTCTTATTTTCCAAGATTCCTAGGGAATGCACCATTTTTCCTTTTATATGCAGCACAAACATGTGATAGATTTTTTTTTGACCGATTAATTGCCTAGTTTTTAGCCGACTATAATCAGTGGCAAGCAATACATTTTTCTTCATGAGCGATCAATTGGTCAAAAGTGAGCGATTAGTCACACATTTGACTCGAAGTGTTGAGCTTGGGCAATTAATTAGACAAAAGTGGACGACTAATCACTCAACATCAAAATCTTCCTTTTTGTTTTTTATTCCTTATTTATGTATCTCATCTTCTTCCTTGCTTCGTCATCTAAAAGAACCCATTTAACACACAATAAAAACCTTAGTTAACATCACAAAACATTATTAAAATGAATGATTTTAATTTTCTTTAAACTTCTTTAACAAAAGAAATACATTACTTCTAATAAAAATTAGCTAAAACTTAATAATAAAGCTCAATTAAAAAATTAGATGAAAATAAAAACAAAATTTTGCTTAAAAAATATATATTTTTCATAAGTTCATCACTCTCACCAAACGAAAGCTTCTGTGGTTTGTCCAAAATGGGAAAGTTGATGGATGGGATGATCCACGATTTCCTACAGTGCAAGGACTTGTGCGTAGAGGTTTGAAAATCGAAGCGCTAATACATTTTATTTTTTATCAAGTAAGTGAAAAGATTTTGCTTTCATTTATATATCAAAAAGAAAAAGATGCATTCTCTAACAAATTAGAAATGATGCAGTAGAATAGAATTTTTTTTATCAATTATCATGCTTTCTTTTTTTTTTTCTTTGTGCATTCTTCTCATATCATATGCTTAGAATGTTGAGGATTGTTCTCTGATACTTACACACGGGTTATCAAAAAATAATAATATCTTGGAATGGGACTTTCTCAGGGCCCTTAATAGGAAGATTATTAATTAATTTGGTCTGTCCGAGACACACTGCTGTCATTGCAGGCAGACGTGTGTTGTTGACCCTCACAGATGGTCCTGAGAAACCATTTGTCCGCATCATACCTAGGCGCAAGAAATATGAAGCTGCTGGAGTTAAAGCTACAACATACACTAAAAGGATATGGATTGACCATGCTAATGCAGAGTCCATAGCAGTGGGTGAGGAAGTAAGCTTAACGGATTGGGGAAATGTCATAGTGAATGAAATAGAGAGGGACCAAGATGGGAATGTCACAGGGCTGAAAAGTGTTTTGCATCTTGAAGGAACTATGAGGACCACAAAATTGAGAATTACTTGGCTACCTGACATAGATGAACTAGTCAGCAGGACAATGGTGGAGTTTGATTATCTAATTACAAAGAAAAAGGTATGTGGCTTGTCCACTGTAATTATTAAGCATATTGGTTTTTATCACTAAGAAATATAATATTGTTAAGGAAACATAGTAATTATGTAAACTCTGTTTTGTTTATATATCTTTCATATCTTCTCTTTAGTTGAAGCCATTGCAATAGATATTTATCTATACCATCAGGTGTTTATATGCACTTGTGCACCTTACAATGGATAGTATAAAAATTTATACTATCCAGCCTGATCCGATTCTCTAACACGGAGTAGGATCTTCTAAAGTTCCTGAAGAACTTCACATGGTGTAATAAGTGAGAGAATGACACAACAAAATGAGTTTTTCAATTTTTTTAATACAAATTATTTCTTCTTTCATTTCTATGTTTCATTCTCTCTCCAACTAGATACAAAAAAGTACTACAGAGGATCCCCTTTAACTCCATCTATTGAAATTGATTCAAATTCTTAATTTGAAGAGTGTTGGTTGGTGATGGAATTTGAATAAAGGTGGAGATTGTTGTGATTGATTCACATTCCTATTTTGATAAGTATTGATAGTTTTTTATTTTATAGATAGATTTGAATTTTAAATTGTAATTAATATTGAGATAATTGATAAACATGTGAGATATTTATATTAAAATAAGAAACTAGAAAAGTCTTATCTTGATAAGAATAATTCTTATATCTTGATAAAGATAGAGTATGTGATAGTTGATTATCATGTAAATTATTTGTTAGCTATAAATACTTGTATTAAAGAATTAATAAAATTATGAGAAGGAGTGTGATGATTGAGAGAATTAAAAAAGATGTAGAGATAATAGTGATGAGTTATAAGATTGAAGGGATTGAGAGTATCCACATACATATCTTCACATAAACCAAACTTTTAAGCAAAGAAGCTCATATTATAAATTGAGAACTTAACACCTCCAAATAAGTAGTAAAAAAATGGTTGGCAGAAAAAAAATGCAATTTCTTTCAGCGAATGAGAATCGTGTTATGCATAATATTTTAGAGGTAGTTTCTTTTTATTAATATGTTTTTTTTTATTTTTTAAAATATCTTTTTACCCGATAAGTGAAAAGTTAATCTTCTGAAATATGATCAATACTTTTGTGCAATATAATCTTAAATAATTTTACTTAGAAAACTCATTTTTTTAATTTAATTAGTAAAAAATACAAAACAAAATTATTTGGATCTATATCTAAAAAATTTTAATATTCATTAAATATTCAACATAGAAAATGAAAAGTTAATTTTTTTGGTCTTAATTGAAAATAGTTTAAGAGATTTTTTGATAACAATAGTTTAAAAATAAATAAAAAAGTCAAAGAAAAATGAAAAACCAAAATAAGATGAAAAAAAATTAAAAGGCAACATTGCAGTATGAAGCTCACAAATGGCTTATAGGCATTACTGCATTAAAGGCATATGAAATTGTTATGCTACCTAGAAACATAAGCCACGTGGCATTAAGAAACAGAAACAAAAAATGAAGAGAGAAAAGAAAACGTTGAACGGTTGAAGACTGAAGAGAGACATCAGCTCGAACAATTGGTTTCACATACCGCGAGAGAACAGCGAAGAAACAAGAGCTATGAAGCACACATAGACATCGACACGTGGCTCGATCCGGACATGAATATGGGACATATTAAATTAAAAAATTGTAAAATACAAATATGGTATATATATATATAATTATAAAATTTAAGAAAAATATTCATAATTTATTAATATTATTTTTATAAATTTAAAAATTTATAATATTTTAATATATATCATATGTACTAATATTTATTATCTAGTAAGTCTTTTTTAAAAAATATGAAGCATAATTTCTGTTGACGTTTTTTAAAAAATCTCTTAAATTAACTTCTCCTAATAGAACTAATCATGTACAAATATATGTGCATCTAAAAAAAATTAACTAGAGAGAATATTGATATGAGACAAGCTTCGGTGATGATAAAGTGAATGACTTGGTACGAGCAGAAGTAGAAGGAGCAGATGAAAATAGTGATGTGTGAAAAAATAAAACTTAAAAGTCTAATAGTGGCGTGTCCAAGTAATGTCCTAAACGTGTTTAAGCATGTTCGAGACAAATTTAAGTGTGTCTGAGACGTGTCCAAACTTTAAAAAATAATCTTTTTAATAGGACACATTCAGACACGTGTGTCTTATGAGTGTCTCCATATGTTTGACACGGACATGTGTCCGATACGTGGATACGCGACAAAAACGACGTGTCCGCGCTTCATAGCACAAGAGGAAAAAATTTCAGTGGAAATAATTTTATTTTAATTACAATGAGAGAGAGTGACATGTGATAAAGAGACATAATACGTGTTTGAGATAGCAGTAAAAACTAGATTATTATATAAAATCTTTTTATTATAATCGATTATAAGAAAAAAAAAATTATGTTTAGATATGTTAGTTGAAAAGTAATTTTAAATTAATTTTTTTGATTTGAATAGTATAAATTTTTTTATGTATTAAATTACTAAAATATGTATAAAATAATTAAAAATTTATTTAATTGATTAAAAAATTATTTAATTGAAGCTAAAATAATATTTATATCGTGAAAAATAATCCAATAATTTTTTTACATGAAACTCAAATGATAGCTTTTTTAAAAAAGTTGTTCCCGTACAATTTTGAATCATCAACCGGTTTTCTTATTTTATCCAAACACATTGACGAAATTGCAACAGCTGAAAAAAAAAAAAAGCTATTGGACCCTTTCAATAATCCGAACCAAACACACTGGTAGTCTAATTTAGTAAAAGAGAATAAAGAAGACGCGAGCAAAAGAAATTTAAGTGGTCATTACCAAAAACAAAAAAATTAAGTGGTAATAATTTTATTTCAATTAATGAAAGAATAAGATGTGGCAAAGAGAAATAGTCTAATTAGTAAAAGATTAAGGATGGATTTTGTAATTTGATTCATGCCCATTGGAACATTAGGAGTCAAACTATGGTCAGATTGTATTGGGCAAGCACTTTGAGTCTCGTGATTGGGTTTAAAGGATTAAGGAAGGCCAAATGATCGTCAAAACCTATAGAATTTCTATGGAATGTACTATCGTCTAGCTATAAATGTCAATAAGATGACTAGTTATTAATTAACTATCATAATTAATGATATGTCAACACTTTATTGACTTAGTACATATAACTTGAGTATACAAGTTTATGCAAGTTTTTTCTCTTTATGTTAATATAGGAGGCTGGCTACAAATGAGAGCTGATCAGCAAACCTACTTTAGACCTAATTTAATCAAGCTACCGAACAACCCCAACGAAGACTATATGAAAACATGAAAATATCCAAGCATTGCCATTAGGTATTAGAGCAGCACAGAAAACAACCACAGAATTTATTACCAGAGATATATGGAAAAATTCATTTCGAAGTTTAAACAAAAACAAATTTCAAAGCAATAAAGCAATAACCTAGACAATCAATCAGCTAGTCTGGGATCCCCCAACTGCTCTCTATTGTTGCAAATGCATCATATGATGAGCTAGCCAGAAGCTGTCTTCTTTTGCTGGAAAATGACTGCATAGACAGGAACTGCAACTCCAATGCTGAAGGCACTGAACACAGCAAGGGACATTTTCAATTTCTGATGTTTCATCCTGTCCAAGTTGTACATGTGTCGTGCATGAAGATAATATGGCTCGTCATGGCCATGCCCGCCTCCCATCCTCTTCACGCCAGTGGAATGGAAACCTCTGCTCACTGTCACAAAATAATATTGTCCTTTACTATGGGGGTTATAAACTGATGAACTGTCTTTGTTAGGAACCAGGTCCAGCCCAATCCTAAGCCCCTTCTACTCTACACCCGCAGGCCCAAGACCCATGTCACTCCAGATAAACCTTGAGGGGTTTATTCTTTGTTCTAGAAGGATGATTCAGCATTGCAATCCCGTAGAATAAGGAAGTAGTTATAGAAAGGGGAAATCTGTTATTATGCAGATCCTGATATATAGAGGGAATAGGGAATTAGGGAGGTATGGAAAAGTTTTACATTGTGAATTGGGGTCTGGAATAGATATTCAGACTTGGGAGAGCTATAGCTCTTTTCTTTCTTGTAACTTCCTTCCTTTTATCATTCAATAACACAGAATCACATCATCCTCATCACCTTCTGCTCTTATATTTCTGTTTTCTGTTTACTGATAGGAAAAGAATTTATCAATTGGTGCTTTCATTGAGAGATTTGAGAGTGTATGCTAACAAGAATGACGACAACGACGCAACGCTTGGATGCCATTGAAATGCGGGTTGCTGCCGTCGAATCGAGTCTCAGAAACCAAGAGGGGTTGCTTAGGGGGCAGGATCAAATGGTGAGGTCACATGGGTCGACATTGAAGGAGCATACAGCTCAGCTGAGCTCCTTGAGGACTAGTGTCGACGAGCTCACCAGCTCCCTTCAAGCTTTAATCCTCGAGGTGCGAGATGGGTTCCAGCGGCAACAACAACAACAATCTCCGAACTCTGAATCATCACCGGAAACTGAAACGTCCCGTTTGTCTGCCAAGCATGTAGAGATGCCTTCTTTCCAGGGCGACGATCCTATAGGTTGGGTTGCGAAGGCGGAGGCGTATTTTGCAGTCCAGGGAACGCCACCAGGGATGAGGGTGCAACTAGCGCAGATCTGCATGGAAGAAATGACATGGCACTGGTTCAAGGTCCTCCGAGATGCCGAGCCTGAGATGACTTGGGAGGAGTTCAAGAGATCATTAATGGATCGCTACGGCGATCACCAATCAGGTAACCCTTTCTCTCAACTCAAGTTGTTGCAACAGACTGGTTCTTTGGATGAGTATGTTGAGGAATTTGAAATCCTCATGGCACAAATCCCACCCCTACCCGAAGATCAATACATGGGATTTACTGTTGGGGAATGAAGGAGGAGATTCGGATGGAAGTCCTGGCTTTCGATCCGCCGAACCGCCATAGAATGATTTCGGTGGCTCGTTCAATAGAGAGAAAGTTGGACAAGGTAGCTCATTCGGTGGGTGGCGCAACACCTTCCAGAATCGTAGGCCCCCATCGTCAACACAATCACCTCAGAGTGGAAATAGGGGTATGGGAGGGAACTACACCAATTCGGCCCAACCCTCAACAGGAAGTGTAAATGGGCCCAACGATAGAGGGCCCAAATCTGCCCAGCCAACAACGACCCAATCTCGTGGGGGTGCTAGGAACTTATCCTATCATGAGCTTATGGATAGGAGGAGATTGGGCCTGTGTTTCAAGTGTGGCCAGCATTGGAGCGCTAGCCACATCTGCCCTGACAAACACCTTCGGCTCCTCATTTTCGATGGAGACGAACCCACCGACACAAATATCTTAGCCGAGGAGGAGGACACGGAAGAAGGAAACGGGGAAAAGGTCTGTCAAGTTCTTGATTACATAGCACTCGATTCCAAGGAGTTAGCCGGCAAGACTATCAAGTTGGAAGGAACCTTGGTGGGATACCCAATCATTCTCTTGGTTGATAGTGGCGCCAGCCACAATTTCGTGGCCAAAGAGCTGGTGGCATCCTTGGGTCTCGCCGTCTCCAATACGGAGGAGTTCTGCGTGGGTTTAGGAAACGGCAGCAAATGTTCATCTCAGGGAATTTGCAGAGCACTCGAGATCAGGATCGGGAGGTACACAATGACAGTCGATGCTTATGTGTTGGATCTTGGTGGGGTTGATATCATCTTGGGAGTGGCGTGGTTGGAATCGTGTGGAACAATCACCATGGATTGGAAAAAGAAGACCGTTAGCTTTGAGGAGCAGGGTCGCGTGATCACTCTCAGGGGCTACCACATCCAAGATAACGTCCAAACCTCACCCCTACAGAAAGTTTTACAAGAGGCAGCGACTGAGGGTTTCGAGTCTCGCAACATTGAGGGTCCAGGGATTTCGAGTGATTCACCCAGGGGTCACGAGCTAGGCAGGGTGCTGAACCAGTTCACTGAGGTGTTCAGCGAGATGAAGGGGCTGCCCCCTCATAGAGCCCACGATCATGCCATTACACTAATTGCAGGGTCCAAACCCGTGAGTGTTCGTCCTTACCGATATGCTTATCATCACAAAGATGAGATAGAAAAACAGGTGGAAGAGATGCTTGGTGAGGGGCGATCGAGACACGGCAAAGACTAGTCCCTTTTCTAGCCCATCCTAGTTAAGAAGAAGGACAATACTTGGCGGATGTGTGTGGATTTCGAGCCTTGAACAAGGCGACAGTACCAGATAAGTATCCAATCCCGACAATTAACGAGTTGTTAGATGAGTTGCACGGCTCCTCCTTTTTCTCCAAAATAGACCTCAAGTCCTGTTTCCACCAAATTCGGGTTAAGGATGCGACATCCACAAGACGCCTTCTTCATTACGAATATCTTGTCATGCCATTTGGACTTGTGAATGCTCCTTCAACCTTCCAGTCGACAATGAATTCCGTGTTTCGGCCTTTACTAAGAAAATGTGTTCTGGTTTTCTTCGACGATATACTTGTATACAACCCCACTTGGCAGACTCACCTAGCCCATCTGAGTACTGTTCTAAGCCTCCTCACTCAACACAGGTTTGTGGCTAACAAGAAGAAATGTGTGTTTGGGTTGTCCTCCATTGATTACCTCGGCCACGTGATCTCTGCTCAAGGAGTAGCAATGGATCCCTCCAAGGTCCAAGCTGTTTTGGGGTGGCCAGTGCCTACTAATGTGAAGGGAGTTCGTGGGTTTCTAGGACTCACGGGTTATTACCGCAGGTTCATTCGAGATTATGGTAAAATTGCCCAGCCGCTTACTGCACTTACCAAGAAGGACGGGTTCAGTTGGGGTCTAGAGCAAGCCCACGCCTTCGAGCACCTCAAGCAATGTCTAGCTTCTTCCCCAGTTCTGGCACTTCCAGATTTTTCCAAGGAATTCATCATCGAGTGTGATGCTTCGGGTAGAGGAATTGGGGCGGTTTTGATGCAAGAACGCCGACCCATCGCTTACTTCAGCAAAGCTCTAGCAGCTGCCGCCTTGTCTAAATCAGTTTATGAAAAGGAAATTATGGCTTTGGCTCTTTCTGTCCAGCATTGGCGACATTATCTCTTGGGTAGAAGCTTCAAGGTCTACACGGATCACCGTAGCCTTAAGCATCTGCTACAGCAGCGTATTACCACCACAGACCAGCAGAGCTGGCTGTCAAAATTGATGGGGTTTCAGTTTGAGGTAATTTATAAACCAGGGCCCGAAAACAAGGCTGCAGATGCACTCTCTAGGCAATTCCTCCCTTCGGCAGAGCTTTCCACCATCTCCATCAGCCCCTACTGGGTGGATTTCCCAAAAATCAGAGTTGAAATTAGCACAGATGCCGAGTTGGAGTCCCTGCGGCAATCCTTGCAATCTGATCCTAGCTCTATGCCTCACTACTCTCTCCGAGATGGCCTCATTTTCTTCAAGGACAGATTGATGTTGTCCAGGAATTCTAGTCTGATTCCTACACTCTTGGCCGAGTTTCATGATACTCCACTGGGAGGCCATTCCGGGTTCACCAAAACATACAAGAGGATGGCTGGGAGTTTCTTTTGGAGGGGTATGAAGCAACATATCATGGAATATGTCCGTCGCTGTGATATTTGCCAGAAGAACAAATATCAGGCCATGTCTCCCGCTGGTCTGTTACAACCTATCCCTATTCCGGAATTGGTTTGGGAGGATATTTCTATGGACTTCATCTCGGGATTGCCTAAGTCCCACGGGTTCGAAGTCGTCATGGTAATTGTGGATCGACTTTCCAAGTATGCTCACTTTCTGCCTCTGCGTCACCCATTTACTTCTAAATCAGTGGCCGAAGATTTTGTGAAGGAGGTGGTCAAGTTACACGGTTTTCCCAAATCCATAATCAGTGATCGTGACCCACTCTTTCTTAGTAAGTTTTGGAAAGAGATGTTTCGTCTCCAAGGGACTTCATTACGGATGAGTACCTCTTACCATCCCCAAACCGATGGTCAAACCAAGGTAGTGATCGTTGCCTGGAAACCTTTCTCCGCTGTTTCGCCTCGGAGCAGCCCCGTCAGTGGTTCTCATGGCTGTCATGGGCGGAATTCTGGTACAACACTTCTTTCCATTCGGCCACAGGGAAGTCTCCCTTCGAAATAGTTTATGGGAGGCCCTCCCCTTCCGTTATTCGCTATTTGAGGGGCGAGACGGCTGTGGAATCTATTGCTGCAGTACTTTCTGATCGTGATGAGGCACTGCATCAGCTGAAATATCATCTTCATCGTGCTCAGCAGCGTATGAAGAAGTATGCAGATGCCCACCGCCGAAACATTGTTTTCTCTCCTAGAGATTGGGTATATGTTAGGCTACGCCCACATAAACAGCAATCCTTGGCTAGAAGGATCAATCCTAAACTGTCCCCTCGGTACTTCGGGCCTTTCCAGATTGAGTCTCGCGTGGGTGAAGTGGCTTACAAACTCATCCTACCATCTACTTCCCGCATTCACCCGGTATTTCACGTTTCCCACTCAAGCATTCAATTCCAGTACCTCGGATGCGGCTCTCTACCACCGATATGGCAATTGATGCCTCGAAACTCCTATCCCACGGCGCTTCGGCCACTAGAGAGGGGAAGCGAAATGGTCGCTTTGTCATGGAATGGCTCATCCTTTGGAGCACACTACCTGTGGATGAAGCTACCTGGGAAGAAGCGGAATCCATTCAAAGCCGGTTTCCTTCTTTCTGTCTTGAGGACAAGACATGTTTTACGAGGGCGGTATTGTTAGGAACCAGGTCCAGCCCAATCCTAAGCCCCTTCTATTCTACACCCGCAGGCCCAAGACCCATGTCACTCCAGATAAACCTTGAGGGGTTTATTCTTTGTTCTAGAAGGATGATTCAGCATTGCAATCCCGTAGAATAAGGAAGTAGTTATAGAAAGGGGAAATTTGTTATTATGCAGATCCTGATATATAGAGGGAATAGGGAATTAGGGAGGTATGGAAAAGTTTTACATTGTGAATTGGGGTCTGGAATAGATATTCAGACTTGGGGGAGCTATAGCTCTTTTCTTTCTTGTAACTTCCTTCCTTTTATCATTCAATAACACAAAGAATCACATCATCCTCATCACCTTCTGCTCTTATATTTCTGTTTTCTATTTACTGATAGGAAAAGAATTTATCAGTCTTTCCAAGGCCTCTAAAAGTAAAAGGTTATTGAATATTGTCATAAATAATTTTGTCAACTAATATTTCCCTATATTTTGCTAACTAAATCCAAAGGCCAAAAGCTTACTTCATCTCAATACCTATTTTTATGACACAAGTGAGATCTGCAGCCCGGTTTTTTATCATTGAGCAAATGAAAAAGCATAAAAAAAAAAACACCCAAATTGCAACTTATGAACATAATAAATATGGAGGTAGGAAATGATCCAAGAAACAGAAGGCACTAAAGACCCAAGAAATATTTGAAATGTCATAAAAATTTACTGATGGATTTCGGATTCAAAACCTGATTGTAAAAATATGTGAGCTTAACAGGATAAGAATCATTTATATCTAAATTTAAAACACACATTTTATCAAAAATTTAAAAAATTAAAACACACACACACACAAAGGGTTGATGCCACCCAAGTGGGGCAGCAAGTGTCAAGACAAGTTGTTGAGGCAATGGAAAACTAAAATCTCAAACACTGAAACAATGTCAACCTTACAGTTAGTCCAGAAAGAGATAAAGGATCATGTTGGATGCCAATTGAGTATCCCATCATAGAAATTGGTTATTCCATTATTCAATTGTAAATGTGATTATTTAGTTTTGCTCCTTATTAAATTGTTTGAACAACCTTCACAGTCATTTTCACTAACCAAAATAATCTTTAAAGTGTATAGTTAGTAACAATTGCAAAGCAAATATAACAAGTCACAAGAACCAAACTAAAGCACTTCTATCACACTTTTCTAGCATTGAACAATACTGGTCCCTTATAGACTCCACAAAAGGATTTAAATGAACTCTCTTACATAGTATCTGATTTAACCCTGCCTCTTCATTTAATCAAGTAAAGTTCTTCCAATTGTCATTATTTCTGTACTATCAACATTTATACCAATTACTCAACAGTAGATATTAAATTCTGCCTATGCTGAGCTTTGTTTCATATATTTACATAGCCGGTCCCAAGCCCGAATAAAAGAGGAGGGTTGTGTTAGGCAATCGACAGCCAACGTAAACCTTTGTCGAATCTTTACGACATGGATCAACGAAGTAATTGTGTTAATGCTAGGTCGTTACTCCTAAGCAACACACTGTATGGCTCGAGTACAGTATCAAATGAGCAAGAGCCGCTACATCACCGCCTGAGTGTAGAGAAAAATAAACAAGAGTTCTCACATTTTCGTGAACGGGTGTGGGTAAAGAAGTTAGTTCACAAGAGTAAGATACGTTTTGGAACTTGAAATATAGGCACATTTACAGGTAAATTAATGGAAATAGTTGACAATATTATTAGGAGGAGGATTAATTTTATGTGCTTACAAGAAATTAAGTGGGTTGAAGAAAAGGCAAAGGAACTCGACACTTCGGGTTTTAAGCTTTGGTACACTGGTAAAGTAAAATCTAGAAACGGGATAGGCATAATAGTTTATAAGAATTGGAAGAATAATGTTGTGGATGTGAGAAGGCTCGAAGATAGGATCATAACTTTGAAGATTGTTGTGGAACAGGAGACTTTTAATGTTATTAGTGCGTATATACCTCAAGTAGGACTAGACGAGCACTACAAGATAAAATTTTAGGAGGATTTAGAAGATTTAGTTCAGAGAATACCATTAGGAGAGAAGATTTTTCTAGGTGAGGACCTAAATGGTCATGTGGGGAGCGAATCTAAGGGGTATGAGGGTTTGCATGGAGGTTATGGTCTAGGAGTAGCTAATGCAGAGGGCAAAGTAATTTTAGATTTTTAGGTAGCGTTTGATTTTACAATAGCTAACACTTGTTTTAAAAAGCGGGAAGAGTATTTGATCACATATAGAAGCGAGAGTTCTTGCTCTCAAATTAATTTCTTTCTAATAAAGAAATCTGATAGATAGCTTTGCATGGATTGCAAAGTCATCCCTGGAGAGAACTTGACTACCCAACACAGGATTTTGGTTATGGATGTACGGGTTAAGATGAGAGTAAGTAAAAATTATTGAGACAGAGAGCCAAAGATCAAATGGTGGCAACTAAAGGGAGGAAAACAAATGCTCTTTCAGAAGAGAATTATGGAGGAAGAGATTTGGGAGATACAAGAGAGTCCTAATGATATATGGGACGAGATGACTAAAGGGATTAGGAAGGTAACAAAAGAGACACTCGGTGAATTAAGAGGCTTTGGACCTAAGGATAAAGAATCTTGGTGGTGGGACGCAAGTGTACAAGATAAGGTTAAAGTTAAAAGGGAATGTTATAAAACTTAGCACGTGTAAAAATGATGAAAATTGAGAAAAATATAAAACAGCTAAAAAAGATAGTAAGAAGGCGGTGAGCGAGGCGAAAGCTAAAACATTCAACGGATTATATCAATCGTTCGGTACCAAAGACGAAGAAAGGAATATCTACAGGCTTGCTAAAAGTAAGGAAAGGAAGACAAGAGACTTAGATCAAGTGAAATGCATTAAGGATGAAGAGGGTAAAGTCTTGGTTACGGAACAAGACATCAATGATCGATGGAAGGGTTATTTTCACAAGTTATTTAACGAGGAACATGGGACATTAGGGGACTCAGACATTCTAAACACTAGAGAGGAGAACCAAAATAAAACCTTTTATCGTAGATTTCTGGAGTTTGAGGTAAAAGAAACATTGAAGATGATGGATAATGAAAAAGTAGTCGGGCCAGATAACATATCTATTGAGCTATGGAAGTGCCTAGGAGAGAAAGGTATACGTTGGATCACAAAACTGTTTAACGAGATAATGAGGTCTAAGAAAATGCCAAATGAATGGAGGAGAAGCACTTTAATCCCTATTTATAAGAACAAGGGAGATGTACAAAAATGTGCAAATTACAGAGGAATTAAGCTCATGAATCATACCATGAAATTACGGGAAAGAGTAATTGAACGGAGATTAAGACAAGAGACTCATATTTCAGATAATCAATTTGGTTTTATGCTTGGGAGATCAACCATGGAAGCAATCTATCTTCTACGAAGATTAATGGAGAAGTATCGGAGGAAGTAAAAAGACCTACACATGATTTTCATTGATCTGGAAAAAGCTTACGATAAGGTACCAAGAGAGGTCCTGTGGAAGGCTTTGGATAAGAAAAGAGTTCGTATCGCCTATATTCGAGCGATCCAAGATATGTATGATGGGGCTAGACTAGTGTGAGAACACAAGGTGGGGTCACTAAAAATTTTCCTATAACTATAGGACTGCACCAAGGGTCAACTTTGAGTCCATATCTTTTTACCTTGGTCTTAGATATACTTACTGTGCATATCTAAGAGTTGGTGCCACAATGCATGCTTTTCGCAGATGATATAGTCTTAGTTGGAGAGTCTAGAGAGAAAATAAATAGGAAGTTAGAGTTATGGAAACGAACTTTGGAAGAACACGGCTTTCGTCTAAGCAGGAGTAAGACGGAGTATATGGAATGTAAGTTCAGTAAGAGGCGTGTTAATGCTAGTTTAGCGGTGAAAATTGGAGATCATACTATACCACAAGTCACACAATTTAGGTACCTTGGATCTATCATACAAAATGATGGAAAGATAGAGGGAGATGTAAACCATAAGATTCAAACTGGATGGATAAAATGGAGAAGTGCTTCAAGAGTTATTTGTGATAAAAAAGTGCCTTTCAAACTTAAGGGTAAATTTTACCGCACAGTTATAAGACCCGCGATATTGTATGGTACTGAATGTTGAGCGATAAAAAACTAACAAGAGCATAAGATCAGTGTCGCGGAGATGAGGATGTTGCGTTGGATGTGTGGCCATACAAGACTAGATAGGATTAGGAATGAATACATTAGAGAGAAAGTAGGGGTAGCACCTATTGTAAAAAAGATGGGAGAATCTCGCCTTAGGTGGTTTGAGCATATAAAGAGAATACCCTTAGAAACTCCTGTAAGAAGAGTAGATCCGGTAGATAATAGCCCAATAGCTAGAAATAGAGGAAGACAAAAAAAGACTATAAGTGAAACGATTAAAAAAGATTTAGATTTGAATGACATATCTGAAAACTTAGTTTATGATAGAACACAATGGCGTCGTTTGATCCATGTAGCAGACCTCACCTAGTAAAAAAATGTTCGGTTGTTGTTGTTTTACTCAGCAGTAGATATTAATCAATTTATATTCATAGCTGAACTCCTCCAATATCAAACATTTCATGGCTAAAACAAATTAAATAAATAAATAACAAAACAAAACCTCTAAAAAAAAACCCAGAAGGGCAAGATACTCAACTGGAGAAGTTATACTAAAAACTAAAATTCCTTCCACACTGATAATCACTACCACCGTGCTGTAGCAAGGACACAAGTGAAGAAACACATGACTCATTGTTACAAGGTAGAAGGTCTCAGCTCCCTCCTTGTTTCCCTTGCCAATCCAATTAATCTACCTCATCATGACATTCACCAAGCTCAACCTCCTCCCATCTCCAGACACAAGACACCAAATCTGAAACTGGGCACAACAAAAGTGTGGCCCTTTTGCTCAGTTTCCTAACATTCAAACCTCAAGCTAACTCAACCCACTCCAACTAACATTGGAAAATTCCTGTTTGAGAATGAGGGTTCATTTCAACCACCAAAACCCCATTTTGAGACAATCAAGGTATATTGGAAATTCCTAAGCAATCATAGCCATGACCTGACTGATTGATTTGCAAATTTGTTCCATTAGAGACAACCTTAAAGAACATTATTTTGGTACAATACAATTCATTGATCCTAAGACAGCAGTTACCTGATGCTGATTTTGACAGCAGCGATTCAGAAGAACGAAACAGATTGGACGCAGATCTGAAACCATTGTTGAACGCCATGGCAGAAGATGCAACACACGACGGCGAAAATGCCCTTTTTCCCTGCTTCTTCCTCTCAAACTTCGTGCTTTCGAGTATGAGTTTTGGTGATTGTTAATTTCTCACGCTTAGGTTGTGGTGGTTGTGAATTTTGTGTTTGTAGTGTTAATTTTTAATAAAAATACGATATTTGTATATATTTTTATAGTTTATTAATAAAAAAACTTAAAAAAATATAAAGTAGTTAAAAATTTAGACATATATTATATTTTTATTTAAAAATAAGACACATATTATATTTTTATTAGAAAAAACATTATAAGCTTACTTAAGTTTTGTTTATGTGATTATCGATAGTGTCCATTGGGTTGAGTGGGTTGAGTGTCTTTAATAGCTTCGACATATCAGTTGATTGAGTTAGGTTAAGAAAATTTTATTTTTTTTAACTTGTTTTACTTAAGAATGTGTTAGTTTGGATTAAATATGTGAATATGATATACATTAAAAAAATTATTAAAATAAATATTGATATGCGAAATAAAATATTCATTATACATAATATATCTTAATTAAAAATAATACATGTCTCAAATAAACTGAAAATTCACACAATTAGTTGTATGTAAACAAAAATTAGTTTAAATAAACTACATAAACTTAACAAGTTTTATTAAGTTAATATAAGTCTGAAATAAATTAAACTAATCTAACATGTCTTAAAAGTCATAAACAACAAACCACATTAGTTAATTGAAATTAATATTATCACATATAGCATATGAATTGAAATAATTATTTACTTTATTCTCAATTTTCTTAAGATATTATTTGTCATCAAAGCGATTCATTAGATTTTCATTGCAATAGTTTGTTAGATGCTTTAAGAGTTTCTAATTTTTATTTTCTTGGTTACATTCATAATGTGACTACAATGCTTACACATAAACTTAATTGATACTACAGAAAAGATGGGGAGAAAAGTAACCTAAAATTGTCACTATAGCTAAGTGGCTTTTATAAAAAAAACAAAACAAAAAATACTACTTGGGTGAGTTGGGTTTGTGTGGATTGATACTTTCAAACCCACTACTCGACTCATATCTTACGAGTTTAAGTGATTTCCAACCCAACTCAATTTGCATTTTGTTAGTTGGATCGAGACAAAACATATTGGTTCGTGAGTTGACACAACCTACCAGATACCCCTAATTATCAAATCAATTTATTAACAGGAAAGTTATTAGAGAAATAAATACTCTCACTTAGTTTTTCACATGACAAAATCATGCTGAGAAGAGAGATAAGTAAAATCTTATCTTAAGATTCAGTTTGATTTAATTTGAATTTATCTTTATTATCTTAGATTATATTTATCTTATCTTGGTTTTTTCGTTGTTATTTTAATTTATTTACTAGTTATGTAACCACTTTATCCATATAATAAAACCATTATCATTATGGTTATAAACTCATTTGTGTCTAGTAGTCATTTTATTCAAAATGTCTTTAATATAGTCATACATTAGGCTTTTTGACTACATTCCTTCTCGAATGGAAAATGTCTTATTTAAAGTGAATTTATTTTTAAAGTGAACAAATAATAGTATATTTATCTTTAAATTATTTAATGCGTTGATATTTCAATATATTTTATTAAATCAATGATGGATAAACCATTATTTACTCATTTTAAAGACAAGCTCATTTTAAATGAGTGTTATCTGAATGACAAACTCAATTTAGTTACAAACTCTATGATATATCGTTTAGATAATTTGTCTAAAATTAATTCAGTGTAATTTTATAGAAGAATAAATTATGTTTGAGATATTTTTGAAATAAGTGTATAAGAATGAGTTATTTAAATAATATTCAGTAAAATTATTTTAGGTGTAAAATTGAAAAAATAAAAAGGATTTATTATTTTTTTGCAAATATATCATTCTGATGAGTATAAATTTGTAATTAGGGCCAAAATGTATTGTCTAAAATTCATATAATTTTTTTTTGTCAAACATTAATCTAATCCCAAAATAAGCTATTAGGAGTAGACTAATAACGAAGGATTTGAGTAATTTGTAGAATTCACAACTTCAAACCTTTGTACCATTACTTATAACAAAATAAAAACTAACTCCAAAATTAACTTTGAAAAGTAGACTACACATGAGTCTTTTAGTTCATTTATGTTTGTTTGGATGTGCTTTTTTTTTTCAAAAGACATTTTCATAAAAAAAATTGTTATATTTTAATGTGTTTAGATGAATTTTATTTTAAGAAAATTGAAACACTAATAAAAACACATTTTATGTTTTTTCTGCTAAGATTTTTGTGTTTATGAAAAAGACTTTTTCATAATATAGAGAAACTGTTCAAATATTCAAAAAAAATATTTTTTAAATACTACATCCAATCATAAATAATTGATTTTTAAAAAAATATTTTATAAAAAAAACTTACATAAAAAATTCCACTTTTCCACATCATCCTTTAACGTGTAAACCAAACATGTTCTTAGTTAGGCGAGAGTGAGCTTTACAACTAAGAGGATGCCAATCAAGGCAATTCAAACCATATGATTTTCAACCCATCCTCTAGATTCACTTACCAATCAACCAAATATATAAAAAAAAAAGATAAATAAATAAGAGAAATGCTGGTTTACACAACAACTTTTATGTGAAACTGTTATATGAAACATGCGTCGTCCACTTTTATGGTTAAAAGCAAAGCACCCTTCATGATTTCTTGTTTTTCCCACTAATTGTGTAGTGCCACGTAATTTGTAGTGGGACTAGTAGAATTTTTATTCGTGTTATATAACACTCCTCATTAAATAAATAAACCTCCGTCGCTAAGTTAAGGAGGGCATTCCATACTACTAAGAAGAGATGTGCCTAATTTGACTTGGCATGATCTGAGACCATGATTTTGGTCATGTCGGCCAATTTTTTGGGCCTAGTAGTCTCGTCATACTTGGATTTTAGGTTAGGTCGGGGTCAAGATTGGGTTAGGATTAGGTCAACCCAAAAATTAGGCAAAATATAATCTAAATTGCAAGTCTAAAAGAAAATAAGGTGATTGGACTAGTTAAGTAAAATCGTATATTACAAAAGTTACTCGTTGATTAATGAATCATATTAAGGAAGAAAAAAATAGTATCAAAGTATAAAATTATATACATAAAGTTAGATATTAATAATTTTATATCTATCTTGTTAGATGTTAGATGTTAGATGTTTATCTAACAAGATATAAAATAGTATCAACACAATATTTATCTATCTTGTTAGATGTTAATGGCTAAAGAATTAAAAAGACAAAATGTGATTCTATCAACCACTTCAAAGTGACAAATTTCTTCTATAATGTAACTAATGTTTAAAGCCAAGTAGCTACCCAAAGAAGGTAACCTGATCTTAGCCTGACATTTCATTGAAAAATAATATTCTTACATTATTTTTTTTAATATCATTTTTTACATTATTTTTGAATAAATGTGATTAAATAAGAAAAAATATAAAAAAAGTAATATGATGAATGATATAAAAAATAATATAAAAAATAATGTGAGAAAAAATCTAATAAAAAATCATAGTTGTATTTCATTTGAGTCACAAAAATAAACTCAAACTCAGCCTTCTTTTTAAGATGAACACGAGGCCAACCCAACTTGAATGTCTCAAATCGGGTTAGGTAACCAGATTGGGATGGGCCATGAGCAACAATAGAATAGCTGATTGGACTATTTCATTGATCAAGTTAGGAAACACATCAAAACCCAAATAACGGTGGATGCTTGAATCATTGTCGGGGAAAGGCTTATTAGCCATCAAATGACATTATTAGAAGAACGAGCAAGAAAAAAAAAAGCTTGTACACAAATTATGTGAGATATGTGCACGATTTAAATTATTTAAAAAAAGTTAGAGTTGCAAAAAAATGTTATTCAATAACTTATATAGGAATATGTGAGAAGTGTATAATTTTAAGTTTGTGGAATTATAATTAAAAAAGTAGTGGGCTTTTTATAAAAAAATATTTTTTATGTTTCAAATAATAGATTATTATAAATATTATTATACATAAATGTTCTTGTAATATGACAAGCTAAAACATTTGAAAACGCCTTTTTCAAAAGTTGTCTTTAGTGAAGGTGATTCTAAATATTTAAAAAGAATTGAATTGAACAGGTGTAAAGTAAGAGCATCCCTGCCTAAGGCAGAGTATATAGGCATATGATTCTAACCTTTGGCAAAACATTTTCATGAGGTACCAATTTGGCAAGGTTGTTACAAATGAAAAAAAGAAAAAAAGAGTTGTTACACAGTACACACAAACAATATGAAAGTGCCTGTCATTTAATTGTGTTCAACAATCATGTATAATGTATGCTGTATATGAGTCTTCCAAACCCAGCAAAACTGTTTTTTTCCCCCCAATTAATATCACAAAATAATATATTCAAAACATAAAGTTATAACTGTTTCTGTAGTCACAGTCCCTAGATGCTCAAATCTGCTACATCCCAAAAGCAGTAGCCATAAGAGCAATATAAACCAAATAAAGAGCATCCCTTGCACAATTCACAGGTCCCTTTGAGAGGTGTGTGTTTTTCTTTGATGAAGGGGACGGTGGAACTGTAGCAGTCCTTTGATGTGATCCAGCCGCGGCCTTAGGTGCCAGAGCTGGTGAAAGTGTTTTGTCATTTTCTACATGAACATGAAGCTTCATCCCTCCAAGGCAATGCAACTTGTTTCCACACACAAAATACATGTCCCCAGCTCTTGTCAATGGCACCGTTGTGTTCCCATTTCCATAACTTGTCAAAATATTGGTTGTGTTGCATGTGTCAAAGTTTTCTTTTGTAACCTCTTCTACATTGTGGTCTGATGAATATTGAAAAACTGCAAAACCAAAGAAATTCTCAAAATTATTAATCTCTAACGAAAAACTATTTAACTTCTACAATGTTTCAAGGAAATTAGTGGATATAAATATATAGCTGAGTATGCCAAACAAATAAAATATTTATGAAAAGTTTCTAAATTCATTACATAAAATTTGGTCTTTAATTTCTTGTACCAAAAAAAAAAAAGGTCTTTTCGTGAATTTTGTTCTTAAAGGCTTGAAATTATAATCAACTTGATGTTTGAAGTTTCAATTTCTATTATATTTCAACCCCTCAGAATTGATGCCCAATGTAGTGCAAATGCCAATATAAAAAATAATTCATTTCTGATGTTACAATAATAAAAGAAATGAAACTTGAATAGAAATGGTTTTACTTGCTATAAAATAATTTATTTTAAGCTATGAAAGAAACATTAAGTACTTACCAAGAGAATCGCCTATGTTGAACTTCTTATCTGCAATCCATGTATCAAGATTAGTGCTAATGTCCCAGCCAGAGCTATCTCCAACAGTGTAGGTAATGGCTGAGCATGTGATAATTGCAAAAGCAAAGAGAAGAGAATAAAATAAGAGCACCTTTGCCATGTTGATCAGGAGTTAGCTGAAATATTGGGAACTAATTAACAAGTTGGGGTACCAATTGGTCCAACTTAAATACTTGAGGTTTGCTCTTTATCAGATGACCTAACTCCAAAATATAATAAATTAAAAAGAGAAAATGTAAATGATAGTTGATATATATATATATTAGAAGTTTAGAACGTTGGAATGTGCATTTTATCTAGTTGTTGGAGTGAGAAGGGATGTACATTTTATCTGGTTGTTGGAGTGAGAAGGGGTCACATTAGCTGAGCAGTGGTTAAACGGTATTGAACTGCAAATAAGCCTTTAGTTTGGACTTTAAATTTATTCAAATCGTACTTTATTATTCTTCAATTCTACTAGAAAGGCAAAGCTAAGCCACTCAAACAAACTGGTTATGTTTTTTTCCCTTACCCATATTAATTAATTAATGTTAGTGTTGTAATAATCATAATAGTCACGAAAGTAAAATTTATATATGGTTGTTTTACTAAGAATACTCGTATTATTATACCAGTCATTAAAAAAAATACTCCTATTATTGTAGATAGACATGAAAGTTTAGGATTTTGACAATATGAGAAGTTTTAGAATTTTGAACCCCAACACACCCACGAAGGTCTGGCCGTGACTTCTGTCCACATCGACTAGTTCCTAACTGTAGCCATAGGCTTCAAATTCATCAAAAGAGTCGAAGAGACAAATGCTATGTCTTGCAGCTCCATTTATATCATGCAAGGTTCATTTTTTTTATTCATTAATCATTTAAGTATATATGATATGTTTTAAAATTTGTAAAACACTAAAAAACTTACTGTAAGACAAATAAATAATTACGATTAATGGAAAATAATATTTTTAGTTTACATGTTTTATAGTATTTTTTATATAATCATAAAAATATTATTTGATATCTGTTATATCATTAATTAATGAATAAAAAAATCAAGACAATGGGCCATGTTTGAAAGGCGAATTTTTGTTGCTCATTTTATATTTCTATACGCAGGGATAACACTTGATTCAGAATTTGAATACTTTTCATGTACTTTATATATATTATTACATAATAAAATAAATAATTAATAACTGTTAATAAGAATGAACTATTTATAAAACATAAGTGCATTGATGATAAATTACTAATAAATAAATATTTATTAAAATTTCATGAATAAATACATATTTTGTTTTTAAATACATTCAATATTTTGAAACATTTCTATAATAAAAAATACTTTCTTTATACCCGCAATCTCAAAAAACCAAAAAAAAAAAATCTTTATACCCACGTCATTGCAAAATCTCCCCCATTTCTAATTTCTAATCAATGTTGAAACCATTAATTTAATTTTATAGATTTTATTATTAGTGTAGCAATTTTCAGTTATTTAAATTAAACAAAAAAAAAAACACTTTCGTTTATACCTACCGAACAATCCCATACCATACAAGTGTTTTTACCTACCGAACAATCCCATACTGATTATTGGTGCAACGATTGCACTGACTTGAGAAAAAGTCATTCTATCACGCGCAAGTAACAATGACATTCGAACTCGATGGTGATTTAGGGGAGAAAGCGCAGAAAGGTTAAGGTTTGACAATGGCATAATTTTAGTGAGTTAAAAGTTTTCAGTATTACATAATAAAATTTAAAAAGATGGGTTTGTTTCTTGTTACGGAAAAGTTTTCATTCAAGATTATAATTTTTCATTTGTAGGTACTACGTCTCCGTAAATTTACATTTTTTAAGATAACAGATAATGGATATGTTTGGATAAATTTGAAAACAAAAATGTAATTTAAATTTTTTTCTCTCTCTTCTATTTTTAATTTTTTTTTAGAAATATTTTATTCTAATTTCTCATAAAAATAGAAAATTGATTATTTTCATATTATACTTATTTTAAGAATCTTATTTAAACAATTAAAAGTATTTGTATGGTTTCATCCTTTTAGACAGGAGTGTTCGCAGTTCGGTTTGAATTGATTTTGAAACAAAAAGTCAATTAATTCAAATAATTTTATTTTCATCGATTTTAGATTGAATTTGATTGATTATATTCTAAAAACTGATCTAATCGAAACAAAATTATTTAAAAGAAATAAAAAATAAAATAGTTCATTTCAAATATTTAAAATAATATTTGATCACATAATATGAGAGAAATGTGTAAAAATTTAAATTATTATAAGTAAAAATATAAATTAAATAACAAATAAATATATTATGTAATATTAATTAGGTTTTAGATTGAATTTGAAAATCAAAATAAAAAATCGATCTAATCCAATTCATTTTTAATAAATCAATTAAAAAAATCAAATTTATTTAATTTTAATTAAATTTCAATTTTTTGATTTGATTTTTTGTTTAGTGTTCGATTTGGATTGAATTTGAATATTCCTACTTTTAGATATTTTTGCTTATGCTTCATGGCTTGTATGGTTTGATTATGGTTTTACACATCGTACTTATAATGCCGCTATTGATGCTTTAGCACATTATGTCTCTTCTTTTTTTTGGTCAATAGCACATTATGTTAAACATCACCAAAGTTGTACATGGATTGAGGATCCACCTGATTTTTTTTAACTCCAATCCTTATTTTTTATATTTGGTAATAAAACTATAGTAGTTCATATAAAAATAATAATAAAAAGTATTTGAAATGAATTATAATGACTAGAGTATTGATTTTCATTATGTTTGTTTGTCAATTCAATTTTTTTAAATAATAATAAATAATAATAAAGAGTGTTTGAAATAATCAATTATAATTATAACTATATATTAAGAAATGACAAAAGTTCTATTTTAGCTCATAAAATTTTTGCAAAATTTTAATTTAGTCTTAATTTTTTTTGTTTAAATTTCGTCCATATAACGTCTCAAAAAAGTTTCAATATTGCTCTTATTCTAGACGCTGACTATATTCCAAACACTGATGGTTGACGTGGTTGCTTTTATCCCATGTGGCTGTTTTGCACCTGACCAAATTGAAACTTTTGTAAAACATGAGAGATGTAAATAAGACAAATCAAAAAATTTTAGGACCAAATTAAAATTTTCATGAAACATGAGTGACATGGATAAGATTTTAGCCTATTTAAAAGCATAAACAACAATCGTCAATTTTAGGGTTGCAGAGATTAATCTCATTTGTTCTAAATTTTTCTAATTTGAAACACTTTGATCAATTTGATGGCTTCAATGACATGACAAAATAAAATCAACCTAAACTCAAACTGCTAAAGGTGACAAACCCAAATTTCTCACAAATCCAAGTTGAATCAGTGTCAAAACTTAGAACCAACAAAAACACAAACAAAACCACCACCATCCGCCCCTCCAATTTCACTCAACACAATCATTAAACAGAACCACCACCATCGATAATCAAGTTCATCTCCCTATTATCACAAAAACGCACAACTCAATCACCATTCTTTCCACTCAAGTCAGACGCCCTCTATTCCACACCCTTCAAGCCAAAATAGTGACTTTCATAGCCCTTCAAAGTCAATTTGAGCCGCCTTAGTTATTGTCCTCCACTGTTCCTACCTTTCCTCCAACCATTGTAGCTCACTATGCCACCTCAACCTCTATTTGGAGTAACTTTGGTTCTAAGTTTTGGTGTTGATTTAGCTTAAGATTTTGTGAGAAAATGGGGTTTGTCACCTCTTATTGTTTGAGTATGAGTTGACTTTAGTTTGTCACGCCATTGAAGTCATTGAATTGCTTGGAAAGTCTTAGACTAGAAAAATTTGGAACAAATGGAACTAATCTCTATAATCCTAAAATTGACGATTGATGTTTATGATTTTAAATAGACTAAAATCTTATTTACATCTATCACATTTCATTAAAGTTTTAATTTGGTCCTAAAAGTTTTTGTTATGTCCTATTTACATCCCTCATGTTTCATGAAAATTTCAATTTGGTCAAGTGCCACATAGAATCCATGTTAGATGCCACATGATGTAACATTCCAATACTGAGAACCTGATATATCTGTTATATATAAGATGCACAGTACTAGCTATACTACTTCTAACTTAAAAAAAAAACTAAACTCATATCATTCATTCACATAAATAAATATGGAGAGCTTGAACAATAAAAAGTTATATTCATACAACATTAGCCTCACAAAGGCAAATTGTAATACATAACTTTATACAACCTCAAAGCAGCATAAAAAGAATATACAACATATTTTCAAAAGGAACAAAATAAATTATGCTAGTTCTTTTGCTTTTTCTGCATCCATTTACTTGTACCTAAATTTACATTACAACACACGGGGTGAGAAATCACAATTTCTCAATATAAGCAACCAATACCGGAGTTTAAACATTCACAATGAATAAACCATACTATAAACATAAGACTATGCCTGCAACAAATAAATGAGCCACTGCTCAACATTATCAGAACATGCATACAATCCTATGTAACAGTCACAAGGCAAGCTATAATCTTAACTCACGTATGAGATAATCAATGATATCAAACAACTGCCCATACAATCGTAAGATATCATCGAGAAACCAACAAACAAGCAACAAGTAAGGTAACCACTCATACAACTACCAACAAATGTAATGCTTTATGATATGATATATGATCATGCTCACCCAATGTCCTAATATTATGAGTATGCAATGCAAATGCAGGTTTTTAGTTTTAGAAAACACATATTACTTACTCATTCCCAGGAACCACATTCCTTTGTATATACTAAGCAGAATAGGCCTAAGAGCCTTTTGCACTACTTGGTAATAGGTTAATACCTTCCCCTTACCAATGTAAGAGTACTAATTTCACCCACATACCGACAACCCTGACTATAATAGCATTACCTGCTACGAGAATCTAGATCCAACACCTTGTTCTCTGGCCAAATGGTTGTGCACACTATATGAGGTTACAATACATGGGAAATAGCAATCAATAAGTTTGAAAATAAAACATGCAATGTATTTTACAAAAAACTTACACCCATCACTAGGTCCTTCTTAACCAAATGACAAAGGAAAACTAACAAATCTACCAACCAAGCTCACTTATCACATAAGGAGCAAAGTCACGTTTCTAATACTTCCTTTAACTCAACCATGTCTCACAAGGGAGCAAATGTCATCCATGCATCTTCAGCCCTACTTTCTATACAAAGGAGCAACCTATGCATGATAATAAATACAACTAGTCAAGTAAACTTAGCTTACAACACCTAGTACCTCACTTCATCACTTCATAAGTGACTTTCAATGCAACCTCATGTTGCTCAAGGTGTTAGGTATTTACCTATGGCATTCTACATCACAGAGGATGCCTAGGGTTTATCGAATCTCTATATAGGTTAGGTGGTTATTTTCTCCAAAAAATACCACTAGCTGTGTCTCAACACCAATACTCTTGTATTTAGAACCTCATACCATCACTTCACAAGTGATTCCAAAGTCAACCCCATGTTAAACAATGTTCTAAACACTACCTTATTGCACTCCATCAGACTTGGATGCTCAAGGCTACCCTTATGGCATTCCACCATACTATGGAAGCCTAGGTTTTCTCACACACTACCCCTTGACATTCCATCTCACTATGGTTGTCTAGGGTCTCTCAATTCTATCTTAAGGCATTTTCCACAGTTTGGATGCCTAAAGGTTTTCCAATCTCGTCCTAAGGCAAATCCCCTCACTTGGGTGCCTATGGGTTCTCCAACTTCTCATATATTCAAAGTGGTAAATCCCTCCATGAAATACCCTTATTGATGCCTCAACACATTTAGGAAAGCATATATAAGTAATCTCATCACCTAGGAGATTAAAAAACATAAAAAACACAATGTTGAAAAATCCTAGAGCTCACGTCGCAGTACGGCCTTGGCACGCCATGGCGCCCTGCTCTCAAGTTTTGCATGATGCACCTCATGCCTTGGCGTGGCATCCTCACACCACGGTGCACGTAGCAAAATCAGCCTCACGCCTCAGCGTGGCCTTCTCACACCACGGTGCGCATAGCAGAAAATAATTTCTACAGAAACCGTGCACTGTTCCATTGGAACAAGTCACATATTTTGGCCACTCCAATTCAATTTATAGGTTATTTAAGGTCCCTGACTAGTTCACTAACACATAAGAATCATTAATCACTAACAAAAACTTCTAAATTGGATCCACGAACAAAATCTCTCATCCATGACCTAACTTCTCACTTTTAACATCAAAGGTCCAAATGGCAAGTTCTAAGTTTCTAACTCAAACTCATTTCATGAACAAGTCATAAACAACCATTGAAACTCATCCAAGTAAGAAAAACACTCTAAACAACTCTAAAATCCAAAATGACCTATTATGCATCTCATATGCATAAATGGTGAAAATAGACTAAAGAAGCTACAAGAACACAAGAAAACTTTACTTCTTGTGCAGCAAAGATGAAGATCTTGAAACATTAAACTTGCTCTTGGATCCTCCTTCAAGCTTTGATTCTTGCTCCTCTAGTTTTCCCCCATTTCTCCTTCTCCTCTATGGTTTCCTTCTTTCTTTTCTCTTTTCTTCCTTTTATTTTTGTTGCTGTGAGAGAAATGGAATAAAAAGTCAGAATTGGCTTCTTATAGCCAACCATTAAAAGTGGACCAAAACTCTCGATTTGGTAAGAACATTTAGATTTCACCAAATCCAATTTCTTAACTTCCAACAGATTTAAAATAAATTCTAAGATTCATAGAAAATCTTGTTGCACCATTATCATATTTTTTCATACCTGTGACTAGCCAATTCGACATTAAAACACACAATCAATATACTTAAAAATATCAAACCAACTCTGATTGTTCTAAAATGTTAACTAGAATACAGTTCACACATTTGTTATTTAGAAACAAACCCTCCACGTTTATTTCCCCTAACTAAGCAGTTTAATCCAATTCCGGAGCTGATAACAATTATTCCTCACATATAGTGTTACAGTAAAGTGACTAAACATGCTCAGAAAGTCACAAAATTCAACAGACATGTTAAGTAATTATTAGGTTATCTCTATAACCATTCACAAGTTTAACATATTTATCTAAGGTATTACACGTGAGATCTATGTCAAGTGCAAAGTAGTCACATGGGGATAAAAACGGACATGTAGACACCACGTTAGCCATTGTTATTTAGGAAATAGACGACGTCATCTGCAATAAAGGCAACCTTGAGATTTTTTTGGAGACATTAGGAATAAAATTGAAACAAAAAAATTTGAGACTAAATTAAAATTTTGCAAAAATATTAAGGACTAAAATAGAGCTTTTGCCAATGAGAAAGCAATTAATATTTAAAGACAATTATAATTAAAGGGTAAGAAGTTTTTAAAATTTTATTGACCCTCATAATATAAAAACATAATCAAAAAGTTTTTAACGATCTTTTTTATATTTATCTTTAAATGTTTAAATAAGTGATTAATGATAATAGTTTAAAAAAACAAAACTTAAATACCACACAGTGAGGATATGTAATAGTGTATATTGCAAAAAAATTTGAGAATTATTTAAAGACACCCCTAGGTAACGTCATTAGAAATTTTGTTAGGTTACCCCTAAAGGATTGGAACACTAAAGAATTGCAAACCCGCTTGAGGTAGCTGGATTCAGGCCTGTGGTTTTGGATGAACTTAGACCCAAATTTAACACCTTGGTCCAATTTGTAAAATTGAACTTGGTTTACCTTTGATAGGTAGTTGTACATGGCTCAAAACTCTCCACATTATTGCATTACTTTAGGAAAAGACCTATTTTTGTCTCTTGCTAGTAATACTGGATCAAAAGCATTTTGCCAGCATCATCACCAGAAGGTGGAACATGAATGAAAGCTGCCTACTATAAAATTGCAGTAAATGATCTTCTTCTGGAAAGAAGACCAAATTGAGATTCTTATTGAAGTAATTAAAATGAGAGCTATTTTCTCTTGTCGAACAATTGCTTTAATTTTCACAATAATGTCGGTCCCCAAACAAAGCATTAACAAATTTATTAGTCATCAAGTCTTATCTCCACTCTTATACACAACAATACATGGGCTAATAAAAACCTTGGTCCTAAATTGTGTAGAGACATCTTAATTTGCATTTGCACCATTCTATTCAGCTTGTAGGTGTAGAGACATGAGAGGTAGATAGCTAGATACAATTCAGAAATGGAGCGTGATGAGAACTCTAGCTCATTCTCCACAGGAAACAGTGCTCAAGAGGGGGGTCTCTCTTATGTCCCTCAGTGTTACCTGATGTCAACCTTGCATAGGCCCAATTTGGCGCCAAAGGATGCCAATGTTGCTGACATTGATATGGTTGCACTTAGGAATGGCTCGGCACCAAGGTCTCGGTTTAATTATTGAAGATATTAGAGATGCCTGTCGTCGCATGGGTTTCTTTCAAGTAAGCTTCTATATATGTATTATAATCTTAAAAATCCCCTCATAAAAATGCATACTTCGGAATTCTTAGGTTTGGCATCATATGATTAGAAGTCCTAAGAATGTGGAAATATTAAATTTTACGGTCATCTATATAGTATTGGCGTATCAAATATACAACTGTTCCAAATATGCTATATATGTCATTTGCTTTTGCTTTAGAGCATTGCCATTATATAACTTATAACTTTTACTTAAATACTCCTTACCCCCTAATCACAAGAGCTAATACAAAACATTGATTCATATTGTGGGCCAATAATAAAATAACAGTGTATTGAGCATTTCATTTATAAACTCTACTAGCAAATCACGTTTTCTTTTGTTTTTTTTTTATTCTGTTTCCCTTCTTTTATGTAAAATCCCTGAAATACTCACATTTAAAAAGATAGTTATAATTGTTACCCACAAAAAAAGAAAGTTATAATAATTTAGTTAATATATATTAGATTGAATAGCCATTAACGTATAATATTGTTGGTTTCATGCAAAACTATCACTATACTTGTTCTAATTGACTTATTGTCTATACTTTTTCTCATTGTTGACCATGGAAACTTTCAGATTGTGAACCACGGAATCAACCAGTCAGTGCTGGATGAGTCTCTCTCTGTAGCTTCTAGTTTTTTTTTATTTGCCGACAGGAGAGAAGGTATGTCAAATGATGTGCACAAGCCAGTGAGGTACGGGGCCAGCTTCAAAGATGGGGTTGACAAGGTCCAATTTTGGATGGTTTTCCTCAAACACTATATGCTCACCCCTTGCGGGATTGGATTCATATGTGGCCTCAAAATCCACCTGATTACAGGGTTTATCATGTATTCAATCCCTTCTTTTTATTCATGTTACCAATAACTTCATTTTAGCTGAAGCTGCCTGCTCTTCAAATTAAATATTGGTGCAAGATAGTGTTAAATTTATAGGATATATACTAGGAATTAAAAAACCATAAAAAATTAATGAAATTGATAAATTAAGTACCTTTTAAAGACATATTATCAAGAATCGATCTCTCTAATTCTTTAAGCGGAAGCGCGTACACTATTGTATATGACAAGAGCAGTCTATCACTCTAATTCTTTGTCCTTACATCGGACACTTTAATGGAGCTGTGTGTAGTCAAAATGTGCCAAGTGTAGAGTGGAGATCTTGCCCTCTGGATGATATATATATATATGATATGTATCACGTGAGAGGAGTGTTTATTGTGAGAGGTGGGAGAAGTGAATCTTGACCATTAAATCTTACATGAATGGTCAAGATTATAACATAAATACATGTGATTTTTTAAAGTGGTCACATGACCTTCAAGTAACTTTTAATCTTGATTATCTATGTATAGTTGTATGGTCAAGATTTACTCCTCTTACCCTCTCACAATAAAAACTCTTTTCACTAGATATATCCCTTATATATATATTCATATATATACAACCTAATCCATCAATCACATACATACTACTTGACCTACACTGCAATCCAACACATTCATCATTAGACTTGCATGATGATGACTCCCAAACCCATAATAGATCAAATAATTATATGGGTCTCCAAGAAAATTATCAAGCTATCAATTCAACCTATTTTAATAAAACTAAATACCTCAATCAATTAAAGGCTAAATACAAAAAATTCTAACAGATAGTTCACAAGGAAAAAGAATGCATTGCATATATATTGTATTGTGTTTCAATACATTCAAGATAAAATGTTCATAAAATGATTCGCCTGAAATAACATAGCCTGAAACAATGATGTTAAAAGCAATAGATAAACAACGTTAATTTATACAAGATGCAAGTTAGTTTAGCTGGTAAATTTCTTTGTAGGTGAATATAAGGATCTAGAATCAAATCTCAGCTGCATCCTTCTTACGTAATAATAATAATAATATTAATTTGTAGGGTTTATAGGGGTCAATTTATTCTTGTCACATGGGTTTCTTATGTAATATTCATTATCTTTTTTCGTTTGATTTTCAAAATGAGAAAATACAAGCTAGAACAATATAGACCTGTATATCTACAAGCACTATACCCATATTTCTCCTAGTGTTGAATCCACAAAAGAACACATTGTCGGCTTAATAGAGAAACAAAAACTCCTATAATTATAATAAGTGGCATGGTATTTAATTTAGGTTCACCTAATATCTTGGAAATGACTTGAACCCAAACTACTAGATACTAGAGAGCATGAAAAAAAAAAAGGAGGAACTTTTACAAAGATCACCATGCCTGGTGTCTCCAGCAATTCTAGCAACTAAATATTACTTATATAAAAAATATAGATCTAATGTATTTCTTCATTTTCTTGAACGATCGAACTCAATCGTTTTAATAAAATATTGTCATATAATTCGTTGAAGACATTATTGACATCACTTTAGCTCCAATTGTAGATTTGTAATATTGATTATTTTCTTAGGCCATTTAAATAGAAACATTCTACCCCACTGCTCCATTGATTGTAAATCGTACAATATATTTAATTAACACTTTTGCTATTTACACCAAAATTTGTGAGTGATTTTTACACCAATCACCACATAACATATAATAATCACCACAATAAATATATATTAATTATCACATAATACACCAATTATCACATAGTGGTAATCAAGTACTATTTTTAATCATCACATAATATATATTGATTACTACTTATTTACACAGGAAAAAACTTAGATAAAGTTCTTTAAGTGCTTGTGGTACTTGTCTCCAATAGAAACATGACATGTGTTTTATTTTTTAGTTACTTAATTATTATTTTTAAAATTTTCATTAATGAGTTATAGAAAAATGTCACTACAAAAAAAACGGACATTACCCACGGTTATTTAGCTACCATTAAGTGATTGTAGCTAATATTAAAGCACCGAGTCTTTGCTTCATAATTTGACACAGAGAAGTTAATATTTTTTCATTGGCGCCTTTCTTTCCTTTTCTACGCGCCTTCTATTTTCGGTGGAGTCTTTTCTTTCCTTCTATTTTCTCACTCACCAAAACCGAATCCCATTTTCCTCTTTTCCCCTTTTCCCCTTTTCTTCTTTTCGACCGCACCGTCTAACTCCCCTGAGATGCGTCTTCGATTTCTGCGGCAAAGCACGAGCCTCACAGCAGTCTAAATCTCCCTTGAAGTAATCGTCGGCTTCATGTTCATGATCCCCATGGCCTTGCTAGAGATCTCAATGTCAGGGTGCACTTGCTTCAAAACATTGAAGGTGTAGATCTTGTAAGTTTCCACGCTCTTCTTGTTTCTCTTCTTCTTCTTGTCGCCGGCGGCAGCGCCACCCTCCTTTGGCAGCTTCTTCACGGCCTTCGGCTTCTTCTCTGCCGGTGGAGCCTTCTCCGCCACCGTCGATTTCTTCTCCTCTGCTGGCTTCTCCTCTGCCTTGGGTGCCATTAGAACTCAGAATTTGGGACCGAAAATAAATCGTTTAAGGTACTAAATTTTAGGTGGCATGTTAATTCTTACTGGAGATTTTCTAAGTAGTTATTTGCGAACAGTTTTTTGGATGGGAAATAGCAATTTTGAACACTAATTGAAGCTAGAAGCGCTTCTAAATGTGCAATCTAGTAGCATTTCCTTATTGTTATTATCTTCTTGTTATTGTGGTTATGACTGAGAACTTATTGGGTTTTCTCATCAAGTGATCTAGGTTGATAATCTGGCGCTGGTAATAGATTGTTTGGTTTTGAGTTCCATTTGCTGATGTCACCCATTATTTGGTTGCACATAGACAGTTTGATTAAATGCCAAGCCGATCGTATGGGATGATTGCTTAGTTTCTATCTTGTTCTTTACCTTGGAGTTTGATGATCTCCAACCGTGTTTAATCTTGTGCAACTCTGAGAGATTTGCTTCCTAGTTAATATACCATTTTTGTAATTTGAGTAAATAATAGGAGGCTTTGGGGTTGGTTAATTGACTGAAATTCTGAGCTATAAAAAAGTGATATGGTGCTAATCTTCTCTTGTTTGAGTTTTTGGTATGTTTCCTAGATGAATTTGGGCTATCTTTAAGTTGTTTAACCAAGTCACATGTCAAACTTCATTTTTCTATGCTGTTTGCATCCTGGAAGCATACACGCTTTTAATCATAACTTTGGTTATACATACCAGATTTGAGAGCCGTTTATTTCCTTGGAAACACATAAAGCTTTTAATCATAAAAAATCCTAGACTCGAACTCTTTTATGATCAGTGTCAGTTTTTGTTCAAAGTTACATGTTCTCAAAGTGTAAAGATGATTTATATATGCTTTATGTTTCTTTCTCAGTGGTGAAACTTATCTTTGAATTCATAATGCTTAACAAATTAGGAAATCTCTTGTGCCTTTTCAATTGTTTCTAGTTTGACGTTTGAGGAGTTCAAAGGCTTTGGATTTTAGCTGCCAATTGAGCTTACAACAAGTTCGACTTCTTTTAGAGCAAGTTCAAATAATCTCTCTCAGGTATTTTGGCCTTTTTAATTGTGATTTTTCATATCTTGGTCTTATTATTCTTGCCATGAACTTAATGTTAAAGCCTATGTAAAATGTAGGATAATAGTAGTCCAATAGATTATGAGTTTGTACATGTGAACACCTAATTTTGACCAGGCTTAAAAATTTAAAATAAAAAATAAAAAATAAAAAAATATAAACAATAAAAAATAAAAAAAAAACAACAAAAAAAAAAAATACTCACTCACGTTCCCGCTAGCACCCACTAACTCCATTTTTCTTTCTTTTCTTTTTCGCTTTGTTACTCATTTCCCACCACCAAATTGTACCCCACTATTTCCACGTTCTCTCTCTCTTTTTCTTTTACGTTTTTGTCTCACACATAATCTTTTGCAACCCACTCACGCAACCTCTTTTGCGTAATTTCTTCAATCGACTCCCAATCCCTCCATATATTCTTTTCCTTCTCTTTTACACGACGAGGCTTGAGAACTCAACGCCTCCATAATCCTCTCGCTATCATTTTCTTCCGGAGGCCGGCCAACCCATTCCTAAAAAAAAAAAATCCTTCTCCAACAAAATAAACCCACAAACACCACCCAACACCATAACACCAAAAACCAACCCTCACCTTACTCTTCCCACCATAGCCTCACCATTCTACCATCCATCCTTCATAACTCTTCCACAAAAACCTCCATCCTTCTCCAACGTCCAAGCTGCCAAATCGTGACCCCTCATCCCTCCTCATCAAAGAACCCACCACCTTTCAACCGTAGCCTCCTCTAACCTCCATCACCGTGAAGATCGGTCCGAAACTCCATCTCCCTCTTCATTCACGTACAACCTCACCTCCTAGCTCCCTTCCCAAAAAAACAGAATCCATCACCACAACCCTCACCTCCAACCTCTTCACCCAAATATACCATCTCACCTCCCATCCACAACTGAGTCAACTCAGTAAATCACCATTCTTCCATTTTCACATAAAAACCCAACCCTTTTCCTTCATACGCTTCTTCCTTCATCTTTCCCCATTTACCTTCCTCACCACTCTCCCATTTTACGTAAAAAACCCAACCACTTTTCTTCACACGCTTCCTCTTTCTCCATTTCACATAACCACCAACACTTTTCATTTCCTCCCTTCACCATCTCCACCGTAGCCTCCACCTACACAACTCCAACCAACCTCCATCCAAGCCACCATGCGGGACCCTCCCATGCACACTTAAAACTCTCCTCAACTTCCTCCACGTAAACCTTCACCTCCTCATTTCTCAAAACCGTGACCACCCACCTTGCAATATCAAAAAAAAAAAAAAAAAAACTCCTCTGCTACCATTTAAACGATCTCACCACACCATCCCTCTCCACGGTATCACAACCCATTCACATGGCCATCTCCCCTCCATTTTCCACGTGAACTCTACCCCCCACAAAGCCAGCCACCATCATCCCATCTTCACCCTTCTCCAAAACCGTGACCACCTCCTAGCTCCCTTCCGAAAACCGTAACCACCCATTCACATAGCCCCAACAATCCACCATGGCAGCACCTTCTCCAAACTCTCACCCTCCACTGTGACCACCATGCACATTTAACCACCATCTCCCACCCATCTCCACGTAACCACCATTTTCTTCCCCTTGCACCACCACGTAAAGACAGCAGCCACCACCTCCCTTCATTCACGTGAAAACCACCTTCCTTCCCATCATCCACCCTTCCTCCAAGCCTCCAACCGTGAAGCATCCACACACCCATCAACCTACCTCACCACCACCTTGTACCACCTCGAGAAGACCCTTACTCTCACCTCCTCCAATCACCCAACCGTCATCCAAGCCACCATGTAGGACCATCCCATGCACACGTGAAGCTCCGCCGTAGCAGCCAGCAGCACCCTCCATCTTCATCTCCACGAAACCACAGGCCACACGTGAAGAAACAGAGGCGTCGTTCCTCTGCCATTTTTCTGCCAAAAAGGGAAGGTGAGTTTTGTTCTCTTTTTTGTTATGTTTGCTATTTTTTTTTTAAAAAAAAAAAAAGGAAAGAAAGATATCTTAATTCTTTAGATTTTTTTTCTCATTTTTACGTATATTCAATAGCATGACAGGATGTTAATGTTATTTTTGGTTGTTAGTGGATATTTCTCGTTTAGTATGTAAAATAAAAATAATAATAATAATAGTAAAAATAAAAATAAAATAAAAAGAGCAAAAATCTAAAAAAAATTGTTTAAAGTGGTTTGATTCGAGGTGTTCATGTTTAATCTTGCTTTTTAGTATTATTTATTTAGATCATGAAAAAGTATGTTTGTTTATTTGTTTTTGTGCATTTCTTGAAAAATAAAAAAAATAAAATAAAAATAATAATAATAAAAAATAATAATAAAAAATAAAAAATCTTTTAATCCATGCAATGATTAATGATGTTGATTGAATAGCGAATGCTATCTTCATTATCTTTTGGATCATAAGGGTTTATTGAGTAGCCTGGTGCTAACTTGAACCTCGTGCAAGAATGGATTTATTTTCAAACAAAATCCCTGTTCAAAAATCTCTTTCTTAATTAAAATCAATCAACCCACAATTATTTTCTAAAGAACTACGTAACTTTGAGTTCCCCATTGCACCAGGGGATACGTAGGAGCAGAATTTCATTTCTGTCAAGCTCAAATTTAAATTTTCATAATTTTGTGATTTTTCTTTTATAAATAGTTACAATGTTTTGTAAAAATGGGTAAAATAAATATTTCAAAGGATTATTAAGAATTTGCACAATTAATCCAAGGTACCGTCTTAGGGGCGGTGCGTTAGGTCTTTGTGGGATTAAGTTTCCACCTTCCCTAAGCATAACCGACTCCCGAATCCGATCTGGTTTCAAAGACCATTTTCAAAGAAAGGTTTTCCAATTTTTCCAAATTCAAATAAAATTGGTGGCGACTCCATTTTTTCATTGTCATATTTCTAAATCCATTCGGTTCTTTGTTTCCCATTGCGATCTCCTGGTCGCGACAGGATAATGCGACTCCAATCGGGGAAATTTGGAGAGTCGAACTGTTGTTGTTAGTTGTACAAATTGTTAATAATTTTTATTTATTTATTTTACCCTTTTTATCCTTGTTTTTGTTTTCTTTTTGTTTGTAAATGGATTTTATTTATTTTGTTCTATGTAAATATCGATAGCGTTATTCCGTGTTTGTTTTAACTTGATATACTGTATATATTTTGTATTTAATTGTGAATAATTGTTGAAACTTTAGGATAGATGATTCTTTGCTGGCTATTGTATATATGTTTTTGCGGGTTGGGGGTAGTTTCTTTTTAAATTTTTGTACAGGTTTGTATGCTCCCCACACACATCAACATCACTTACCTCACACACTTTTTGGGCTCTATACAGAGTGCATGCGAACCCGAGAAGTAGGAGGAGTTTCGGCTTTTGTTATTGAGGGCTTTATGCTCACTTGACATTTGTTGAGACACCACTCGATTTTTACTAATATCATGAACTAATCATATTGAGAGGGTTTATCCCTACTTGTGATTAATTCATGATTTGGGTCTTTGTCTTTCGAGATAAGGGCAATCTGGGAACCATGACTTTTAGAAGTTTAGACTGTCCGAAAATCTTGCAATCGATAGATTGAGCATAGTATTTGTCAAATCTTAGGTTCCACGACTAGGGCACAAAAGGGAGCGTACTTCTTTTTCTTTAGTTATCTGTTTCTCATATCATTCATTCTTGCAAAAAAAAAAAAGGAAAAAAAACTTGCATTTTCATGACATTATATTTCAAAAAATCATCATGCTTTTTTATGGCATTCTTGACTAAAAAAGAATCATGCATCTTCATAGCATCCCTAGCGTTAAAAAAAAAAAACTTACATTTTCATGACATTGCATTTCAAAAAAATCATCATGCATTTTATGGCATTCTTGACTTTAAAAAAAAAAATAAAGAATCATGCATTTTCATGACATTCCAAGCATTCTTAAAAAAAAAAAAAAAAAAAAAAAACAAATTTGTGTACCCGACAATGAGGTAGGTAGTGCCATTAAACTTTATCGGAAGCATGTGGAGACAACAAGCTGCGAAAATCTTGCAGTATGGATTTTATTGGCCTTTTTATTCAAGGTGTGTTACACCTTTTGCAAAAGTTGCGGAAAGTGGTCAATAAAGTTTTGCTTTAAGATTCTCATCCGCACCTACTCCTTAGAAAATTGAGATCTAGGAGGCGCGGTTCTTTTGTTGTCAAACACGTGTATTTTGTGGGGCCATAGACATTGAGAATCCTAGGAATGGTGTTGTATTAAAAGTTAATGGACCAAGACTCAACCATTTTCTGGAACGTCAAGTTGTTGAGTTTTCTGTGTTGCCGGTTAAGTGGCGGATAACGGTACTCCGTGACTCTCAAGTCGGTTTTTTTTTCAGTTTCCCAAAATAACTGAATCCTTCTTCTCCTTCAAAATGGATGTCATTCTTTCAAACCTGAGCAAATATTTTCCTTCTCTTCCTCAAAATGCTTTGAGAAAAATCTACAAAGTTCGATGTGAAAGATTGAGATTGTTAATGTATAAGGGCATCCCAGAAGATATACGCTGGATAATCGAAGCAAAGGTTCGTTTAGCTGGTGAATCTTCAGATTCATTTGTCCCATACATGCCTCGGTCTCGGTAAAAGTTCATTTTCAAAAAGGAGAAGAGCAAAAAGAATGAAAGTTTGTTACAAGTGTGCACGATGGAATTGCAACACGCGATGTCACTCTTTGGGGATGGTTTACGTAAATAGAGAAGATAAAATATTCTTCATTAAGAATGGGTGTGAGTAAGAGTCATTAGATAATATCTTATTGACTCTTGAGCCGCATTCTTGTGGAGTTGTGCGGCATGAACTTCTTAGTTTGTGGAATCTCTTCAAGGACGAGCAAGAGCGTTACGGTCTTGGGAATCGACTCAAAAAGACCACTTTTGCCAATTTATAAGAAAATTAGATGGGAAGCTTATCCTCGACTCATAGAAGGCGTTTAAGCCGTTTACGGACGTGAAACCGAGGAAGATGTGAGACACAATCACAACAACATGTATATATTATCTTGTACATTTTAAAAAAAAAAGAAAAAAAAAGAGGGCGAAACTTCGGTTGTACTTGGTCTTTAATTAGATTAGGAGCCCCCGCGGGGGAGTGGCGGACCGTCATTGACTCGGGTGGACCTTCGCACGCCGGTCGGTAAATAAGGTTTGTGTGCCATGCTCTGAGAGCCGCGCAAGCATTCCCGGTTTTAACCAAAGGCTCTGCTTGTTGATGGACGAGAAAGAAGTGTCCGTGTTTGCATTCTCGCGTGACAATGCCTCCGAGTGAATCCTGTGATTTAATGCCATGGGCTCTTCGAAACCTCTCACTTGGCCGTGGTCGTTGGTGGTAGGCTGTCGATTTACGCACTTTAATTAGTGGCGTCGTAGCTCATCCAAAATATCCCACAAGCGGGAGGGAGAAGAATGCCCGATTGGTGAGCCGTCTTGGTATTCTTGCACTCATGACGCAAAGATATAAAGATCTGCCATGAAACACAGTACATAAAGGTATGTAATCATTTTCTAGCTTTGTATGATTTTGTTGAATTTTGGTTTTGAATGACGATCTTTTGGATGGGATCCTTCGGGGTTTCTAGACTTCTTTACCCGATAATTTTCTTAAAAAAAAAAAAAAAAAAGAGTTAAAAAAAAAAAAAAAATAAAAAAGAAAAAAAAAGAAAAAAAAAAAAAAAAAAGATTTTATGTTTCTTAAATTCAACCTTTTCCGACAACAAGACCTACCCTTCTAGGTGCAATTATTTCCTTTCCATTCTTTTTCTTATTTAAACACTCCATCTTCTCCTTCATCTTCAACTCGAAAACACTCAAAGAGAAGAAGGATATAGAATGGGGCTGCTATTCGTAACCTAAAAAATGTCTGTGTTTTTTGTGGGTCGAGTTATGGGAAGGGATTAGAGTTTGTAAACGCAGCTAGCACTCTTGGTCGAGCACTTGCTGCGAGGAAGATTCATCTTGTATATGGGGGAGGTTGTCGTGGGTTAATGGGGGCTCGTTTCACTTTGCTGCTCTTATAGGAGGCAATCAGGTTTTAGGTGTTATTCCTAAACCTTTAGTAAAAGTAACATCACTGGCAAGACAGTTGGAGAAGAAATTCAGGTAACATCCATGCATGGACGCATGAAAATAATGGCTGACAATTCTGATGCATTTCTTGTCTTACCAGGTGGTTTTGGTACTTTGGAAGAAATTTTTCAAATTGTCTCTTGGGCTGAACTGAACATCCACCATAAACCCATTGGTTTGTTGAATGTTAATAATTTCTTTGACTTTTTGTTATTTTTTCTTGACAAAGCCGTAGCAGAAATTTATCACTCCTTCGGCAAGACAACTTCTTATCTCTGCCTCCACTATTGATGAGCTCATTGATAAATTGGAAGCTTTTGAGTATGTACCTGATAAGGTATTGGCTCAGATAGATTGGTCAATAGGAAGCAGCGAAGGAAGTAACAAGAGAAGCAAGACAGATCTGACACTTTCTCTTTAATCGGTTTGATTTTATTGTACTTTATTTACATTTTACATTTGTGTCCGCTTTCTCCAACAGGTAGTTTATTCTATCCTTTACTCATCTATATTTTAACATTAAGGACAATGTTATGATCTGGTTGAGGGGAAGGATCGTTGTGTGCTTAAATATAAAAACAAAAACAAAAAAACAAAAAAAAAACCAAAAAAATTCAAAAAGTGTGTTTGTCAATTTGTTTGTTGTGTTTGTCAGTAATTTTCTAAACCAGTTAAGGATGGCAGAGTAAGGAGTAATTTTTATCTTGAGACGCATCTTAATTGGTGGCAGAGTAAGGAGTAGTAGGGTAGTAATTAGTATTAAATTGTGGAAGTACTAAAGTTCTATTATTTGACTTCTTATCAGGGTTAAATGCGGCACTGACTGTGTGCTTCATTTCTGCTTGGCGTTGATTCACTTCTTATCAGGGTCAAATGCAGCACTGACTGTGTGCTTCATTTCTGTTTGGCGTTGATTCACTTCTTATCAGGTTGTTTTGCTCTTTTCTATATCTCTCTTTAACATTAAGGACAATGTTATGATCTGGTTGGGGGAAGGATCGTTGTGTGCCTAAATATAAAAAAAATATAAAAAAAAAAAACAAAAAGGTGTGTGTATGTATTAATATGTTTACATGTTTGTCAGTAATTTTCTAAACCAGTTAAGGATGGCAGAGTAGGGAGTAGATTTTACTCTTGAGACGCATTTTAGTTGGGGTAGATAACTAGTTTGTGTGGAAGTGGCAATTGAAATTCAGGAAAATTTGCATGATTGAGTAAATTGTCTTCTTTCTTAAAAATCACATGTTTGGTTATGAATGTTGAATTGGTGGACTGAGAATGATAGAACTATATCTTGTGAGATCTTGAGCCTAATGGATGGATTCAACATTTATGTCATTCTCTTCTTTCTTGTGTGATTTTCACTCATGATAATGATCACTCTAGAACTTGCTTTGATTCTTTTTGAGGCTGCGTTTCACTTGCATGCATGAACATGATTGAGGCCCTCTTTCTTAGCCAGTTTAGCCAAATAGCCAACCTTGCATATTTTCCTTTGCTTAGCCCCTTTGAGCTTATTTGACCATTCTTTGTTTCTAACTCATTACGTGCCCTAAATGAAAAACCATGTTCTAACCCAACCTTAGGGAATAAGAGAGCATTGACTTTGTTATTTGATGAGTTCTTGAACAAGTGTGGGGGTGCATGTGCAGATTGGTTATAAAAAAAAAAAAAGAAAGAAAAAAAAAAAAAAAAAAAAAAGAAAATATGTTTCTATAAAATAAAAAAAAAAAAAGAAAAAGAAAATATGTTTCTATAAAAAAAAAAAAGAGAGAGAGAGCTGATTATTGCTACAATCAAAAGAATGCACCATGTGATATATTCATACCTAGAATGAGGGTGGATGATTGGAAATAATAGGAATAGAAGGAGAATGTTCAAGCCTAAAGGAATTCAATCTACCAATTGATCTTTAACAAAACATTAGTTAGATATTGGTCATTGTCCTGTATGAGAAAAAAATCCTAAGAAAATCTTGGGAAAGTTAGACTGAATGTTCTCAAACATCTTCTCCACTCTAACTGTATCATAATGCTCTTCTATTCTTTTTGGTATTTTAACTTGACATATCCATATTACTTCTACCTTTACCTTGACCTCACTACAACCTTGAATAAAGTCCTCATGATTTGTGTGTGCATGTGTTCTGAGTAGTGTAGAAGTAGAAAATAAGCAAGCATATGGTAGTACAATTTTCATGAGTCGAATTGAGTGAAATACCTACCTTTTAAACACTTGAGAGATTGAGAATAAATTCTGTGAGGATCTATCATTCTTTACTCATGTTTTTCAATTGAAGTATCCTTGCTTGTTGATTTGAGATGTGAAGATGTGTTATCTCATGAATGTTTTAATTACTTGAATTATAAATTGCTCTTCATTCTTGAATGTCATTTGAAATTGAGTCTCTTAGAGTTTTTACCTTTTGAGTTTGTTTTGTTTGTTCCCTAGTTTTGGTTTTGCCCGAGGACGTGCAAAAGAGTAAGTGTGGAGGGTGTTTGATAATTAATGATGTCCAGTTGTCGAATCTTAACTCAAGCGAAAAAAAAAAATCTTTTGATTTTCTTGCTATTTTATTTCCTGTGTCTTTAACCGTTGTAAATAATATCCATTTCGTAGTCGAACTTCTAAGAACAATCTGAAGTTGTTCGTTTCTTTCCCGTTGTACTTTTTGAATTCATGAGTGTACTGTGACATAATGCTTCGGAAAAAGTGACCATGAGTACAACACCATGATTTGACCATCTAATGGTAATTGCTTATTAACCAATTCAGATCGAAGAGATCTTGGAAATCCCAATTGGTGGAAGAGGAAGTACCCGAGCCAAAAAAAAAAAAAAAAAAAAAGAAAAAGAGCCCGTTAGTCCGAAAACACGAAAGGTCGGTCTAAACAAAAGTTAGGGCAAATGAATGGGCAAAATCTCGGAGGAAGTTGGCACAGAAACACCTTGAAGGGTGCACCCAAACTGGGGCAATTTTGAATTGTGTGTGATCGGCTACACGGGGGCGCTTTTGTTTGCATTTAGTTGGCCATCTTGGGGCAAAATTTTTGAAGGATTAAGGAGAAGCTGTGTTGAAGGAAGTAGCAACGCGAGACAAGGACCGAGTTATCAAGCGGTTGCGGGAATCAACTAAATGAGAGACAAGGTTAAACACTGGGGCAAAATTTTCTCTCAAGGAATCGGTCAAGCCATGGTTCATCTCATTTCTCAAAAGGAGAACTGGGAGCGAAAAACAAAGAAAAAAAAAAAGGAAGAAAGGAGAAGAAGAAGGAAAACACCAAAGCATGTGAATAAAGTTTGAGTGGTCAAAGCTTTCCAAAGTCGTCCTTGGTTCAAATGTTTTTAAATAAAACAAAATAAAAAAAAAAGAAGAAAAATCCTGTTTTCTGGGACTCAGTTGCCCATTGTCTTTTAAAATTCCGGGACGCAGTTGCCCATTGTCTTTTAAATTCCGGGACTCAGTTGCCCATTGTCTTTTAAAATTAAGGACGCATTGCCTATTTGTCTTTTAAAATTAGGGACGCAGATTGCCCATTATCTTTTAAAATTACGAAAAGAAAGCAAAAAAAAAGGAAAAAAAAAAAAAAAAAAAAAAAAAAAAGGAGAAAGAAAAATAAAAGAAGAAAAATAAAAAAGAAGAGAGAAAAGAGAGAAAAGCAAAGGAAAAACAAAAAAAAAAATGAGAAAAAAAAAAATCTTTTTGATCAAGATGCTTATTCCATTGTCATCTAACTTTGGGAGCATGATTGCCCATTGTCTTTTAAATTTCGAAGCCATGATTGCCCATTGTCTTTTAAATTGAGGACTCGATTGCCCATTGCCTTTTAAATTTCGGGCGCGATTGCTTGCCCATTGTCATTTTAAATTTTGGGCGCGATTGCCCATTGCAATTTAAATTTCGTCATAGCATGATTGCCCATTGTCATTTTAAATTTCAGGCGCGATTGCCCATTGTCATTTAAATTTCGGGCATGATTGCCCATTGTCTTTTAAATTTCGGAGCATGATTGCCATTGTCATTTTAAATTTCAGGTACGCGATTGCCCATTGTCATTTAAATTTCGGACTCGATTGCCCATTGTCCTTTAAGTTTTCGGACTCGATTGCCCTTTGTCTTTTTTTTCCTTGTTGAGCGCATCGGCTCTGTCATTTACTTTTTGAGCGCATCGGCTCCTGTCTTTTAATTTACGTCTTTTACTTTTGAGCGCATCGGCTCTGTCATTTACTTTTTTTGAGCGCATCGGCTCTGTCTTTTAATTCTGTCTTTTAATTTCGAGCGCATCGGCTCCTGTCTTTTAATTCTCGTTTTTACCTTTTGAGCGCATCGGCTCTGTCTTTAAATTCCCGAGCGCATCGACTCCACGCATTCCATGCATTTTAATCTCTGTTGAGCGCATCGGCTCCCTGCATTTTAATTTACATTGAGCGCATCGGCTCCATGTATTTTACTCTTTGTTGAGCGCACGGCTCCATGCATTTTTAATTACGTTGAGCTCATCGGCTCCATGCATTTACTTTACTGTCGAGCTTTTTAGTGAGCGCATCGGCTCACGCATTCCATGCATTCCATGCATTTACATCATTTACTTTTGAGCGCACCGGCTCATTGCATTTTAACTTCCATCGTTGTTCCCGTTTTATTTTGCATTTATCCTTTCATGCATTCTTAGGACAAAATTGGAGTTCATGTCTTTACTCGTTCCTTACGACGATAATAAGAAGACCACAATTTTCTTATTATCTAATAAGAAACAAGTAAAGAGGGCAACCTGTGAACACCTAATTTTGACCGAGCTTAAAAATTTTAAAAAAAAATAAAAAATAAAAAATAAAAAAATATAAACAATAAAAAATAAAAAAAAAAAAAAACAACAAAAAAAAAAAAAAAACTCACTCACGTTCCCGCTAGCACCCACTAACTCCATTTTTCTTTCTTTTCTTTTTCTCGCTTTGTTACTCATTTCCCACCAATTTGTACCCCACTATTTCCACGTTCTCTCTCTCTTTTTCTTTTACTCGTTTTGTCTCACACATAATGTCTTGCAACCCACTCACGCAACCTCTTTTGCGTAATTTCTTCAATCGACTCCCAATCCCTCCATATATTCTTTTCCTTCTCTTTTACACGACGAGGCTTGAGAACTCAACGCCTCCATAATCCTCTCGCTATCATTTTCTTCCGGTAGGCCAACCCATTCCTAAAAAAAATCCTTCTCCAACAAAATAAACCCACAAACACCACCCAACACCATAACAGCCAAAAACCAACCCTCACCTTACTCTTCCCACCATAGCCTCACCATTCTACCATCCATCCTTCATAACTCTTCCACAAAAACCTCCATCCTTCTCCAACGTCCAAGGCCGCCAAACCGTGACCCTCATCCCTCCTCATCAAAGAACCCACCACCTTTCAACCGTAGCCTCCCTCTAACCTCCATCACCGTGAAGATCAAGTCCGTAAACTCCATCTCCTCTTCATTCACGTACAACCTCACCTCCTAGCTCCTTCCCAAAAAAACAGAATCCATCACCACAACCCTCACCTCCAACCTCTTCACCCAAATATACCATCTCACCTCCCATCCACAACGAGTCAACTCGGTAAATCACTATTCTTCCATTTTCACGTAAAAACCCAACCCTTTTCCTTCATACGCTTTCTTCCTTCATCTTTCCCCATTTACCTTCCTCACCACTCTCCCATTTTACATAAAAACCCAACCACTTTTCTTCACACGCTTCCTCTTTCTCCATTTCACATAACCACCAACACTTTTCATTTCCTCCTTCACCATCTCCACCGTAGCCTCCACCTACACAACTCCAACCAACCTCCATCCAAGCCACCATGCAGGACCTCCCATGCACACTTAAAACTCTCCTCAACTTCCTCCACGTAAACCTTCACCTCCTCATTTCTCAAAACCGTGACCACCCACCTTGCAATATCAAAAAAAAAAAAACTCCTCTGCTACCATTTAAACGATCTCACCACACCATCCCTCTCCACGGTATCACAACCCATTCACATGGCCATCTCCCCTCCATTTTCCACGTGAACTCTACCCCCCACAGCAGCCACCATCATCCCATCTTCACCCTTCTCCAAAACCGTGACCACCTCCTAGCTCCCTTCCGTAAAACCGTAACCACCCATTCACATAGCCCCATAATCCACCATGGCAAAGACCTTCTCCAAACTCTCACCCTCCACCGTGACCACCATGCACATTTAACCACCATCTCCCACCCATCTCCACGTAACCATCATTTTCTTCCCCTTGCACCACCACGTAAAGACAATGACCACCACCTCCCTTCATTCACGTGAAAACCACCTTCCTTCCCATCATCCACCCTTCCTCCAAGCCTCCAACCGTGAAGCATCCACACACCCATCAACCTACCTCACCACCACCTTGCACCACCACGAGAAGACCCTCACTCTCACCTCCTCCAATCACCCAACCTTCATCCAAGCCACCATGTAGGACCATCCCATGCACACGTGAAGCTCCGCCGTAGCAGCCAGCAGCACCCTCCATCTTCATCTCCACGAAACCACAGGCCACACGTGAAGAAACAGAGGCGTCGTTCCTCTGCCATTTTTCTGCCAAAAGGGAAGGTGAGTTTTGTTCTATTTTTTTGTTATGTTTGCTGTTTTTTAAAAAAAAAAAAAGGAAAGAAAAATATCTTAATTCTTTAGATTTTTTCTCATTTTTACGTATATTCAATAGCATTACAGGATGTTAATGTTATTTTTGGTTGTTAGTGGATATTTCTCGTTTAGTATGTAAAATAAAAATAATAATAATAATAGTAAAAATAAAAATAAAATAAAAAGAGCAAAAATCTAAAAAAAATTGTTTAAAGTGGTTTGATTCGAGGTGTTCATGTTTAATCTTGCTTTTTAGTATTATTTATTTAGATCATGAAAAAAGTATGTTTGTTTATTTGTTTTTGTGCATTTCTTGAAAAATAAAAAAAATAAAATAAAAATAATAATAATAAAAAATAATAATAAAAATAAAAAATCTTTTAATCCATGCAATGATTAATGATGTTGATTGAATAGTGAATGCTATCTTCATTATCTTTTGGATCATAAGGGTTTATTGAGTAGCCTGGTGCTAACTTGAACCTCGTGCAAGAATGGATTTATTTTCAAACAAAATCCCTGTTCAAAAATCTCTTTCTTAATTAAAATCAATCAACCCACAATTATTTTCTAAAGAACTACGTAACTTTGAGTTCCCCATTGCACCAGGGGATACGTAGGAACAGAATTTCATTTCTGTCAAGCTCAAATTTAAATTTTCATAATTTTGTGATTTTTCTTTTATAAATAGTTACAATGTTTTGTAAAAAGGGGTAAAATAAATATTTCAAAGGATTATTAAGAATTTGCACAATTAATCCAAGGTACCGTCTTAGGGCCGGGTGCGTTAGGGGTCTTGTGGGATTAAGTTTCCACCCTTCCCTAAGCATAACCGACTCCTGAATCCGATCTGGTTTCAAAGACCATTTTCAAAGAAAGGTTTTCCAATTTTTCCAAATTCAAATAAAATTGGTGGCGACTCCATTTTTTCATTGTCATATTTCTAAATCCATTCGGGTTGCTGTTTCCCCGCCGCGATCTCCGGTCGCGACAGTACACTAAATATTATATTAAATATGATTTTAAATACTCTTATCCTAATATATATGATTTAATAGTTTGCTTTAAATATGAAATCAGATATAACAAATCATGATTGACAAGAGTTGGATTGAGAAGTCAAATACATCAAGAGAATTTTCAGATGGAGTAGTACAGTTTTTGGACTTTGCTTTTTCACGTGCATCTGTGAATGGAAAAATCATATGTCCTTGTACTTCTTGCAAATTTCGTGTTAGGGGAAATAGAGCTGATGTGTTCTCTCATTTACTTGAGAGATGATTTCCTAGAAGGTATACTACTTGGTATATGCATGGCGAGAAATTTGATGAACCCAATGAGGAACCAGTAGCCCAAACACAAGCAGAACTAGTTAGACAATATCCAATGCAGGAATTATTAAATGATGCATTTGGTGGCTTTGAGGATCATGGCTTTCAAGATCCCATTCCAACATCTCAACTTGGCGATGATGATACTAGAGGTGTAGGAGCTGTAAACAATGAAGAATATGAAAAAATTAAAGAGTTACTCAAATATGGAAATCAAGAACTATATGATGGCTGCTCAAAATATAGCAAGTTATCTTTCATTGTCCATTTGTATCACATAAAAGTGTTGTGTGGTGCTAGTGACAAAACATTTTCAATGATTGTTGATCTTTTGAAAGATGCATTTGAGCATGCTAGACTACCAGCGTCTTTGTATGAGGCCAAAAAGATTATTAAGAAGTTAGGTCTTGATTATGAGAAAATTCCTGCGTGTCCAAATCATTGCATGTTGTATTGGGGAAATGAAGAAGACAAGTCTAGGGATGAATGCAAGATTTGCCATACTTCTAAGTGGAAAGAAGATCGTGTAGGTAATCAAAAGAAAAAAAAAAGAAACCTGCAAAAATTTTGCGTTACTTCCCACTTATACCTAGATTGCAGAGGTTGTACATGTCATCTAAAACTGCTGAACTTATGAAATGGCATGCTAATGATGTGAACCCAGATGGGCATTAAGGCACCCTAGAGATAGCAAAGCTTGGAAGGAGTTTGATTTGTTGTATGGGGAGTTTGCTTCAGATCCTCGAAATGTAAGACTAGCTTTAGCTACTGATGGTTTTAACCCGTTTGGACTTATGAGTTCTAGCAATAGTATCGGCACATGTTATATACTTATAACTTGCCTCCATGGATGTGTATGAAACAAACCTCTCTTATCATGTCAATGATAATTCACAGTCCTAAAATGCTGTAAATAGCATTGATGTTTACTTGCACCCTTTGTTCTTGAATTATTACAATTATGGAATAATGGTATAGATGCTTATGATGCCTCTTTGAATGAAATGTTTCGAATGCCTGCAACATTAATGTGGACTATTAGTGACTTTCCAGGACTTGACAATTTGTCTGGTTGGAATACACACACATTGCTTGCATGTCCAACTTGTAATTTGGACACGGACTCTAAAAGGCTGAAGTTTGGCAAGAAAAATTGTTTTTTAGGACATCGTCGGTATCTAGCACCTAATCATAGGTTTAGGTATAACAAGCAATCTTTTGATGGTTCTGTTGACCTTAGATCAGCTCCTGCTCCAAAAGCTGGTTTTGCTATTTTAAGACAAATTGAAGAAAGTCGTAAAAGGCCTCGCCATGAAGGCACAAGTGAAGATGGTCCCATACAATGGAAGAAAAAGAGTATTTTTTGGGAACTACCTTATTGGCAGCATAATTCTATTCGTCATTGCCTTGACATGATGCACATAGAAAAGAATGTATGTGACAATGTATTGTTCACTGTCTTGGATGATAAGAGTAAGACAAAAGATAATCTTCAAGCTCGTAAAGATTTAGAAGTCATGGGATTAAGGAATGAACTTCACCCTTATCCTAACTCTTCCAAATTTCCTTCTGCATGCTTTACAATGAACAATCAAGAGAAAGACATATTTTTCAAGGTTCTTAAAAGCATTGTAGTTCCTGATAGCTACTCATCAAATATTTCAAGATGTGTTGATTGCAAGAAGCGTAAGATCTCTGGGTTAAAAAGTCATGATTCGCATATTCTTATGGAGCACTTTTTTCCAATAGCTTTTAGAAAAGCTCTTCCTCGTGAAGTGACTTCAGTGTTGATTGAGTTATCTAACTACTTTAGAGAATTGTCAAGCAAAGTTTTAAATGTTAACCATTTGGAAAAGCTATGTGATCGAATTGCATTAACACTTTGTCACATGGAAATGATATTTCCTCCATCCTTTTTCACTATTATGGTTCATTTGGTTATCCATCTTGTTGAAGAAGTGATGCTTGCTGGTCCAGTGCATTTCAGATGGATGTACCCAATTGAAAGGTACGATCAGATAAGATTTTGTTTATTTTCTACTTAATGCATAACATTATTTATGTGTTTCATTGTGGAATTCATATGATGATGTGTTATTATAGGACTCTTGGCCATTTGAAATCATATGTTCGTAATAAGGCAGCACCAGAAGGTTGTATATCAGAAGGGTTTATCTTGGAAGAGTGTTTAACATTCTGCTCTAGATACATGGAAGACATTGAAACAAGGTTTAATCGGCCTAGAGGTAATGATGATGACAATGGACAAAATTTTACTAGTGATTCTTCTGTTTTGTCATCTGAATTTCCAAAGATTTGGGTAAGCCTATTGGTGCAGTGAAGACAGTTACTTTGCAACCATTAGAAAAGATACAAGCACATCGCTATGTATTATTTAATTGTAAAGTACTTGAAAAATTTGTTGAGTAAGTAGACAATCTTGTTCCTAGAACTTTCTTTATTATAAATTACTTAAATATGCACTTAATAGATAATGTTTGATTAATTAGGAAGTTTAAAATAGAAGTCAAGAGAATGAATCGACATAGAAGAATGCTATCCAAGGAGGTGGAACAATATGTGCACAAAAATTTTCATGAGTGGCTTAGAGATCATGTAAAGGTATAATCTTGAGTTCATTTTTCTAATTTGTTGAGCAGTATGTCCTAATTCATTTTAAAATTTATTAGGTTGCAGAAAAAGATGACATGGATATCACACCTGAAATTGAGATACTTGCCCAAGGGCCAAATTCTATTGCAAGAAGATATGATGGCTACAACATACATGGGTTTAAGTTTCGTACAAAAGGGAGAGAGCAAGGAATGAAAACACAAAATAGTGGTGTTGCTGTCACTGCAAGTACTATGAGTTATTCAAGCCATAAGGATGGAAATCCAACTTTGGGTGAAGTAATGTATTATGGGAGATTGGTTGATATATTAGAGTTAGATTACTATGGTCAATTAAGGGTTGTGTTATTCAAATGTGATTGGGTTGATACAACACCAAATAGGGGAATCAAGATAGATGAATTTGGAATCACAAATGTAAATTTTTCCCGTCTAATACATACAGGTGCACAAGAAACAGATGAACCATTTGTCTTTGCAACTGATGCTCGAATGGTATTTTATATGGATGATCCAGTGGAAGAAGGATGGAGTTCTGTTTGTCACATGACACCAAGAGACTTATATGATATGGGAGATTTGAACATGGTGAATTTAGAAGAGTCTATTCAGGACATACCATTTCCTGAACAACACTTAGAAAACATTGATCAAATACTATTAGTGAGGGATGATGTCAATGAACAAGAACCAAATCAGTCTTTATTTGATTATCATCATAATCTTGGCAGAGATGATGATGAAATCATGTCTGATTAGTTTAAAATTTTGGATGCTTGTTGTTAAGTTTGAACATATGTATATTACTCTTAAATTTTCGTTGGTTTTCTTTAGCATGCATGATATAAATGTTCATTTACTCTTTAATTTTTTTGTTGGTCAATATTTCTATACCTGTTCAATGCTTATATTCAGGTTTCCTATTTAAAATGGGTCGAACAAAAAATAGTTCGAATCAAGCATTATTGGCAGAACTTCGAGAAGATGAAGATCATGCAATCGACTTAGATTCCCCGCAGCAAAACCATAATAGCCAGGATGATTTACAACCTGTTGAAGTTGGTCTTGATGATTCAATCTCTGAATCTAATGATGGTAGTTCAATGCAATCAACTTCTTTCTCTACCACCACTCAAACTCAACCACAACAGAAGGAAGGCCCTTTACTTGTGAAGATAATAGGTGAGAGTAATATGTTTGATTAGTTAATAATATAATATTATCATTATCATATTTATTTTTCTCAAACTAGAGTTAAGATTTGTTAATTGTTCTTTATATATACATGGATAGATACTACTACTAATGAGATCACAATCCGAAAAATGGTTGCAAATCAAGTTTGGCACATGGAAAAAAAATCAAAGGTGATTGTGGAGCTCAATGGTCATGGCCAAGGAAATGACAATGGTTCGAATTTGTTTGTTAGATTTTTAGGTTTGCTTGCTCAAAACCCATCTCTTTGTCCTATACATATTGTTGATTGGCGTTGGATGCCCAAAGACAAAAGACGCCAACTATGGAAAATGATAGAGGTAACAATCACATGACTTCTAGTTGCTTATTTTCGTATTGCATCCATTACTTGTTTTGGAACTAATCACATTTCATTTTTTTTCAAGGGCAATTTCTTATTTGATTATCTTGCCGCATGCAAGTGGGTTATGGAAAAGTTGGGTGATAGATGGAAGGCTAACAAACAAAAGTTAAGGTGTAAGTACTTCTACTTGTATAAAACTAAGGAAGAGTTACTTGCTAATCCCCCTCCTGGAGTGGATAGTGGTGAGTGGTCAACTTTTGTGCATCATTATAATGAAGATAAGATTAAGGTAAATTTTTTTTGTAATTAATCACAAATTTTATCTATGCAATTAAGTTTTATATACATTGACAACTATTAACAAATGCAGAAGATATGCTCACAAAATGCAAAGAATCGGAAGAAGCTTAAAGTCTCTCATGCTGGAGAGAGTAAAAGTAATGCTAGGAAAGCTTGTGAAATGGTATGTTACTACAAGTTGGGACAAAGTTTTAGATAAATGGATTATTTTTCAAAGATTGTGACCATGCACTTACCTTAGTTGAACGTATGATATTTAGTACGTGTTACTATTATTTCATTGACTTAATTATGCTAATGTAAGAGAAAAAATTGGGAAGGCCTGTGTGTCGAGGTGAGGTTATCATTTCAAATTTGCTGAAAAAAGATGGAAGCTATGCGAATGAAGAAACAAAGATAATAGTTGTAAGTTTCTGTTTATAAGTAGCACTATTGCACATTGTTATCTTGTATGGTTAACTTCAATCCTATATTAAATTATTAAGTTTGAGCATAAATTTAACTTAGAATTAAGCTTGCATCTCTAGGTTTTGAGAAATTACTATGATATGTGATCGTCCTTTTTAGTTTTGGAAGACTTACTAGGAAAAAGCTGCTTGTTATAAGTTGTAACTCATCAAGAGAAAGTTGGCATTTGATGCCACTGGTTATAAGCTGGAGTATCCAAATGGTGTGGCTGGTCATTGTTTGATGAGAAATAGAATCCTGTCTTAATTTCTTTGAATTAGACTAGAAGCTAGTTGTAGTTCTTATTCTCGATTTGGATGTTCTTTTAGAAATTTTCTGCTGATTGAGGTATGATTGGTGCTTTTCGCATTGAAGTGGAATCAGTTCATCTCAGATACCACTGATATGCTATTAGTAGCTCCATAGATCCCCTTTCTCAGTCATGTTCTTTTGCTCATCTCTTTTAGTGTTGTTTTTTGAACTTAATATTTCATCTGTCTGATATATGATATTTAATAAAGACTTAATATTTCTGTGTTCACTAAAGCTTATAACAAGGTGAGATAACTGACTATGCCGACCTCAAATTTAGCAAAGCTAAATATTGAAGCTTTAAATATTATCCAAAAAATAAGAAGTGCTTTTCTGTCATGGTCTTGTCCAACACAAGATGGAGGGGAAGTAAAGTGGACGGAATTTGAACAGCGGCTTGCTCAATTACAACTCTAATTCTATTGAATACCTTCAATAATTTTCATCTTGTACCAAGAAAAGGAGGAGTACTAAATAGAAATATAAAAGAACTCCGGTGGCATAACAAAATCTAATATGCACTACGAAATTGTGATGATAAAAACAGACAAGTGACATATGTTTATTTAGAATAGCTTTCACCTCCTTTTCATTGCCATAAATTTGAGCACGATCTATATGCCGATATCCAACCTGCATAGACATTTTCACATTGATCCAATGTAAGGCATCTTTGTTCCAAAACCATATTTATTAGCTCTTAAATAAATTCTTAAAGTAATAATCATAATACAAAGAAAAGACCAAGCAGGTTTCAAAACAGGTTTGGGTTTTGTAAATAATAATAATAAAAAAGACAAGTAATAATGGAATGAATAATTAGTAGCAAGCATGTACCCAAAAAAAAAAATATTAGTAGCAAGTAAATGTGGGTAAAAGGTGCAACCTTGACAGCATATAGGAATCAGGATGTCTAGGAAGGTATTTGTTAAAACTGAATTTCCATTTACATGCATCTTCCCTTTGTGAGAAAGTTATGACTTGTTTCTTTAATCCTGTATTAATAATATCATAATACTTGAAATTGTCCCTAAGATACAGTTATTTCCTATCCAACTTTATCCAAAATTTGTAAAATCTTGGTTCTTATGTGCATGTTATTATTACCTTGCTTTCATCCATGGGCCATGGCCTAGTCAATGCACACCTTTTTCTAAATTAATTTGTGTTAACAAATGATGAGTTTCTCTTTACTTTTAGGATAAGATTTCAGAGAGTCTACCTCAAGATCAAGAATGTGCTGCTTCTTCAGGTGTTCCTTCAATGATTTTAGCTCACCCAAATGATGCAATTGGAAAAGTCTTTGGAGTTGAGCACTCTGGTCGTGTGCGTGGCTTAGGACATGGTGTTTGTCCTACTAATATTTTTGATATGCCCACACAGCGCAATATAGGAGCATCAAGCAACAATGCATCTCAACAACGTATTGAAGACTTAGAGAAACAAGTGGAGACCTTGCAAAATAAGTTAAGTGGATATGATGAGACCAAAGCACAATTGAGTAACATCTTAAATTTCTTGCAAGATAGATTTGGTTCTGACTTACCTTTCAATAATGTTTCAAGTTCATAAGTTTTTGTAATTAAATGTAGTGATGATAATAGTCTACTTTTTGAGTAGGATTTGTAGTTAAGTGAAGTTGTAAACATGAAGTGTATGGTTTAAAAATAGTGATAAGGTTACCTAAGGTCTGCATTTTGAGTTGGATTGGTTAGTGAAGTTATGAAGATGAAGGATATGATTTAGTTTTGACAAATATTCAAAACTTTTGTCTAATCCTCTTTATTAACTAGTGATTTGAATACTCTACTTGATTGAGATTTGATATTATGTGAATAGGTTTCCATTTGTGATATGGTTGGGAAGTAACTGAAAAAATGTCATCAATGTAAAAGTAGTATGTAATTATCTTTTTCCATTGAATAAAGGTCTATTGGCCCAAGATATATGACGTAGATAGACATATATAACGTAGATAGACATAAGCTGAATACATAAGAAATTTTTTTCATTTTTTTTAGAATAAGAGATTTTTTTGTACCATTAAATATATGTCATATCAATTTTATGAACTATCATTATCTCTTATTTTAATTACATTTTTAATACAATTAATAATTTATCATGCATTCAATATTACACAATAATAGAAATCTTATTATGAGAGTATACAATGGATAAAGGACTCAAATCAAACAATGTCTTCAAATAAAAATGAAAATTAAGACTGCTGTACATGTGTGGAGTAATTCTTGCTTAAGCAAAGTGCCTATGGTGGGCACACTCACTGTGCCTAAGCCAGAAAACTCCCTGCTGCGTGCCCTGCTGCGTGGGCTTTTTGAAACTATCAACTTGATCAAGGAAATCTTACATTGCAGCCTTCATGATCCATGTTGTTCACCTCTTATCGTCCATCACCCAATGGTTCCAAAATCTGGTTTTGCAACCTAGTAAATGTGCTGCTACCACTGCTACCATCTCCAATATCAATAATGTTTGTGGGTGAACGTACTTTGAGAAAGTACTCAGTCTCTTCTTCAGATACATTACTTTCTCCTAATGAATGTTTTCCCATAATCCTTATTCCCTCTAACTCCATTGCCACCTCTTTCATGCTTGGTCTTTCCTCTCCCTTCAGCCTAAGACACCTTTTGGCTAGATTAGCAACTTCTATTACATGCTCAACATTTGCATTATTGACTATGTCATTGTCTAGGATTTGATGCATGCGACCCCCACTCATTGAAGAAACAAAATACATAGATAAATTTCTCTCAGTCTCAGGCCTAAGAAAAGAAAGTGCCTTCTTGCTTGTTAGTAGTTCTGCCAAGACAACCCCAAAGCTATAGACATCACTCTTCTCAGTTAACTGACTCGTTTGAAAGTATTCTGGATCAAGGTAACCCAATGTGCCTTGCACCAGTGTGGTTAATTGATCTTGATCAAGAGGAACAAGCTTTGAAGCTCCAAAGTCAGAAACTTTGGCTGTGAGATTCTCATCTAGAAGTATGTTTGCAGTTTTGACATCTCTATGTATGATTGGTGTAGAAGCAGCAGAGTGCAAGTATGAAAGGGCTTCTGCAGTTTCTGCTGCAACTCTTAAACGTGTTGTCCATGTAAGTTTAGGTGCTTGATCTTCAACATGTAGATGGTCAGAAAGGGTTCCATTGGTGATAAATTCATAAACAAGCAAGGGAACTTCTGTCTCTAAACAACAACCTAGTAACTTGACAACATTCCTATGGTTGATTTGGGAAAGCACAACCACTTCGTTGATGAATTGCTCTATCTCATTTTGGTTAGAAATCTTGGACTTCTTAATGGCAACAACTCTGCCGTTTGATAATACACCTTTATACACTGTTCCATGACCCCCTTTACCTATGATTTTGTCCTCATCATAGTTGTTGGTCGCTTTCTTGAGCTCTTCAGCAGTGAAGACTGTGGCTCTTTCAGTTGAACCATGATGTGAATCAATTCTTTGTTGTAATAATATACCACCATTTTTTTGAAAATAGTTTTCTCTCATCTTGGTGAGCACTCTTTCTCGCATTTGGGGATATATGTTTATGCATCCCACAGTTACTGCCAATAGACTTAAGCTCACACCTGCAAATAAGAGTTACAAGCTTTCTTATCAGGTATTTTACTTCCCACAAGGTGGATGCAGTATTTGTAAATAACTAAAAAGTGCAAATGAGCATATGCATTCATTTTATATAGGGTCAAGAATTATGCTTAACTCAATCAACAAGTAATAATACTATCAATCCAAGAGAGTTAACATAGTAAAAGGGGTTATAGGATTTCTCTATATATTTATTCTTTATATTAATATTAAAATCAGTAGTATAAGTCCCGTCAAAAAAATCAGCAGTAAAAGTGAAAAATAAAATAGGAACACCCTAAATGAAAATAGATTTATTCGTTCATTAACTAAATGAAAATCGTTCAGCATATACTTGCACGTACGTATTAATCAATATATGTAACATCTCTCGTTATCTACATTTTTAAAAAAAATCTATGTTTAAGTTAATTTCTGTCTCCAAAAAGTATAAGATATCAAAATACAAAAAATTAAATTAAAATTTCAAAAGAAAAAAAAATAAAATTTTTAAAAAATAATGCAAACAAAGAAGAGACATCACATATATTAAATATCACTAAAAGTACCAAAATGAGCGAGTTCGATGAATTGGATCAAATAACCTAATAAAATAGGTAGGTTAGATGAAAAAAATTGATGCAAAAATGAATTTTGACCTAACCCACTTGTTAATATTTAATTAATAATTTTTATAATATGTAAAGAGTTTATCTTTATTTTTTAATATAAATTAATATTTATATCTAAAAAATAATTTTATTTAGTATTTGTTAATATTTAAAATATATAAAAAATATAATGATAAAACATAAAAATAAATTTTTTAATACTAAAAATATAAGAAAAAATTAAAAAAAAAGATAGTTCAAGCCAATGAGCGACCCAACCCAACTTGCAGTTCTCATAGAGTCGAGCTAGACTAACAAAGTGCTAACCGACAATAAATTTGGTTCGGCTCAAAATTTGACTTGGCTTGCGTGAACCGATCCAAATGGATTGCCTTGACTTATTTTGACACCCGTAAATATCACACACAAATCACATAATAAGCATTTTTTATTTAGTTGATGGATAGAATAGTGTATTTACAATTTTACATCCATAAAAAAATAATAGTGTATTTACAAGTTTTGAAACATTTTAATATCGCTTCCAAATTCGGAAATTTGTAGTAACTAATATAAATTAGGATAAAATTTAAGCATTTATACATTTTTTCCGATTTCTTATATTTTCATAATAAGATTTGTATCTTTCTGTTTTATAAATAACTCATTTACGTTGTAAATAAAAGTAAGAGAATCAAAATTTTCCTTAAATTTATGTAAATTCTTTATTTTTTGGTACATATGTAAATTCTATTTAAATTCCATTTACATAAAAGTGGATTTGAATCAAGAAACACTATATCTACATACTTTTCAAGTTACTGCTCGTTCATAGCGAGAGATGTGGTCAAAAGGGTTAATTTTGATATTATTTATTTTAAAATATATAATAAAATATATCTTAATATTAGTTTTGTGTTTTTATAATTTTGTAACTTAATTATAATAATGTTTAAATTTATACATTATACCTAAATATTGAATCAACCAGGTTATTGTCAAGTCATGACTAAGAAGGGTTCGAATTTAGTAAAATGACTCAATCAAAATATTAGACTAGATTCTAATAAAGTCAAACTTATTTCATGAATACCTCTAACACTTGATGATGATAATGTTATTATTATTGTATTTCTAAAATAAATTTATTATAATTTTGGTTAAATATCTTTTGTACTATATCTTTGAAATAATACAAGTTAGTGAATTTTTATCTTAATTATCTTTTAAATAAATTTTGATTCTTTAGATATTGTGTTAAAATTTTTAAATTATAATTTTATGTATGTATATATATATATATATCCAAACCGTCTTTTTTAGTACAATTTCCGGAAGAGTTGTACCCACACGTGAAGAAGTGGGGCCTCCATTGTCAAAAGCCTAAAAATAATTATGAAAAATAATAAATCTCATGAATTAAAGATATGGAAGTAGTTTGTTTCCACTATCCATCCCTTGTACTTTCTTTTCCACCTATTTTCTGTTTTTTCTTTTATCCTATTTTCCACCTATTTTCTTTTATGAAAAATTTTGTCGAATGAAATAGCATAGCTCAATAATTATTATATGAGGTAAGCGATGGTGAATCCTATTATCCCTATATATCCCAAGTACTTTTCATAATACAAAAAATTATTTATTTTTAATATTATTATTTATATAATTGTTTCAATATAAAAAATAAGTTTTTGATTAGGGATACCAAAATCTTGAGGGTAGGATAAATTGACCCAAAACCGGTATAGAATTAATTAAGTAAGAAACATGATATATACTTACTCAATCCAATTACAAGTATGAGATTCCCCATGGATTTGTCTTTGGGTCGGCAGCCTGTGCCATTTCTCCGCCCATCTCCTTCATCTCCCTTCGGGCATGAACACTTCAAATCGCCATGAAGGTTTTGGCATTTTTTGCTGCAGGGGTCCCTCTTGCATTCAATGATATCTGAGGAAACTAAAATGCAGCCGTGATTTCAATTTAGTTTCCAATAAATGAAAAAGGATAAAGGTAAGTAATAATAAGCCTCGAATAGAATAATTTCATATATATATATATATATATATATATATAATTATAATTAATTTTATTTATATTTTACTTTATTTTATACATACATATACTTTGATTTTATTACCTCTCAAATAACACTTAAGATAACTAAGAACAAACGTACACTATAGGGACATTATTATTTATGCAAAGTAAGTTAACACCTGGGGATTTAAAAAATAAAATAAAACAAAAAATAATAATTGAGATTTAAATTTGTGATTGTGTATATATCTACTTACACATTATATACTCATCTATTATTAGGTTAATTCTTGGGATTTAAATAATTTGTTGTTGTTATTACTATTATTATATTAGATTCTCTAAATATAATATAAAGTGAAGGAAAAATAAAAATGAGATTTATATTTTATTTACTGCTAAGTGAAAAAATAAAAGTGCAACAAACATTTTTTTTATTTTTGTGAAATTTGTTATTATTATTATTTTAATATACAAACTATAAAGTTTCTAGTAAGTAAAATACTAATTCGAAAATTAGAATTACCGTCACGGTGGCAGCCATCAGGGAGGTAAGGGTTTCCGAAACCAGAGAGGCAATTGCAACGATACCCAATTCCGTTGGTTGAATCGTGGCATTCACTGTTCTTATCCTTGCATGCGTAGCTAGTATAATCTTTTTTGGCTTCTTGGCAAGTTTGATTTCCCACTGCCCAATCAAGCACCATGGATAAGTTCTTATCCTCGAGATTCTCAAGATCTGTGGATGAGAACTTGTAAGCTCCTTCTTCAACTGTAAACGCATAGTTACATGGATTGAAGTCATGTACGGTGGAGTGGTTGTACCTACTCCAAGTTTCCATTGCAAAACCATATAATCCATTGGGTATTGGAATTTGGCAACAACCAATGCCATTACAAGATCCATTAGTTGTGATGTCACCAAGTGTGCTACATATGGATACGCACCCTATTGTTGTAGCGTGATTTTTGTTTCGATCATAGCCTGAGAATATTCCAATTGTGTCACAACCAAGTGCGGTAAATTTGTTCCTACTTGGTGAGATAGAAAAATGAGTCAAATTGAGACCTATAGAACTGAGACCATTGCCTTCGATGCCATAACAATCGTGGACTACTGGACTTAAAACGTGGAGTTCCCCATCTAGTGATATGTTGAGCACGGTTATATGGTCTTGTCCCAAGAAAAGGATGGAGTCATGGCTGCAATTGATGAAAAAAGTGTCATCCAAGTAACAACCCTCAATTGTCCCAAACGGGTAAGGAATGTCAAGGTTGCCACAGTGTGTTGGGCAGCCTTGCTTGGGTTGAGATGCTGCTTTTGCTGCTAGTAGGATCACAAGAAATAGTTGATGGAGCTGTTGCCTTGGGTTCACAGCCATGGCTTTGCTTCCTATGTTGCTCAGCAAGATCACTTTCTTGAGGTTACTGTGTCCTGTGTTGTCCTTGTTAAGGCTTTAACCTACGCAACTTTGGAGAAGTTATGGTCTCCTATGGATTTGATGGTGACTATAGACTACATTTGCATGTGGTGATGATTACGTACTAAACTTGTACAAATATCTATATTATTACTTTCTTTTGTTTAAATACTTATTTAGTCTTTATAATTTTACTCTAATTTAATTTTTACAATTAAAAATCATTTAGAAAAGTCTTAATAATTCTTAGAAAAGTCATAATACCCAAAAACAAAAACAAAAAAATACAAATTTGAATTGGTCACCCGACCAGTGAGCAGTATAAGTCTTTATCTTGTATTTAACATAGTATTGATGATCCTTATTTTTATAATGGACGGAGATACCATTCAAAACAGAAATATCTAAAAATACCTAGTCCTCCACTATAGTACACAAAATAGCAACAAAGTCAACCAGAAATAACGTTTGTGGCTCAGAGAGACGACGGCTGGATAAGCAGCATTAATGAGATGAGCATAGATATATATATATATATATATATATATATATATATATAGAAGCAGGGCCCCGTAAAGATGTGCAGAGAGTACGTTGATAGATACAATGCCTTTATTTGACTTAGTATTTTATCCTCCGAAAATTTTATTTTAGTTTTTATTTTATGTATTTTTTACTTTTGTAGTTTTAATAATATAATTATTTTTAAAGATTTTATGTATATATTCTTATTAATTTTTGGTATTTTTATTATAAAATTAAAATCTTAACACATAAGTATTCTTTAAATTAATAGTTAAATTACAATTTAAATTACTTTTATATAACACTTATAATTTAGTCTTGAGTGTTGTTATTTATCACCAAGGATTCTTGAAAATTTTCTCACGAATGAGACGTGAGACATTTACAACCATTGCATTTTTTTAGTTCAATTATTCAAAATATTAAAAAATGAAAAAGAAAAAACATCTCAACATTCATTAACATTTCACGAAAAAGTTTTCGTAGGATTCATCATTCCCCTTTAGTCTTAAATATAACTATTTTTTACTTCATACAACATTGTTTAACTTTATATAATATAATAATTTAATATCCTGTATTGAATAGATATATAAAAAAGGAAAACAACATTAATTAGCAATAAAAATAATGAATGAGTTAAAAAAAATTAATGTGATATTACAAAAAAGAATAACAATTTCTTTTCATTGATATTTTGAATTATAATATATAAAAATAGTGAACATAATTAAATATATAATTTAAATTATGAAAAAGAATTTATAAATTGTAAAAAGTATAAACATTTTACATAAATAAAAAATTTGTATAATAAAAAATTTAAAAAATATAAAACAATTATGAATTTTGTTCTGAAGTGGATTTAGAGAGTACTTGAAGTAGGTACGTTACGGAGGTTTCCTCTTTAAGCAGCAGCTGAGCGTATCGCACAGGGGGTGGGTACCTGCAAAGGGACTCCAATGCTCAAGTCAAGCAGTGCACAAGTAGGTTTATGAGATTTGGTTCAAGGTTACCTTCTCAAGATGACTTAACCGTGTATTTATAGAGCGTATACAGAATCCTAATGAGATCCTTATTGAATGCAGGTAATTTAGGATTAGTATCCTGATGAAAATCATCTTTCCATTATTATAGGATACGTCCCCGTAAATCTGAGACTAGGATATGAAAAGTATCTAGCCATCAAAGATAACTATGAGTCCTATATTATCGTAAGTTGATGATTGGCAGTTACGGATATTTAGGGATTCATCCTCTTCATGAATCTATCAATCACGACGTCTTATCCCCACACCGCTTGGGGGCCGTCATCCGTGGTCTAGAATGCGTTGTGAGTCTTCCTTCACGCCAGCTAGGAGTCCGGTAGTGTGCATGTCGGGTTGGTCCCATGGAGCGGGATACCAGATCACGGTCCAGAGCAATTGCCCCCAGCTTGACTCTTGGATGAGACAGACCAGAGTCAAGTTTAGAACGGATCAACCGTTATATGGCTGACATGGTAATTCGATAGATGGTGTTAGATCCCAGGTTATTACCGGCGTCCACGTCCTATTCCGTTATGAGTACTGCCCCCAAGTAAGTGTACTAGGGATTTCTGGAGATATATCCAACGTAAATTCTGAACGTGATATCTGAATTGACTGGTGGTAACAGTCTGCGATTCTCTGGGAAACTGATACTTGAACTTTATTGGGGATTAGTGATCCTTTAAAGAGAATGTCAGTTTCATACGGATTTTCTCAACTGCTCCCTATCTTTATGACCAATCAGAGATTAGAAGCATTTATTTCAGCTGACTTCATGGGATCAGGTCACCTTTTGCGGGACCAATTAGAATCCCTCATGCATGTTATAAGTAGAGAATACTTCTTCGTGAGCTAGCATTCCCTTCTTTTTCATTCTTATGTAGAAGTGATTTCTTCTGAGAGAATAAATGTAGCTTTTTTTTCATTTTCCCCATTTATGAAGAGAGCTTCATCGTTGGCAGAGATTATACTCTTATTTTTTCCAAAGTTCTTGAAGATGTTTGATTTTCCTCGAACGTTCTTTCCTTTTGATGGGAGCCTTTCTTTCTTGGCGTAAAATTGGGTTGCTATGCATTTAGGGAGACGGGAGCCTTTCTCTCCCGGCATACATGGGAGTGTCTAACCCCACCCACCAGCATGGAGCGGTGCACCCATGACCCTATACGTAACGAACCTGCAGAACGCTCTGACCAACCTCTTTTTCCTTCTCCAAGGGATCCCCAATGCTTGACTGGGCTGATATGGTGAAGAGTCGTCCTTCTCAGAAGGAAAAGGCCAAGGGGACGACTTGGGGTGGTCTGCTTTCTTTGACTTGCTTTCAAGGAAGCAGCTAGTATCTTTCTCTACCATCTTCGGCTAAGAGGGTAAAGGGGGAAAAATTGGCAGAGCGATCCTGTTTCGGAGTGGCTTCAGTCTGTTCCGGGGTGGAAAGCCTACTGGAGCTGCTCCATAACTTGAGGCAACTTGGAATAATTGAGGCCGGCGGAGGATTCTTCAGCTAGAGAGGTCGTACCCCGTCCGGAAAGCGAAAGAAGATCTCGGTCTTTAGTTGCATCGCGGAAGAAACAGTTTGAAAAACTTTGGTACTCACTCCGGCATCATGATCCCGGTTTGCCAATGTTCTTCAAAGTCAATCCACTTTTTCAAGAGACCGAGGTTTGGAGATGTGGAAGGGGTATGATTCAAGCAGTCGGAGATGTTTGCCTCCTTTCCCGAGCTACCTTTATACATTCCATGTCTCAATATTTTCTTTTTCCTCCCTTTCGGATGTAAGACGATGTCTGGAATGAAGATGATTCAATAAAGACTTTACATTTTGTATTTGTTCTGTATTTTCTTATTTTTTCGCTGAGGTAACGCTGCCGGGATGAGTCCAACGCTTATCTCGGTATACCTTAATAAAGACATTACCGGGGTAGGTCCAATGCTAACCTCGGCATTATCGCCGTAGTAATTGCACCTCGGCGTTAGTTTGTAGTCTGTGTTGTCAACAACGATTTGAAGCTGGGATTCGTGGTACAATCCCGGGTTTCTCTTTTAACATTCGTACGACACTTTTGGTTACTGCATAACCGTCCTTTCAACTGCTATTACAGCTGTGTGAGCCACGTGGTGCAATTTCATTGGAGAGATGTGCCTAGAGCTCCGCGGGCCATGATGAGTACTTTTTGAACTTGCGATGGAGAGGATAGAAATGTCCCCTAACCGTTCAGCCTTTATAACCTAGAGTTAAGGGTTCGTCTTACAATTTCTGATTACCTTCACTGAGAAAATCGCGCGACAGAAACTTTGGCTCTTTCTGGGTGCTTTCCAACCGTTCGCAACTTCTTCATTGTTCTGGCACTGCTTCTCCATTGTTCAAGCACTCTGCCTCTACATAGTAAGTAGCTTTCTTTCAACCTTCTCGTTATCTGCATTTTCAGAATGTTAATAGCTTTTTTGAAGAGTAAAGTAGTAGTGCATTTCTGGTTTAGCTTTCCTTCAAGTAGACCTTAGTGATTTACGTAGATTTTGTCACCTCCCTGAAACACCATCTTCGCCGCGCCGTGCACGGCGGAGGAGTTCCCCTGAAGGCTTTATTTCTGGTGGGACAGGAGGTCAGTAGGGGAGGTTTGGATTACTTCGCTCTCCCAATGTCTGAATCTATGAAATTATTGATTATGACAGTTGCTTATCGACTTCTTTGGATGTTCTCAGGATTTTCATGGCCAAAGGAAAAAAGGCTAAAGTCCAGCCCCCGCTCCATGACGTCCGTGACCCAGCAGAGGACGAGCTGATTCAAATTCGGCGAGGTCCCGGGCTGGTATATTCATGGGTGGTGGACGACGTATGGGATCGTCAGTCCAAGTTTTCAAGCGAGAGCGTACTCCGAGAATCATTATTTGCCTTGGAGTTAACCGTGAACAAAGCCCGGGATGATGAATTCCAAGTCGTTTGCCCAAGTTGGAGTGAGAGGGTGTGTTCCTGCCGAGAAGCTGGTTCACATTTTATGTTCCTGTATGAGCCCCTTTTTCTCAAGTTAGGGCTTAGAATGTCGTTTTCTGACTTCCAAATGGTCGTCCTCCGTACTCTGCATGTGGCCCCGTCATAGATCCGTCCTAATGGTTGGGGCTACATCATCTCCTTCGAGAGATTTTACCGGTTAATGAGCCTTAAGTGCTTAGTTAATACCTTTTTTTTATTTTTATACACGAATAAACACTCAGGGGACGATAAAGCAAATAAGTTGGCTTGTCATCCAGTCACGGCTTGGTCGTAAATCCTTTGATGTTTTCGAAGAAAGTTTTAAAGGGTTTAAGACTGCATTTTTCAAAATCAAAGCCAAGGAGGGATGTCAATCATTTTTCCTCAAACCGGACGGGGAGCCAGAATTTCTGCTTTACTGGACGCAGGGCTACTGGGGTGTGCCTCTAAGTTTAATTGAAAAAGAGGAGGGAGACCTCGACCTCGAGGAGCTCAGGTCTGTCAGGTTCATAACCCGGTATGCCGAGAAGCATGGGAACATCAATATTAGAGACGTTCTCTGTACCCCTGGTGATGATCTTCTTTATGCTTTATTAGGTAGGATTTAGGGTGTTATTACCCGTAGTATCCCTAGATGTTTGCACTTTGGCTCCATGTATCAATATTTTGTGGTGTGCCATCTGTGCTTGTTTCTGTTTTCTTTCAGTTAGCAACATGACTTCTGGGTCTTCCATGGTTGCCCTGCATTCTTTAAGAAACCGGAGCAAGGGGAAGAAAATCGCGGCTTCTTCCTCCGCAACCGTCCCAGTATCCTCTGTCCAAGGCGTTGTTGTCGGAGAAAAATATCAGCTAGGTTCACCTACCCACAATGTTAAAGGGAGAAAAAGGTAGGCTATTGACGGACCTTTTGAACATGATGGAAGGTCGTCGGAGGGTGGTGATAAAGAAAAGGTGGATTTCTTGTCAATCATCACGGGACACTCCGATCCCGGTGAGGTCAGGCAACATATTACCGAGCAAGGTTTGGCCCAAACCTTGGCTACACTTCAGAGGCAAGCTCTCCAGGCAGTTGCCGAGATCCGCGTAATCGAAGAGACTATCGAGGACGCCGACAGAAGGGCGTCGGAAGAACTGAGAACTCTGAAGAAGGCCAAGGAGGAAGTTGGCCAGAAGTTGACCGCGTCCCTAAAATCAAACGAGGATACACGGGCAAGGGTCATCGAACTAGAGAAGGCGTTGGCGGACTCTGAGGCTGCCAGGAAAATTGAGAAGCTTGAGGCCGACAAAAGTATCGGCGCACTAGAGGCCGAGGTGGTTGAACTCGAAAAGGAGGTGGAGAAGCTGAACGCGATATTTGGAAAGGTCGGGGGAGAGCAATTCCAAAATACCGTGGCGCAAATCCAGTATTTCAATCCCAGGGTTGCCCTTGTCTTGGAGGGTATTACCCCAGATAAAATCTTTCACAGCGGCCGACTTGTAGCTGCAGAGGAGTTAGCCGCGAGTGCTTCTGGTGACAACCCGGAAGTTATTTAGATCCCGGAGGGAGAGGAAACCGGCGTTTGAGCTTTATCTTGCCCTTTTCCTTTCATCTTGCTTTTTGCCCCCTGTGTGGGTTTTTATTATATATGTATTTTTTTTTTGGTAAGGATAATTGCCCCTTGTTTGAGGTTTTATAATTAATTACTTTGTTTCATCATTTATTATCTTGCTTTCATGGTCTGACTTGGGTCTAACGCCCATCTTTATAGTTGTTTTAATGGACTTAGAAAAAGCTTTTTGTGATATAAAACCATGGTCCGGGATTCTACACTCGTACCGTTGAGTGAATGACATTCCACTTAACTTAGGTAGAAATAATGCCTTAGTCTGTAATCTAACGTTTATAGTAATCAAAACATCGTGAAATTTTAGACTTACGCAAAGTGAAACCTTAATCTATATTCCGGTGCTTATTATGGGAAGCATTTGGAATCGCAGACATAGGTAAAAATAACGCCTTGGTTCAGGGTATATTATGTGAGGACCCTTTTACCTTCTTAGGCATGAACATTGCTTAGCTTTACCCGGAGTACCCTAACAACCATATAGATTTTGGGACCCTTTCTCGGTTTAGGTACAAAGAAGGAGTGTGTACATATGATCCGTACTGCCTCTTGTCCATTTGACATTAACAGTCAATGCCTTGCGTTGAACCAAATTTGATGTCTAAATAACTCTATTTTATTGATGACAAAAGTCCGTACAGAGCATATTTATTCAAAACAAGGACGGATCAAACATAATTCTACTAGAGGGCTAAGCCTCTAGGGGCATTTAGCTATAATATTTTCTTAGTTTATCCGCATTCCAATAATTCTTGACCGGGGTGCCAGATTACGTTTCCAGGGTGTAAGGTCCCTTACCCGTACTGGTGACGACACGATATGGGTCTTCCCAGTTAGGGGCTAATTTCCCTTGGGAGGCATTTTTTCCTCCTATGTCGGCTCTCTTGAGCACTAGGTCGCCCGATTGAAATTTTCTTGGGACCACTTTCTAGTTGTACCTGGCCGCAATCTTTTGTTTAAGGGTGGCATCCTGTATGTGAGCCACGTTTCTTCTTTCTTCGAGTAAGTCCAGGTCTTCTCTAATTAGACCTAAGTTGCTGTCAGATGAGAACTATTGGTAATGCCAACTGGGCTCCCCAATCTCCACCGGGATCATGGTTTCACAGCCATAGGTCAATTTGAATGGAGATTCTCCTGTGGTGGAATGGGGAGTGGTCCGGTATGTCCAAAAAACATGATCAAGTTGCTCAACCCAGTTCCCTTTGACTTCATCTAACCTCCTTTTTAAGCCTCGCACGATGATTTTGTTGGCGGCCTCGGCTTGTCTGTTTGTCTTGGGGTTCTCAACAGAGCTGCAATGGTGCTTTATTTTCAACCCGGCTAGTAGCTCTTCAAAAGTTTTATCTTTGAACTGGGTGTCGTTATCCGTGACGATAGATTCTGGTATGTCAAACCTGGTGATAAGATGGTGCCAAGTAAATTTCTGAATTCGTACCGAGGTGATAGTGATCAGAGATTCGACCTCGATCCATTTAGTAAAATAATCCACTGCTACCACCAGGTATTTAAACTGCCCTAGGGCCTGGGGGAACGGACCCAAGATATCCATACCCCACCTGTAAAAGGGCCACGGAACCGACGTCGTGAATAGTTCTTCGGAAGGAGCTTGAAAATGATCTGCATGGCGCTGACACTTGTCACAAATTTGGACGTGTATTTGAGAGTCAGCTTCCATTGTCGGCCAATAGAATCATGCCCCTAATACTTTTTGGGCTAGGGCTTTGCCTCCTAAGTGGTGACCACAGCTTCCTTCATGAACTTCAGCTAGGGCGTATTCTGCTTCCTTTGGGGTTAAGCATTTTAGAAGGGAGGACAAGAAACCACGTCGGTATAGGCGGCCGTTGTAAATAGTGTACCTGACCGCGGTCTTTACCAATTTGGAAGCTTCTTTCAGGTCTGATGGTAGGTTTTCATGCTACAAATAGCCCAGTATAGGGGTGATCCAAGATGAGTAATGGTCCTCCACTTGGGATATGTTATGATCTGTGATGGAGGGTTGGGAGAGAGTTTCTTAGATTACAGACCGGTTGTTGCCGAGGCTCTTCGTGCTGGCCAGTTTAGACAGAAGGTCTGCTCTAGAGTTCTATTCTCTTGGGATGTGTAACACCCTAGCTCTAATACCAACTAATGTAACACCCTAGCTAGGGCATCACATTTCTGACTTCTGACTCATAATCTGAAAATAAGTTCGCACAAAGTTTGAGTTATAAAAGATGGGTTTCAAAATTCCTTCTTTACTGAAACGTAAATTTACTAAAAATATTAGGTAATATTGAAAATCATATTTCAACTATTCATTATGCAATATTAACACCAATTAATATCACAATTTAAAGAGAAATATAAAATTAACAGACTTATTTTTTTCTTTTTTGACAGTAGCAAATCCCATGACGGGTCCTACTTAATAGCACGGTACAACACTAACGGAAAATTTTAACATACTTATTCCTTTTTCAGTTCATCTTGATGCATCAGACATCTGTTTCTTTGTCAACACTGCACACCTTCGAGTCCTGAATGTCCATTCCTTATTGTTGTCACCCATCTCAGAGTATCCATCGCCCGTTATGTCTAAGACAACTCGATCTTTCTATTATTTGATTTTAACAGTACAGACACAGTAAAACAATATAACAAAGAGGTGAGATCACCTACACCAATTCCAACATGGCAGCACAGAGATAACACAAACAGTAATATCATACAGATAGATCATACCATAATCATGCTATCAGCATTAATCAACTATTATCATCTAATCATTTATTAGTTCAATCATCATCTAAGTACTCAAAACAATTGTCATAGCCAATAACCAATATTCCTCAATTAATATATCACACAGATATAAATGCTCAGATTTATGCATATGCACAAAGACTCAATTTATCAAAAACGACTCCATGGAGGTTTTCACAATTTCGAGAAGAATGCTCTGGTTAATTATCAGCCTTAGCCCAAAGACAATCTCCCAGTCGTTGAAAAGAATAGTGTTCTTGTCGGGTATTGTCAATGCGTTACAGCAATTTCATCGCCCAGTGGCACAGGGTACTCGCCAATTGTCCACTGGTCGTCGCCGCCGCGCCTTGACGCCCCAAGATCCATCATAGACCTCACTATCAATTCTCATTCCCTCTTCAACCACAAGGGCCATAATAGCTATTAGCTATATTTTATACAATGCACGAATATATCAGTGCAAGTCCAACCCCAAAGGGCCAAATCTTTTCAATTTCATTTGTTCAATTTATATCATATGCTTCAACGCATACTTTTCCAATGCATGTATAATGCACCAAATCCATTCACAGGCATCTCTTTCCAATGCATATAAAATGCACCAAATACCACCATAGGCAAAACACGTCATTTTTTCATACGTTCCATACAATTGGTTCAAAGTAATTATACTATATTTTCAACACAAAATCATGTTATCATGTTTTCATAGTTATAAAACACTTTCGCTGTGTTTTCACAAAATTGAGTAACATTTCCATTATGTTTTCACAATTCCAAAATGTTTTTGTTACACTTTCAAAATTCTGAAACGTTTCTGTTATATTTTCACAATACTGTAATACTTTTGTTACGTTTTCAAAATGCCGTAGCTCTTCTGTTGCACTTTTAAATCACGTATTAATTTTTCAATGTCTTTCTCAATCACGTAAAAATATACGTTTCTTAAATCGTATATTATTTTTTCACTGTTTCAAAATTACGTATATTTTTCAATAATATTTTCAATAGTGTAAAATATTTAAACACTTTCCAAATCTCATAACAATTTTTCACTAATTTTCTACAATTTTTCATAATCGCGTAAAAATGTTTTATCGTTTGTTCAATCACGTAGTGATTTTTCAACTATATTTCAAATCACGTATAATATTTAAACTTACATAAAATATTTAAACGTAATTCAAATCACGTAGAAATATTTTAACATATTTCAAATTGCGTAGAAGTATTTTACTATATTTTAAATCATTTTTAAGATACGTAAATCATTTTTCACCATTTTACAATCATGTAAAATATTTCTCAATATTCCAAACATTATTTTGGACTTTCAAATAAGTCAATATCATTTTTAATACATTTTTAAGATACGTAAATATTTTTTTCACCATAATTCTATTACGAAAAAATATTTCTCAACCTTCAAAAATTTCATTTCATCTTTTCTCAAAATATTATGACTTTGTATTTCATTTTTCACATTTTCTTACTCAAGAAAATCTTTTTCCACGCTTTTTACTCAAGAAATTCTTTTTCAAATATAATCCACAAAATTACTTTTCCATTGATATAAATTAATGTTTCAAATCTTAAAATTTCCACGCATATTTCAAAACTTGAAAATAAGTTATACTTTAGTAAATTCTTAAATCACCATTATATTCTCCATTTTTCTCAAAGCATTTCCAAACACAACCTTCTTCAAAATAAATTGAAGTTCGAAAACATTCTTGTTTACAAAAATTTAATTCTCAAGTGATAAATGCTCTAATTCCATTTCCAAATTCTTGTATTAACTCAAGTTACGTTTCCACTTTGAAAATCACTTTGTTCATAAAAATCAAAGCATTACAAGCCTTCAAAAATATGGACATGACTATTGAAATCATCAAATATTTTTCCTTTTAAATTGATATGGTTTTACCCAAACAAAATCGTTAAAGTTTTATTTTCAAAACTAAAGTACCGATTGGTCATATAACAAACCCATTTGTTCAAATTCATTTTTACTTTCTTTGCAAATCCTTTTTAATTCTTAGTCAAAAATCTTTTCCTTAATATATATTTTCTCAAAATCACTTTTTATTGATCTAGTCCTACAAAATCATATTGAGTTGTTTTAATTATTGTTTCTTAACTTTAAATTTCCTAACGTTTTCCAAAACCCAAATAAATTCTTCGTGAGTAAATTTAAGTTACAAATATTTTCTTTTATATTTCTAAATACTTCTAAAAATTGATTCTTTTTAAATTAATTTGAAGTTCAATACTTTCAATCTTCTTTTTCTTTTATTTATGAAAATTCCACTTCACTTAATTTATAACACACTTACTTAATTCCCTTTTCAAAAATCCTTATTTGAAAATTCTTGTATTTCATAGCATCAAAACATTTTTCTAAATTATCAAAACCTTATAGATGGCCATTGGAACCATGAAATATTTTTCTTCTAACTTAAATAAATTCCATTTTTGTTTCTACACAAAATAAATCAATAAAATTTCATTCTAAAATTTGTGTTCATGTTTTCTAAAAAAAAAAAACCTTTTAGTTCATTTTTCATACTCCTCAAATCAATCCAATTTTATTCTTCCATAAACATATTAATTTGTAAACACCTATTTTGAGGTGTCTTGGCCGAAATTCTCATTGTTCTAGGGATCAAAATTTAATTTCCTTGTTCTTGAAAAATTTTAACATTGACCCTCATCAAGGGCATCAAAACCGTAGCTCTTCCTTGGCCATTGGACCCAAGATCAATTTTCTTTCCATCCACACATTATGGCATACATATATATATTTCATCATAAATATCACAAACATGCCATATACTCATCATGCATATTATAAGTATACTATCAAAGCCATAAAATCATGCAAAGCATATTAAGCATAGACAAAATAATCAAGGCACAAGAAAATAAAGCAAAGCTCATAAACACACAATTAATTATTACATGACCATGGATTAGAATTCTCACATGAATTCACAATTCATCAAATATAAGACCATCTTCCACCACCATAATTGGTTGGTGAGATGGATCTCCCTCTTACCTCTTGAAAATCCTCAAAAACTCTTTGTTTTGCTTCTCTTTCCAAGTCCTTCACCACCAAGGGCTTCTCAAATACAAAACAAAATACATAGAAATTAGTATACTAAGCTTGATTAAGAGGAACCATGGATCAAACATGGTTTAGATCATGAAAAAGAGAAAAGAAATGAAGTTTCCTTACACTTCACCTTAAAAATCCAATAACTTTGATCTTGAAGAAAGTCCATGAAGATGAATGATTTAGAGAAAGTCTCCAACATGAAAGTGTTTTGAATTGATGAAAGGATTCAAGATATGTAGCTAGATAAAATTATGAAAGATTGGAAGTGGTTCTATGGGTAGTGACCGAATAGCTCAAAGAATGGAGAAAATGGTGTTCTTTGTATTTGTTCTTGGTGTTCTTGAACAATTGGAAGAGAGAGAAGAGAGAGAATGGTCTTTGTGTTACTAAGTGTGATAGCAAATCAAAATAGAGGGCTGAATTGAAGTGGGAAACCGTAGGAGTGAAAGAATGGAGAGATAGAAATTTGTTTAGCATAATTGAAGGCTATCACATGCATGCAAAAGTCTTCCACTTTGTCATCTTTTTCTTTGGCCTAAAAAGGCTACTCCAACATGTCTCAACATGTCTCTTCTTCTTTCTTGCTTCTCCAACCGTCCCCCCCTTCATCATGCACTCCAAAGTTGTCATAATTACTTACAAATTGATTAGTTAATTCATTAGATTAAGTTTCCTAATCAATCTTAACTAATTTTCTAATTACATAACTAATTAATTAGACATATTATTTCATATATTATAATCTCTAATTAAAATTAGGATATCTAATTAAGAATTAGATTATAACAATTTAACATTTAATTTAGTTTACTTGGCTTGTTAATTAGGCCATTATTTGAAGCATTTCTAGCCATTGATTAATTCAATGGTTAGGATTTAGGTAGACTTTTGATTTAGAAGACTAAATCTAAGCCATTAGATCATTCTCCTTTAAATTCTAGCCATTAGATGTGTCTCCAAAATAAAGGGTCAAGATTGCTTCTTCTTACTTTTAATCCAAGGGTCATAATTAGTCTTTCTTTTTTTAAGACCAAATCTCCACCCTTGATTAATTCTTCATCCAATGGTCATAAATGGTCTTTGTTACTTTTTAAGACCAAATCTCCACCTTGATCAACTCTAAATCCAATGGTTGTAAATGGTCACTTTATATAATTAATTTTACACCGTTGATTAAATCTACGGTTGATATTGAAGCTTGCCTAATTAAGTTTATTCTCACACCATTAATTAAATCAATGATGATTATCTTATGTTTCTTTATTAAATTTATTTCTTAACCGTTAATTGAATCAATAGTGGATATCCAAACCACCAATGTTGACTTAAGCAATATAATTTCTATTTTTATCTACTAAAAATCCCACGAAAGAATATATTTATTGTATTTTTATCTTCGATAAATAAATACGATCAAAACAAATTTTCTAAAATGTTTTGGATTCGGGTTTAGTAAGATCCCCTGTCTCTGTCTAAATGTACAAATTTTTCTATGCGTAGAAACATTTTTCACTTTGCGGGACCCACCTGGGCCCACGTATGGTCACTTGGGCCCACAAACACCTCGTGGGCCCACAAACAGAAAAAAATTCAAAATCACACATAAAATCACAAAAATTAGAAAATGTATGAAAATCAAGTCAGATTGTTAAAAATAATTAACAGTCAAGAGAAATAAATACAGAAAGATTTTCTCCGGCCCGAAAATTATTATTTTCCTGAGACGGAGTAAATCACTCAAAACGATCAAATACGCTGACGGAATAAACAAAATAATTTTACAATATCCATAAATTACTAAACAGTAAAATTCTGTAGGCTGTCAAAATTACTGATTAAGAGATACAAAATTTGGGGTGTTACAGGATGTGCTCTATCTTGACCTCCTCAAAACCTCTTAAGAGTTCCTGGACCTTACTCAAGTATTTCTGTAGGAGGGTTCTTTAGCCTGATAGTTACCTCGGATTTGGGAGGTTACTAGCTGGGAATCACTGCAAAGTGTGATCTGCGTTGCCCCCATATCCTTTGTCATTAGCAAACCAGCGATGCAGGCCTCATACTCGGCCTGATTGTTTGAGCTCAGGAATTCAAACTTCAGGGAGTGCTCCAAGATCAATCCCTCTGAATTCTCCAATATCACTCCGGCCCCGCTTCCCTTAATGTTCGATGACCCATCGGCAAAAATGGTCCAAGAGGCTTTTTTAGAGTTGCTGTTGTCTGATGTGAGCTCCGCTAGGAAATCGGACAATGCTTGGGCTTTTATTGCAAGTCGTGGTTCATACGTAATCCCAAACTCTGAGAGTTCGATTGACCAGGCAATCATTCGCCCAGCCAGATCTAGTTTATGTAGCACCTAGCGGATAGGTTGGTCCGTTCTTACCACCACTGGGTGACATTGAAAATATTGCCGAAGTCTTCTTGCGGTAATGATGAGCGCAAAAGTAACTTTCTCTACCTTTTAGTACCGAAGCTCGGGCCCCTGGAGGACCCTGCTTACAAAGTAGACAGACTTCTGTCCTTCGTCAGTTTCCCGGATCAAAACTGAGCTTACGGCCTCGTTATGGACGGATAGATACAAGTAGAGTGTTTCCCGGGTATCTGGCCTCGTCAAAATAGGAAGGGAGGACAGGAGATTTTTTAAGGATGTGAAGGCGTCCTCACACTCTGGGGTCCACTCAAAACTTTTACCTTTCTTGAGTAGTTTGAACAGGGGGAGAGACTTGTGAACGGCCTTAGCTAAGAATCTTGTGAGGGCCGATATGCGCCCCGTAAGCTGTTGTACTTCTTTGACGTTTTGGGAACTTCTCATATTGAGGATGGCCTAACACTTGTCTGGATTAGCTTCGATTCCTCGATGAGTTAGCATGAATCCTAAAAAAATTTCGGCCTAGACCCCGAAAGCGCACTTCTCCGGGTTCAACCTCATGTTGTACTTTCGTACTTGTGCGAATACTTCCTCGAGGTCTACCGCGTGTGATCCGCCATGTGGAGTCTTTACTATCATGTCATCTATATAGACTTCTAGCATCTTTCCCACTTAGTTTTCAAAAATTTTGTTCATCATCCTCTAGTAAGTGACCCCTGCATTCTTTAGGTCAAACGACATAACCTTGTAGCAGTAGCTCGCCCTATCGGTAATGACAGCGATTTTATCCTCATCCCTAGTGTACATAGGAATCTGGTTGTACCCGGAATACGCATCCATGAACGAGAGCCATCTAAACCCCGAGGAGTCGTCCACTAATTTATCCACATTGGGGAGTGGATACGGATCCTTGGGACAAGCTTTATTCAGATCAGTGTAGTCTACGCACATTCTTCATTTTTCGTTGGACTTCTTTACCAGAACCACATTGGAAAGCCATGTGGTATAGGAGATTTCTCTAATGAAGTTGCCATTTAGTAGCTCTTTAACTTGGTCTTCAACGACTTGCTGTCTTTCGGGTCCGACCTTCCTCTTCTTTTGTGCAACCGGCCTGGCGCCTTCTTTAATTGACAAACGGTGGCAGACAAAGGTGGGGTCGAGTCCTTGCATATCGGAGGAAGTCCATGCAAAAAGGTCCTTGTTTCTTAACAAGAGTTCTGACAGTTGTTGTTTTTCTTTTTCACCCAGACGAGTTCCAATCTTAGTAACCTGTTCTGGGTTGGTCCCGAGCTGAAGAGATTGCAGTTTGCCTTCGGGCTGGGGCCGAGTACCCTAGATTTCTTCCCTGATATCCAACTCGGTCATTAAAATGTTAACCTGGTCGAGGGCCGGGGTGAAAATAGCAGGTCTCTCCTTCCGGGGTACTTTACAAATCTTGAGGCTCTCATTGTAGCATTTCCTAGTGGCAATTTGGTCGCTTTTTATTGTGACGATGTCATTGTTCTTATTGAGGAACTTCATCACGAGGTGGGTGGTAGACACCACTGCTCCAAGCGCGTTCAGAGAAGGACGGCCCAGGATAATGTTATAAGCTGAAGGGCAGTCCACGATCAGGAACTTTACTTTGACAGTCCTGAAGAGTTTAGATGATCTGAGCGTCAGGTGGGTTTCGTAGTATCCTACCGGGGTGATTTTCTCACCGGTGAAAACCGTCAACTCTCCCACATGAGGAGTCAGGTCAGATTGCGGAAGCTCTAACTTCTGATAAAGATCCAGGAACATAATATCTGCTGAGCTCTCTTGGTCGACGAAAATTCGGTGGACCTCAGCATTGGAAATTACCCCGGATATGACGAATGAATCGTCGTGATCTGGGATTATTCCGCCGTAGTCTTCATCCGAGAAGGTGATGAGAGGTGCCTTCCTTCCTTCTGCATGTGTCCTAGGTTCTGAGTGGACCATGCTGAAAATGGTCATTCTAAGGGCTTTCTTTCGAGCTCCATTGGAAGATCTTCCTCCGGCAAAGCCGCCGGCAATGGTATGGATCGTTCTATTGGACTCGGAGCGGTGGTCGTCATTGCCAGCGGGGGGAGCGTCCCTAGTCCTATCCTGCTGATCGTTGTTATCTCAGTGAGGTGGGGTCCGAGATCTTCTTCTAGGACTTCTTGTTCTTCTTCTGTGCGGAGGGGACAGACTCCGACGCGGGGTGTGTCTGTTGTCTCTGCGTCTATTGTCCCCCTCGTTATTTTGCACTCGAAGGATATACTGCTGCAAGCGTCCAACCTTGATTAAGAATTCGATGACATCGCGTAACTGATAACAATCTTCTGTATCATGGCCATAGGCCTTATGCCATGTGCAATGTTTGAAGTGATCTTTTTGCTTGTGTTTCTTAATAGGGAGTGGTCTCCGGACATTCTGAAACTCCGTGTGCATCACTTCCCTCAGGATTGTTTCCCGAGGCGTGTTTAAAGGAGTGTAGTCGGAGTAATTCCTCTGGGGCGGGCTACCCTTTGGGGGTCGCGACCTTGAGGAATTCTGGTTGGGCTTCTGGTGAGAAGGCTCGCCTTTGTCCCACCTCCTATAGTCCTCTGTTGCCTCCTCCAAGTAGACATACTTCTCGGATCGTTTCTAGAAGTCGGTCAGATTATCTGATTTCTTCTTTGCCAAGGACTTGAAGAACTTAGAACCTACCCAGAGACCACTTCTGGCATAATGCAAGGCTATTCTGCCTTCAAAATTTTCTACATTGGTGCAGGCAGCCATGAACTGCCTAACGTAATCCCGGAGGGTCTCGTCCTTTCCCTGGTGAATTTTAGCCAATGATTCGATGGATTTAGGTTGCTCCTTGCTGGTGGTGTATTGTAGAAAAAAAACGTTGTTTAAGGTCCGACCAATCCACGACGGTCCCCCGTGGTTGGCTGGTAAACCACTTGAGGGCTCCTTTTTTGAGGGAAATGGGGAAAGCTGGGCACAACAATTCTATGGATCCACCATAGAAATATAGGAACTGCTCGTATGCATTTATATGTGTTCCTGGGGGTCTGTGGTTCCGTCGTAAATTTCCAGGTTCGGAGGAATGAAATTCCTCGGAACCCGGAACTCCATGAGTTAATCGGAGAAAGGTTGTTCCATTGTTCTGCGGTTCTGGTTGTTATTCCCAGTATTGGGAATTCCGTTACCGCCGTGAGCCCTCCTTTGATTATTTTCCAAATCAGTCCTTCTGTCACGACGGTGCGGCCTAGGTTGGTTTTCATGCATGGCACGCTACATGTCTTCCAGCCTCCTGAATTGGTCGTTGAGCAAATTCATATGTTGTTGCAACATATCTTGAAATTGGCGTTGGGAACCCCGAGATTGATGTGTGCGTTCAGAGCGGGATGCACGATCATCGAACTCGTTGTTCGGGATTCCCAGACGCTGGTGTACTGGGATCCTGCGTTCTTGAAGGCTCTGGTCACCTCTCTGGGCCGGGAATTCAAGTCTTTCCCTGACAGAAATCCTGCGCGATGGGTTAGGAGACTCCTCTGAAAAGGAGGTGGAGTGCCCATCGCGTCGGCTTCCTGATCCGGGTGCCTGATTTTTCACAGCGGAGGTTTGAGCCACAAGTGGAGGCAGTGGTAGTGGTGGATGTTGCACCTCAGGATCCTGCCTCTGGTTGACAGAGGTTTGTGCGGCGTCTCTTCTCAAGTTTTGCCTCATATTCACCATGATTTGGTGGGATTAGAATTTTAAGGTTTCTCACAGACGGCGCCAATGTTCTGAAGTGGATTTAGAGAGTACCTGAAGTAGGCACGTTACGGAGGTTTCCTCCTTGAGCAGCAGCTGAGCGTATCGCACAGGGGGGTGGATACTTGCAAAGAGACTCCAACGCTCAAGTCAGGCAGTGCACAAGTAGGTTTATGAGATTAGGTTCAAGGTTACCTTCTCAAGATGACTTAACCATGTATTTATAGAGCGTATACAAAATCCTAATGAGATCCTTACTGAATGCAGGTAATTTAGGATTAGTATCCTGATGAAGATCATCTTTCCATTATTATAGGATACGTTCCCGTAAATCTAGGACTAGGATATAGAAAGTATCTAGCCATCAAAGATAACTATGAGTCCTATATTATCGTAAGTTGATGATTGGCAGTTACGGATATTTAGGGATTCATCCTCTGCATGAATCTATCAATCACGATGTCTTACCCCCACACCGCTTGGGGGCCGTCATCCGTGGTCTGGAGTGCGTTATGAGTCATCCTCCACGCCAGCTAGGAGGAGTCCGGTAGTGTGCATGCCGGGTTAATCCCATGGAGTGGGATATCGGATCACGGTCTAGAACAAATTTAAATTTAAATTGATATACATTTTATACTTAAAATATGTGAATTTTAGTTAAAAGTTGAATTTTAAAACCACCACGTAATAGTTGATTATTTGAAAGGAAAGTAATTTTAAAATTTAAAATAAAATAACGAACTTAAATTTTAAATAAATTTAAAGAAGGAATTAAACAATAGCGTAAAATAAAAAATAAATTATGAAAGCAATTCTACCAAAAAAAATTATGAAGGCAATATTCCACCAAAAAGAATTACGATGGCTATTAAAAAAGAAGCTGGTGAAATGGTATGATACATGTGGCTGAGTGATAAAATAGAGAATGATGCAAACTTGTTTGGACTTTGACTTGACTGTCATTTTTAATACACACCTTTTAAAGGATGGTATATCATATATTTTATAATTTAAATTATTAATTTATTTATAAAATAAATTAATGACTTAAATTAATTATAAAAAATTTATTAAATAATTTTTTTTAGTTTTTTTAATTTTTTAGGTTATATTTTTTATATATTACTACTACTATATTATCATCATTACATTCTTTACTTAATTATCATCAATCACTTAATTTTTTAAAATTGTATAATTATATAAATATTATCGCTTAAAATTTATAAAATTTTTAAAAAATACAATTATAATTTTAAAAAATTGATCACTTCTAATTTTTTAAGTTATATAATCAGTATAAATATTATCGATTAAAATTTATAAAAAATTTTAACAGTAATAGTTTTAGAAAAAAAAATTTCAGATATACAATTATTTATGAAAAATATAAAGATTAATTGATATAATTTTAATTAATATTATTTATAGAATTGTGTAATTTTAAAATATGTAAATAGTATTTTTTGGTGTAAATAATATTTTTTTATATAAATAAATTTTTTTTACATAACAGTAATTTTTTCACCATAAATAATATTTTTTCAGAATAAATAGTACTTTCTGACATAAAATAGTATTTTTTTGTGTAAATAATATTTTTTGATATGAACATTACTTCTGACAGCTTCTAATGTCAACAGTAATATAGTCTAAAAAAAGAAGTAATCTGTTTAAAAAAAAATTATTATTATAGATAAAAATTAATAATATATAATATACTCAAACTTAATAAAGTGTACTGTAACATGGATTGACTATGAAAAAGTGAGAAGTTGGTGAGGAAATAGAAAAAGAGAGAAATGAGGGAGCGGAGCAAACACGTTGTCGTAGGAGAGAGAAAATGAAAAAAGAGGCGAAAAAAAGATGAAGAGATGAGATGAAGATTATTTGTTTTTTTTTTTTCTTGTCTCTTTTTTTATTTAAATTGTGTTAGATAAAAAATAAATTAAAATAAAAAGAGATATAATTAAATTTAAGATACTTAATATAATTTAAATGAAAAAATAGATAAAGAGACAGAAAAAAAAATGCTCTTCTTTGGAAGAGATGATGTAGGAGAGAGAAAATGAGACGCCTTGCACGGGATAAAGGAATGGGTTTGGCACGCCAGTGAACAGAAATAATTTTAGCAGGAATAATTTTAATTAAAATATGTTAAGTAGTGCAATTAGTAAAATATAATGATTAGTACTTGTCACTACCTGTATTTGAGTAGCGGTCTTTGGAGGGCATGGCGATGTTGGAGAGTTATGTGTTCCATCGAATAAAGATGGAGTTGGAGTACTTAAGAGTGGGAATAAATTCGGTGAGCTGTCAGAGAGGCTTATAGCGTGGATTTGACTAAACTTATTTAATAAAAAAATTAAGTCAATATTTAAAAAATTTTATTTAATTAAATGGACTATGATTAAAGCTTTTGAAAAAAAAATAAGTTTAATAATTTGATCTATTTAATTATATATATTATTATTTTATATATTTTTTAATATTTTAATATTTAAATAATATAATTAATTTTATAAATAATAAAATATTTTTAAAATATAAATTTATTAACTTGTATAAATGTATAAACATATTAGTTTATTTCGTTAGTCTATTTAAAAATAAGTTTGTTGACTTATTTAAAAAATTAAATTTAATAAGTTAATTTATTTAATTATATATATTATTATTTTATATTTTTTAATATTTAAATAATATAATTAATTTTATAAATAACAAAATATTTTTTAAAATATAAATTCATTAACTTATATAAAGGTATAGGCACATTAATCTATTCCATTAGTCTATTTAAAGATAAATTTATTGACTTATTTAAAAAATTTATTACAAAATTAACTTTTAAATAAATTTTTAAGTTAAATCTTAAAAAGTGATTTATATTAGATAAATAAATCATACTGAAGTCTTATATTTAAAAATTAAATTAAATTTATTTAAAATAAAGTTTAACCTAACCTATTTCTACACTCAGGAGTAGCTATAGAGACACTGAAATACCCAGAGTGGAAAATGAAGGTAGGGATGAATGCAAAGAAGTAAACATAACTGGAATAAAATTCTTAAGGTGCTCATGTATATATACAGGAGGTGAGATTTCCTAAGAGCCAAGATAGTAGATCAGATTCATACTAATGGACTTGGGCACAAATAAGGACGTATCATCAACAACCATTCATTAAGTCGTTAATAAGTCCAGTGTGTGTATATTAATCCCATATAAGCTGTAATATGTAACAAATATTTACTGATTAATAATTTAAGAGAACTGTTATTTCGTGCAAATTCTTTTTTTTACGAAGATACAAATGAGTTGGTGTAGTATAGGATAAGCATTAATCATTCCTTTTTAACCAACCACACTAAAAAAGACAAACAGCATAAACGACATTCGCACTAATTGAAGAGAACTGCTATTTAATAATTCGTCTATCCATTCCTAGGAAATATCATTTTTCATAATTTAATCATGCATGACTTCGTTGTTATGATTAAGATAGACTAGGCGATTGAGACCTGATAAGAATATATACCGGTCTACTTGCTATATCTAAGTGCTTCTCTTATCTATCTTTCAACAACTAAAAAATGAGGTAATCTTTGTGTTGGATTTTGATGAATGTCAATTATTGTAACGTAGCTTAAAGTTTCCAAGTCTTTCTAGTTGGTCAAAACCTACCAATAATATTATTTGTAGGATATTTTTATTATATTATTTTATATTTTTTTAAATAATGAAATAAGAGTAACACATTTTTTAATATATATATTTATCAAACAAAGAAAAATTGTCAAAAAATAGTAAGCAAAAATCTTTTCCCAAATCCTACATGGGTTCGCTTAAAAGATTTAAAAAATATATAGACTCACTGTTGAATGTGCCTGATGTGACTATTGGGCCAATAACTTGATACCCAATACTTTCAAGAGAAAAGCAGCCAGAAAACCACCACCGTGTCTGCTCTAAGTTATAACACGCCATCATCCATGAGAAAAAGAATCTGTTACAAACGCAGCCGTTTAAGATGCTATAAATAAGTTTGGAATATCTTTGCTCTGTTGAATTCACATATAATTATATGTTAGTCTCAATTTTTTTATTTATTTTTAATCTTAACATTTTTATTTATTACTTGTTAATCCTCCCTTCTCTTGTTGGTCTCCGTTACAGTATAGAAGAAAAAGAAGGTATAAAACTTGAAAAAAAAATATCTTGAAAATACCAAAACTGTAAAAGAATTGTCAAATCTTCAAAGTTTGATAGGTGGTGTTAAGTTTGTCATAAATGAAATAGGTGATAATGCTTTTTTTTTTTTGAAATTCTTTCTTCAAATAGATATCTGAATCTCGTAGTGCTGAGGAGAGAGAAAATTTTAGAAAATTCAGATTTATGAATTAGATGTCATGAAAGATATGGCACGAGAGAGAAATGACTAAAAGATATAGAGAATGTTAGAAAGAAGTAGACAACGGAGGTGCTTTTGAAAGGCTTTGATAAGAGTTTTCTTGTTGTGGGACTCTGCTCTAGCGAATTAGCAGAAGCTGGAGAGAACGATTCCAGCGATTCGCAGAGGGCAAGTTTTTCTTGTTGTGTCTAGTGTAAGCTGGTGGGACTTCTCAAACGATGTCACCGGATTTGGATTTCTGTTTCATCCTCTATCCAAGGGTAGTTATCGGAGAGACTCAGGTCAGTCGTTCGACAATTTATTAGTTAGAAACAGGATGAAATGTCTATAAAGGAACTCTAACCGATCAGTTTTGAAATCAAGATCACATAAATGAATAAATAGAGAAAGGTGAATATGTCTAACTTAAATTGTCAAATCGATTTATATAAAAATATGAATGATTAACTCTCTAGATACATTCCGTTCAAACTATTTAGGATTCTAATTCTAAACATTATGTCAGGTCATTATGACACAAATATGTTATGTCTAATCATTATGACGCGAAAACGTTATATCTGATCATTATGGCACAAAGATATTATGTCTGATGATTATAGTGTGAAACCGTTAATGACCATTGATGGATCGTATTAACTACATGTTTGTTAAGCTGTTACCCATTCGAATATAGGCCAGTCAGATTTGCAGACAAAACATCAATCCAAACTTCTATGGGTCTGGACCCAATACGGTCCATCTTTCTTTTTGCAAAAAAAGGAGATAAGATTTGCGTTCATTACATCTCCTTCGCAAATGATCTCTTACTCAAAGCAAGCTCTTTCCTTTTTGTGTTGCTCCTAATCTGTTTTCAATCTTATTTTTTACAATTTTCTTCGCTAAGCTTGTTTTGCACTCCTGATCTCTTCATTCATATCGCTTGTGAACACCTAATTTTGTTCGGGACATTTTGTAAAAAGAAAAAAGAAAAAAAAGACTCATTTTCACTTAGTGGCTCATTATCCAACTCATTAGCCCATTGACCCATAAACCAACCCATTAACCTATAACCCATGATCCAACTCGTTAACCCACAACCCAGCACTCATCCTAATCCCTAAGCACTTATCCTAACTATCCTAAGTAAACCTATCCTAAACCAACCACAACTTATCATCCTAAACAAATTCCAATCACACTTCCACTCAAACACTTCAGTCTAATCCCCTCCTATAAAAACACATAACTCATGCACAGAAAAGACTCTCAGAACTTGACTCATTTTTTAGCTTTCATATGTATACACTTTTGCCTATCACAGCCATATTTTCTTTTCATTCTATAGCCCCCCTTCTGTAAAAACTAGCCTTCCACCAAACACTTGCAGACCACGACCCAACCATCAACCATCCTTCATCGAAAACTCCATTCACGTCATCCGTAGTCACCCAACAAGCAAACCAAAACTCACCTCCATCATTACCATTCCATTATCTTTATCCTCCCAACCATCTCCACCTAACAACACCATCAAGCCATTATAACTGTTTCCCTGCAAATCTCAAACCCAAGCCAAACAGCAAACACACCATAACTCCAGCCCCTCACATATACCTTTATCTCTATCCCGGTTGAACAACCTCCACCGTAACCTCCGATCGAAAACCCGAAAACCCAAAAACCACGTCCACTGTCGTCACGAATGGGTTGTGCGTCGTTCCTCGCCCCAGACCCAAGACGAACCAATTCTGACAACCACCGAACTCACCATCAATGAGCCATGCACCGTCGCACCCCACCATTCCAACCAGATCTCTACCCAAGCCGTAGTGACCCGCATCCGATCCATCGCATAGCCAACCGCGAATTCGTCATGTTCTGCGCAATCTCCACCCAACATCCATCGAGTCGCTCCCTGGAACCGAACCCATTGCACCTCTGCCCCTACTCATCATCAGCCGTCAGTTGCTCCATTGGAGTCTCCTTGGTTGGATTTGCAATATCACAGAAGAAGAATCTAAAACACCCCCTTTTTTGTCTGGACCGTGAGCATCTTCCTTTCTGTTTCTAAATTATTATTTTTTTGTGTTTTGGAATAAATAGGCTCATTGGGCTAAAAAACAAAAAAAAATCTAACAAAAAGATAAGTAAAAATGATAAGAACGAAAATAAGAATATATAAAATAATTTAAACCATTTTTTTTAAAAAAAATAACATGGGTTACCTAAATTGCGACAACTTGCTAACCTTTGTGATTTTTGTAATCATCTGAATTGCGACAGCTTGATGATTCAAATTATTATTATTATTATTTTTTTATTTTATCTTCAAATTTTCATAAATTAAATCACTAATTGATAAAGGTTTAAACTTTTTTTTAAATAAAAAATTTTCGCAATAAACTTGATAAGCAATGAGTGACGTCTCTAGCGTGACGCGAGTTTCACCTATTCAATCCTTAATTTGATTAACTGAGTCGTGACGACTTGTTAATTCAATTTTTTTTAAAAATAATTAAATTGTTTCTTTATAAAAATAAAAAATAAAATCAACTAATTCTTTTCCTAGATAATTTTAAATAAAAATTTTGTAACCAATTTGATAATCAGTGGGTGAAGTCTCTAGCGTGACGCGAACTTCACCTATTCAATCATTAATTTGATTAACGGAGTTGCGACGACTCGTTAATTCAAATTTTCAAAAATAATTGTTTTTTAATTAAAATCAACTAATCTACAATTATTTTCTAGAGAACGACGTGACTTTGAATTTCTCATTGCACCTGAGGATACGTAGAAGCAGAATTTCTATTCTGTCAAGCAAAAAATTAAATTTTCATAATTGATTTGTTTTTTTTTTTACAAAAAAGGGTAAAATAAATATTTTTAAGAATTATTAAGAATTTGCATAATTAAGTTAAAGTACCGTCTTAGGACGGGTGTGTTAGGGGTGCTGTGGGATTAAGTTTCCACCCTTCCCTACACATAACCGACTTCCGAATTCAATCTGGTTCCAAAGACCATTTTTTTTAAAAAGATTTTCTAATTTTTCTTGTTTTAAATAAAATTAGTGGCGACTCTTAAATTTAATAATTTTTATTAATTTAAGTTGCTATTCCAACGCGATAACGGTCGCGACAGATGGCGACTCCATTAGGGATACTTGAGAGTCAAGCCTATACAAGTTGATTATGCAAAAAAAATTTGTGAACTTTATATGTTTGTTTTACCCTTTTTTTATTTAATTTTTTTATTTGTTAATTGTCTTTATTATGTAAACCTTAGGATAAAAAACTTTTGGAGTTTGTTTTGTGTTTGCTTTGTTTTGCAGGATATTAGTAGTCTTTAGGATTGTAAAGGTTTGTACGCTTCCTACACCTACTGCACCTACACGTGTAACACATACATTCGAGTGGGGCCCTATACCTAGGTCTGAGTGAAGCCTAAGTTAAGTAGAGGTTGCGTAGTGGTAGCCATTTTGGATGTACATCCTATTTGGTTATTGCAAAAATCTCATCTAGAGTGTGCATTTTTCAGGAATGTCCTACACCTAGTGGTTTACCCACTATTTGTGGTCAACATTCTAAAATGAGACTTGGCTCTAGAGACCTTTAGAATAGAAGAATTACCCAATGAAAGTTCTCATAGATCAGAAGGACTTTTAAATCTTTAGGATAGAGAGTCCCAAGTTTAAGGCAATCTCATTAGGACACAAAGGGAGCGTACTTCTTTTTTCCTCATGCCATCCATTATTGCATGCTTTAAAAAAAATACATTATCTTACATTTTCATGGTATTCATAGCATTCTTAAAAAAATTCATCTTGCATTTTAATGACACTTCTAACATTCTTAAAAATAAAAAATAAAAAAAATCATGCATTTTCATGGCATCCTTAGCATTTAACAAAAATCATGCATTCTCATAAAAAAAAATTCACGCATTTTCATGGCATCTTAGCATTCTAAAAAAAATATAAAAAAATAAATCATGCATTTTCATTCCATACATTTGAAAAAAATATATTTTCATTTCATTCATCTCATCTTATACCTGGCATTAATCTCATTCATTTCATCTAATTCCTTGTATGATGTTACTGTGTTCAGTAACCATTGTGCGACTAAGGAAAGAAGACACTAATCAAACCCGAGTTCACAACATAAGGGCCCGAACAAAGCTTACAGCGATGACAGCTGGGAATGAAGAAAGAAATCTGAGTATGGAAGTAGATGAGATGAAAGAGAGGATGAACGAAATGGCAGAATCTCAGAGAAGAATGGAGGAAATGTTATCAGCCATGAGGGAGATCCTCACCTTGATTGGGGCAGCCAGGGATATAGGAGTAACTGGAACACATACGCGCCTGCCAAATATCCTTTTATGGGGACAAACCCCATAATCACTACTGAGATGCCTGTTGTGGGAAGGACCTTGAATAACAATACAGAGGATATCGCTCCTGAGAAAGGATTCCAGCCGAAAAAGGAAAAGGAGCTTAAAGTGAGCTATGTGCAAAACCAACAACCTTCATAACCTAGCTATCCACCGTCTTACCCTGCCTATCGAGCTCCTCCATATAACCCAAACCCCTACTCTTTTTATCAGACATTTGCACCTTCTCATATACCTAGCCTAACTGCTCTTCCCATGAACATCACCCCAACTCCACAATTCCAAATCAACAATGTTCCCACTCCACAGCCATATGTACCAACTCGCCCGACGTATACCCAATATCCACCTGCAGCTTCACAAAATTTCCTAAATCACCCACAGCCTCGACCAAACTTTTAAAATCAAGGCCGTTCTCGTCCCCAAAACCTACCCCATTTCCCAAAACTGTCCATCTCAAACGCAGACTTATTCCAAAGACTGTTTGATGCCTACCTCATATCTAGAAATCCTGTACGTCCTTTAGAACCACTATTCCCGACGTGGTATAACCTAAATTTAACTTGCAAATATCACAGGGACATCCCACCGCACTCAATTGAAGATTGTGAATCCTTCAAGATTTCAGTAAGGAAGCTAATTGCTTATGGGAAGCTTGACATTGAAGAAGTAGCTGGACCCAGTATTGTCAACAACTCTTGAAGTGATTGTCATAAAATAATCAGTGATATTGAACTTATGTTAACTTTCTTGAAGCATTAATATAATAAATTTGCATGGGTACATTGTTTCTTTTCTTTTCCATCACATTATCTTTCTTGACATTTATGATATCTCATTTCTGCAAAGTGTCTTCCTTTTATCAAATTCTTGGCAATCCCCAGTTTGGTTGACGTCAATAAAGTCATTGAGTGCAAGTGTCTTTTGAAAAAAAGAAAAGAAAAAGAAAAAAAATAAAAAAAAGAGAAATGAAGTGATCATTTGGTGTGCACTATCTTCTAGTCTCAAAATTAAAGTTTTGAATATAAACAATCATGATTTGGAAATGAAAACTGGCCATTTTTCTCTATCTTTTACAAAATTTTATCATTTTTATCCTTCGTTACTCCTTTTGAACTTGAAAATTTCTTCAATAAACCTTAGATAAGGATCACCCCTATACTAGGGGATAGTACAAGACAAAGGTTGATTGTCATGGTGACTATTTTGAAGTATAATGAAAAAAGAAGAAAAGGTGAAAGGGCAAGAAGTAAAAAAAAACTAAAAAAGAAGAAGAAGAAAAAATGAAACAAAAAAAAGAAGAGAAAAAAAGAAGAAAGAAAGTGAAATGAAATGGGTCATTACAAAGGGGAATGAAAGAAAATGAAATGAAATGGGGAAGAAATGGAGAACAATAAAAGAAAAGTGTGTGCAAAAGTAGTTGACAACGTTTAATTTTCAAAGTGCAAGGATCCTTAGTCTCATTCAACCCTTAAACATTTGTTTGAGCCTTATATCTTTCATTTCATAACCCCTAGCCTTAGCCACGTTACAAGCTTCAAAAAATCCATTCTGATCAATGAAGGGTTGTTGTCATTTCGTTAACTTTAATTTTGAGACAAAGGTTACACTCATCTAAGTATCTAGTTCATTGCTCTTAAAAAAAAGGAAAAGAAAAAAAAAACTTTCACCAGGGTAAGTTTGTACCATGTTTGAGCTGGCCCTACACTGGGGCATTCTTTTCCCTAGTTCAATTTAACCTACACTGGGACAAATCTTTTGGTCACTAGGGCGAGTTCCTGTTCTATTCAATTCAGTCCTAAACTGAGGCAAATTTCTCTTTGGTTCAATTTGGGCCTTACACTAGGACAAGTGTCTACCCTGCTCAATTTGACTCTAAACTGGGGCAATTTTTCTTTTTCTTGGTTCGATTGACTAACACTAGGATAAATCTTTTGGTCACTAGAGCGAGTGTTAGACTTATTTTATTCAATCTTAAACTGGGGCAAATTTTTCTTTGGTTCAATTTGACTTGATGTTCAGTAGAAGAAAATCATTGGTCATAATGTCTAGTGAGTAACTAGATATCGTTTTCACGATGATCAAATCAATCCATATCAAGACAACTCTTCTTTGAATCCCATACCATCGTTTGTGTCTTATTCCATATGTACCCTTTTGTGTTGTCAAGCTTCCAAAGCCAATCTGGAAGTTGTTCACTTAGTCAATTCTTATTCTGTTGTACTTTTGAATCCATGTCTATCTGTTATATAATGCTTCAGGTAAGGTGAACATGAGTACAACATTATAATTTGACCATCCAGTGACAATCCCTTGATGAACAATTCAAATTAAAAAGAACTTAGAAGTTCCAATTAAAGGAAAAAATGATATCTCAAGGGATAATCTAAGAATAAAAGGTATCCGAGCAAAAAGGAGAAGAACCCTGAAAGGGCGCTTTAAGCAAAAGCTGGGGCAAATAAATAGGAAGATGACCTGAAGCCCCTTGAAAAGTTCACCAAACTGGGTCAATTTTGTTCAATTGGCCATACTGAGGCAAATTTTTGAAGGATTAAAGAGAAGATATGTTGGATGAGGGACAAAGTTAAATACTAGAGTAAAATTTTCTCTCAAGGACTCAGCCAAGCAAGGGTTCATGATAAGAGATGATCATTTCATTTCTCAAAAAGAGAGTTGAGAGTGACAAACAAGGAAAGAGAAAGAAGAAGAAAAAGGAAACAAAGGATGAGGACGGAAGTTATCAGGTTCAACGGGCTAAAGCACGTGAATGAGGGGTTTGATTGGTCAAAGCTTTCCAAAGTCATCCTTAGTTCAAATGATTTTTTAAAATAAAATTTAGAAAATAAGAAAAAATAAAAAAGGAAAGAAAAAAGGAAAGAGAAAAAGGAGAGAAAAAGAGAAAGAAAAATAAAGAAGATAAATGAAAAAGAAAAAAAGAGAGGAAAATAAAAAAATAGAGAAAAAAAAGAAAGGAAAAGAAAAAAAGAGAAAAAAGAGAGAGAGAAAAAATTAGAGGGAAAAACAGAAAAAGAAGAAGAAAGAAAAAAAGAAGAAGATCTTTTTGGGTCAAAATGCTCATTGCCTTTAAAATTTGTCTTTCGGGTCAAAGTTGTCCACTGTCTTTTAAATTTCGGGACTCAGTTGCCCATTGTCATTTAAATTTTGGGACTCAGTTGCCCATTATCTTTTAAATTTTGGGACTCAGCTGCCCATTGTCTTTTAAATTTCGGGACTCAGTTGCCCATTATCATTTAAATTCTGGGACTCAGTTGCCCATTATCTTTTAAATTTCGAGACTCAGTTGTCCATTGTCTTTTAAATTTCGGAACTCAGTTGCCCATTGTCAATTAAATTCTGAGACTCAGTTGCCCATTGTCTTTTAAATTTCGGGACTCAATTGCCCATTGTCTTTTAAATTCCGGGACTCAGTTGCTCATTGTCTTTTAAATTTCGGGACTCAGTTGCTCATTGTTTTTTAAACTTTGGGACTTAGTTGTCCATTATCATTTAAATTTTGGGACTCAGTTGCCCGTTGTCATTTAAATTTCGGGACTCAGTTGCTTATTGTCATTTAAATTCTAGGACTCAGTTGTCCATTGTCTTTTAAATTTCGAAACTCAGTTGCCCATTATCTTTTAAATTTCGGGACTCAGTTGCCAATTGTCATTTAAATTCTGGAACTCAATTGCCCATTGTCTTTTAAATTTCGGGACTGAGTTGCCCATTGTCTTTTAAAAATTTCGGGACTCAGTTGCCCATTGTCTTTTAAATTCCGGGACTCAGTTGCCCAATGTCATTTAAATTTCAGGACTCACTTGCCCATTGTCTTTTAAATTCCGGGACTCAGTTGCCCATTATCATTTAAATTTTGAGACTCAGTTGCCCGTTGTCATTTAAATTTCGGGACTCAGTTGCCCATTGTCATTTAAATTCTGGGACTCAGTTGCCCATTGTCTTTTCAATTGCGGGACTCAGTTGCCCATTATCTTTTAAATTGTGGGACTCAGTTGCCCATTGTCTTTTAAATTGCGGGACTCAGTTGCCCATTGTCTTTTTTAATTGAGGGACTTAGTTGCCCATTGTCTTTTCAATTGCGGGACTCAGTTGCCCATTGTCTTTTAAATTTCGGGACTCAGATGCCCATTATCTTTTAAATTTCGGGACTCAGTTACCCATTACCTTTTAAATTTTGGGACTTAATTGCTCATTGTCTTTTAAATTTCGGGACTCAGTTGCCAATTGTCTTTTTAATTGAGGGACTCAATTACCCATTGTCTTTTAAATTTCGGGACTCAGATGCCTATTGTCTTTTAAATTTCGGGACTCAGTTGCCCATTGTCTTTTAAATTCCGGGACTCAATTGCCCATTGTATTTTAAATTCCAGAACTCAGTTGCCCATTGTCTTTTAAATTTCAGAATTCAGTTGCCCATTGTCTTTTAAATTTCGTGACCCAGTTGCCTATTGTCATTTAAATTCCGGGATTCAATTGCTCATTGTCTTTTAGTTCTTTTGAGCACATCAGCACTATGCATTTTTAATTCCTATCATTTTTTTTGTGTTAGCACATCAATTCCATGCATTTTAATTTCTTGGCATTTATTTTTGAGCGCATCGGCTCCTGTCTTTTACGTTTAAGCGCATCAGCTCCCTGTCATTTAAGTTTCTGTCATTGAGCGCATCGCTCTTTGCATTGTTTTGTTTTTGTTGCTCTCGAACAAAATTTGAGTTCATGTCTTTACTCGTTTCTTACCATGATAAAATGAAAAATTATGGTTATTCTTTTTATTAAGTAAGAAACAAGTAAAGAGGGGCAAATGTGAACACCCAATTTTATCCGAGGCATTTTGTAAAAAGAAAAAAGAAAAAAAAAGACTCATTTTCACTTAGTAGCTCACTATCCAACCCATTAGCCCATTAACCCATAAACCAACCCATTAACCTATAACTCATGATCCAACTCGTTAGCCCACAACCCAGCACTCATCCTAATCCCTAAGCACTTATCCTAACTATCCTAAGCAAACCTATCTTAAACCAACCATAACTTATCATCCTAAACAAATTCCAATCACACTTCCACTCAAACACTTCAGCCTAATCCCCTCCTATAAAAACATATAACCCATGCACAGAAAAGACTCTCAGAACTTGACTCATTTTTTAGCCTTCATACGTATACACTTTTGCCTATCGTAACCATATTTTCTTTTCATTCTATAGCCCCCCTTCTGTAAAAACTAGCCTTCCACCAAACACTTGTAGACCACGACCCAACCATCAACCATCCTTCACCGAAAACTCCATTCACATCATCCGTAGTCACCCAACAAGCAAACCGAAACTCACCTCCATCATTACCATTCCATTATCTTCATCCTCCCAACCATCTCCACCTAACAACACTATCAAGCCATTATAACCGTTTCCCCCGCAAATCTCAAACCCAAGCCAAACAAAGAAATACACCATAACTCCAACCCTCACCCTCACATATACCTTTAGCTCTATCCCGGCCGAACAACCTCCACCGTAACCTCTGATCGAAAACCCGAAAACCACGTCCACTGTCGTCACGAACGGGCCGTATGCCGTTCCTCACCCCAAGCCCAAGACGAACCAGATCCGATAACCACCGAACTCACCATAAACGAGCCACGCACCGTCGCACCCCACCATTCTAACCAGATCTCTGCCCAAGTCGCAGTGACCCGCGTTCGATCCATCGCATAGCCAACCGCGAATTCGTCACGTTCTGCGCAATCTCCACCCAACATCCATCGAGTTGCTCCCCGGAACCGAACCCGCTGCACCTCTGCCCCTGCTCATCACCGGCCATCGGTTGCTCCATTGAAGTCTCCTTGGTTGGTTCTACAATATCACAGAAGAAGAAGCTAAAACACCCCCTTTTTTGTCTGGACCGTGAGCATCTTCCTTTCTGTTTCTGAATTATTTTTTTTTGTGTTTTGGGATAAATGGGCTCATTGGGCTAAAAAACAAAAAAAAAATCTAACAAAAAGATAAGTAAAAATGATAAGAACGAAAATAAGAATATATAAAATAATTTAAACCATTTTTTTTAAAAATAACATAAGTTACCTAAGTTGCGACAGCTTGCTAACCTTTGTGATTTTTGTAATCATCTGAGTTCATGACAACTTGATGATTCAAATTATTATTATTATTATTATTATTATTATTATTATTATTATTATTATTATTATTATTATTTTGTCTTCAAATTTTCATAAATTAAATTGCTAATTGATAAAGGTTTAAACTTTTTTTTAAATAAAAAATTTTCGCAATAAACTTGATAAGCAATGGGTGACGTCTCTAGCGTGACGCGAGCATCACCTATTCAATCCTTAATTTGATTAACTGAGTCGCGACGACTTGTTAATTCAATTTTTTTAAAAACTAATTAAATTGTTTCTTTAAAAAAATAAAAAATAAAATCAACCAATTTTTTTCGTAAATAATTTTAAATAAAATTTTGAAACAAATTTGATAATCAGTGGGTGACGTCTCTAGCGTGACGCGAGTTTCACCTATTCAATCCTTAATTTGATTAACGGAGTCGCGACGACTCGTTAATTCAAATTTTTAAAAATAATTATTTTTTAATTAAAATCAACCAACCTACAATTATTTTTTAGAGAACTACGTGACTTTGAGTTCCTCATTACACCTGAGGATACGTAAGAGCAAAATTTTTATTCTGTCAAGTCAAAAATTAAATTTTCATAATTGATTTGTTTTTGTTTTTTACAAAAAAGGGTAAAATAAATATTTTCAAGGATTATTAAGAATTTGCATAATTAACTTAAGGTACCGTCTTAGGACCGGTGTGTTAGGGGTGCTGTGGGATTAAGTTTCCACCCTTCCCTACACATAACCGACTTCCGAATTCAATCTGGTTCCAAAGACTATTTTTTTTTAAAAAAGGTTTTCCAATTTTCCTATTTTAAATAAAATTGATGGTGACTCTTAAATTTAATAATTTTTATTTATTTAAGTTGCTATTTCGCCGCGATAACGGTCGCGACATCGCTAAGCTTATTTTTTAAATTTTTCTTCGCTAATATGTTTCAGCTTGTTTTGCATTTCTGTTTTCAATCTTTTGTTCCTTGCTCGTTCTGAGGGACTTCTACACAATTTGGCCTTTGCTGCAATTTTGTATTTTTAGTTTTCAGTAATTGGTTTCAGATATGAAAATAGTTAATTTTCTAAGCTTGTTATCATGTTATGAACTACTTTTTTTAGATTGTGTTATTGCAATTGCCATGCCCAATAAGTCCCATTCCAGATTTGCATGCCCACATTCTGGTGTTAGTAAAGGGAACAATGGAAGCTTGAGACGATTAAAATGATAAAATAGATGCTCGAGACTTTTGCAAAACAATGGCACAAGTTTAGGGACTAACAATGTAAATTTTAAAATTAATAATGTTACCTATCACACAAGTAGTAGGTGATAATTTCCTACCTTTCATTTTTTTTATACAAAGTCAACGACTACTAAGACTTGGAATATCTATGCTTCCTAAAAATTTAAGAACATTTTAAATGTCTCCTTTACAAACTATATTACATCTATTTCCACATGCATACATACTCGCGGATCTTGAAAAAAAAAATTTAGTTGATGTGAATCTTGAATTTTGGGATCGCCATATAGTGTTTTAATGATGTTTGAGGGAAAAGTATATATTTGTAATTGTTTTAAGTGATTGCATGGAGTTTTAAAAAGTTTTGGAGTGCAAGCATCATTTTATTTTTTTTATTTTTTTGTAATCTTACAATTTTACTGACAACTTTCATAAAACAATGGATTTTCACACATTATCAAGTTTTTAAAATAAGATATTTGTAATTCAATCGTCACATTCCTTCAGAAATAATTTTGTATACCAATTAAAAAGAGAAGTTAAAAATGATATTGCTTATGCTGCTTCCACTTACTTTGAAACAGTAATATTGATGATTATGAATAATTTTGTATTTTATTTTCTTGTCTTTATTTAGTAACTTTTTATTCTCTATGACATAAAAATGAATTATATACCAAAAAAAATGGAATACTATTTCATGTTTTGGTTTAAAATATTATTTCATTTTAATCTATTTTATTTTCATTCAATTTCATGTAATAATATGACTATATATATATATAAACTAAAACAATTTTCTTAATTCTCATTAAGATTTATTCCTGATAATCACATCAATGTATAAAATGATTAATAGTACCCAAAAAAAAAAAAAGCTTTCTTTAATCAGAATTTGGGAATAGTTAAAAATTCAAGCAAAGAATATAATTACATCAAAAGTAGTTTCAATACCTTTAAACACATTAAAGTGACTAACGCCTTCCCATCTTTCTTTCCCTTGTTGTAAATACTTGAGATATTACGGCATCTACTAATTTTTTTTATATTTTTTATAAAGGCATCTACACGCAATAAAACAATATAAATTTAAACAATAAACATCATTCACTAGAAGTTCTTTAGATTTATGGAAACTTTTTCAGCTCCGAGTTCTTTTGTGGATATGTCTTCTGAGCTCACAATAGGTAAGAAGCCTGTTTGAGTACCGTCGCTATCATTTTCAATTTCTCCTTCAATGCTTCTTGCTCCCATAGGATCTCCTATAATTCCCACATCTATTAAAAAAATACAGAAAAAACTTAGACTAATTAAGTCATAGAATTCAAAGGTATAAAATAAAAGTACATGAAATTTGATTTCCTTAAAACATAACCAAATAAACTATAAGATTTAATTTAAATGAACTGTCATACTATCATTTAATTATATATTTTCACGTCATTAAAAATATTTGACTCTTATAATATTTACTTTAAAAGTCACATATATGATATATATAATTGATTAATTGTGTAAAAAATTTATAATAATAATACATTAAAATTAAACTCTGAACTATAATAAAAAATCTAATTAGGGACGAGTTTTCATAAGTATTATAATTATGACAAAGAATATCCTATTTTATGCATTATTGATGGATTTAGTGCATGTTTAGTTTGATTATTTTATATTTAAAAATAAATTCAGCCAAAAGCTCTCTTTTAAACATGTTGATTAAAGAAACTCATAGATATCAATCAAAAACCAAATTAAATCAATCAAGAACTTAACTTTGAAACTCGATCATAAATATTCCAAGAAATATTCCACGAATGCATCTTATTCTATATCATTCACCTGGATTTGAAAATAACCAAAGAATGATGGCACAAACAAGAAGCACAAAAGGGATAACATGCACTGCATTCTCAGCGAACCTAACACGTGCCCTCTCCCTCTTAGCCAACTCTGCAATGGGGTCATATGTAGGCAAATTGTTGCCATCGAACATAGAAGATGATCTATGCCCTGAAGATGGAGAACTTGTCACATGCTTGAAGTAGTCATCAGAGAACCTGTTCCAGCTTGCAGACCTGTGCATCTTAGTTTGTTGGTTTCTTTTCGGATCAGTTGAGAAAAAAATGGATGCTAACTTGGAATAGAAAAAAGTTAGAGCATGAGAAAGGGTCATAAAAGGTTGTGCATCAAAAGTCAAAACAACAGCACAGTTAAAAAAAAAAGAAAAAGAAAATAAAATTCCCTACTAGAATGAAGCCGCTTTCATTGTGTTCGGCAATCTTTGCTCTCCCTTTCACTCACACATCCTCTTACCTATTCAAGACCATCACTATTTTTCGCTACTTCCAAACAAATGTGAATTTGTTAATATTGGATAAATGGTTAATTAAATAATTTTTTATAAGTGATTAAATTAGTTGGATAAATAGTTAATAAGTTTTTGTTACGGTTATATAAAAAATGGTGATACTTGAATTATCCAAAAGCTAATGCTTGTGCTCATTGTTAAGTTTTGGGCCTATGTGCTCTAGTAGAATTTATGTATAAAATATTGCTTACCTATGTTCATTGTATTGTTAACTTAGTAATAACATATTTCTTTCCATAAAACGATAAATATTAACAATATGATAAATGTAGGTAATCAATTATATTTTATACATCGGTAACTAGATATACTCAAGTGTAAAATTCTCCGTGTAAGAATAATATTACTAATTTTCTGGTTTCCCATTACTAATGTGATTTATTTGAACTGAGCGTTCTTTTACAGTTTTACTCAAAAGCAATTATTTTAAGGAGGCTTCTATCATGTATTCAAAATGTTTGAGTTCATTTTTTTTTTATAGGCAAATACTATATTAAAAAAGGAGTACAAGGGGTACTCCAACCCTTACATCAAAAGCAATGCAGTCTTATTTAAGGGCATGAAAACATCCCATTGGATTTACACACCAATCTAAAAAAGATAAGCCTAAATTTCTGCCTTCACTAAAAATGTTTGAGTTCATGGATAGACTACTTCTTTTTTTAATTTAATAATATTTATATATAGATCTAGATGTATAAAAAATTATTAGTTAAAATTTATAAATTTTTTATATATACAATTATTCATAAAAAAGTGATCCGACTAAATTTCTATATAAATTTGAGTATTATTAAATAAAATTTGTAAAGATTTAATATTTTAATCTCAATTATTGATTTATTATTTTAATAATAAATTAATAGCCAAAAAGCTGTAGTCCATCCATAAACCACCTTTTGAGTGGTCCATATTAAACTTTTCCTTGTTTTAAAGCTTCATAATTGAATAACAAAACCGCTATTTGAATAATAGCCTAAAAGCATCTAACTTACATTCAAAAGAGGAGACTTCTATCATAGACCCAAAACATTTGAGTCCATGGATGAACCATTTCCTTTTTTAATTTGACAGTATTTTTATATAAATTTAGATGTATAAAAAAATTATCAGTTAAAATATATAAATTTTTTATATGTATAGTTATTCATAGAAAAAAATAAAGTGATCTAACTAAATTTATGTACAAATATGAGTGTTACTAGTTAAAATTTATAAAGATTTAATATTTTAATTCAATCATTAATTTATTTTAATAATAAATCAATAACAAAAAAGTCATAGTCTTCCTTCAAAAGATTGTGGTTTGTTCATTTCTTATTTGTTTAGAGGTGTCTTTTATTATGGAGCTCATGAGTTAGGGTCTATGGATGGACCCCCAAAAATACTTGCTATAACAAGTTTTACTCATTTATAAAATGTCCCATTTAGTTATTTACTTTTTAGTTCTATAACTTGTGTTATTTTCATTTTTGGTCCCATCATTACTGGAAAATCCATCACCAAAAAACTCCAAAACCCATAACCAGGATGCTGCCACCGGCGACCACATTACCACCATCATCATCAACATTGATGCCCTCCTCAACAGTGCCACCTCCTCCTCTCCCACAGTATCCACCTCCACAACGCCGCTGTCAAAGCCACTGACATTGTCACTGCCATGGCCGTCTCTATCAAGCTCTCGGACCACGATTCCCTCTCTTACGCGATTGCCCAACTACCATAAACACACCCCCAAGACCAGAACTGAATCCCATATGCCATCCTCGGAACCCCTACACCAGCTCCACCGCCTGAAGCTAGGGACGCATCATCATCGTCCTCCATCGAAACCTCCCTGCCACTGTTGGCTAGCCATAGAGCCACTGCACCCTAGACCCACAGACCTATCAACAAACCAAAATCCATAGCCCCAATTGCAATTTCTCTAGACCAATCTCCTGAAATCAACTAAGCAAAACCATACCCTATAACCACATAATACCACAAGATTTTCTTTTTTTTTTTCTTGGATTTTTCATTTTCCTTTAGTTAGTTGCTGTGTCGTTAATTTGTATAGTTAGGATTGTAGATTGTGAGAGGAATTTGAAGGGAAACTTGGGCAACTGTTAGGGTTTGGGATCAATGAAAATTGAGGGCTTGGCGACAGAGGAGACAGGGTGGTGCGGTGATGCTCGCTTGGCCAGCGTGGATGGCAATATTGGAACGAAGTAGAGGTGCGATGGTGGATGGGCTGGTGTGCGATGGTACGACGGCAGTTGGATAAAGGTCGTGGTGGAGGAAAAATGATAGCTCATAGGTCGCTAGAGGAAAGGTGAAGGACCAATCTCTACTCAAGTTGCAAGTCATTTCCAACCATTTATCTATTATTTTTTTACTTACATTTACTGGTCCATCAATGAACCAAAGTGAAAGAGTCCATCTTATATCGGAGCCTTGTTTAGAGCATATGACATGTTGATGGAAAATTATTTTGTATGAGTTTCAAATCAAATTTGAAAATATCTTGTGAGATATAATCAAAATAGTGAGTATAAGTCATTTTCTATAATTGAAAATTGATTATTTTAGTTTGATTTTGAAATATCACTATAACTATCTTTTCATAAAATGCTAATTAGGCTTTTTATCAAGATGATATTGAGAAACTAACTTAAACTCTTTTCTTATGCATTTTCCTTACACAAGAAGTTGAGCATAAAAAGAAACTAGTTTTATACTCGTGCAATGTACGGAGATTAATAAAAAATTGAATGATATACATAATTTATAAATAAAAATGTATTAAAAGAAATATAAAGAAGAAGTTAAGGAGAGATTAGAAGACACATTAATTTGTTTTATAGAATAAATAGAGACATGGTCTCTTGCTAGTCTTCAATAGGAATGTCAACACGATGAGGTGGGGTGAGAAATACTTCTCTTGCCCCCATTCTCACTCTGTCTTTGTCACTGATATTCATTTGTAATATCTACAAGGAGATGAGTATTTACAGATATTTATGAGTATTTAATAATTTATAATATAATTTGAAAAATCACAAAAATAAAACATAAATAAAATTAAAGTTACCATCACATATCACAATTTGTTCAACAATATATGGTTTTTACAATTCTTTAAAAAAACATAAATAATATATCAAATTTAATTATATTTTATAATAATTAATCTAAATAAATAATTATTGCATGAATGATATATATTTTTCAATAATTTTTATCATTATATGTGCTCATTCACTAAAAAATTTATTACAAAATAATAAAAAAACTCCATCTCATCTCAAAGTAAAAGAAAAAAAAAAACATAATATATGTAGTATATTAAATAAAAAAATATTTTATAGGTTCATGAGTATCATGGGGCAAGTACTATGATCTCGCTTCCATTTTTATTTATTAAATGAGTATTTATCTCTCATCTTATCATAGATAATTTTTGTAAGTTTTCATAAATACAAGTATTTTTGTTATCTCTAATCTTCATAATCCAACCCTCTCACAAAGAATAAATAGAAAAAAAAATAGAGATGAAACGCTTTACAACATATCAAAGGAGAGGAGAAATTAGAAAAAGAAAAAGATGTCAACTTTGATTGGGTAAGAGGAATTTAAAATATTAATAAAGAAAGAACAATGCATGCAAAGATTTCAATTTCAGATTTTAAATATTAAAAGACAGATATAGATTTAAAGATGTTTCATAGAAATGATTAATAATTGGTGAAATTCCCCATGAAATAAGTTTGAATTCGTGAAGTAAAACAATTCAAATTCAAACATTTTGAAACTAACACAATAAAAATGGGACAAATTAATTGATAAGACAACTGTATAAAAAAAGTAAAAATTTGAAGAAAAAACTCATATATGATTGACATGTGGCATTAGCCTCATTTGCATGAACTGCATTTTATATAATAGTAAATAAATATATCCACTTAAATCTTTTTTTTTATTTATGTAAATCAGGCTTTCAAATATTTTATATTTACAAAAGGGTTCCTCTATCCAAGCACCAACTAAGGGGGTGACAGGTAGGGGTGTTGCCAGCTCAAAATGCGTAAAAACTTGATAAATATATATAACTTGATCATCTTAATAGATGTTAGAATTATTTCTTTTCATTTACAATCAATATTTTAAAAACTAAACTGAAGTAACAAGCCTTCTACGTCATAGTTTAATTGATTTTATTGATCAAATTTGTGATTAAATTATAATTAAATTAAAAAATATTTGAACTAAAAATATGATTACTTCATGATCCAATTAATTTAACCATCTAGTTCAATTTAATTTTTAAAACATTGTTTACAACTAAAGCATTTCATCAAATGAATAATTATTAAAAATGTATTCTTTTTTCCAGCAAAAACAACAATTTTCATTTGGTGATGAAAGATTCATAATGAGTAACTCAAATAATAAGTAAATTTGAGTTTATTGATTGCTGGCCTGTATAATGTCAAAAGTTTAATCCCATGAGAAAGCACTTCCTGTGACGATAAGTTTCACATAAAATGTGTGGAGAAATCTTGTAAGATAAAAAAAAAAGTGATGAACTTTAAATTAATTTGAGCGACAACAATTATGAGGTGAAGATAAAATGTTAGTGTGTTTTTTTTTAATAGAACACACAGAAATAATTTTACCCGAAAACAATATATATCTATGGTGGCTAAAAGTAGATAAAATAGAGAGAAATGAATAATTATTTATGTGCCTTGTAGTAGAGAAAATAAGTAAATTCCATTTTAGGTGCCACGGAATTTAATCTCTCTCTCTTTTTTTTTCCCCCTTCAAAACTCTCCTCTAAAAAATTACATGTTGTACACAATATTGATTGTCCAACATGCATCAGGTGCACACCTGCTACACTACAAAGAATTGCACCTCCTACAGTTTGTGATCCAATGGTAGAAAATTTGTTATGGTTATTTTTTAATATTTTTATCATAGAAAAAAATTAATGACCTAAATCTTCAGTTTTTTTTTTAACTGTAGAGGATTTCTTATTCTTCCAATATATATAATAACCCTTTTGTAATGATTATTTTCTATAGAATATGTGTTTATTGGAACCGTAATTTTGAGAAAAAAAATTCCTATTTAGTCTAGAGAAAGAGTGATTGAATAAAGGGCAGGCAATCGTTAAGATAGGACCTTAAGTAAGTTGGGTAGGCCTCACCTTTTTGAGTATCCTAACTATATTTTGGTACTCTGATTTTTTGACTAAATAGAAATATTATTTGAATAAAAGGACAATATCGTCCTCATCTATCAAATTATTTCACCTAAATTGGAATTAGTATAATTGGAGACACATATAATTATTTATCTAAAAATGCATAATAGAACATTTGTCTCACTATGATTTGTTGTTTTCAACCCAACCTTTATTATGGAATAAACCACTACATTGATTGTATTAGTCACTAAAGTTTTATAGACTGTGTTCTCCAATTTCGCTTATCTTCTTTACTTATTCTTTCGCCGCTTACAAACCCTAGTTGTTGAAAGTTACATAAAAATCGATTCAGATTCACTTTTACATATTGAAAAGATTATCAGAGATCGAATCGTATCAGGTAATTCTTAATTTTGTAGTAGAGTTTGAAATTTTGATCTTTTTAACTTCATATTAAGAAGATAGGGATTTTATATGTTTGATAAAGAAAAAGAAAAAGAAAACACAAAATCATAGTTAAAAGTCCAAGCTTTTGCTCAATAGAGATAGAGAATATATAAAAAAAATTAAACATTATAATTAGTTTTATGAAAATAGATCCAGACTTTTAAATATCCATTCTATTTATTTTTTATTATAAAAGAGGTCTATGACCTAGAGCGATAGGTTTAACTGCAGGTTAAGTAGTTGCATTAAGATTCAATGTTGAGATCAAACAATCGCTAAAGAATTTGGTCACTTGAATTAAAGTTCATGGACAAATATATTTCAACATTGTTTTTTTTTTTTCTATTCCCTGCTTTTGTTATTTTGTTACTTTCTTTACAGTTGTTAATGTATAAATTGGGGGTGATAGTTTCTTTGATTTGGTGTTGTAGTCTTGATTGTAAGAAATTGCTTTTGGACATTTACCAAGGAGTTGCATACAAAGATTAATTAAGTGGGAAATGTTAGTAGGTTATTCATAACACACCAAACAGTTTTCAACTGAAAAATTGAAAATTGAATAAAATTGATTAAGTTTAGATTTGTTTGTTTTTCTTCTTCTTGTTGTTGTAAAAATAAATTAGTTTGGTTCAATTTTTAGTTTTGATTTATGAAACTGAACCAAGCTAAACCAAGTTGAATTTGTATAATTTAATATGTCTTTTCTATACTTTGCTTACTTATACATGATTAGATTTTAACTTATTGTAGTTTCTATGAGACTTTTTAGGATTAATTTATTATTTATATCTATTGATGATGATTTTATTAATATTTTTAGACAAATTTACTATTGTTTGCGTTATGGAAATAATAAAAAAAAGTGAAGTTGAATTTGGTTTTATTTTAAAAAAAGTATTTGATCAAAAAAATGAATAGATCAAATCTAATAAAATCAAATCAATTGATTCTCAATATAAAAAAATGAATTGATTTGATTCAAATAACATTTTTTTATAAAAATCAAACCAAACCAAACCAAACTAAAGTATATGCAACCCTACATATTAGTGGACAAGTCTTTGTATTAGTTTTTAATTGATTTGTTTTCTCTTTATTCATGGTAAGGTAAATATAGATCCGCATAGGTTGGCTACTTATATACGAGTAGAATAGCAAATGAGAATTGAGTTAACGATAGAATCAAATAGTGTCAATAAAATTGTCTTAAATTTGATATTTGTAATAGTCTTTTATTAGGGATAATGTTTTCTTAAAAGTGAGTTTGTTTTTAAAATAAATAAGTAAAAAATATCTATTATTAATTTTTAATAAGTAAAGATTATAATATATTTTAGATTAAATTAATAATAGATATACTTATATTTACTCATTTTAAAAATAAGTTTATTTTAATTTTTTTTTCTTTTATTAGTATATTATCTGTATGTACCACGGTTAGTCATCAATAAAGCTAGGAATATTGTGATATTAGAATGAGGCAAACTTCCTTCTCCTTAAACATTTTTTTTACCCATATATATATATATATATGGTGTGAAATAAGGAGAGTTAACCAAAAAAAGTACACTATAATTATTTCAAATTATTGTTTTTTAATATATTAAGTTTATAAATTTAAATTGATTTTTTATAAGTGTTAAGTACTTTTGGTAAGCTTGTATTTTATTTTTTATGCAAAGGTTCTAATTTTTTTATATGTTTGTTGAATAAATTAATAAAATATGTGAGGTTATAAGTATAATCAAATAAAAATAGTAAATAAATTTACATAAATTTATATTCTATATTCACTATCATTTTTTAGTTTTATCTCAATATTTCTTCTTTTTCTTTTTCTTTTTTCATTTTATCACTTTCATTTTACTAAAATTCTTTTTATGCACTTCTAGGGTGTATTTTACTAGCTTTGGTAAATAAAGTAAAGCAACAAGTTTTGTCAAACTTACGAGACAAATTCATACAAGGAAAAAAGAAAAATGTGGGTGTTGTTTTAATTTTTAACAAATAACAACTGACAGACAGAGATACAGTAAATCTTGTTGTTGTTGTCTTGAGGATAAAAATTTGGTCTTTCTTTTTTTATTTACTTTGCTAACAGTTCTCTTGTCCAGGATTCAAGTCTTAAACCCTTCTTACTCTGATGGGGGTTGCAAAATTTGAACAAAGTTGATGGCTTTTGATGCCACTTTTGGTTCTTTATTCTGGACTCACCGTTAATCCCTAGCCTGAGCTGTCTCTGTGACCTTGCATTGGCTTCACCCTCTTTCTCTCTGCTCTTGTTTTCCTTATGCAACTTTTCTTCTCCTTCCAAGTTCCAACCCTTTAACCCCTTTGTTCCCATCCAAGGGTTGGTATTGGTAGAGTGTCAACTTTTTTTCTGGCACCCATTTGCCTCTTTTGCAGCCTAGGCTTCTTTCCTTTTCACCATCTCTCTTGGACAACTCGCTCCTAATGTTTCTGGGTTCTGAATGTGTATCACAATGCTCATTAGTTTAGGTCTTTCTGCGTTGTCTATTTTCTTAGTCCTTTAATCCTTTTATTTGTTTTAGTCTAAGTTTTTTTATTCTTGTCTTGTGATTGATTTCTTCATGGTCTTACATATTCAAGTCTTGTCTCTTGCCGATGTATTTTTGCTAGAAGGGAACCATGCTTTATGCAGAAAAGTGCCATTCTTCATGCACAATGAACCTTGAAATTTTCCATAATATTAAAAAGAAATAAAAGACTAAGATTTTGACTGGCATTCCCTGCATGTGTGAAATGTCACAAACAAAAAAATTGGAAGTAGTTTGCTATGCAAAAGGGAGATAGAGAGAAAAGAGAATTTGGGGTGTTTTGAAACTTCTGGTTACTTCATATGGGTGGTTAAACAACCTTCCAATTTTGTATTAGCATCCACAGAGCAGTATGCAAGACTGCATCAGCTGCATGGAAACAGGCACTCTCTTTTCTTCTATATAATTATTTTTATAACACTTGTTATCAGTATATTATTATTTCAGATCTTGCAGGCTAATCAATTATTATTAGTTTTATTGCTTCCTCATACAGAACTTGATATATTACATCTTGCTTTACATGGGAACTATATGTTATTTTTGGTCCATTGTGGTTTTATTTTCCTTAACTTTGAAGTCATGTGGAATGTTTGTAAACTTGGTAGTTTTCCTTAACTTTTGAAGTCAATGGATCTCCATGTCTGAATTACTATATTTGCAGCATATGGTTTTGATGATTTGTTGCACCATTTTCAATTGCAGGTTTGTTGCTTGAGAAAGTTTCACTTATTTAAGGTTCAGATAAATGTGATATATATCCCAGACTTCTTTAATCAGAATGCCAGGCATAACCGTTGTGGCTTGTGAAACATCGTATGTTCTCTTTTAAACCAAATGTGCCATTCTCAAATGTTCTCTAGGTAGTTTCCCATGGAAGGGAAACAACTATAGTTTTCTTTTCAAAAGGGATGCAAAATAGCCAATGCTTATATCTGTTTGCCCCTGCAGATATTCTAGAAGCACAGATCAAACAAGCTGTCCAGATGCTCATGTGCATTTATCTGCGGAAGAGGAGCTTGATGCAGAAGAGAGTCTTTCAATTTATTGCAAGCCTGTAGAGCTCTACAACATTCTTCGGCGACGTGCTATAAGAAACGTACTCCATCTGATTGGCTAAAATTATCTGCCATTGTAAATTATGTTTTGTGTTTTTCCTGGGATATGTTGCATGAGGCATAGGGCTGAGTTAATTCTTGGTGGAATTGTTGTTTCCTTTGAAAATTTTCTGTTTTTCTCCCTGTTGTTTTAGGAGGATTTCTTATACTTTCTATTTACTTCTCTTCCCTAATTACTTCTTCTTAATTCCTTTGCTCCTGATTTCCTGATTTCTGGTCCCTGAAGATATTGTTTTCCTATAAAATAGTATTGCATGTTGTATTCTAACAGAATACATGTCTGTGGTGTAGCCATCATTCCTTCAGAGATGTTTAGACTACAGGATAAAGGCTAAGCACAAGAAGAGGTAAAATCTATCATATATACCCTTCCTTCTCCTATGTACTTCCTTTTCTTTAACAGATTTATGTCAATTATATGCCATATACCCATTTGGGATGTATAAGCTATGTTCAGTCTAAACAGAAAGATTTTTTTAGGCATATATCTGTGACGTCTAGGAACCATTTTGTGGTGGTGATTATAGAACTGAACTTTTTTTTTTTTGTTTTTTATAATTTAAATCGACATATGTATTTAATACCATATGTTAAGGTTGGGTATGGAGAAACAAAACCAATGTGTGTATTTGCTATTATCAGAAAATTAGTGGCAACTTTGATCTGAAAAGGGGTATGGACTCAGCTGTATGAATGTATTTAAGTTGCTTGTTTTGTACTTCAACATTTAGACTTTTGTGGTTCAAACTTCAAAAACAAATTAGGATTAGTTTTGGTCAATGAGTGTGGTAGTTCTAATCCAGTTTCTTTGAGTCTCTGGCATTGAGACCTATTGTTACTTTTTGCTGTGGTTTACCATGTGAGCTGTACATATGGCATTGACTAAGTTAATGCATCCATCTCAAAATATTTTTGCCATTCAAGTGGCAGCTGATATTGATGTAGGACTCTCTTCAACAGCCCTTGATGTCGTATCTCTACGTGAGTACATTTACCAAAATAGAATTCATATGCATCCATTGAATCACATGCCTAGATAAACAGAATTAGGCTGGTTTAAATTTTAACCGTGGAGCTCAAGAAATGGGCTCTGGTTCAGTTATAAGGCACAATTGGTCTTCTTGTGAGAACTTTGTTGTGTTGTCCTTGGTATGGAACTTAACCTGTAAAGTAGATTCAATCAACATCCACTTTATGTGAGCCCATGATCACCATTCAACTACAAGTTAACATCAGTACAGAATTATGTTAGTATCCAATCTATACAAATAAGTTATTGTTGGTTCAATACCAATGTCTCAAGTTTTTGGGCACACCTAATGTCTAATAAATGCAAAATGGTTCTTGGTGACATACCTCATCCTTCCTCAACAGAGTAACTAGTAATCTTGTTTAGTATGAGATGATGTTTGAAGATAAATTAGGTTTCTATTATGTAAACCATGTGATACCTTTTCCTTTTACCTTTATTCATGTTGTGATAGTTATTTATTTTTTCAGATAAGGTTGAATTTGCTGTAATTTCTAGTGATTTCATTTGAGTCATTGTTTTCATTCTGCTGTTGCCTTATTTTTTCTGATTGTATTTTAATATAAATATCAATTTTGAGATGCTAATGAGGTATGTCATTTGAATATTTAGGATAAATATGACAGTTTCGCTTTCATGGAGTGTTGATGAAACTCAGACTGTGTTTCCTTTGTATATCTGTCTGGCAAGACTGGTTCCTAACGATGGAGATGCAGAGGTAGGAATACTGCCTCTTAAGCTGAAATAATTTAAATTCCTTACTTCAACTAGTTTCTTAGTGTCTATTAACTTCTATCTAATAATTTTTTCCGCTGCATAATACTTTTTGTTTTAACTTACCAAAAACAAAAAAGTATTCTGCTGTTTATAGAATCAGTCGGATTTTCATATTTCGAGATTTCTCTGGGATTGATGGGAATACTGAAGTCCAAGCAAACTTTATGCTCCCTGAAGTTAATAAGTTAGCTGCGGAGGCTAGATCTGGCTCACTCTATATCTTGTTTTTCACCACTGGTATGCATATGCTTGTGTAATCCAATTGAGATGAAAATATATATCTCTAATTTTTACTAAATTCCTTGTTACAACTATTTGCTTGCAGTGGAAAACCCAAATTCACCATCTGAAGTTGATGCAAGTCTGTTGCCTTTGGATCTGACTTCGAATGAATGTGAGATATGTTTTAATTGCTAAATTCTGACAAACAAAATATGGTTGGCCAACAGCCATACGTTACCTTGATGTTACTTGAGGAACTTTTATATACAATTTGTATGCTTTTCTTTTTTAATATAAGAAGGAAGAATTTCACTAAGTGAATTACATATAAAATCACAAAAAATCCTCTGTAATGAATAAAAAGAATAGTAAAACATGAAATAATAAATCAAATCAAGAGAACCATGAAAGGGTGCTGTGAAGCTGTTCCCTTTTAGATGGAATGATGCATTTGCTTAAGCATAATGCTGGAATTTTCAGTGACAGATTCTTATCCGTGCATGTTCTTTTGGGATAGGATATATTTATCATTTTGTGGTTGTCTGCTCATGGGTTTGTTTTTGGAGAATTTCTTACTGTCATATGAAGAAGGACTGAGAACTCTTTGGATCTGATGTATTCTGCTCTTGTTTTGTTTTTGCTGCTGTTTTTTATTTTTATTTTTATTTTCTTCAAGGAGGATTTTTTATCCTTTTCTTCTGTACAGCCTTTCTCTCATACTGAATTCATTTTCTGTAGTATCTATACCCCCACCCCCCACCCCCCCAAAAAAAAAAAAAAAAAAAAAGAGAGAGTGTCCTCCAATATCTTTGGATATTACTTTGTGAAGCTCCCCAAACAAGATTGTGAGACAAACATTTGAGAGAAGCCAAATGGACATTTTATTCCCCACTAAAACAAGGAGCTAAACAATGATTCGTAACAGTCCAAAGACAGAGTTGAAAGCATTACCCTCGCCCTGCATTTATAACAATCTCTTTGTATTTTATTTATTTTTCTAACCAAAAGCCCTGAAACCGCTCACTGTAGATGCTCAAGGGTTGTGGGATAAAGCCCAAATCTGCTAAATCTGCACTACCTACTCCAAGCTGCCAAACTCTGCAATAAAAAAGTTGACAATTATCTATACTATCTGTTAAGAATATAGAAAACTATTAAGGAAAGTCTTGTGAATTAAGGAAATCCTGACCCTAAAATCAAGGGTGATTAATTGGGAATTGATTGGAGCTTAATTGAGGAGAAAGTCTTGTTATTCAGGAGAGTTATTTGCCTAAGTTATATGATTAAGAGGCCAATGAACTGAATGAAGGATGTCTAGTAAACTATTAAGGAAAACCTTGTGAATTAAGGAAGTGTTGATGGATTGATTATAGCTGATTGATTGGAGCTTGATTGACAACTATACAATTATATATTATATACTCTTTGCTGTAAAATAAATGCAGGTGCAGGCTAGAGCAATGTATGCTTCAACCTACTGCCTTTTTACATCGCTTCCCTTTTTCTGTCTATCTCTCTATATATCACTATTTGAACCCCATCATTTTCTCTCTAACTTTCCAACATTATATTAGAGCCTCTTTGACCAAGTGGTCGAAAGTTCAATCCTTACACGCCCAATCTTCTTAATTAAATTATAATTTCAGCACAAGGCTTGATGGGTGTGTTAGAGATTGTTAAGAGTCCCACATCGCCTATCTCAATATTTCGGGTGCAGTTTATATATTTGTTGGGCCACTCTACTTAATATCAATTGGTTTTAGGATGGAATCTCACATGGTATAAAAGCCAAGATTCCATTTCTGTCGCCTACTTCACTAGGCTTGTCCCGCCTACTTTGCTAGGCTTGTCCCGCTTACTTTGATAGGCTCACCTGTTCCGTCTAGGCATCTGTGGAGGGGGGTGTTAAGAGTCCCACATCGCCTACTTCAATATTTCGGGTGCGATTTATATATCTATTGGGCCACTCCACTTAATACCAATTGGTTTGGCTTGCACCTAATTGATTAAGCTCTAGGGTTAAGTTGGTTCTCAACAATATTCAATATTGTAAAGCCCTAATTCTGTTGCAAGCAAATGAAATGATTTGTTATCCAAATATCTTGCCCCCAAGATAACAAGGAATTTCATCATGGATGATAAACTTACTTTTTATTGGAAATCATAAGATTAAATGTGTGGTAAGGTCCTTTCACAGGGGTTTCTCTTGCATATATGTTGAGGGATTGGGTGGCTTTGCTTCATTGATGTTTTCTTTGTTCTCTATTGCATATATGCATTTCTCTTGCATATGTTAATGGAAAGGGTGATTTGTGAACTTTCATCATATGTTTTAACATATATTCATTTCTCTTGATTTTGTTAATGGAAAGGGTGATTTGTGAACTTTCATAAATATTCTTTAGGGCTTGAATTCATCTTCCTTTTCATTTCATTCTGTCTTGACAGCAAGAGCTGGAGAGTACTGCTTATGTGGGAATGTATCTTTAGAATCACTTTATATGGCTTGGGATAGTTCTCCAAATTTTTGTTTGGGACAGCGAGCAGAGATGATGACAACAGTTGATTTACTTCCTTGTATTCTGAAGGTATGACATCTATCTATATGGGACTGATGATTAATATTGTCTTTATTGTGCTTTCTTTTGTGCTAGTTAAAGGATTTGCTATTCAATGAGTACTGTTTTTTGTCTAAAAATTCATTTCAAACCTCTTTATCTAGTCTTCACAATTATGATATATGTACTACTTTACAAATTTCTTTATTATGCAGTATCAAGATAAGGACCAGAGCATCTCAATTCAAGCTTCCTGTAATTCTGAAAATGTGGTTTGTTCTAGCTTCAATATCATTTATCCACTAAGCAAAAATTCCCACACCTAAACACCACTACAGACATAGTTCTTTAATGGAGAACTTGTATTGACTGCTTCTTGTTGTTGTTGTTGTTTTTTTCTTTCTTTTTTTCTTTCTGTTCTTTGGGTTTCCAAAGAGTACATCAAAGAAACTACAAATCACAATTTCTGCCGAAGAGTTTGGGGCCAAGGAAAGATCTCCCTACCAGACATATGCAAGCAGTGATGTATCATCGCCATCATTATCTCGTATCATTCGGTAAATTTCATTTTTCTCATAAGCATCTGTTCGCCATACATATGCAAGCATTCTGTTGCTTCTATATGGAAGGAGCATATCTTATCCTCATTTGCTGAACTTTTATCTTTCATTCTTCTTTTAACTAAATATAAAAGTAGTAGTACTTTCCTGTGATTTCTTCTTCTTCTTTTGGGGTGTGAACTTTAATGTAATTTCTATTAAATAAATTGTGGTGTGCATTTTAACTTCTAGCTGCTTGTATGGTTCAGGCTGAGAGAAGGAAATGTCATGTTTAATTACAGGTATTACATTTTAACTTCTTCCTGATAGGATATTTTTCCTGTCTTTGTGGGTTTATGCTCATGGTCTTTTTAAGGGGGAAATATGCAGAGGGATTGGAGAGCTCTTTGTATTCTGATGTTTTCTAATTCTCTTTTGCCCCCCTTTCATGTTTTTTGCTGTTAGAAGAAATACTAATCATCTTGCTCTGTAATCTATTGTTTAATCGTTTTTGTTTTATAAAAAACATTACAGGTATTACAATAATAAGTTGCAGAGAACAGAAGGTAATGTAAATGTTGCATTCTTAGTCTTGTTTGATATTTTTTTTTCTTGATGGAGTAATTAATGTTTTTTCTGAACAAATTAGTCATTGGTAGAAGTTTATATATATTATTAGATGGAAGACACTTGTCTCATATCAGAGTTAGAGATGCTGCTGTTTAACTTCTTTTACTGTAACTTTTGAGTTGTGATATGCATTGGTTATTGTTGAGAAAAATGAATTATTATGTAATTAGGATTAAGCAGTAGCTTTTAGTGCTCCCAAAGATTCAAACTAAAGGATATGATAATCTTTTCATAGTCATAGTTTGTGTATAAATAGAGGTGTTAGGTTAGTGTTTTGTGTCACAACCATTCAGAGATTTATTACTGAATTATGTATTAGGGAAAATTTTAAAAAAGGAATTCTTGGTAAAAATATTTCCTATTTAGGAACAATTAACCACTCAATTGATTAAAGGCGTTCTAGAGTGGTTATGAGTAACCACTTTTTTACTTAATCAGCCACTCAGCTGGTTAGTTGTTACTAAGTGGAAATAGTTTTACCAAGAATTCCTCTTCTTCTTTTTTGTAATCTTTTACTATATTTTATTCATTATCTATTTCTTATCTTTTCCATCTAATCCCTAAATTTCAGAAGTTATATATGTGTATATGGCTAAATCATGTGGTAAATAAAAGGGTGCTGTTTTATTCCCCATTTTTTGATTTTTCAGACCTTCTGCCAGTTTTACTTACAATTCCAAATTTGATAATGTTGGCTAGTTCTATTAAAAGCTATTTCTATCTTTTGAGTGCTAATGTGTCAAAATTATTGTATGTATATTATTTTACAGGTCTATTGTACAAACTCCAAAAGTCATTAAAAATTTGAGATGAATAACAAGTGTGCCACTATAGGACTTATAACAATGACAATTGGCAGATTTTCTGCTTCTTATACATGTTCATGCATTGATTGAAGCACTCTTCTCACCTTTATAGAAGTAATTGTTTGTTTTTGTATATATTGATGCTAGGAATGCTATTTGAATTTCATATAATTATAATAATAAAGGAAATATCAAGTTTATGGTGAAAATTCAGATGCCTCACCAATGTAGCATAAAGCTTGAAGTTTTCTTTATGCACCCTTATTGGAGATTTTAAAAGCCGTTATTTTCTTCTCAAGTAAATGCTTAGGCTTTTAGATTGAGTAGTTATTTGACATGGTATACAATGTCTGTTTGACTATGTGTCTTAGTGTTTCATCTTATACCCCTCCCCATTCTTGTAAGGTAGTAGTAGCCTGTGTTTTGTAATTGCTTTCAAACCTCAAGGTACAAGCCCTGATGAAATTTCAAGTGAGTTGGGGTATTCCAGAGGCAGAAAGTGGTCAAACTTTTAGGTTAAGTGGTTCTTGGACAAACATTCATTTCTGTATAGTATGGCTGTGACTGGTTGTGGTTTTTACTTATTGATGCATGGCTGATTGTGGGATAGGGATATATATAGATTTTTTTATTTTGCATTGTTATCTCTTTTTTTCCCTTATTGTTAATATCAATATTTCTTGGCAACCAGCTTATATAGTAACTGAAAGCTTTCATTGCAGTCACTGAAGATTTCGCCTGTCCATTCTGTTTGGTTAGATGTGCAAGCTATAAGGTTGACACTACTTTTGACTGCTAATTTAAAGATATACATATTCAATATAAACCTGTTTTTAATGCATCTGACATGGCCTGTTATAGGGTCTAAGATATCACTTGTTCTCATCACATGATCTTTTCAACTTTGAATTTTCGGTCAGTAATCTTCAGAACTCTTCAAGCTTTCTAATCACTGAGAGCAGTATTAAACTATTTGTTTCAAGTATAAATAATTTTGCAGGCATCGGAGGATTGTCAGGCTGTAAGCGTGTCTGTGAAAACTGATATCTTGAAATCTGAGGTCAGAACAGTTTGCTCTCAATTTTTTTCTTTTTAATTTTTGTAAATCTATTAGTACTTCTTAGTATCAAGTTGGTTATAATTTGTTTGTTTACTGGTGCCTCTTTGGATTCTTGGAAATATTAATCTTACTCTTTCATTTGGGACCTCTTATATGCTTTTGGACTTACTAGATTCTATGATTTTGAGCCTTGTTTTTTTTTCGCTTCACTCTGTTCATTCATGTCCATACTTTCTACAAAGGAATTTTTTTCAGAGAGAAAAGTGGGAAAGTACAACTAGGGGGAGGATAAATCATTTTATTTATGCCCATATTGTGCTGGGTTTACTTAGCATTTTTCACAAATGTTTGCTTAGGAAAGAATAGAAAAAGTAATTGAGGGAAAATCTCTTTGCCAATGAGCTGTCTATACTGTTCTTTTGGTATTTGACTTGACGAGAAATGCTTTTATTATTAAGAGTTCCTCTCAGCCCCCAGCTTTGATTTGGGAAAAGATAATCTTTTTGGTCCTTCTTTGGTGCTTGGCATATCTTCAATGGGGTTTCCCTGGCAGATACGTGAAGTGAATGGAGGGAGCTTTATTTTTTCAACATGTTTGCCTTTTATCTTTTATTCGTTGTACTTTTGTTATGAAAAATGTCTTATCTACCTCTTCTAATATGCTCTTTTATTCTCTTTCTAATATTATTTCTTGTATCCAAAAAAATAAATCTAATCATTCAAATTTTTAAGCACAAGTAATGTTTAATTTTAGTAAAAGGTAGTTTTAACGTAAGCATGCTCTTTGTCCATGTCTAGTTGGCTTTCGCGTTTGGGTGTGTGAGTTATAAAAGCCATTCTTAAGAGTTGGGTCCTTGCTTAGCAGCTTAATATTTTAGGTCTTTGATTCATACAACACTATTACCTTCTCTGCCCAACTTGAAATATGTGTTGCTCTGTGTAAGGGAAGAAGTCCAATAGCTACAACACTGTTGCTCTGTTACTTAATTAGCTTAATCTTTTAGGATGACTGGTTCCTTTGCATGGTATTAGTCTTGTAGAGAACATGTGCTGCCTAGAAACATGGAAGAAGCATGACAAAACTGTCTAAAGTTTTAGCATGAATGCATTTGGAATTTTTTGTTCGATGTAGAAACTTATTAACTAATTTCCATCCAGATCGTTGCAGATTGTGTCGATCCAAAATTACAAACTTTTATCTTTTGGTAAGCTATTTTATTTCTCACATTGTTCTGAAATGTTCTCGGCCCCATTTACCTTCATATAGATACATGTTATGAATTAAAATGGTCAACTAATATCTATATGCAGTGCTAAGCCACTTAAGCGCAGTAAGCCAGAGGATATACTCAGCTTAGAGTCTGAAAATGCAAAGGATGCAGATCCACCAGTCTTAGAGTCTGAAATTACTGCAGGAGATGGAGATACTCAGCTTTTGGAGAAGGCTGATGGTATGTAACTTTTGCAACTATATCAAGAATTTTAGTCAGTCATGCACGCAGTTAATGCTCTTAAAAACTTATGAATGATACTACACAGCCAGAAAAATTTGTCAGAATTTAGTTAGAATTTGTCACGATTCAAGGGTGGTTGTTGGATAATTCAAAGTGGTGGGAACCACTCATCCATCTAAGAATCAATAACAATGCCAAATCATTCTAGCAAAAAAATTCTGTGTATCTTGTATTTTCCAAAACTTATAGAAGGGGCTAATATATAGTTACCTGCAAATTATTTGTCTGCATGACAGTAGAAGGTTTTGAATATATTACAAAAAAATGACAGCAGAAGGCTAAGGATTTAACACATGAAATTAGGGTTTTGTTTGATAAATTAAGGGTAGAAACTAGGGGAATCATAGGCTCGGACAATTTATGTGAGGAAACTGCTAGTTTAGTTTATAGAACTCTTGTTTTCCAACATGGTATCATAGCAGTGTGATTCACCTTGGAAACCTAGGCCTACCTTATTGCTTCCTTTTCATAAAATTGAAAAAAAAAAAGAAATAAAATACGATCACAGAGGAGGTCAATCTCCTTATTGCATGGCTATGATTAGAGATCTGATCTGGTCCAGAGGAGTGTGATGTCAACCCGGGCGATATAATTTTCATGCAATCTGTTGCCGCATTGTGTTCTTGAAAATTTCTAGCCAACCACCAGTTCCGGTGATCATCACCGAAAGGGTTGACTGATTCTGACCAGTCTCTCTACTGTCAATAGCTTGGATTGAAGACCAGACTGGTCTGTTCAGAGGTTGTGCACAGCCACTCAGAACTAGTCGTGCATGATAGAAGAGACAGAGGTAGCAATCTTGTTTCAAATGAGAAATAATCAGTTATGATATCCAAGCAGTTCTAAAATCAAGCAGGCATAACCATTAGGCTCCTCTGTCATGTCCTTGTCCTATCCTTGTCCATGCTCCACATGGCTAACTTCATTTCATCCTCTTCAAAAGGTTCCTTATCTTGGGTAATAGGTCAGAAGGTCACCAATCAAAGCCTTCAATGAATGGCCTCGAATGATTCTCCTCTGTGCAGAGATTCTTGAAAACCCAGTGATCTGCAATAACTCATAATATTTTAGCAGATCCTGACTCAAAGTTGGAAACAATTTTTTTTTCCTCAAAAAGACTTGTTAATTCCTTTTTCTCATATGATATTATTGTTAATATATTTGTTGAGCATGACTTCTTGTTCCAAATACTCATTCTGGTAAAGATGGAAAGAGTCATGTGTCAGATGGGATAGTTGTAGAATACGAGCATTTAATGCTGCAATGTGAGGAGTGTGTCGCATACTGCTAATCTGCTATGACATTGCAGGGGTTTCAAATGCAATTATTCTATCACATCCTGATCTGGATTGTGTCCCACCGATATCTGAGCATGATCATGATCATGGGACTCCTGCAGTGCAACAGGTTGCCAAGAAAGGGAAGTTACCAGTTGAGCATTCTGACCCACAAAGGTATGTCCTTCTGGATCACTTCTTTATCCTTGGAAAACAAGAACAGGTTCTTACATTTTGGGGACTTTTTAGATGCATAATTACAATGGGGAACCATTTGGTCCCTCAATGTAATTATAATGCTAAAATGTTACTGAAATGTAAGTCTCCCAAGCAAAAATAATTTCATAGCCTCCCAAGCAAAAATAATTTCATATTGCAAACTTTATTGCTAATTTTGACGTAATAATTGACAGACATATTAGTATAATATAAAGCTGTTCACCTGATAGATTAGTGATGCCTTAATTGTTAAAAAAGATATCTTCTTCAATTTGAGCAATAGCTTAATCTATTAAATGATATATAAAAGTGATGGATTATAGCAGCTTGTCAAAATGTTACATTTGATCTTATTGTATGTGGCTGTTGATTTGTTTATTTGGGTTTTGTTAACTTTTATATATTAGTGTATGCTAATTAGCAAGGTCTATTAACTATGCTTGAGCTTTATTTTCCACTTTATCACTAAATTCAAAATTCCTATATTTGTTGGTCAAATGTAGTTGATGTCATTACAAATATTTAAACGTTAATAGGGTCTAAAATTGTTCTCAATATGTGATACCTGGACTGGTTTAGGCATTGAGTGTGATTTTATTGGAATTTATTGGCAGTGTTGAAATAAATTGTCATTATATCATTTTCTACTTGTGATTATGATTCTTGCTATAAATAACTTAATGGACACAGCTTTGACATAGCTCTTTCCAATATATTTCAGCACTGCCCTGTTGAGGAAGCGACAGTTTTATCACTCTCACAAATATCAGGTGATGAGTGACCACCATTTTTTTTTTTTTTGTACTTTTATTGTCTTTGCATGTCACTATTAGAAATTGTCTTGAAAAAATCATGAACTGAGCACCAAAGAGACGCCCAAACACAATCCTTCCTGTAACAAATGTGTGGAAATTGTTTGATGCACTTAACATTGATTGGGCAGTAGGTGTGGTTTCAGACTACAAGTTCTTTAAAACCAGATAGCAATTTTTAATTTTCTAAAACAATTTTTTAACTTGATATCTGTTTTCATCCATTAAAATAATAAAATTATCATATCTGAAGTATGGAGAAGCTTAAATGGCAGTGGGGGTTGTATGTGTGAAATGTAGAAAACTATCACAAATTGGGTACAAGATTTTTCTTTGATGATTGTGATTTTTGTTCTGGTCTTGGTACAACATCACAAGGATGTATGTTGGTGGTCAAATGAATTCTATTTGTCTCAGTATATAATTTGTATTGATGGTTGCAGAAACTTTGCTTTGTGTATTAAGTTTACTACTATATTTCAATTAATTTATGGTTTTGATGAACTTTGGTGGCCTGAAGACTGAACAACATATGTCTGATAGATTTGTTACTCATTTTTCTCTTCCTTTTGCTTAAAGCCAATGTCACTTGAAGAAGTTCTATCAGATCATGATAGTGAGAATGAAGTCGATGATGAAATTGCAGACATTGAAGATCGGAAGGTATGTACAATTATATAGATGATCTTTGGTTTTGATTTTCTACAATTTTTTTTATAATTGTAAGTCTTGTTAAACAACAAAAGTCTAGTAGAGCTGTATAATAATGACTGCCTGGGAGGAGCTTAAAAGTGATTGATAGGTTACCTTTTAGAAGGCTTATCTGTGGCTGTGAGGCTCAATAATAGAGACTTTTTTTAACCAAATTTTATTATAAATTTGTAAAATACAATAGTGTTTTAAGGTGTGAAAGAAAGAAAAAAGAAGAGATGTGAGGCAATATTTTTGCTAGTTATTTAGAATGGTTGTAATACATAAGCTGACCCTGTACCTTATACTAATACTAGGATTACAACAACACCCTTTACTTACTGTGCACTACAAGTAACTAATTACTTAATCCATAAGATTCTCCTAATTACTTAATACTATATTATATTCCTTAACATTCCCCCTCAAACTGGAAGCTTATTAAGCTTTCAGTTTGTCAGAAAAAGGAAACCCAAATTAAAATAAAACTACCTAATAGCTCAACCCATTAGCCAAAGAACTTAGGCAACTAGCACTCCCCCTAAATGACAACACTGTTGGTAACGTCCTTGATAAATAGCTCTTGGAGGTCTTTGACCTTTCTCCTCAGTGGTCTCCTTGTCCTTCTCTCAACTTCTCCTCAGCACACCCCCCAAACCCATGACACAACACCTAAGAAGTCTTTGACATTTCTCCTTAGTGGCTCCCTTGATCTTCTCCCAACTGGTCTCCATGATGTTGGGTTTCACACCACCCAGTAACACAAACCCTATATCAGTTCCCAATTCTTCAAACCACAAAACCCTCAACAGCAAGAAAAAGGCATACTTACCAAACTCCCCCTGACCAGATTACAGCTCCCTTGATCTATCCTAATCCAGCTCACAGTTCCCATGTTTGCATCATAAATCCTCCAACTAGGACTCACTGGCTTGTCATCTGATCGAGCAGCTCTCTGGGCCGCCCTTACAATCTGAAGTGGCGACTCGCGCAGCCCGCACAATTTTCCTCCCTCATGACTCACTGGGTTGCCTTGAGCATGAACATGTTGGAATAACAACGAAAACAGTCTTGGCTTCATCTACTTTTGAAACTACCAAATTACCATAACTACCAAATACTAAACCCAAACAAATACATGATAGTCCACTTATGGTGTTTACAAAATCATACCAAAGATCATAGTAATACCCAATATACCAAACTACAACATCAGGTCAAGTAGAAATCATTGCCACAAGCACATAGTCTTAAACAAGCTTAAGAAGAAGAGAGAACAGCCATGTGGTTTGCTCTTCAACACCCATACAACTCCCTGCAGTTGCTACTACACCACACAACACTCCTGGTTGTGCCCATTGCAACAAATTCCAATAAGTATGGCAAATCACAATCACCCCAACTGAGGCTCAATGTTATCAGCTTCATGCCAAAAAACACCCAAACTTCAAATAAGAACACCATCACTAACAGTAGAATTGGATGCATGGCTTGCTCTCTCAAGTTGGAACATGCAACACTCTTGCGCAGAACTGTACATGTGCTTTACAGCATTTTTAGAACAGATCATACAATGAACTTTGGGTTGCACTACAAGTAACTAATTACTTAACCCATAAGTCTCCTGATTACCTATACTATATTGTTTTCCTTAACAGAAAACGCTATATGGATTTTACATCATGTACGCTTTTAATTGGTTGGTTTAACCAAGGTTTAGACCTTATTTGGAGAGTTTAGCATTTGTGATTCCAACTTGAAAATTAAAATTCTCCTTGATTCATTGTTTAGAATTTCAACATAGGTTTCGGTTGAGGCTTGGGTTGGGATTGTGAAATATCTGTTGCACCTTTTACTATTATTCACACTTTTGTTATGTTTTGAGGAAGCATTGACACGCACTGATAGCTTGCAGATGCTTGATAATTTTGTTGATGTGACCAAAGATGAGAAGGAAATCATGTATATGTGGAACTCATTTGTTAGGAGGCAACAGTAAGTTTTTGTCATTTTGGCTCAAGTCATTCACTACTTGTTGTGTCTTCCTTATTTTTTTTATAGCCATCATTAACAAGTAACAAAACGTATATATTTTATGCTGAATGCACCTTTGAGCTTTAGAAAGGTGATATGCTTGTCCATTCTGATTTCTACTTTCTGGTTTTAATTATTTTCTTCTTGTGGCAGTTTGCGGGCAGATGGTCACATTCCTTGGGCATGTGATGCTTTCTCAAAATTGCATGCCCCTGTGCTTGTCCAATCTCCCGGATTGGCTTGGTAACTAGCCATCTCCCTTGTGTTAAGAGTGTTCCCATTTTAGAAATTTGTACCTGATATTGTTGTTTTTCTTATCTTGTAATGGCTTTTTTTATTTATCAATATTGATTTTTACCTTGATTGAACAAACATAATCATGACATGTACAGTCCTGAAAACAATTTTTGTATTGTCAAAATGTCATAATGCAATATTTTATGCTATTTTAGCATTTTTTATGGCTTTACTTAGTCAAAATGTCATACATCATGCTCATTCTTTTGGATGTATAAAAGATCTGCAAATAATTATAAAATTCGTTATTTTGGCAGGTGTTGGAGACTGTTAATGATCAAATTCTGGAATCATAGTCTTGTAGATGCAAGGACCATTAATGCATGTAATATTATTCTTGAAGAATACCAGAAGCAGAATTCAGATCTCGAAAGCTAAAGAAAATTCAATTTTTTTAAAAAAAAAATCCCTTTTAAATAGAAGAAACAGATGATACATAGAAAAGGACATTTTTACAGGTTACAAATTGCTGTCACCGTCTTGCGGAAGTTTCTTGGTTTGAATTTTATACCCTTGTACTGTCTTTGTTGTTGTGCTGTTATACTCATTACCTAGATTGTACCATAAATTTGTCAAGGGATAAAGTTTCATCCCTTGCTCTCTTTTTCTGTGGCATGGAGCTGAAGAAATTTTTAAACATGATTATTATGTTCTTGATCCGTTTCTATCACTGTTTGAAATTCTGCTATTCCATACTTCTCTATTGACATCAAAATCATATGCAGAGCTTGGGTCTCACTTTCTCCCTTTAAATATGTGTTGGATTTTATTGTACAGATTTATTTCTTAATTTTTGTTATTAGGGTAGATTTAATTTTTTTATTAGGATAAATTTATTTCTTGTAATTTAACTTTATTTTAAGTAAGTAATTATTGTCATAAGCTTATATAATATAGATTATATATGTACAATAGTGATTAAATAATAATAATATTCAAAAATATTATTTTAAGTTGGTATCGGAGCTCTTGATTTGGGAGTCTGTTGTTTCCGTTGCAATCAATCTTCATTGCTAATTGGACCAATCTTCATTGTTGGGTTTAGAGCTAGCTTTCATCATTAGGATTCTAGCAGCTTTCATTGCTGCCTTCAATCATAATTGGATCACAACCGAATCAGCGTTCACGAATCGCCAGGTCGTCTGAGCACCACGAGCCTATATCGTCATCTCTGAGCAAACACCTTGATTGGCAGCGAGAAACAAATCTGAGCACAGTCCGAGCAGTCTGAGCATCGTCCACGAACCCATGTTTGACCACACCAACAAGCTCACCAATGAAGCTTCCATCACTGCGTGTGGTGCTGGCGAGTTCATCGTCAAAGACTTCACAGAATCCAACTAGCGATGATTCGGGTGTAGGTTTCAAATACAGGTTTCAGATATGCTTACACCAACTTCTCTTCTCTTTTTTTTTTTTTTTGTCGTCGTCTTCTTTCAAGTAGGATTCGTTTACAATAGCCTCTCAACGTAAAATAAAAAATAAATAAAAAAATCAGGTTAGAAGTTAAACATTGAGTATGTTAGACAACCAGATTGTCAAAGCCATCCCATAGCTCAATGCGGCACCGTCGCCACCTCTGAATCCCAATAATCTCTCAGTTTTGCACCCCACTATTGCCTTAATGGAAAAAATTACTTGCAATGAGCCTAAGTCATTCGTACTACGTTTAAGGGATGTCGGAAGTTAAACCACATTGAAGGAACTGTCCCTGCAAAGTATGACCCTCACTTTGAGATGTGAGATGATGATGACTCTCTTGTTATGACATGGCTTTGGAACTCCATGACTCTTGAGATTAGCAAAAACTACATGTTTCTTCCTTCCTCCAGGGATATTTGAGACAATCTTTGCCAGACCTTCTCTATGAAATAGGATATCGTCACTTGCTATGAGTTGAAGACTATAATCTTTGCTTCCAAACAGGGGACACCCTACATTACTGATTATTATGGAACCCTTAATGACTTGTGGATTGAGTTAGGTCAATACTAGAATCTCAAAATGAAGTGTAGCAAGGATGCTTCCACGTTGGCTACTTTTATGGAAAGGGATCGGATATTTGAGGTCCTCTCTGACCTGAATTCTGAGTATGACCCTATTCGGGTTCAGATTCTAAGTAAGGAGACACTATCATCACTGTTTGAGGTATTCTACACTGTTTGGGGAGAGGAAAGTCGTAGGGCTGTCTGTCATGCTTGATGATAAGCCCACTGGTGGATCAATCTTGGCTACAGGTAACACAACTAAACCAAGTTCTTCTTCTTCCTTCTCCAGGCCCAACTAAGAGGGTCGTTGGTGTACTTATTGTAAGAAATCTTTTCACGTCAAGGAGAATTGCTTCATACTCCAAGGGAAGGACCAGGTTCTTAACCACACAGGAGGGTTCAAGAGTATACAACAAAGTCAGGCAAATATGAGCACTTTGGGTTCTATGCCTCTAGATGAAGACTCAAATGTGGGTGATGAAGTTTTAGCCCTAGTAAAAATGAGCTAGAACGCTTGCGAACTCTCATTGACTCTCTCAGTAAGCCTTTTGGTTCTTGTTCTCTGACCATGACTGGTAAAAATTTTTGTTTTCAATCTTTTAAAGCTTCTGGTACTGAGAATTTATGAATTATGAACTCTAGTGCAACTGACCATATGACCTTTCATTCACCACCTCTGTTATCTTATCAACACTCTTCTAGTAAGCATCATATAATCGTAGCTGATGGCTCTCACACCTCAGTTGCAGATTCTGGTACTATTAAACTCCAGCTATATCTACACTTAAACAATGTGCTCCATGTTCCCAAGCTTTCTAATAATCTTATTTTCATTCATAAGCTTACTAAAGATAATAATTGTGCCATAACATTTTTTCATTTTCATTGTGTCTTTCAGGATCTTGTCACGGGGAGGACGATTGGAGTTGCTAAGGAACATGGATGGTTGTACTATCTCCTTAATATGCCAGCTAATGGTGGTCCTGATCAGAAGTTACCATTTTCCTGTCATTAGTCCAATTTTGAGTCTCTTGCTTCTCAAATTTGGCTACAACACAAGTGTCTGGGACATCCTCCATTTTCTTTGCTTAAGTCTATGTTTCCGTATTTATTTTTAAAAGAATCTATTGAATCTTTTCATTACGATGCTTGTGAGTTTGCCAAACACCTTCATGTAACTTTTTCACCTATTTCTAATAAAAATATTGAGCCTTTTGCACTTATCCACTCTGATGTTTGGAGTCTTGCATCTATTTCTAACATTTTTGCCACTAAATGGTTTGTTTTTTTCATTGATAATTGTACTCGAGTAACTTGGCTTTTTCTAATGAAAGACAAATCAGATGTGTTTCAGTTATTTGTTCAATTTTACTGCATAGTTCAGACCCAAATTAGAAAGTTCATTAAGCGTCTGCGTTCTAATAATGGTAAGGAATATGTCAACCAAAATTTCTCTACATTTACTAAAGAGCATGACATTGTGCATGAACTCACATGTGTTAATATTCCTCAGCAAAATAGTGTTGCAGAAAGAAAAAATCGTCATTTACTTGAAATCACTAGAGTTTTACTATTTCAAATGTCTGTTCCTAACTCATACTGGGGGGGAAGCTATTTTATCTACTACATATTTAATCAATCAGTTACCATCTCGTGTCCTGGGTAATGTAAGTCTAGTCCAATTCACGATCTCTTACTTTCCATCAGTTCTTATTATGCAGAGTTTACAGTCTCGTGTCTTTGGTTGTGTGGATTTTGTCCATGTACATTGTCAACATTATAGTAAACTTGATCCTCGTGCTATCAAATGTGTTTTTTTGGGTTATGCTCTTGACAAGAAGGGGTACAAATGCTATCACCCTTCAATTCATCGTTTTTCGTCTTTATAGATGTCATTTTTCATGAAAATGAGTCATTCTTTACTCGTTCTCTGCTTCAAGGGGAGAATACTCAAGAAACTAAGGTTGAGTCCTTCTCTCCTAGGTCCTTACTTCCTTTACCATCTGACTTTACACAGGAATTAACATATTCTTCTGGTACCCTACTTGAACTAGCTAAAGTCAAGGCCAAGGCTAGCATACCAAATTGGTGTATCAGAGGAGAGGGAAATCTAAACCGGCCTAACAACAACTTCAAGCGTTTGAACCAATGATAAGTACTAAATATACAATTTCTCCTGTTTTTGAACTTCCTGTTTCTGAACCTAATAACATGTCTTTGAATAATTGTGAACTTGACCTAGATGACTTACCCATTGCATTAAGGAAAGGGAAAATGTGTTGTCCCAATCCCAAGTACCCTATTTCTCAATTTGTCTCTTTTAAACATATTTCTTTGCAGCACCGGAGTTTTATTTCAGCCATATATTCAATCAAATTCTCAACATCAATACAAGAAGCATTGAAGGATAAGAACTGGATTCAAGCCATGAATAAGGAGATGGGTGCATTGGAAAGGAATAGAACATGAGAGATTGTTGAGAGGCCAGGTGACAAAAGGCTAGTTGGATACAGATGGATATATACTGTGAACACCCAATTTTGTCCGGGGCGTTTTGTAAATAAAAAAAAAAGATAAAAAAAAATAATCTTTCAACCCATTGACCCATTAACCCGTAACCAATAAACCAACCCGTTAATCCATAACCCGTTAACCCATAACCCATCAGTTATCCTCACACTTAAACTCATCACTTATCCTAAACCAATCTATCCTAAACTAACCATAACTCATCCTACTACAAACTTATCCTAAACCAACCTTGGCATGTATCATCAAACCCATCCTATCTCAAACTCATCCTAAACAAACTTATCCTAAACTTCCCTTCACTTATCCTAAACAAACTCCTAATCACATCCTAACTCAAACACCTCAGTTTAATCCTCTCCTATAAAACACCTAAACCACACACGTAAAAGGCATAAAAAAAAACTTATACGAACCTATATTCAAACTTCCTTTTCACCTTCACATATACACCCCGGCCATATTACTCTTCCATATTACGTAGCCTCCCATCCGCACAAGAACCATAACCACCCATCCTCTCCAACCAAACTCACAACCATTAAACCCACCATCTTCACCTCCTGCTTCACCCACACCTCCACGCACCACCATACAACATTCTTCATCAACCCATACGACCCACTCATCCTCCCTTCATCACCCACTCCACCATTAATACCACCATTAAAACCACCTTCAAAACCAACCTCTACCTCTTTCATCTACTGTTCATCTTCTTCTTCAACAAAATCCATCTTCATCACAATCTCACATTTACTTTCACTCCCTGCTTCATGTTACCAGAATACAACTTCCTTCAACCCATCCACCATAATCAGTCCCTATCAAAACCCATAAAGGACTACTAGATCTGAAAACTCATCATCATCGTTATTCTTCTCTTCCGTTGCCGGCCCATAAATCCTCTAGCCTCGCGCCTCATTGCGTCGACCACTCCAGATCAATTGTGCGCTAGCCGTGCTCGCAACCCACCTCGCATAGCAGCCACACAGAGTCGCACCCCGCCAATCGCGTGACCACCACCTAGTTCGACCCGGCGTCGCACCCCACGAACCGTGACCCAAACTCATCCACCGTGACGCCTTAGGTGCACCACCACACTCCTCGCAAAGCCTCCTGTTCCGCGAGCCACCGTGAAACGATGAACTTGCACCGAGTCGCCATGCGACATCCCGTGCGCGCATGCACGCCGCCAAACCCTCGGATCGATCCAAAACCATCGCACGTCCCCGTCGCGAAGCACCGCGACCCGCAAAAGCCGCCCCGAACTCCACACCGCACGCCGGCGTCAACCGAACGTGACTAGTCTCAACGCCTCCGTGCCGCCGCCCGGCCGCACACCACCGGTTGCTTCCTCTCGCAACTATACTAAATAAGAAGAGAAACCCCTTTTGGTTCTGTTTTTACCGTAAGTAAGTTTTTAGTTCTGTTGTTTCTTTTTTTTTTTTTTTTTTGGGTAAAAATAAATAAATAAAAAATAAAAAATAATTAAAAAAATAATAAAATAAAAATATGAAATGATTGAATTTTATAAAAAAAAATAATAATAATATGGGTTACCTGAGTTGCGACAGCTTGCTAATCCTTATAATTGTGCGCTAGCCGTGCTCTGCAACCCACCTCGCATAGCGCCACACAAATGCCGTCGCACCGCCAATCGCGTGACCACCACCTAGTTCGACCCGGCGTCGCACCCCACGAACCGTGACCCAAACTCATCCACCGTGACGCCTTAGGTGCACCACCACACTCCTCGCAAAGCCTCCTGTTCCGCGAGCCACCGTGAAACGATGAACTTGCACTGAGCCGCTTGCGACATCCTGTGCGTCATGCACGTCGCCAAACCGCTCAGATCAGATCCAAAACCATCGCACGTCCCTATCGCGAAGCACCGCAACCCGCAGAAGCCGGCCCTGAACTCCACATCGCGTCGCCGACGTCAACCGAACGTGACTAGTCTGCGCTCCTCCGTGCCGCCGGCGCACCACCGGTTGCTTCCCTCTGCAACTATACTAAATAAGAAGAGAAACCCCTTTTGGTTCTGTTTTTACCGTAAGTTTTTTTAGTTCTGTTGTTTCTTTTTTTATTTTTTTGTTTTGGGTAAAAAAAACAAATAAAAAATAAAAAATAATTAAAAAATAATAAAATAAAAATATGAAATGATTGAATTTTATAAAAAATAATAATAATAATATGGGTTACCTGAATTGCGACAGCTCGCTAATCCTTATATTTTGTAAATATCTCGAGTTATGGACTTGATAATTTACATTATAATTTACATTATTATTATTATTAGTATTATTATTTAAATTATTATCTTGTTTTCAAATTTTTTAGTTAAATAACTAATTGATAATTTTAAATAAATTTTGGTAATAAATTTGATAATCAGTGGGTGACGTCTCTAGCGTGATGCGAGCTTCACCTATCCAATCATTAATTTGAATAACTGAGTCGCGACGGCTTGTTAATTCAAATTTTCAAAATTATTTTAAATAAAATCAACCAACCCACAAGTATATTCTAAAGAACTACGTGACTTTGAATTCCTCATTGCACTTGAGGATACGTAGGAGCGGGACTCATATTCCGTCAAGTCAAAAATTAAATTTTCATAATTTATTTATTTATTTCATATTTTTTTTACAAAAGGGGTAAAACAAATATCTTCAAGGATTATTAAGAATTTGTATAATTAATTTAAGGTACCGTCTTAGGACGGGTGTGTTAAGGGTGCTGTGGGATTAAGTTTCCGTTATTCCCTACACATAATTGACTCCCGAATTCAATCTGGTTTCAAAGACTATTTTTCTTGGGTTTTTCAATTTTTCCTAATAAAAAATAAAATTGGTGGCGACTCCTAATTAAATATATTTTAATTTAAGTTGTTATCCCGCCGCGATCTACGGTCGCGACAGATGGCGACTCCACTGGGGACACTTGAGAGTCAAGCCTGTAAAAGTTAGTTATGCAAAATTTTTGGTGATCTTTATGTGTTTGTTTTACCCTTTTTTTTCTTTTTATTATTTGATGATTTTTTTATATATATTAATTTTAGTGTTAATTGTTGTACTATCTGAACCTTAAGGTAGAAAATTTTTGGAATTTGTTTTGTATTTGCTTTGTTTTGCAGGATGTGGGTAGTCTTTAGGATTGTAAATGTTTGTATGCTCTCAGCACCCACTGCACCTACACATAAAGTACACACATTCGGGTGGGGCCCTATACCCGGGTCTGAGTGAAGCTTAAGTTAAGTAGAGGTTGTGTAGTGGTAGTCATTTTGGATGTACTTCCTGTTTGGTTATCGCGAAAACCTCATCTAGAGTGTGCCTTTTTCATGAATGTCCCACACCTAGTGGTTTACCCACTATTTCGTGGTCAACATTCTGAAATAGGACTTGGCTCTAGAGACCTCTAAAATAGAAGAGCCACCCTATGGAAGTTCTCACAAACCAGAAATACTATTAGATCCTTAGGATAGAATTCCCAAGTTTAAGGCAACCCCATTAGGACACAAAGGGAGCGTACTTCTTCTTTCCTCATGCCATCCATTCTTGCAAAAAAAAAAACTTAAAAAATACATTTTCTTACATTTTCATGGCATTCCTAGCATTCTTAAAAAAAATCATCTTGCATTTTCATGTCATTCTTAGCATTTTTTTTATGTCTTACATTTTCATGGCATTCCTAACATTCTTAAAAAAAAAACATCATCTTGCATTTTCATGGCATCTTTAGCATTCTAAAAAATAAAAAAAATAATGCATTTTCATTCCATGCATTTAAAAAATATTTTCATTTCATTTTATGCATGACATTAATCTCATTCATTTCATCTTATTCCTTGTATGATGTTACCGTGTTCAGCAACCATTGCGTGACCGAGGAAAGAAGATACCAATCAAACCCGTGTTCACAATACAAGGACTCGAACAAGGTTGCTTGCAGCAGTGGCAGCTGAGAATGAAGGTAAGAGCCTAAGTTTGGAAGTAGATGAAGTGAAAGGAAGGGTGAATGAGGTGACGGAGTCTCAAAGAAGAATAGAGGAAATGTTGTTAGCTATGAGGGAGACTCTCACCTTGATGGGGGCAGCTGGAAATACAGGAGTAACTGGGTCACATTCATACCCACTGAATATTACTTCCATGAGCACAAACCCAAGGGTCACTACTGAGAGACCTTCTGTGAGAGGAACCTCAAACACTGCATCAGTAGTAATTCCTATTGGAGAATGATATCATTCATTGGAAGGTACTCAAAATGAGGTCTATGGTAACACCAAGTGGGAACCACCACATATGTCCATTCAGATGCCAACTGATTTCTACGCCAGTAATGGCCACACAACTGTTCGTAAATGATAAGATGAAAGAAGAGTGGATGGAAAAGATGGAGGAGCAAATCAAGGCGATCAAGGGTCCTAGCACCTACGGTCCCCTTGGGATAGAAGAATTGTGCCCTACTGCTAACATTATCATCCCCAAGGATTTTAAAATCCCAGAATTTGTCAAGTATGATGGGAGCACCAATCCATTTTTCCACCTAAAAACTTACATTACCAAAATGTCCATTTGGTCAAGGGATTGGAAGTTCCTTATCAATTTATTTCATGAAAGTTTGACTGGACCTGCTTTAGAGTGGTGTATCCAATAGGACCTCTCAAAAATCTCCTCTTGGGATGACTGGGCGAATTTGTTTATGGGTCAGTATCTGGTTTAATCTGGATACAACCCAACCCGGAGCAATTGGGAACATTACAAAAGAAAAATGAGGAGACATTCAAACAATATGCCCAGAGGTGGAGAGCTCTCGCAGCTCAAGTGCAACCGCCTTTAACTTTGACAGAAATGTGCTCATACTTCTTGGGGACTTTAGGAGCTCCTTATATTGGGACAATGGTAGGTACTGCTTACCAAGACTTTGCTGAATTAATTGCTGCCGGAGAAAGGATCGAAATTCTGGTAAAGGCTGGCAAATTGCCAATTGGCAATAATGAAGGTAGTTTCAAGAAGGGGTTTCCCACTAAGAAAAATGAGCCAGAAGTGAGTTATCTGCAAAACCAACAACCTTCACAGCCTCGATATTCGCCATCCTACCCTGTATACCGACCACCCCCATATAACCCAAACACTTACCCTTCTGCATCGTCCCATCTACCAGGCCTAACCGCCTCTCCCATGAATGCACCTCAAACCCAGCTACTCCAAATCAACAATGTTCCTGTACCTCAACCATACGCTCCAACCCGCCTAACCTATAACCAATATCCATCTGCACCTCCACAAAATTACCCGCAACCTCGGCCAAACTTTCAAAATCAAGGTCGTTTTCGTCCCCAAGGCCTACCTCCTTTCCCAAGATTGTCCATTTCAAATGCAGAGTAATTCCAAAGGCTCTATGATGCCCATTTAATTTCGGGGAGTCCTGTGCGCCCTATGAAGTCACCATTCCCGAGTTGGCATAACCCAAATTTGACTTGTAAATTTCACATGGATGCTTCGGGCATTCCATTGAAGACTGTGAAGCTTTTAAGACAGCAGTGAGGAAGTTAATTGCTTATGGGAAGCTTGATATCCAAGAGGAGGCTGGACTCGATATTGTCAACAACCCAATTCCTAATCATGGTGGAAGGAATGGGGTAAATGCTTAGAATAGTTGATCAAGGAAATCTCAGAAAGTTCAACTTAGTGGTGGTTTATAAACAATACCTTAGAGTCCTCCAACACTGGGGAATTTCTAAGCGACTGGTATTCTGATTTGTTTATCAAGTAGTTACCATGAAACGATGGTTTAATTGTATCAACCCTATGCTTGTTCGATCAATAAAATCATTTGGGTTTTGAACTTATGATAACTTTCTTGAAGCATTAATGTAATAAATTTGCATGGGTACATTGTTTCTTTTCTTTTCCATCACATTATCTTTCTTGACATTTATGATGTTTCATTTTTGCAAAGTGTCTTCCTTTTATCCAATTCTTGGCAATCCCCAGTTTGGTAGATGTCAATAAAGTCCTCGAGTGCAAGTGTCTTTTGAAAGAGAAAAAAAAAAAAAAAAAAAGAAAAAAGAATCAAAAAGGAAAAAGGGAGCAAAGAAGTAATCACTTGGTGCGCACTATCTTTTTGTCTCAAAATTAAAGTTTTGAAAATAAACAATCATGATTTGAAAATGAAGACTGGCCATTTTTCTCTATCTTTTACAAAATTTCATCATTTTTATCCCTCGTTACCCCTTTTGAGCTTGAAAATTTCTTCAATAAACCTTGGATAAGGATCACCCCTACACTAGGGGATAGTGCAAAACAAATGTTGATTGTCGCGATAACTATTTTGAAGTATAATGAAAAAGGAAGAAAAAAGTGAAAGGGAGGAGAAGTAAAAAAAATGATGAAAAAAAAAAAAAAAAAAAAAAGAAAAAAAGAAAAAAAAAAAAAAAGAGAGAAGAGAAAGAAAGAAGAAAGAAAATAAAATGAAATGGGGAGGAAATAGAGAACAATAAAAGAAAGGTGTGCTTAAAAGCGCAAAAGCAGTTGACAAAGTTTAGTTTTGGTCAATGATCCTTAGTCTCATTCAACCCCTAAATACTTGTTTGAACCTTATATCTTTTTCTTCATAACCCCTAGCCTTGGCCACGTTACAAGCCTCAAAAAGTCCATTCTGATCAATGAAAGGTTGTTGTCATTTCGTTAACTTTAATTTTGAGACAAAGGTTACACTCTCTAAGTATCCAGTTCATCGCTCTTAAAAAAAAAAAAGGAAAGGCAAGGAAAAAAAAAAGACTTTCACCAGGGCAAGTTTCTACCATGTTCGAGTTGGCCCTACACTGGGACATTCTTTTCCCTAGTTTAATTTAACCTACACTAAGGCAAATCTTTTGGTCACTAGAGCGAGTTCCTGTTCTATTCAATTCAGTCCTAAACTGGGACAAATTTCTCTTTGGTTCAATTTGGGCCTTACACTAGGACAAGTGTCTACCCTGCTCGATTTGACTCTAAACTGGGACAATTTTTCTTTTCCTTAGTTCGATTGACCAACACTGGGATAAATCTTTCGGTCACTAGAGTGAGTGTTAACCTTATTCTATTCAATCCTAAACTGGGACAAATTTTTCTTTGGTTCAATTTGACTTGATGTAGATGTTCAGTAGAAAAAAATCCTTAGTCATAATGTCTAGTGAGCAACTAAAGATCGTTTTCATGAGGATCAAACCAATCCATATCAAGGCAACTCTTCTTTGAGTCACATACCATCGTTTGTGTCTTATTCCATATATACCCTTTTGTGTTGTCAAACTTCCAAGGCCAATCTAGAAGTTGTTCACTTAGTCAATTCCTGTTCTGTTGTACTTTTGAATCCATGTCTATCTGTTATGTAATGCTTCAGGTAAGGTGAATATGAGTACAATATTATGATTTGACCATCTAATGACAATTCCTTGATGAACAATTCAGACTGAAAAGAATTTAGAAGTTCAAATTAAAAGGAAAAATGATATCCCAAGGGATAATCCAGAAACAAGAGGTACCTAAGCAAAAAGGGAAAAGAGCCCGTTAGACTGAAAACCGAAGTTTAAGCAAAAGCTGCGGCAAATAAATAGGAAGATGGCCTGAAGCCCCTTGAAAAGTTCACCAAACTGGGGCAATTTTGTTCAATTGGCCATACTGGGGCAAAATTTTGAAGGATTAAAGAGAAGATATGATGATTGAGTAATCAAGCAGTTGCAGATAATCAATTGGATGAGGGACAAAGTTAAATACTGGAGTAAAATTTTCTCTCAAGGACTCAGCCAAGCAAGGGTTCATGACAAGAGATGATCATTTCATTTCTCAAAAGGAGAGTTGAGAGTGGCAAACAAGGAAAGAGAAAGAAGAAGAAAAAGGAAAGAAAGGATGAGGACTAAAGTTATCAGGACCAACGGGCTAAAGCACGTGAACGAGGGGTTTGATTGGTCAAAGCTTTCCAAAGTCGTCTTTGGTTCAAATGTTTTTTTTAAAAACAAATTAGAAAATAAGAAAAAATAAAAAAAAAGAAAGAAAAAAAAAAGAAAGAAAAAGAAAAAAAAAAAAAAGAGAGAGAAAAAAAGAGAAAATAGAAAGGAAAAAGAAAAAGAAGTTCTTTCCGGGACTCAGTTGTCCATTGTCTTTTAAATTTTGGGACTCAGTTGCCCATTGTCTTTTAATTTCGGGACTCAGTTGCCCATTGTCATTTAAATTTTAGGACTCAGTTGCCCATTGTCTTTTAAATTTTGGGACTCTGTTGCCCATTGTCTTTTTCATTTCGGGACTCTGTTGCCCATTATCATTTTAATTTTGGGACTCTGTTGCCCATTGTCACTTAAATTCTGGGACTCTGTTGCCCATTGTCTTTTTAATTTTGGGACTCTGTTGCCCATTGTCATTTAAATTCTGGGACTCTGTTGCCCATTGCCTTTTTAATTTCGGGACTCTGTTGCCCATTGTCACTTAAATTCCGGGATTCTGTTGCTCATTGTCTTTTTTAATTTCGGGACTCTGTTGCCCATTGTCATTTAAATTTCGGGACTCTGTTGCCCATTTTCTTTTAAATTTTGGGACTCTGTTGCCCATTGTCATTTAAATTTCGGGCCACAGTTGCCCATTGTCTTTTAATTTTTGGGACTCAGTGTTGCCCATTGTCATTTAAATTCGGGACTCAGTTGCCCATTGACTTTTAAATTCGGGACTCGCTTACCCATTGTCATTTTAAGTTACATTGAGCGCATTGGCTCCATGCATTTCATGCATTTTAAATTTTCATCTTTTGCTTTTGAGTGCATCACCTCTTCTTTTACTTTTGAGCGCATCAGCTCACTGTCTTTTTTTTTGAGCGCATCGGCTCCTGTCTTTTAAGTTTCTATCATTGAGCGCATCGCTCTTTGCATTGTTTTGTTTCTTTTCGCTCCCGAACAAAATTTGAGTTCATGTCTTTACTCGTTCCTTAACATGATAAAAGGAAAAACTACGGTTATTCTTTTTATCTAGTAAGAAACAAGTAAAGAGGGGCAACTGTGAATACCCAATTTTGTCCGGGGCGTTTTGTAAATAAAAAAAAAAGATAAAAAAAATAATCTTTCAACCCATTGACCCATTAACCCGTAACCCATAAACCAACCCGTTAATCCATAACTCGTTAACCCACAACCCATCAATTATCCTCACACTTAAACTCATCACTTATCCTAAACTAACCTATCCTAAACTAACCATAACTTATCCTACTACAAACTTATCCTAAACCAACCATGGTAGGTATCATCAAACTCATCCTATCTCAAACTCATCCTAAACAAACTTATCCTAAACTTCCCCTCACTTATCCTAAACAAACTCCTAATCACATCCTAACTCAAACACCTCAGCCTAATCCTCTCCTATAAAACCCTAAACCACACACGTAAAAGGCATAAAAAAAAACTTATACAGAACCTATATTCGAACTTCCTTTTCACCTTCACATATACACCCCCGCCATATTACTCTTCCATATTACGTAGCCTCCCATCTGCACAGGAACCATAACCACCCATCCTCTCCAACCAAACTCACAACCATTAAACCCACCATCTTCACCTCCTCGCTTCACCCACACCTCCACGCACCACCATACAACATTCTTCATCAACCCATACGACCCACTCATCCTCCCTTCATCACCCACTCCACCATTAATACCACCATTAAAACCACCTTCAAAACCAACCTCTACCTCTTTCATCTACTGTTCTTCTTCTTCTTCAACAAAATCCATCTTCATCACAATCTCACATTTACTTTCACTCCCTGCTTCATGTTACCAGAATACAACTTCCTTCAACCCATCCACCATAATCAGTCCCTATCAAAACCCATAAAGGACTACTAGATCTGAAAACTCATCATCATCGTTATTCTTCTCTTCCGTTGCCGGCCTAGAAATCCTCTAGCCTCGCGCCTCATTGCGTCGACCACTCCAGATCAATTGTGCGCTAGCCGTGCTCTGCAACCCACCTCGCATAGCAGCCACACAGCGTCGCACCCCGCCAATCGCGTGACCACCACCTAGTTCGACCCAGCGTCGCACCCCACGAACCGTGACCCAAACTCATCCACCGTGACGCCTTAGGTGCACCACCACACTCCTCGCAAAGCCTCCTGTTCCGCGAGCCACTGTGAAACAATGAACTTGCACTGAGCCGCTTGCGACATCCTGTGCGTCATGCACGTCGCCAAACCGCTCAGATCAGATCCAAAACCATCGCACGTCCCTATCGCGAAGCACCGCGACCCGCAAAAGCCGGCCCTGAACTCCACACCGCGTCGCCGGCGTCAACCGAACGTGACTAGTCTGCGCTCCTCCGTGCCGCCGGCGCACCACCGGTTGCTTCCCTCTGCAACTATACTAAATAAGAAGAGAAACCCCTTTTGGTTCTGTTTTTACCGTAAGTTTTTTTAGTTCTGTTGTTTCTTTTTTTATTTTTTTGTTTTGGGTAAAAATAAATAAATAAAAAATAAAAAATAATTAAAAATAATAATAAAATAAAAATATGAAATGATTGAATTTTATAAAAAAATAATAATAATATAAGTTACCTCCTGAGTTATGGCACTTGATAATTTACATTATTATTATTATTAGTATTATTATTTAAATTATTATCTTGTTTTCAAATTTTTTAGTTAAATAACTAATTGATAATTTTAAATAAATTTTGGTAATAAATTTGATAATCAGTGGGTGACGTCTCTAGCATGACGCGAGCTTCACCTATTCAATCATTAATTTAAATAACTGAGTCGCGACGGCTTGTTAATTCAAATTTTCAAAATTATTTTAAATAAAATCAACCAACCCACAAGTATTTTCTAAAGAACTACGTGACTTTGAATTCCTCATTGCACCTGAGGATACGTAGGAGCGGGACTCATATTCCGTCAAGCCAAAAATTAAATTTTTATAATTTATTTGTTTATTTCATATTTTTTTTACAAAAGGGGTAAAACAAATATCTTCAAGGATTATTAAGAATTTGCATAATTAATTTAAGGTACCGTCTTAGGACGGGTGTGTTAGGGGTGCTGTGGGATTAAGTTTCCGTCATTCCCTACACATAACCGACTCCCGAATTCAATCTGGTTTCAAAGACTATTTTTCTTGAATTTTCCAATTTTTCCTAATAAAAAATAAAATTGGTGGCGACTCCTAATTAAATATATTTTAATTTAAGTTGTTATCCCGCCGCGATCTACGGTCGCGACATATACTTTGAAATATCAGTCTGATGGTATGCTAGACTGGTATAAAGTAAGGTTGGTGGCAAAAGGATATACTCAGGCATATGGAATTGACTATGAGGAGACATTTACTTCAATAGCCAGGATGAACACTGTAAGAATCTTACTCTCCTTTGCTACCCATTTTGGGTTAGAATTTATACCTGTTTGATGTTAAAAATGTCTTTCTTCATAGCGACATAGAGGAGGAAGTTTATATAGAAATTCCTCTTAGATATAACTCCACTAGTGAAAGGAACAATGTATGCAGGTTAAAAAAGGATTTATACGGGTTGAAGTAGTCTCCTCATGTTTGGTTTGGAGGATTCACAAAAACAATGGTATCCTTGGGATATAGACAAAGTCAAGGTGATCATACTCTTTTTTTTAAACATTCATAAGAAGGTAAACTCACAGTCTTGCTTGTGTATGTTGATGATATCATTATATCAGGAGATGATCTAGCCGAGAAGCAACTCCTGAAGAAGAAATTTGCAGCTAAGTTTGAAATAAAAGATCTTGGAAAGCTAAAGTACTTCCTTGGAATTGAAGTTGCCTACTCCAAGCAAGGTATCTTCATTTCTCAAAGGAAATACGTCTAGATCTTCTCAAGAAGACTGAAAAGCTTGGGTGTAAGGCTATCAGTGTACTCATTGAACAGAATCACAAAATGGGAAGTGATGAAGAGAGCCCCAAGGTTGGATAGTGCTCAATACTAGAGACTAGTAGGGAAACTGATATATCTAGCGTATATCAGACCAGATTTAGCGTATGCTGTCAGTATTATTAGTCAATTCATGCATGATCTGCAGGAGAGACACAAGCAAGTTGTGGATTAAATTCTATAGTATCTTAAAACTACGTCGGGAAGAGGATTACTATTTAGAAATGGAGGAAATCTATCTATGGAAGTATACACAGATGCTAACTATGCAGGTTCAATTACTGATAGGAAGTCAACATCAAGTATTTGTATACTTCTGGATGGAAATCTGGTAACATGGAGAAGTAAGAAACATAATGTAATGGCACAGTCAAGTGTAGAATTGCGCATAATCCAATTCAACATGATAGAACAAAACACATTGAGATAGACTGACATTTTATCAAAGAAAAATTTAATAATGGACTAAACCAGAATATACATTCCTTCAAGATATCAGTTGACATATGTATTAGCTAAGGGACTACTCACAGAGTACTTTCAAGATCTTACTAATAAACTGAGAATGATAGATATTCATTCAGCAACTTGAAGGGAAGTGTTAGGTCTTGTTGTAAAGATTTATTTTTTGATTTCCGTTATTAGGATAAATTTGATTCTTATATTAGGATATATTTATTTCTTGAAATTTAATTCTATTTTAAGTAAGTAATTATTGTCATAAGTCTATATAATATTGATCATACCTGTCTAATTATGATTAAATAATAATAATTTTTAGAAATATTCTTTCAAGTATATGTTTTCATTATTTTTACTTAATATACTTTTTCCGAACAATTTAGTTCGAAGGAGCTTAAGTTATGACATGGATATGATTTTGGTCAATATATGTGTCATTCATTTCAGAGTAGTCTTAGTCTTGTCTGGTTAGGTTATCAATATCATACTGCTAGCTAGACCATGTGCTATCCATATATCTAATTTAGTATGGAATTAAAAAGAGATTTTCGTTTGTATATATACTAGTAGGAGACCCGTGCAATGCACGGGTACATTTTATTTACTGTGTATTTTAATTTTTAAATAATCAAAATTATTTTAAAACAGTTAAACATTATTTAACTTTTTTATAATATAAATTTGTTTATGCATATTCTCTAATTTTGTTAGAGTCAAAATTATAATAAACTTGAAATTATCAAAATGATTATTTCAATTTGATATAAAAAATGGTACTTTAGATTCCATATTAAAATACATGTCATTCTGAGTCTGTTCGATAAGAATCGAAAACATGTCATTTTGAGACTTTGATTAAAATCGAAAACATTACATTATGGGTCATTTCGATTATAATCGAAAAAATGACATTATAGTCTTTTTCAATTAGAATAAAAAAACATGTCATTCTAGACCTTTTCAATTAGAATAAAAAACATGTCATTCTAAACCTTTTCGATTAGAATCGATATCATGGCATACGAATAACCCTCTTAGTCTATTCAATGGACCTTGAAAAACATGCAACACTGGAATGACCTTCTTGAATAGCTCTCTTGATTCATTCAATTACCATTAAAAATTCTCGTGCAGTTACTCAAATCTAGTGTTTCGTGATAAACTCGAAATAACTCCTCGAGTCTTAGCTACTCGAAATTACTATTTCCAGTAATTATCAAATCGAAATCATAAAATGAGATGGTACTGACCAAGACATAAATGAAAAGTAGTATGAAAGTAGTATGTTGATGAGGGCTTCTTTTATACCTCGAGTTTATTTTCATAGCCCCTCATATCTGCAAAAATGTCTATATATATAAACCAACCAATCAATCTCACCAATAAGAACCTCATTAAGAATTGCACAAATCACAAGCAAGGAATGATATAACCTCATCCACATAATGTCTAAATAAAGAACATTCAGTTTTCGCACTACCTAAAGAAAATAGTACATATTCAACAATAACACAACTAAACCTAATAAAAAAATCAATTCTAGAAATCTAAATACATTAGTAAAACTAATTTACAATTCAATTCCAGAGAACTAACTATATATGCAAGATTTCCAACTTACCTGTGCACATCCAGCTCAATAACAATCATTCTAGTTAGCCTACCATCCATTTCAAACTATTTCTCATTATTAACACCAGTAGGTAATCCTATCACATATGCAAAAAATAAAAAAAAAAAGAATTACTATCAATGAAAAGAATAACTCAACTCAAAACTGAAGTTAAGACAGTATATACTAATGAAATATGAAGAATTAGGCACCATTGAACATGAAGAGATGTCTATCTTATTACATGAGTTGTCCCAAATTTTCCTATCAAAGTGCTTGATATCAACGTGTGTCAAAATTACTGGGTCAAAACACCTGAACTTAACTGCAATCCTAGCTGGGTTTGAGCGTGGAGGATAATAGAATAAGTTGCCAAAGGTGAGTGCCACAAATTTTACAGAATGCGTGCTTTGCTGTGTGAGTGCGAAAGGTGTAACTTGTAAGAAACCTCCCGAAAGCTCAAAATTAACAGCAGATACAATAAAAGAGAGTATTGGCTCTCAGTGGTAGTATGAGTAGTTGCAATCCCATGCCACAACATTGGAATGACCCACTTTCCACCTTACACTCATAGAAGGAAATGCATCGGTCGAACTTGGGGATTTTTTTTTAAAGAATCCATTAATTGAAGACTCCATAGTCAAGCCAATAACATTACATTCTGTTTTCTTATACATAATTTAGAAGAGGATTAAGCTCATAGAGTTTAACTTTAAAACAGGTCAATTGGCAAGAAAATGTAAAGGATATATGTGCTACATAATTCTTATCATTATGCAATTTCTTAGTAAATTATGAATTAGAATGTAATCTTGCTAAATAAATAGGTAAGTCACCCCCTAATGTAATGAACCAATGCATCAAAAGTTTGGTCATAAGATCAAGATTGCTTGGAAAAGCATAAATGAATGTTGCATTAGTCTTTGGAAATTTGTTAAGCACAACAACATTTTGAATATCAACAGAAACAAAATTGTCAAAAGCTAAACTTACATGTCAATTCATGTATTTCATAATATAGAGTTTCAAAGTCATGCACTTTTAAACAACCTGATTTGGCCACAAACACCAAGTATATTGCCTAAAATACAGTTCAAAAATATAATAATTGGAATTCCAAAGCTTTGAAAGAAAATTCAAAACATACAAATGGATTTTATAGCATTTCATTTAGTATTTTACCTTGCTGTCAATGTCTATTGTAGAGATACCTTGTCTGCTGAAAAACAAATGTAAGCTATTTGTAGTGAGAAAACATTAACACCATGATAAGAGACACAACACAAATTGAACAAAGGAAGATGAAATATGCAATTTAGAAATATTAATAATAATAATTTTTACTTAATTATGATGAACTAATTATGATTAAATAATAATAATTTTTAAAAATATTCTTTCAAGTATATGTTTTCATTATTTTTACTTAATATACTTTTTCCGAACAATTTAGTTCGAAGGAGCTTGAGTTATGACATGGATATGATTTTGGTCAATATATGTGTCATTCATTTCAGAGTAGTCTTAGTCTTGTCTGGTTAGGTTATCAATATCATACTGCTAGCTAGACCTTGTGCTATCCATATATCTAATTTAGTATGGAATTAAAAAGAGATTTTCGTTTGTATATAGATATATATACTCTTATACAACTTAATTAGGCTTGTCAGAATGATAGCTCATCAATATAAAATATATAGCTCATCTATAGTGCTTCCGTTAGAGGTTAACGCCATTTTCTGGCTGCATTATCTCTTTTATAGTTCTACGTTTCCAATCTTTATCACTTTCTTCCATCAGCAGTGTTCCAAATTCTCATTAGAAAATCACCATGACAGAGGAGCGCGCCAAACCTCCTTCAATGGTGTCTTTGACCCCAACCACCACCATGAACCACTCTGAAACAACACCGTAGCCGAAGGCACCACATTGTTCTTTGCCATAGCTATCGCTGGCTTCAACACCAAGATCATCATCGCCCCATTCCACCAGCACTACTTGTCGCAGCCCTTGACCATCGAATTGGCACAAGTGGGTAATTTGCACTTTATTTCTTAATTAATAATAATATGGAAAAGAAGAGAATCAACACCTACAAGTAGAAGCGAAACGAGAGGGGACGTGTATGAGTCTCGATCTCCCCAGTTTTGAATATATTTCTTACATACACATGATATATTATTTCGGTAGACCCTCTAGTAAAAAAATAAATGTATTTCACTTTTATAAGTTACAAAGTAAGAATATGACTCTTCCAGTATCTCTCTAGTTAAAAAACAAATTCAATAGTTGATAGATTGTTTTGATTTGTTTTAACTCTTTCTAGATCAATAACTACTGAGTATGTCTTTTTAACTATGAAAATTATTAAAATAAGGTTGCAGAACAAGATGAAAGATGATTTTCTCATAGATTACTACTAAGCATGCATTTTCAGCTATGAAAATTATTAAAACAAAGTTACGAAACAAAATGAAAGATGATTTTCTCACATATTGCATGATTGTTTACATTGAAAAAGAAATTGTTAAAAAATTTATTACAAATGCGATAATAAATAACTTTTATTTTATGAAACAACATCGAGCACAACTTAAAAATTGAAGGTATGTATTTAAGATTATCTTATATTCAATTGTGTATTTACTATCAATGTTTTAAATTTAAAACATGTTGATTATGAATTAAATATAATTTATTTTTATATTTATATTATATGATAATTAAATTTTTTAACTTAAATATTTAGAAATATATATATCTAATCTTTAGTCTTGATCTCCTAAGATCTCCTAAGATTTAAATCTTAGCTCCGCCACTGCCTACAAGTGTGAAAACCTTGTCTCAAATACACAGCGTGCCACAAGCAGACACTTGTGAGAAAGTATTGTATGCTTAGGAATAAGAATAAATGTAAGAAATTATTTTATGCATAAATTATTGTATACTCATGAAATTAAAATAAATGCGTGTTCCATGCTGATATCTACTATTGATTTTAAATTGAATTTAATTGAACGTGTCTAAAATGATAGAAATGATTATAAAACACAAATGATTATAAAACACACATTTATTGCTGCTCTTGAAGGATTAAATAATTTCTCTTGTTTTGTACTTCCTTTTAAATAGGATTAGAGTTAAGAGTTAGAGCTAAATTTTATTTCGATAATTGACGGTTTAATTTGAATACTACAACAACAATAAAGTTTTATCAAGCTAATTGAAGTCGACTATTTAGATAAAATTGTATTGATAAATATTAGAGAGTTCGATTAGTATGGGTTGATTTAACTGATATGATGCAATTGTTCAGCTATTACTTATATTTCTTAATTAATAAATTATCTTAAGTACTATTATATAAGCTCTTGTTAAAGCTTGTAATATGGTTGATTTTTTAATGGAACAACTTTATCTCTCTAAACTTTTCTATACAAAATAAAAATATTGGAGAGTTCAACTGCTTCTCCCCTGTCCGTTCTCAATATACATTCAAATAGACACAGTGAGACACCATAAAAGCTTTCAATTGTATTATATTAACATAAAAAAATTATAACTATCAATTAATTCGAACTCTTATTATCATATGTTTGAACCGAACCGCACCGCTTTAATGTTCAATTTTTTTTGGTACAATAGTTTAATATACAACAAATACATGGTAATATACAGAAGAAAAAAAAACCTATTTTACGAGAATAAATCTTTGTAAACAAAAAAAAAAACTAATAAAATCTTACAATGTAATCCCGTACCAGAAAGCAATCCTCAGCATCACTACTGCTTCAGGCTACGCATGTTCATAATCTCATCTTAAAGTTTCCTTTCATGAATCAGGTATTTTAAGCTTTTCAAGCATATGAAGACCAAATTTAAAAATAAAAATAAAAAACCAAAAAAGGCATACAAAATTAGAAAACGTAGGTGTAAAAGAATAATAAAATTGAAAATAAAATATTGGAATAAATAAAAAGATCGTTCTTTAATAATTGCAGCACTTGGAGAAGACGTTACAACAGGTGATGAAGAGTGATGACCCACATGATAATAAACGAAAATACAAGAGAATAAAAAAGAAATTCAAGGCTCGTAAATAACTAGACAAAGGTGTTCAAGAGAGAAAAAAACAGCAGGGATCGGGTGCGTGCAAGTGCAGGTTTAAGAAGCCTGTGTTCCTCCACTGATTTGCTGCTGGCCGTAGTCTTTGATCTCACGCGCTTTGTTCGTCAGCTTGTGACGCGCCGTGTCCAATTGATCAGCGCCAGGTGGATGATTGCCGGTGATGTACCGGTAGAGCCATGCCAACGCTGCAATCGCCGCCACGCCGAAACCGCCGGAGGCCAAGAACCCTAAGCTCAAGAGGGCCACCGTGATCACAGCCGGGACCAGCACCGGGCTGAATATCACGAACAGCGGGGTGGCGATGGTGAGGGCGATGACGGTGCCGGCCAGGATCAAGCCGGAGAGGATCAGGAGGGAGCCACCGGCAGTGACGGCGGTGGCAGCCTTGACAACCTGTGTGGACTTAGTTTGTTGTTGTTGTTGAGCAGTCTGGCGGTATTGGTATTGGTAGGGTTGGTAGTGGGACTCAGCCATATTGGGATATTTTTGGATGAGAATTATAGGGATGGAGTTGGGAAAGAGTGATAGTGAGAGAGAGAGATGGGAGGGTTTGAGGTTTGGTTAATGGGCTTAAATGGAGGAGGTGGGTGAAGGGTTGGGTGGCAGCACCATAGAGGGTGGTGTGGCACGTGTTCAGGAGCTTTTCATGCAGGGGTTGCATGCAAAGCCATGGGCTGTGTTTTGCGACACGTTATTTCTTGTCCCTATTTTTGTGGTTGCTACATGTTATTTATATATAGACAGAGTGAGTTAACAAGGCTCTGAAGCTGGCATTGCGGCAATTGACGGTGGTAATGTATATTCATGGGAAGATATTTTGAAAAGGATGTTATATGATATGATATTCCTTGTAGATGCTGTATATCAATGGAAAATTGTATTTTGATTATTTTGTATACAAATATCTTATTTCGATGTGAGTATAAATAGGCGTCGAGACATATTATATTTTTAAATAAAATAAATATATTGTATGTTGATGTAAAGAGGTGTTGGCTAGTTAATCGTATTTTGAATGTTCAAATTATACAATTTATGTCAATGTAAATTTAGATGGGTGCATGTTGAGTTTAAAATAGATGTATTGTATATTGATGTGAGAGGGATGTTTACTAAGTGTGAATGTTCAAATAATGTGATTGGAATTTCATCTATTATCTAGCCACCTGTCTCACTCTCTTAGTGCTTGGACTTTCAATTAATAAAAATAGTATTAATATTGTTGTTTAATTTTGGTCCAATAAACTTTTCCATTGTTTTTCTTATTTCTTTTGTCTCATGGTGTTTGTAATATTTCTTTTTGTTTATGCATTGAATAAGTTGTGGTGAATCATAAGTTATCGAGTTAGGATTTAGGAACAATGGCCAATGGTATGAATGAAACAATATTTTTATTTCTTTTAGTCTATCAGTTTGCAAAAAAAAATTAAATAACGTTATGTTACTGGACAAGGTCGAATCTACTATCTAGTAATTAATCATTGGTTATGATTTATGAACCAAAACAATGTGTTAAAAATACTTTATGTCGAGTAAATGGAGGCATGACGCCAGTTAAAAAAAAAAACTAACCAGTACCGATGTGTTATGATAGGTCTTAGCTTTTAATAGAAAGTCGAAGTCGATTATTCATATTTCTGTTTCTGGTTTTCCCTTGTTAGTTTGTTACTAGCCTAATAATTTTTTTGTAGCTCTATAAGAGCATTCGTTTGTGACGATTAATACGAATAGTAATTCAAATATTACTTTGTTTTTTAAAATCCTAACATTTTGGCATCGAGCTCCTACTTTGGGGCCTGGTCGTGAGTCTTGGTGTTCTTGTGAGTGGAGAGAAATGGCAAATGATGGTGGTTTTGTGCAACCTGATTCCTCGTTTCGATGGTCATTATGATCATTGGAGCATGCTAATGGAGAATTTTCTCAGATCCAAAGAGTATTGGAGCTTGGTGGAAACAGCATTGCGTAACCGGACAAAGAAAGCGTTTAATTTATTGATGAGCAAGTCGAAAGATATGAAGGTCAAAAACTACTTGTTTCAAGCCATAGATAGAACAATCTTGGAGACTATCTTGCAAAAGAACACATCAAAAGAGATATGGGATTCAATGAAGAGAAAGTATGAAGGCAATGCAAGAGTAAAGAGATCAATTCTTCAAGCCTTGAGGAAAGAATTTGAGACTTTGGAGATGAAAACAGGTGAAACAATAACTGACTATTTCTCTCAGGTTATGAGTGTGACTAACAAGATGAGAACTTATGGAGAACAGATGAAGGATGTAATCATTGTTGAGAAGATCCTTAGATCCTTAACTGACAAATTCAACTATGTAGTTTGTTCAATTGAGGAATCTAAGGATACCGATTCCCTTTCTGTTGATGAACTTCAGAGTTCTTTGATAGTTCATGAGCAGAAATTCCACAAGAATCATGGAGAGGAGCAGGCTCTCAAAGTAAGTTCTGATGAGAGGAACTATAATGTAGGAAGAGGTAGAGGTAGAGGAAGAGGAAGGGGAAGAGGGAGGCAAAACCGAGCCACTATTGAATGTTTCAAATGCCACAAACTTGGACATTACAAGTATGAATGTCCTGACTGGGATAAAGAAGCCAATTATGCTTCTTTCAATGAGGAAGAAGAACTTTTGTTGATGGCTCATGAGGAATTGAATGATGAGCACAGGGCAGATGCATGGTTCTTGGATTCAGGGTGCTCGAATCATATGTGTGGAAACAGATCTTGGTTCAAGGAGGTGGATGATACTTTCAAGCAGTATGTGAAGCTTGGAAATAACACAAGAATGGAGGTGACTGGTAAAGGGAGTGTGAAGCTGAACATTAGAGGAGTCACTCATATAATTAGAGATGTGTTCTTGGTGCCAGAACTCAAGAACAATCTTTTAAGCATAGGGCAGTTGCAAGAAAGAGGTTTGACTATAATGTTTCAGTCAAGAACCTGCAAGCTCTTTCATCCTGACAAAGGGTTAATTTTGGAGACTAGCATGACAACAAACAGGATGTTTATTTTGTCTGCACAGACTACAACCAAGAATGATGCATGCTTCCACACTACTGCACAAGATCTTTCCGTCTTATGGCACTGCAGATATGCTCATCTGAGTCACAAGGGGCTGAAAACTCTTCAGAGTAAAGACATGGTCAGGGGTCTCCCTTCCTCATTATCTGCAACAGAGAAAGTGTGTGAAGATTGTATGAAAGGAAAGCAGCACAGAGAGATCCCATTCCTAAGAAGAGTCAATGGAGGGCAACTCAGAAGCTGGAACTAATTCATGCAGATATTTGTGGCCCTATCACTCCATCATCCAATAGCCAAAAGAGGTATTTCGTATGCTTTATAGATGATTACTCTAGAAAAGCATGGATTTATTTCTTGATGGAGAAATCAGAAGCCTTTCACTATTTTCAATGTTTTAAGAAATTAGTTGAAAAAGAATCTGGTTTGTTGATCAAGTGTCTTAGAACTGACAGAGGAGGAGAGTTTACTTCATTGGAATTCAATGAGTTCTGCCAGAAAACAGGTATCAAAAGACAATTGACCACAGCATACACTCCACAGCAGAATGGGGTGGCTGAGAGGAAGAATAGAACCATCATGAACTTGGTGAGAACTTTACTGACAGAGAAGAAGATTCCAAAGTCCTTTTGGCCAGAAGCTGTGAATTGGGTGACTTATGTGTTGAATAGATCACCAACCCTGGCTGTGAAGAATCAAACTCCAGAGGAGGCCTGGAGTGGAGTGAAGCCCTCAGTTGAGCACTTTAGGGTGTTTGGTTGTGTAGCTCATGTACACATTCCAGATGCCAAAAGGACTAAACTGGAGGACAAAAGCTGCAAATGTGTTTTGTTGGGAATAAGTGAGGAATCTAAGGGATACAGGCTTTATAATCCAACTACAAGAAGGATTGTTGTAAGTAGAGATGTGATCTTTGAGGAAGATACTCAATGGAATTGGGATCAGAAGCAAAAGGAGGAACTAATTGTAGATACTGAAAGTGGGGATCTTTCTTTGCTATTTTTGAAGAAGAAAGTGTTGCATGAAAGAGTCCAATGATGAGGAAGATGGGATTCGGACACAAACCGAGAGAACCCAAGTTGTTAAAGATGAAGGAGGCGAGAGTAGGCATCCACCTTTGGATGAGTGACTATGTAACTCAGTGAAGAGTTCTCGAACCGTAAGACGCAATCAACATGGCCTTCATTGAATGTACAGATCCCGACAAATTTTGAAACCGCAATAAAAAGTGTCAAATGGAGACAAGCTATGGATGCTTTGAAATCAATTCAATTGTGAAAAATGGTACATGGGAACTCACTGACTTACCAGCTAGAGCAAAGAAGATAGGTGTCAAGTGGATTTACAAGACTAAGTTGAATGAACTTGGTCAAGTAGACAAGTACAAGGCCAGGTTAGTGGCCAAAGGCTACTCTCAACAGTATGGGGTGGATTATACAGAAGTGTTTGCCCCTGTAAGTAGAATGGATACTGTGAGAATGATTATAGCACTTGCAGCACATAAAGGATGGAAGCTGTATCAACTTGATGTAAAATCAGCTTTTCTATATGGCACTCTTACTGAGGATGTATATATGGAACAACCAAAAGGTTATGTGAAGAAGGGAAGTGAGCATAAGGTGTACAAGCTCCACAAGGCCTTGTATGGATTAAAGCAAGCTCCAAGAGCTTGGTTCAGTCGAATTGAGTCATACTTCATTAGTGCAGGCTTCAAGAAAAGCAATCATGAGCAGACATTGTTTTTGAAGCACTCTTCACAGGGAAGGTTTCTAATTGTCAGTGTGTATGTTGATGACCTCATATACACAGTAATGATGAATCCTTAATGAGTACCTTCAAGAATTCAATGAAGGAAGAATTTGATATGACTGACCTTGGTAAGATGAGATTTTTCCTTGGAATAGAGGTGCTGCAAGAGGAACACGGAATCTACATCTATCAGAGAAAGTATGCCTTAGAAGTGTTGAAGAGGTTTGGCATGACTGATAGTAACTCTGTTGGAGTTCCTATAGTGCCATGTTACAAACTATGCAAAGATGAAACAGGAATAAAGGTAAATGAGACTCAATACAAGCAATTGGTGGGAAGTCTCATGTACATTACAAGTACCAGACCTGATATGATGTTCTCAGTCAGTTTGATCAGTCGGTTTATGAGTCAACCTACTCAAATGCATATGCAGGCTGCAAAGAGAGTTCTCAGGTATCTTCAAGGTACTGTGAATTTTGGCATTTTGTATAAGAAGGGAGGAAATGAGGAACTGTTAGCCTACACAGATAGTGACTATGCAGGTGACTTGGAAGACAGAAAAAGCACCTCTGGTTATGTATTTCTGTTGAGTAATGGAGCAGTAGCTTGGTCATCCAAGAAACAGCCAATTGTGACTCTCTCCACCACGAGGCATGCAAATTTGTGGCGGTAAACTTGTCGTCGTCGTGTGGATGAGAAGAATATTGGAGGAGCTGGGACATACTCAGGAAGGTTGCACTACCTTAATGTGTGACAATAGTTCAGCTATCAAACTTTCAAAAAATCCAGTCATGCATGGAAGAAGTAAACACATTGATGTTCGGTTTCATTTTCTGAGGAACCTATCTAGAGATGGTGACATAGAAATGGTTCATTGTGGAACTAAGGAGCAAATTGCAGATCTGCTGACAAAGCCACTCAAGCTAGACTCTTTCCTGAAGCTTAGAGAGCAGCTGGGAGTTTGTGAAATTCCTGAGTTAAACTAGTTGCTTATAATTGCAACAGTTTAAGGGAGGGATTGTTATGATAGGTCTTAGCTTTTAATAGAAAGTCAGTTAGTCTAAGTCAGTTAGTTCTGTTAGCTTTCTGTTTCGGTAGTTTTCTGATTTGTTAGTTTGTTACTAGCCTTACTGTGCCTTGCTGTCTTTGTAGCTCTATAAGAGCATTCGTTTGTGACGATTAATACAGAATAGTAATTCAGCAATATTACTTTGGTTCTCTTAAAATCCTAACACGATGTGCATTTTAAAATAAAAGATTCACAAAAATATTTAAAAATTTTCAAACGTGGAACATGAACTTCATTCCTTCCATGTGAAAAGATGAAAAGGATAAAATAATAATATATTTAATTTTTTTTAGAATATCTTCACCTGATATATGAGTGACTAATCTTTCGGAGTATGATTAAGCGTCTAAGCGGAAACTACTACTAATAGTATTATTTTCATATACATGAATCTTGTGATCGATTAAGGAACTCGAACTCCTTCCACTAGGATTAACACACGTTAGTTAATATATTTAATTTTATTATTATATAAATATATTATTAAATTTATATTTTCTTTTAACTTGTTTTTGTATGGCTAATTATTGTTTAATATTGAGGACTAATTATTCTTGCAAAGTGGTTAATTATTTAATAAGGATATTTTTATCATTTGAGTGAAATTCAACCCTCACAATCTCTTTAAATAACTTTTGGATGGTTATTTGTAGTAATTTAAAGGTTAAATTAAAGTTTTAGTTTCTATACTTTACATTCATTTTTAATTCAGTTTCTATAATTTTTTCTTTTTAAATCAACTCTCACACTTATAAAAAATTTTAAAATAGTCTCTATCATTATTTTTTTATAATACCATCAATTAACTAATAAAGTAAATGTTTCTTTATTTAATAAGAATTCTTTTAGATATTCATTTTTTTCTGTAAAACGTGAACTATGTACTCCTTCATTTCAATAAGTGCTTGATTCTTCAAAGTAAAGTGTGTTAGTTTGTGATTTTTTTACAAGAAAATGCTTATTTCATTTTAAAAAATTAATTTTGAAACATGGACATGTGTTTAGATAAGATTTTGAGAAAGAAAAACAGAATCTAAAAAAAGCAGAAAATTACTTTTTATAATCAATTATGGAGAGATACAATAAAATGGAGAGAAAATAAAAAGTATTTTTTTATAGTTGTATCCAAACGTAAAATAACTTTTATTTTTCATAAAAATCTCCAAAAAAAATCAATTTGTTATATTATCTTATAGCCACTTTTTTATAAGCTTATTCAAAAGCATCCTAAGTATTCCTTTGTCAAATAGGTACTTATTTATTGTGAATAAGTACTCTTTTATCTAATAGGTACTTCTTTATTCTAATAAGTGTTTATTTCTTTTGAGTAAGTATTTTTTTTTTGTCCAATAGGTACTCTTTTATATACTCATTTTTAATTTGTAAAATGTCTAATACAAGCTAAATTAACAGTGTTTGAATGAAAGTTAACGGTAATGACTATTTTAAAAACTTTTATAAGTGTAGAGACTGATTTGAAAAGAATAATTTATAAAGTATAAATTGAAAATGAGTATAAATTATGAGGACCAAAACTTTAATTTAACCTAATTTAAGCTTTCTATTTCCATTAAGATTAAATGCATTAGTATTGTTGAGATTCATTTTTCCCTCTTTCCTGACAAGCTCAAGAATCGCAACATTGGCAATGTTGGAATTTGGGGTGTCATATAAGTAGGTTGGGTGGATTTTGCGGTAATTTTAGACCTAATTTGTTTATCAAATTAGTGTGTTTGGTTGGGTTGATGGAATTTTTTCCTTCAATCTGATCAAACTTGACTCGTTCAAAAGTAGGTCGGGTTAGGTCAAACTTGTGAGTTCGATATACATTAAAAACAAATTTTTTCTATTAAAATAAATGTTAAAATATGAAATCAAAAATTAGTTACACATAACACATTTTAATTAAAAACTACCACTATCTCAAATAAACTAAAAAATTATATAATCAACCTTACATAAAATAAGTTTAAAACAAAATAAATAAACATAACATGTCTTACTAAGTTAACATAAGTCTGAAATAAACTAAAGTAAACTAACAAGTCTCAAAAGACATAAATAACAAATCACATTAGTCAATTGAATTCATTGTTATCACATATATTATATTTATTGACAACCATTTACTTCATACTCAATTTTTTCTCAACGTACTCTTTGTCATTCAAGCAATCTATTGGATTTTCATTGCAATAGTCCTTTAAATGATGAGTTTCTCATCTCTATTTTCTTTGTTGGTCACATTTAAGAGTGTTCGTTGTTCGGTTTGAATCAATTTTGAATCAAAAAGTCAATCGATCCAAAGAATGTCATGTACATCGGTGTGGATCGATTAGATTAGATTGATTATATTATGAAAACTAAACCAATTCAAACCAATTTAGGGTTTAGGATTTAAGGTTAAGTTGATTTGAATTAGATCGGTTTAATCGGTTTTTGATCAAAAAAAATTTTAAGTCTAAAATTTTGTGAGTTAAAAATAATTTAACCTATTAAAAAGAAAAATAAGAAAAAAAATAAAGAATGGAAATAGCTCATTTAACATGATTAAAATAATATTTAATCGGTAAAGTAAGAAAAGTGTGTGAGAAATTAGAATCACTTAAGTAAGAATATAAATTCAACAACAAATAAATATATTATATAATATTAATCGATTTGGATTAGATTGAATCAGTTTTGAAAATTAAAATCGAAAATCAATCCAATCTAATTGGTTTTCAAAAAAATCAAACCAAAAAGATCCAAACTTATTTGGTTTTGATTGAATTTTAATTTTTTGATTCGATTTTCAATTTAGTTTTGGGTTTTGATTGGATTTGAGCATCCCTAGTCACATTAATATGACCATGTGACCAAAATACATACATCTAAACTTAATTTCCACTATAGAGAAGTCAAAGAAAAACAAGTTTTGAAATGACACAATGGCTAAATGACTTTTTTTAGAAAAAAATGTTACTTGGGTGGGTTGGGATTGTGCGGATTGGTACTTTTTAAACTCACTATCTGACTTGTATTTTGTGAGTTTGAGCATTTTTCAATTTAACTCAACCCAACTAGTAAACCTAATCCAATCTATATTTTGTGAATTAAGTTAAGTCAAAACTCGTGAATTCGTAAACTAATCTAACCTGCTAGACATTCTTAGCTAGTTGAAATAATACTACTTGCATACACTTATACACATATTACCTCACATCTACACATTTAAATTTTTGTCATCTAATTATAATTAATTTCACTTCATTTTTTACACATCAATTCTATGACCCTACCACTTCATAATGTAAGGTGACGTGCTCGATGCCAATGTGGTCCAAGCATTATTCGCAATATTGGCATTGGCATTAATGTCATCCATATTTTCAACATGCTATGATGAGTTTTCTGACATTCGCGGGACTAAGTCCTTGTTAATTACATGAGCAATTCATAGTCTGCAATAAAATCATGGACAGTTTGAGATGCAATCCATACAAATTCCTCTCAGTTTGTCTCTGGGTATGTCAATTTGTTCATGATAAAAGTTTATTAAGGATTTGACAATATTTTGATTCGACTTATCAATTTTGGAAGAGAATTTCTTCCAATAAATTTTTTTCAGATTAATGACATTTGACGTCGAAATGATTTTAAAATTGAAAATAAAATGATAAGAAGTATAAATAACAAGAATGCAATAAACAAGAAATGTAACAGGATTATAAATGACTGAACGTAAATTGAAAAGCATATAAATAATTGAATATAAATTGTCAGGAATGTAAAAATGGAATGTAAATGAGTAAAATGTAATTTGACAGGAAATATTAATGGCAAGAAAGGTATGAATTCAAGAAAGTAAAAAATAGAAAAGGTAAATGACAGAATATTGTAAATTACTATCAAATTAAAGAAATTAAAAATAAATGAGCAAGAAGTATAAATGATGTATTGAAGCAATACAGGTAAATTAAACAAGAGACATGTGCTGGGTAGAATGGGAAAATGGCCCATTAATGGCCCACACCCCATAAAAGACTGGACTCATGGCCCAAAATAATCAAGTTGGCCCAGAAAAAATTAGTATTTAGATATGAGTAACTGGGAATTCTAACTAAGCTTGTCAAATTAGTTAGAACCCAACTAATCCTAATGATTTAATTCTACCTCTGGGGACATCAAATCACTTGGCGGAGTCCACTAACAAACATTGACTTAAATAAAACAACTGTTATAACAAAAAAAAACTTTAAAAAAATGAAAATAAAACAACTGTTTCGACAACTCACAACCGTTCTACCACTGTACATGCAAGTATAAAGAAGCTAGTATAAAAGGTACCTGATCCCTGTACTAGCATTTCTTTTAGTCCCATAACTCTTTTAAAAATTAACCTAAACATAATGAAGAAACTTGAGAATGTTCTAGATATACACCGGGACTTAGGTCAGAGGGGACTTAACAAGATTGGCCAGAAACCCAAAAGGAAGGTGGCGGCCAAGGTTGTCTGAGACCAAGGTTGGCAAAGAAGTAGGTAGGCGAAAGCGTAAGGCTGGTAGGCTAGAGTGTTAGAGTAGAAAGTGAAACATACTCATCAATTTAAAAAAAGGCCCAGAGGGTGGTCTTTCGGTTCTGTCAATCATGAGACCATTAAGAGTTTTTAGACGTTGTGTGTACGTTTTGCCTAGTCATCAAGACAATAGATCGTTGGACCATTATGGTAGTGATCTGAGTGGGCGACAAATTGGTCTGACCTAGTTTATTCGAACCAAGTAACCAGGGCAAGCTGAGTTTAAAATGACACAGGTTAGATTCTAGTCAGTCCAATATATTGTACAGTCCCTCAATTCGGCCATATGTTAAGATAGGCCGAGCTCATAGCCGACCAAGCTTACAGGCTGTCAAAACTTGTTGATGGGTCAAGAAATTAAAGATCATACTGGCCCAATACCTAAGCAGCTAGATCATGATCGACCAAGCTTTTTGGTGGCCAATTAAGTTCATAAAGGCTGGTATAGTCCAAAGAACATAAGTAAAAATATAATAAAAACAAATAAGAACAAATTAAGAGAAACATGACTGAGAAATTAAACTGAAATGCTTGAAAATAAACGACATATACAAATTTCTACGTCCTAATAAAATAGGTTGATTCCATTCAAAACAAAATTCCAAGTAATAACACACAAAACAAATGAATTTAAACGTTCTCTTTCAGTGGATATCCAATTAAATACATCACAAGCCATTCTAAGTTAAATACTAGTTATTTAACATTAAGTTGCACGGATTGTTTTAAATTTTATATATAATTATAAATTATAAATTTTAATTTAATAAAAAACATTTTAATGAAATTGTTTTACTTTTCTCTAGTTTAACTTTTATGTAAATTGAGACTAAGTAATAAATTTAACCTAAAGGACTTTAAATTCAGCCATTGCAATTTTAAAGACATACTTTCTCACATCAGTCTAGTATGCTTAGAGGAATTTCAACTTTTGCACCATCTTTTAAAGAAGCTAATAATTGAAATATTTTAAATAAAATCTTTGAGTAAATTTTTTTTAAATAAAAAATAACTCAATCACTTCCTACTCTTAAAAAGTGTAATAGAAAGAGTCAATTTTATTTTTGTCTATTTGTAACAATATTTAATTGTGTAAATAAAGTAAAAAAAAGCATTTTAATTTATTATGACATGTTAAGTTAGCTTTTCAAAGACATAAACAATCTTAAATAATTTTACTCATTTTTTATAGTTTATTAATAATAAATTTAAATCAGTGTTAATAAAAGAATGTTATTTTATTTATATAATTGATAGTTAATAATATACTTAATTACGTCTTAAAGTAATGTGATATAGTAATAATTAATAGTAACATTAATTGCTTCAAGGCAATTTTAGACTTTACCTAACTGCTATTTTCGAATTGAAATTGTATAAGTAATTGGTTAAAGATAAAAAATAATCAATTTTATTCAGTTAAGATTTGCCAAGATTTAAGAGTAATTAATGTATAAATTAAAGTAATGAGACCACTCATCTTTTCAAAATTAACTAATAATACAAACTCATTATGAAATTATTTTCGACAAAAAAATTCTTAATATTTAGTGTTTTTTAATAATATAATTATACGAGTATATTCCTTTAATACTATCAATTAGGAAATTAGTAGTATTGCTGGAAACTTTAGAGGGACTGACAGAGGATCCCTAAAATGATTAACTTTAAATATTTTTTTTCTAAAACGAAGTCACTCAAAGAGAAAGGACCGCCAAACAAAACTACAAATTGTAATTGAAAGGAAGGAGAATTTGAATGACCAAGTATCATTGAATTCTTTCAACTAATTGAGTTAACCCGCGGCGATAACTCCATTGGCTAGTAATGTGTGCATCAAGCATCAAGCATCAAGCATCAAGCATCAAGCATCAAGCAACAAGCTTGACCTCATATGTGAGTTGCGCCGTCATTGACTCATTGTCAATACTCAGTACCCTGTGCAATGTGACATGAAGTTACTAATTAATTAGGTCTAGAACCACTAGAGTTACCTTGGGAGAAATTTGCCCTGGCATTTTCTAGTAGTAATTTAGCATCCCATAGGGTTAGCTATGGCGATCATGGCCGGTCTGATCTGATAATTTAATCTGACCCAAAGTTAATTTGATTGGGTTTTTATATTAGGCTCATTATATCTTTTAGAGATTATAATTTTTGCATGTTTTTAAATAATATGAGAAGGTTATGTTAAAGTGATAAAAACATAATTGATATTTTATATAACTAGTGGATCTTATAACTAATCATGTTGAGTTCATATCTGGTAAAAATTATGTTTATCTCTTTTTAGTATGATCATCATGTTCCATGAGAGGATTCTTTACCATTTTTTAAGTTGGGTTTAGGTAACATTATGGGTTTGTCTAACCCGACTCAATGTTATATAATAATATATTAAAACTTATAATTTTATAAAAATTAAAACTGTCAAAATGAGTCGACTAATTAGGTCAAGCCATTTTCTGGTTAGGCTAACTCGGGCCAAATATGTTTCAAGTTAGCATTTTGCTAACCCAGTCCAACTTGTTGCGGTTTATAGGTTGGGCGGGTCGGCTCACCAACCTGACAATTCTTTTTGTTTTTTTAAATAATGAATTTAATCTTTAAAAAATTTAAATTATGAAAAAAAAGAAATTTGAGTTACTTAGTTTTAGATCAATGACAAATAAATTAGATAACTAGTCCAATTGTCAATTGAGTTTTAATTTTTCAAAAAAAAAAATTCCTCTTAAGTGTAGCTTGTCAAATAAAAAAAAATTAAAAATTGGGCCAACGGGCCAGCCTGATTTCGGGCCAAGCTACGTCAAGCTAAATTAAGATCAGAATTGATTTTTTTTAGCCCAACCCGTACTTTTTGTAGGGCTATTTGAGCTGGCCCATCGGGCTCAGCTCATTTTGATAGTTCTAATAAAAATTAGTAATAGATTACAAGGCTTCTTGACTTAAATTAATATTTTTTACATTGATATAATTTGTTTATATATATATATATATTGTAAAACATCTCATAGATTTTGTTTCCTACTATTAAAGTTTTATAACTTAGTTATGTATAATATTCAAATTTGCACATTTAATTTAAATGTTGGGTTGGCTTGTTCTCGTCCCAATCATTAGTGGAGCCATAATCGAGTCCAGTCCAAGTTTAAAAATATGGCTCAATCAAAATATTAAGTCGATGTTGGGACAAGTTAAGCTCGGCTTATCTTGGCCATGAGCACCCTTAGGGTTCGCAATTTAGCATACACTTGTGAGAACCTTTGATGGGAGATAAGAAGCTCGATTTCACTAATTCTTTGAAAAACAATATAATATAAGAAAAATGAGACACTTCTGATGTGGAATGGTGTTTAGTGAGTTGGGTGAAGGCATATCAATAGGGTTGGATTCACCCGTCCCTATAGGAAAGGAAAGGAGCATGATGAAATAGAAGAAAGAAAAAAAAGATCGGGAAGTAGTTATCATCCCCTTGTTCGGTATCACCTAATGGAAATAAAAGAAGGCTTCCTTTCCTTTGTTATGTTTCATCAAGGAAAAGAATGAAAATGTATGTAAATTTTGGTGGGACCCACAAAAAAATCTCCCTTCCCTCCCTTTCCATCCATCAACCAAGGGATGCAAATTTTGTGAGTCCAATGAAAAATGCATTCTTTCAAATCCTTTCCTCCATAAATACCAAATTAAGAAGGGATGAGTACAATACTTCCTTTCTTTCCTTTCCTTTCCACTCAAAAATGGTATATCAAACAAACCATTATTGTTTGGTATGAAGGAGGAGAAATGAAAGGAATGGATACAATAGAAAAGAAAAGAAAAGAAAAGAAAAGAAAAGAAAGGAAGAGAGAAATGGAAAAGTTATCATTTCCCTTATTTGGTAACACCTAATGAATTCCCTTCTTTTCCATTTCTTTGTTTGGTTTAATCAATGAAAAGAATGGAAATACATATTAATAGTATTGAATGGATAAAAACATGTGAGACCCACTTACTTTTTTTCTTTTCCTTCCTAATCCTTCCTAAAAGGAAAGGATGAAAAATTGTAGGACTCGCAAATATTTCATTCATCCAAATCATTTCTCTTCCACCCTCAATGTCATACCAAACAAGAGATGATGTCTAATAAACCCCATTTTTCATTCCCATTTAGTATACCAAATAGACCCTAGGGCCCACAAAATTTTCATCCATCCAAATCCTTTCTCTTCCACCCTCAATACCATATTAATAAAGAGATGATGTCTAATCAAACCTCATTTTCTTTTTCTTTCCCTTCCCATTTAACATACCAAACAGACCCTTGTTGCAACCGTCCCAAAGGGTGCCAGCAAAAATTAAGAAAGTGTGGGAGTTGCCATCAATCACTTTTTTCATCAAAGGAATGGCGCAATTAGAAACCTTAAAAGCAGTCAACACATCAGAGTTCAAGTTCAGGGGTTGATTACGGGTAAGGAATGTATTAGCATGCTACACCGTCCATTCTAAGAACGGTTACTTATTTAATCTACATCGTCCATTCTAAGAACGGTTACTTATTTAATCTAACTTATCTGCTTAATTAATGAAATTAGTCCTATATTATTTTATTTTTGAAAATTTTTTATTTTATTTTATTTTTACATGTCCCATTTGTTGGGAAATCCATGAACAAAAACATAGCAGAAAAAGAATTCCTACCAAGGATCCATGTGAAAGAGGGCCATGATTCGTGTTTTTGAGTTTACCTCTTGAAGCTAGAAGAAAGAAAAACGATTAAGCAAATGATCAGCACCGTAGCAACGATGATGCCTCTACGTTGTCCACACAAACAGACTCACAAATGTTCAACATTTGCAATCTTGAAGTTCCATGTCTCTAGCACAGTGCTAACTACGAGTGAGAGTAGCAGCAAGGTTAGCAGTGCAACCTTAGACTCATCTGTTATGAGTCTGGCTCATGATAAAATCCTAGTCCAACTTAGATTCTCATTACTCCAATTCAGTCTGTTCTATGTGTGTGACCCTACAGGTTCTCATGACGTTGGAAGTAATATTAAAATCATATTTTAATATTACAAGCAATGAGTAGTATCTAGCAATACATCGTTGTTACCCAAGTAATGAGAATGTCAGTGATTTGACATTTCCTTTCCGTGACCAATGTTTCGTGTAGTTTAGTTCATTTGTCCAGATATCTAGATTGAACACAAGGCATGGTATGTATTACCCTTGCATAGTTCAATCTTTCGTTTCCTGATACTCAAGTAAACTTAGTAATAACAAATGAGATCAATATATTATATTGACTCATTTAAGCATGACCATACATTTCGCGGTCTCACTCATTTAAGGGGCCCGAAGATATCACTCATGTTATGTAGGAAGGACAAATCTTATCTAGGTCACTCACATCCCTCTGCATGATTTGTAGTATGTTCAATAACTAACTTTATAATAATCTTGTTACAGATGACGTTTGATGACATTAAAACATGCAACTCCTCATATAGGAATCGTAGTGATTTCAGGTTAAAGAATTACATACACCATTGTCACTTTGAGAATCGCTTATGACACTCACACAATGATCCATGCAGCGTTCTCATAGTGGGTCAGTGCAATACATTATTACTCTAATATGTATCCATGTGAAGACTTGATATCTCTTATCCATGACCCGTGAGATTTGGCCATCAGTCTACACACATACTAATCTCAATGTGTTATTGTTGTCCTAATTAATAATAATACTTGATTAGGGACATTTAAGAATAGTGTTCTGAATCTATCCAATAGGATCTCACGATCAAGTCATTTACTTGATGTCCTATAACATTAAACTTACTATTTTAAGAATTTTATTATGTTTATTATAAATAACACAATAAATGAAATGCATCATGTATTAAATAAATAGCCTAATATAATGTATATAAGTACGATCAAAATAAATGGCTTCTAGGATGTACACCAACACCATTTTGTCGGCATATTATCAAGAGTAATGAATGACTAAGATAGAGAATAGGTAGCTAAATAGCCATTTTCTATGAAACAAATTAAAACCCTATAACATGTGGTATGAAAGTGGTGAATCAAAATTTTATTTTTTGAAGAAAAAATGTTTTGTAAAATAAATGACCAAATAAAATATTTTTTAAGAGAATAAAATTTTAGTTCAAGAAAATATTTTTTCCAAAATAAATGGCCAAATAAAATCTTATTCAAAATCAAGAATGTAACCTCCTTTCTATATTAATATCTGTTGGAGAAATTACTAATTGAAGGTATTATTCTTAATTTCTTTAATCATGGTCAAAATACTAATATTAGTGGATTAATTCTATAAAAATTTCAAAATTTGATATATAAAGTTTCAAAATTTCGAAGACTCAGAAGAAATTAGTTAAAATCTGAAAAAAAAATTCTAAATAAAATACAAAGTAGAGATAAGAGTTTTTCAATAAAACCATCAAGAGAATCAAAATAGAAAACCAAAATTGAAATACAAGGATCAAAATTGAAGAAATGAGATCAAACACATTGAAATCTTAGAACAATAATCGAAATCTCATAAATCAAAATTGAGGCAATAGTAAGTAAAGAAACAAAATCAGAAGCATAAATACGAATTTATAAACTCAGCAACAAAATTAGGATTTTACTTGCCTATATCAGAGTCATTATTTAGCCAAAAATACATATATTTCTAATAACTCCAATATACATATATTTCTCCCCTTTGGATTTAGAATTTATACATGATCGATCTGAATGATGATAACCATAATGCATCCTGTACTAATCTAAAAACACAATGAATAGAGTGAGAATTAGAAATTCTTAGTAAGAAATGAATAGTTATAAAAATGTTTGAAAACACATGGTGAGTTTCAGCTTTGTAATGTACACAAAAAATCTCATGGCAACTCAAGTATGATAAGAACAACATAATTCCAGCATAACAGAACGAATGTTAAATAAATCATGCAATACAGCCTTATATATTAACATCAGTAAGTTCCTCAAATATCAGTAAACAAGTACCACTTATCAGCAAGTATCAGCAAACATCAGCAAATAAGTTCCTCATCACAGGGAATCCACCCTTTTACTTTTCTTTTTCCTTTCCATGTCTGCTTGTCTCGCATTTCACTTGAAAGTCTTCACTTTCGTAAGGAATCCACCCTATCTCTGGTGTTACTTTAACATCGTGACAACAAAACTAGACATACTCACACTAACCAGGAAGATAACATAAAAAGAAATTCATCCTTCTACCTCTCAATAGTTAGGTGCAAACTTTTTCAAGAATCACTTACTTGTCATCACACACAAACATAAGTAATACAAATTACCAATATATTACAAATAATTACATCATATATAAGTCTATAAATAAATCATGGCTATTAAATAAAATTCACAAAATTTAGAATTGTTAAATTTAAATATCAGTTCTTCAAACGACTAAGTATGATTTAAAATTAATTTAATAGTTCTTTTAAAAGTCCACAACACAGTTCATATTTGTTCAGTCCTCATCATAGTCCATAGTTTGTCAAGTTTTATTCATGGTCCATAGTTTGTCTTGGTTTTGATAGTGCATTCATTGCACAAAAGTCATTTTATTGCAAAGGTCAAAATAAAGGTCATAAAAGTACTCTCAAGTCAAAGTAAATATAAGAAAGTCCATGTAAATTAAGCACATATGTTTATTGCACAATATAATTAAAAATATTTATTTAACACAAGTCTTGAGTAATATTTTAATTTTTATAATTTATTATATTGATCTCATAAAAGAGTCAATATTCAAATTATAATAATTCTAAATTTTGTTAAATATAATAAATATTTCAAAGTCAAGTAAATATTAAATTTTTATAATATTACACATGTATAATAAATTTAACAAAAGTAATAATATACACAAAATATTAAAATAATACATTAACTAATAAAATATATAAATATACTAAATGCCATAATTTTATTTTTTTTTTTAATTTAATTTTTATCTCTTGCAAAATATTCTTTCTTTCTTTTCTATTTTTTCTCTTCCCTTCTTTTTTTTTTTTTTCTTTTTTTTTTCTCCACCTCCCCACCTCTCTTCCTCTCTTTCTTCCCATTTTAGTTTCTCTCTCTTTCTTTCACAACGTCTGCACTCTTTCTTTTCTCTCTCTCTCTCTATTGTTTTCCACATTTCCAGTAGTTCACATTATGCCCTTTTATAGCCTTGAAGATTGGCTGTGCTTGTTCCCAATTGGTGCTCGTTGCACCTAGTAATCATTGTTCTTTTAAATTTTTATCTTTTGTTCGTTACGTTACAGCTTGTCATGTCATGGTGTAACTTAGCACTTTTTTTTTAAATAGATATTTATCCTATGTAATTATTATAATTTGATATTATATTAAATTTTTAAATTAAAATAATATTATTTCATAAATACCTTAGTATAATTATTTTTTTTTATAAATATTTTTTCATAAATATTTTTTCATGAATATCTAAAAATATATATTAAAATACTTCTAACCTTTATTATTATTGCTAAATTTTATTCCAATAAATTTAAAATTTTTTATGTCATTATCCAATTTATCTAAAAGGTCAATCTCAATAATTTTAATTAAATTCTTACATACTTTATCTAATCTCCTTTTATTAGTAACATCTATTGTAAAATAAAACTAAATAAAATATTCAAGTTAAAGAAATTAAAATTTTATTTTTTACAAAATATTTTATAAAAAATAAAATGTTATATTTCTCTTCTCCTTTTAGGAATTTTGTCCACAAAATTCACTTACCTGATTGAAATAACCCTGGATAGGATTTCTAGATGTCATCTTCTAATTCTCATATCACCTCTTCCAATGACAATCCTTTATAGATCATTTTAACTAGAGAAATTTCTTTTCCTCTCAAGTATTTGATAGATCTATCCATGATTCGTACAAGTTTTGTTTCAAATGTCAAATCATCTCTTACTTGCATTATTTCATGTTTTATGATGTGTGAAATGTCAAAATAGTATTTTTTTGAGCTGAGATGCATGAAATTAAGATATTATGAAGATTTGAAAGATTTGGGGGAAAATGCAATTTGATAGGTAACAGGTCCTACTTTTTTATGGATTTGGAATGAACCAATGAATCTAGAATTCAACTTTTTGGATTTAAGGATTTTACTAATCTCAGTAGTATGAGTGACTCTAAGGAAAACATGTTCACTTTCTTCAAATTCTAGAGGTCTTCTTGTTTGATCAACATAACTTTTCTGTCTACTCTGAGCAATAAGTAATTTTTCCTTGATAAATTGGATTTTTTTTGTGGTTTGCTACACTATATCAGGTCCTAATAAACTCTTTTTCCCCATCTCTAACCAACACAAAGGTGATTTACACTTTCTACCATACAAAGCTTTAAATGGTGTCATTCCTATGCTAGAATGTTAACTATTGTTATAGGCAAACCCTAGTAATGGTGGATGGGTATTCCAACTTCCTTGAAATTCTAATACATTGGCTCTAAGCATATCTTCCAAAGTCTGAATGGTTCTTTCAGTTTGACCATCTGTTTGATGATGGTAAAATGTACTAAAATAGAGCTTAGTACCTAAAGCTTCTTGTAATGTTACCCAGAATTTTGAGATAAATCTTGGGTCTCTATTTGAAACTATGCTAGTGATACACTATCTAACTTAACAATTTCCCGAATGTAATCCTGAGCTAACTTGTACAATGGGCAACTAATCCTAATAGGGAAAATATAAGTGGATTTAGTTAATCTATCAATAATAATCCATGTTGTATTATAACCTAATAGAGTCCTAGGTAATCCTATCACAAAATCCATTGATATATTGTTCCTTTTTTATTTAGTGGTATTCAAGAGTTGCAGTAATCCAGCAGGCTTCTGGTATTCTATTTTAACCTTTTAGCAAACTAGATACTTAGCTACAAAACTAGCTATATCTCTTTTCATCCTATTTCACCAAAATAATTTCCTAAGGTCTTAATACATTTTGGTTGTACTAGGATGCATAGTATATTTATTGCAATGTGCCTCGGATAAAATCTTCTTTTTCATTTCTTCATCATTGGGCACACACAATCTTCCTTTATATGTCATAGCCCATTTTTCATTAACCTAAAAATGTTCAAGTTGTTCTACTAGAATTCTTTTTTTTTTTAGAAACTGCAAAAACTTATCATTTTCTTGGGCTTGTCTTAGTTGATCTCTTAAGTTACACTCTATTCTTAGTTCACTGACATACATGCAGTGAAATTGCAAGGATACTAAAATCCTCAGGTCCCTAAAATTTTCTAACAACTTTTGTTCCTTTATCATCGTTAAGGACATGTGCAAGGATTTCCTACTCAATGCATCGACCATTATGTAGCATGATATTTCAATCCAAAATCATAGTCTTTTAAGAACTTAATCTATCTATGTTGTCTCATATTTAACTTTTTTTGGTTAAAAAGATACTTTAAAGTCTTATAATCACTGTATACCTCAAACTTGACTCCATATAGGTAATGCCTCCAAATTTTCAAAGCAAAGACTACTGCTATTAACTCTAAGTCATGAGTTAGGTAATTTTCTTCATACTGTCTAAGTTGTCTGGATGCATAGGCCACAACTCTACCGTGTTGCATCAAAACACATCTCAAATCCTTCTTAGATGCATTGCAATACACTATAAAGTTTTGTCGATCAGGAATTATTAGGACTGGAGTGTAGGTAAATATGCTCTTTAACTCTTGAAAACTTGCTTCACAAACTGAATCCCACTCAAAATGGTGAATTTTTCTTGTAGTTAACCTAGTCAAAGGTAAAATTAATTGGGAGAATCCCTTCATGAATCTTCTATAATATCTGGCCAATCCCAAAATACTCCTAATATCAATAATTGTCTTTGACCTTTCCCAGTGAACTATTACTTCAACTTTACTAGGATCCACAGCTACTCCTCCCTGATTGATCACATGACCTAATAATCTTACTTTACTCCCCCAGAATTCATATTTTTCTAACTTGACATACAACTGCTTCTCCTTTAGGATTTGTAACACTGTTCTAAGGTACTATTCATGCTCCTTCTTAGTCTTAAAATATATTAGTATGTTATTTATAAAGACTACTACAAACTGGTCAAGATAAGGTCTAAAAATCCTATTCATGTAATCCATGAATATTGCTGGAGCATTAGTAAGTCCAAAGGGCATCACAAGGTATTCATAATGTCCATATTTAGTCCTAAAGGTTGTCTTGGGTACATCTTCTGGTTTTACTTTTATCTAATGATATCCTGCTCTCAAGTCTATCTTTGAGAAAACTATAGCTCCTAATAATTGATCCAACAGGTCATTTATCCTAGGAGTGGATACTTGTTTTTAGTTATGACTTTGTTCAATTGCCTATAATCTACACACAACCTCATGCTCCCATCTTTCTTCTTGACTAATAGAATAGGTGCACCCCACGGTGATACACTGGGCTTGATAAATCCTTTGGCTAACATTTCATCTATTTATTTATTGAGTTCACTTAGCTTCAAAAGGGACATTCTATAAGGTGCAAAAGATAGAGGTCCTGTTCTCGGAACTATGTCAATGGAAAACTCAACTTCCCTTTCACGTGGTAGATTCATTATTTATTTAGGAAACACTTTTGGAAATTCTCTTACTATAGGTATACTATTTATTTCCTACCCAACCTCTAAATTTGAAGAAAACAAAAGAATAAACCCTTGAGCTCCTTCTAAGTGACACTTCTCTACCTGAATGACATTAAGGAATAGGGTATTAGCAGATTTTGGTTCCTTAGGTGGATCATTGGGAAAATCGATGAGTTTTTAAGAACAGTATAAGATAATATCATTATTAGACAACTAGTTCATTCTAATTATGATATCAATACCAATCAAAGACAAACAGACAAGGTTCAAAGTGAAAACTTTTCCTTCAATTAAAATAGGACATTTTAAACAAGCTTGAGAAGTAGAAACTTTTTTCCATGTGGGAGTTCAAAAGAACAGATCATACAACAAGGAAGTTATAGGCAAAATTCAATTTTTTCACACAATTAATAGATATAAAGGAATGTATAACTCCTGAATCAAACAATGCAATTTAAATAGTGTTTTTAAGAAAACATTTACCTTGAATCATGTTGGGGATTGATTTGTCTCTTCTCCACTTAGGGCAAATACTTGTCTTTTAGTATGTGGTCTGGGTACATAATTGTTTAAATAGGAAGAAAATTTGAAAAGCTCTTTAAATTTGACCACATACTATATAGTCATGTTTTTCTTGTCTAAGTTGTATGAATTCTGCCTTCTTTTCATTTTTTTAAAACATTATCAGGGAAGTACTTAATGAATGTGGCTAAAAAAATTACCTCTCAGGTGATCTCACTTCCTCTAAAGTCTAATAAGTTTCTAGCACCTTTTCACCAGTGCTCTGCCTCCCCTTCTAGCATGTAGGTGGCAAAGACTACCTGCATATAGATGACTATAGTTGTGTTTATTATTATTATGTAAAATCAGGATGGTTGACTTTGTCTGGGCCCCAACAGCGTCAGCCAATCCTTTCATGGCTCCCAATATTAAGGTGATCAGTCTTAATATTGTAGTTATAATTAGAGGTGGCAAAATGGGCTAACCCGCCCGACCCGCTTCAACCCGCTAAAATGCGAGGCGGGGTGGGTTGGTCCGTTTTAAAAAATGGGTTGGAAGAGTTAACCCACCCCGCTTTAAGGCGGGTTGGCGGGTTGGCCCGCATAAAAGATAAAATGAGAAAAAATAGATGAGTTGGCGGGTCAACCGGCTTAACCCGCCTAAAAAATAAAAAAATTATATAAAAAATCAATAAATACTATAAAAAAATAATAAATAATAATGGTAAAAAATTACAAACCACATATCTAAAATATAATTTTTAAAATAGTCTAATTAAATATTCAAATATAAATTATATAACATCAAAGAGTTTTTCATTTATAGTATTACTTATCATTTTTTTTTTTTTAAAAAGAGAGCTAACTCGCAGGCCAACCCTCCTCGCCCGCTTAACCCGCGGGTTATACGGGTTGGAAAAAAAATATGGGACCCACAAAAAAATGACGGGTTGGCTGGTTAACCCAACGGGTTGAACCCGTTTTGCCAACTCTAGTTATAATTTTATATGACATGTACAAAATAATAGGAGTAATCAATAATTCTATATAACATGTATAAAATAATAGGAGAAATCATCATGTAGAAATTCAAAATAGACAAAAATTCAATATATAGATATAACTATCAAGTGCCAGAAATCGGTGCTCTAATATCATAAATGTAACCCCCGTACTATATTAATATCTGTTAGTAAAATTACTAATTGAGGGTATTACTCTTAATTTCTTTAACCATGGTCAAAATACTAATATTAGTGGATTAATTCCATAAAAATTTCAAATTTTCTAAATAAAGTTTTAGAATTTCAAAGACTCAAAAGAAATAAGTTAAAATCTGAAAATTTCTTTCTAAATGAAATACAAAGTAGAGAAAAATCAAAAAAAATTTATAAATCGAAATACAAAGTAGAGATAAGAGTTTTTCAACAAAACCATCAAGAGAATCAAAACAGAAAACCAAAATCAAAATACAGAGATCAAAATCGAGGAGCTAAGATCAAAACTTGAAAAACATCGAAATCTCAAAAATCGAAATCGAGATAATAATAAGTAAAGAAACAAAATCAAAAGCATAAGTGCTAATTTATAAACTCAACAACAGAATCATGATTTTACTTGCATATAATAGAGTCATTATTTAGCTAAAAATACATATATTTCTAATAACTCCAATAAACATATATTTCCCCCCTTTAGATTTAGAATTCATACATGATCGATCTGAATGATGATAAAAAATAATGTATTTTGTACTAATATGAAAACACCATAAACAAAGTGAGAATTAGAAATTCTCAGTAGGAAATGAACATCTATAAAAATGTTTGAAAACACATTGTGAGTTTCATTTGTGTAATGTACACAGAAAACCTCATGGCAACCCAAGTATGATAAGAACAACACAATTCCAGTATAATAAAGCGAATGCTAAATAAATTATGCAATACATCCTTATATATTAACATCAATAAGTTCCACAAATATCAACAAACAAGTACCATTTATCAGCAAGTATCAGTAAACATCAATAAGCAAGTTCCTCATCACAAGAAATGCATCCTTTTACTTTTTTTTTCTTTCCATGTTTGCTTGTCTCACATTTCACTCGAAGACCGTCACTTTTGTAGGGAATCCACCCTATCTCTGATGTTACTTTAACATCGTGACAACAAAGTTAAACATACCCACACTAACCAGGTAGGTAACATAAAAGGAAATTCACCCCTTTGCCTCTCAACGGTTAGGTGCAAACTTTTCTGTGAATCACTTGCTTGTTATCACACACAAACATAAGTAATACAAATTATCAATATATCACAAATAATTTCATCATATACAAGTCTATAAATAAATCATGGCTATTAAATAAAATTCACAAAATTTTGAATTGTTAAATTTAAATGTCAGTTCTTCAAGTGACCAAGTATGATTTAAAATTAATTTAATAGTTCTTTTTTTAGTCCACATCACAATTCATAGTTGTTCAGTCATCATCATAATCCATAGTTTGTCAGGTTCTCATCATGATCTATAATTTGTCTTAATCTTGATAGTGCATTCATTGCACAAAAGTCATTTTATTACAAAAGTCAAAATAAAGATCACAAAAGTATTCCAAAACCAAGGCAAATATAAGAAAATCCATTTAAATTAAGCACATATGCTTATTACACAATATAATTAAAAATATTTATTTAACACAAGTCTTGAGTAATATTTTAATTTTTATAGTTTATTATATTAGTCCCATAAAAGAGTCAATATTCAAATTATAATAACTCTAAATTTTGTCATATATGATAAATATTTTAAAGTCAAGTAAATATTAAGTTTTCATAATATTACACGTATATAATAAATTTAACAAGAATAATAATATGTATAAAATATTAAAATAATAAATTAATTAATAAAACATATAAACATATTGAATGTCATAATTTTTTTTAAAGTTTAATTTTTATCTCTTATAAAATATTATTTCTTTTTTTTTCTATTTTTTCTCTTCCTTTCTTTTTTTTTCTTTTTTTCTCCCACTTAGAGGTGCACAACTCGACCCTCCAACTTGACCCAACCCGACCAAATATATCCGGGTCGGTTCGGGTAATCGGTTCTGTTCGGGTCAAACCCGATAAACCCATTCGAATATCGGTTCAGGTAACGGGTTCAGTGAACCAACCCGATGACCCGACCCGATGACCCGATGACTCAATAAAACGATGTCGTTTTGCTTATATTCAAGTTTTTTTTTTCTTGCAATCTGATCCGGTGACCCGATCAACCCGACTAACCCGATTAACCAACCTGAACCAACTCGATTCTAATCGAGTTGGTTCGATTTGAGTTACTCAATTTTTTTTTCCCTAAACCCGACTCAACCTAACCCGAACTCACATAATTGATTTAGATTTTTTTCCCCTAAACCTGACTCAACTCGACCCGTAATCACCCCTGCTCCCACTCTCTACGCCTCCCACTCTTCCTGTCTTTCTTCCTTTTTTAGTTTCTCTCTCTTTCTTTCACAGCGTCTGCACTCTTTCTTTTCTCTCTCTCTCTCTATTGTTTTCCACATTTCCAGTAGTTCACATTATGCCCTTTTATAGCCTTCAAGATTGGCTGTGCTTGTTCCCAATTGGTGCACGTTGCACCTAATAATTATTATTCTTTTAAATTTTTATCTTATGTTTATTACGTACAGCCTAGGGATGGCAAAATTATCCATATCTGCGGGGATTCGCGGGAATTACTCGCGATGGGGCGAGAGATGGGTACTCGTTTAATAAATGGGGGTGGATGCGGGGATTATAGTACCCACCCCGCACCCGTAAACCCGTTAAGCATACTTTTTCATCTAATATATATCATATATTATTTTTTTTCTTTTTCATTTTGAGATGAGATGAAAATACATATTTTTTATTATTTTGAAATGATTTTTTATTAAATGAGTCCATAATGATAAAACTTGTTAAAAAAATATATACTATTTATATAATAGTTATTTATGTAAATTAATTATTACAAAATATAATTGAATTTAGTTTGTTATTTATAATATTCTTTTAATTTTGTAAGAATCTTAAATTGTTGAACAAAATTGGAGTATATGATGTTAAAATTTATTTTCTTTATTTTTTTATAATTTTAAGATTTTATTTTAAATTATTAACTACTCATGATACTCCCCACCTACCCGTGGGAGTCATAAATGGCATGATGACGAGACGAGACGAGAACGGAGGCGGAGAAGTACTATCCGCCCCCGCCCCGCTCCATTGCCATCCCTACTACAGCCTTGCCAAGGGGGCAACTTAGCACTTTTTTTTAAGTAAATATTTATCCTATGTAATTATTACAATTTGATATTTATTTTAAATGTTTTAAGTTAAAATAATATTATTTTATAAATATCTTCTCATAATTATATTTTTATAAATATTTCTTTTATAAATATTTTTTTATAAATATCTAAATATATATATTAAAATATTTCTAATCTTTATTATTATTACTAAATTTTATTTTAATAAATTTAAATTTTTTATTTTATTATCCAATTTATCTAAAATATTAATCTCAATAATTTTAATTAAATTCTTACATATTTTATCCAATCTCCTTTTATTAGTAAAATTTATTGTCAAATAAAATTAAATAAAATATTCAAGTTAAAGAAATTAAAATTTTATTCTTTAAAAATATTTTATAAAAAATAAAATATTACATTTTTATTTTATAATAATTTTAAATTTTGTCAAATATAATAAACACTTCAAAGTCAAGGAAATATTAAATTTTTATAATATTATATATGTATAATAAATTTAACAAAAATAATAATATACATAAAATATTAAAATAATAAATTAATTAATAAAACATATATATATATATATATATTAAATGCTATAATTTTATCTTTTAAAAAAATTTAATTCTTACCTCTTTGCAAAATCTTCTTTCTTTCCTACTTTTTCTCTTTCCTATATTATTTTTTCTTCTCTTTTTTACTCCCACTCTCTACGCCTCCCTCTCTTTCTTCCATTTTGATTTTCTCTCTCTTTCTTTCGCAACGTCTGCACTCTTTCTTTTCTTTCTTTCTCTCACTCTTTTTCTCTCGTGTCCCACATTTCCAGTAGTTCACGTTATGCCTTTTATAGCCATTGGCTTTGCTTGTTCCCAAATTGGTGCACGTTGCACTTAATAATCATTACTCTTTTATATTTTTATCTTATGTTCGTTACGTTACAGCCTTGACACGATACAACATAGCACCTTTTTCTTAAGTAGATATTTATCATAAGTAATCATTACAATTTGATACTTATTTTAAATTTTTAAATTAAAATAATATTATTTCATAAATATCTTTTTATATTAATTTTTTTATAAATATTTTTTCATAAATATCTTTTTATGAATATCTAAATATATATATTAGAATACTTCTAATCTTTATTATTATTACTAAAATTTATTTTAATAAATTCAAAATTTTTGTTCTATTATTCAATTTATCTAGAAGGTTAATTTCAATAATTTTAATTAAATTCTTACAAACTTTATTTAATCTCATTTTATTAATAACATCTATTATAAAATAAAACTAAATAAAATATTTAAATTAAAGAAATTAAAATTTTATTTTTTAAAAAATATTTTATAAAAAATAAAACGTTAAAGAGAAAATATTTTTAAGTATAATGAGATTTTTCTATAATAACTTCCAAAAATGTTTCAAATAAATAAAAATTTTAACTTACCACAATAAAAAAGTAAGAATGCATAAATTTGAGCCTATTTATTTTTAATTTTATAAAGAAAAAAATTATTTATTTTAATTATGAAAATCAGAACCTACTAACACACTTAGACATGATTTTAAAATAGCTTCAATATTATTGACTATAGTTTAGTTGATTAACATCTCAATCTTTGCTCAACTTTTCAGTCATCGACTAATTTAAATGTTAATTTTTTGAACATGTAGAAAGAAAATATTTATATTATATGTAATTGACTGATAATAAAAATAAAATAACCAAATGCATATTGTAAAGCAAGCACATGAGCAAATTAATAAACGATATGAAATTCTTATTTAGAAATTTTCTAAAGTTCCACTAATACATTTAACAAAATTAAAAAAATATTCTTCACCTCCGTAAAATCAAAACTCAGTCACCACCACATCTAAATCTTGATTATTCCATATTGAAATCTTATACCACTTATCAATAAAAATTAACAACACAACATATATAATCAAGCAATCAAAGAAAGAAAAATAAGTAAAATTAATAAGAGAAGGAAAGACCGGATAACCTGATATATAACAAATTGAATTTCTATTGCCCTTCAGTGACATAGAAGTCAACAACTCCAATGCAAATTAATACAATAATAGAACAAGAATGTCAAGAAATAACATTATAGCAAACAGGAAGGTTCAAGAGAAGAAAGAAAACAAAAGGGGTTGAGCCATGTGTGGCGCAAGTGCGACATTCTACCAACGTGCATTGATGCTGCCAATTTGTAGCAATTTACATTTGAAAGAGAGAGTGGACAGAGCACTACGTGATTCTCTTATTGTAGGCAGCCTTGTGATTACCATTATTAACCAAGAGTCAAATGGCATATGTCATCACAATATGGTGAAGAAAGAAAACTAACAAGGAGGCCACATACCTAAAGAAAATATGAGAAATTCGAAAGTGAGATAGATGAAGCCATAGTCTTTATTTGCCTCTTTTTTCCACAGCCAACAACATTCTCAACTTTTCACTTGTGTATTTTTGGTTCAAAAAGCCGTCTTGTATTTGAAAAGAATTGTATGTACTTGAAAAGAATTGTGTATGCTCACAAAAGTTATATCTCTCTTTTTGTGTCTTGGGTGTTTTTTTATTTATAGGTCACCTAGTGTCTTAATTAATTTAGCTACTAAATTTTTTCTCTCATTTATTATTTATAAATCAAAGAATAATCTCATGTGATTTATAATTTGATTTAATGATACTAAAAATCTCAATATGTATTTTTTTATTAAAATTCTTTAAGTTAAGAATAAATCAATTATTTAAAAATGTAATACTACTAAAAATTTAACACATATTTAATTTAAAATTATTAATTATTCTTGTTAACTTTTTTAGTTGTTAAAATCTCATATTGAATATTTTTCAATTAATATTGAGATTTAATTGAGATTTTTTCATAAAAAATCACGTCAAAAAATTTGATTTATTATTTTATTTTTGATACAAATTATTTTTTTCTTTTCATTTTTCAACATTGGACTTAGACTCTTCTTACTCTTCTCTTTTTTTTTTTTTTTTGGACTTATTCAGATTAGACTTGGCTAACTCAAAAATATAATAATATAAAGTCTAAAAATCACGTCGATAAATTTAGATATAAACAACCCTTAATCTTTATTTTTGTCTTTCACACTTAAGTTCATTCTAATATAATATGTAAGTTAAGAATTTAAAAAATTATATTAATTATCATTATTTTTTTACATCAAAATCAATGATTCACAATTCTATGAAAAAGTATTACGTGAAAATGAAATGGTGAAATTAACATATTGCTTAAGTTAAAGTAGAACACAAATATAATATTAGGTTAAAGCGGAACAAAAATTATCACATATGTACTGTCAAAGTGGAATCTTAGGTAGGCCCATTAATTGCCTATTAATATAGTTTACTTTTCTAATACATTATTATAATTATTAAATATTTAAAATAATTTTTTAATAAATAATAAATAATTCAATATATTAAGAATTTTTTTATACAAAAATTTTAGAAAAATCCTAATATTTTTATATTTAAATTATAATTTTGTTAATGAATGTTTTGAGAATATATGTTAAAAAATAAAAATAATATTTATTACCATTTATTAATTACTTAAATAAGAAAATATTAAATGTTTTTAAATTTTTAAAATATTAAATATATTAAAATTTTATTTAATAATTTTTATTTTTAATTTCTTAATACAAAACTCTTTAAATTATTTTGTATATATTTAGTTAATTAAGATTATTTTATATTTTTTTCTTTATTATAATCATCAACATGTATATACAAAATATCAATAGTAAAAACGTTATAAAATATTCATAAACTGATTTTATAATATATTATAAAATTACTCATAAATCTTCAAAAAAAATAAAATAAAATAACCCATAAATATAATTGTAGAAAGGATACATATATAAAAGTGGAAGTCAAGATTAATGGAATTATAGAATATTCATAAACTGTTTACTTTTCTAGTCTACAAAATAAAAGCTTTAGCATCAAATAGTTATTTGGTTAGTCAATCAATTGGCCAATATGTAGTCCTGATCATTCATTCAGAACCGAAAGCAACAAGTAGAAGTGTTGGGAATTTGCATCTTCATTGGAAGCGTTCTAATTTTCCATTTGCCATAGTTGCCGTTAATTGGAGTCAAGTCAATGTCATTATGTTGAGGGACATACGTAATATTGATCCGTGAAACAGGCTCTTTCACTACCATTTGTTCATGAAGATATTTATTTCCACGTATCAGAAAAACAAACTAAGGATGTACCAAAAAAAGAAAAACAAAATAAGGATGTTTCCTTGTAATTGACGTCATTAATATACGGCTAGTGACGATAAAGATTTCATCATCATTCTTACAGGATGTAAACGTTCATTTTGGAAATAAGATGCAGAATTTAGGTGCATCTAGTGTTATAAAGCATACTTTTACAAGTATTCCATTCACACCCACAAAATTGACTTACCTTTAAAAGGGCATTTATTTGGAAAAAGTAGCTCTCTTATATTACGATTCCAAAGCCACAGAAACAGGTAAATATTGAAAGTGCCAGTTGATTCAAATAGTAAAATCTTTTATATGTAGAGATTTGGAATAAGTTACTGCCTTCAATTAATAAAATGAAGATTTTTAAAAAAAGAAAAAAAGATTATTTCATAATGTATAACGCACACAGTCACACTTACCGGGGGGGAAATAACTGAGAAATGCTATATATATGTATATCATGTTCCAAAATTAAGTTACAAAAAAATGTCGGAATCTAACTTACTAGAAATATATAATGAACATTAAAAAAGAAAGACAATTTTATTTTTAATGTACTGGGGATCAGACTTATGATTCTATTCACACTGTACCTATCTCAAATTCTCAGTCTTTTGAATTATGATTGGAAAGCTCTAATGTGGACTACATCCTGTTCATATAGGTAATTCCAACTTGCTTACTTAATTTTGAATAAAAAATTTCATTAAAGTGTCGAAAAAATTATAAGATTTTAACTTAAAACTAATTGATATTAAGTGTAGTGACCCAACAAATATATATACCGCACTCAAAATATTAAGACATGTGATGTAAGATTCTTAACACCACTTTTTACAGATATTTGGATAGAACTGGCAACTGAGAAGCCTAGTAAAATAAATTACTTAGAAGTTTAACTGAATAAGCCACGGAAATTGGATATTGACTCTGCATTTTTTTTCATTTAATACAGTTTAGTGCTGCCTATGTAACTTTTTTCTTAAAAAAAATTAGTTTGGCACCCCTAAACAATATGATATTTTTTTCTTTGCCCCCTAAGCAAACTATACACTTTGCTTTGCAGAAAACGTTCATTCTTTTTAACTGGACAACCAAAGCTATTTTAAATCTGTCAAAATAAAAAAAAATATTTTCTTTGATCAGAAATTGATGGGGAAAATAAGATGAATGGAAAAATAATAAAAAATGGACAATATTTTCATTCTGGATTACATTGCGAATATATATTCGGGTAGGTTATATATCTTCTACCTCTTTGGTTTTATATCATTTTCAATATCACGAATACACAAACGAGAGTTTTCATTCAAATATTTTCTATCTCCTTAAAAAGGATTTTATTGTTTTATTAGCGCATGCCAAAATCTAAATGAGTGTGTATGTATTTGAATATTTTGGATGCTTCAATAAGATCGATACTGTATCTTTATAAGCTTTAGTCAAGTTCAATTTACAAAATAAACGTTTATATACTTGAGAATCTAAAATCTTCATCTTCTTTAGCATTCAGTATTTATCAGAAAGTTATGATAAATTTATATACTTAAGGATATCAATATATATCACTATACGTACAATAAAAAAAAGTAAAGTTCTTTTCATATAGTTCAGTTATCAATTTAATTCTTAATGAATAGGCTTTGGAATTCAATATCACATCATCTAAACTGACAAAGGGAATGATAAATTGAGATACTCAACGTTCTTATACGCATTATATTTTGTGTCATTCTTAAATACTGATTGGGTGTTGTCGCTTTTATATATCGATCAATGCATATAGTGCTACTCCATTTTAGGTCCAACTATGCAATAAATTTTTTATTTAGACAGTGGGAGAAAAAAAATAGTTAACATTGATATAAAATTATTATTGAGTTCTAAATTGCTAAAAGAAAATTTGTTTATTAGGTACTCAGTTGAGAACTGATTCTACATATTGCCAAGCATTCAAATGGTAGATATAGTATCTATTGGGAGCACTTGAGACTCTAGTAGAGTTTGTTTCACACTTTTTTAAGGTACAGCTTCTCAAGCCATCATCAAAATATATATTTAGAAGTAAATTTTTTATCATCTAGACAACCAGCATGGTCTGAATCAAAGTAGTCAACAACATCTAAAGTACTAAATCTGGTATAACTTGCTCTAATATAACTCATAAAATAAAACACTATACAATTATGCTTATTCTAAAACCTAGAACACCACGATAAACAATAAACAATTACCTACTACATCTTGAAGATATTTTTAAGAATTAACTTCAACTATCGATCCCTAAAAATGAACGTATACATGTGGAAATTAAGAAATAACATCTTCATCACCTTGCTCCATCTCTGTCTGTCTTGATGGAGCAGTCAATAGTCAAATACGTAATGTATGAGAGAAGACACAATTCTTATATTTTTATCACAAATAATATATATACTTCTTTTTATATATTTTTTAATATTATTTATTATATTTATTTTTTATTATTATTATTTAACTTAATTACAACTTTTAAAAAGAATATAAATAATAATACATCTATTTTTATAAGTGTAAGAGTATCATTATTTCCCAAACTATAAGTCCTTACACATACCCAGCACACTAACACATTGGGCTTAAAAGTCAATGTTTAGTTGAGTTTTTCATCTCAACCATTTTATCACAATATAATAATTAGATCCCAAAAAATATTAGACTACCATTCAACTGAAACAATAAAATAACCAATCATATAGTAACCCAAATATATAAAAATTCTAATTCTAACTCTAACAAGAACACCAACAATATATTCACATGTACTCAAATTCAAAAGTAAAAGTGTTACTTAAACTGGTGGGCTGGAAAATCTTTCCTGAAAGATGTGGACGAATTACAGCCACCAATTTTATTGCAGCTCCTGTTCATGGTCCAAAATTGCTGACAATTATGTGTAAGAACAACAGCTATTTATTCACATATAGGGATATGGACAGACTGACTTCCACGGTCCAAAACTGTTTATATATATATATATATATATATATATATATATATATAATTAAAAACACGAGCTATATATTAACGGTTGAATAATTAAGTTTAGGAATAGAGAATAAGAAAAAAATGGAGTATTGTAAATTAAAAATATTATTGAAAGATATAATGTGATATAGAATAATATAATGTGATATGATGTGATGTAATATAAAAGATAAATTAAATAGTCTTTTTTAGTAATAATAATAAACTTTAGTTCTAATTAAATAAAGAAATAAATTAAAAAATATAAATAAAAAATAAATCTTAATAGATTATTTAAGATATTTTAAAATATTCTAAGATACAATAATAATATTATGAAATATTTTTTAGATATTCTAATACTTTTCCTCAAATTAAAACTTGTTATAATTAGACACACAAAAAATAAATTAAAAATAATTTAAAAAGAGAACTTCAAAATTGTGAAGAAATACTATGGAAATGGGCATCGTTGTAAGGGCACACAACGGAGAACGAAAGAGAAGCCAAAGAAAATATAGCGTGCCAATGGAAGCCAAATTGTTTGAGCAGAGCCAATAGGCTAAAACTGTGTTTGGGATGGAACCAAACTGTGTTTGGGAAAAACTACAACGTGAACGGAGCCAAACTACATTTAGGATGAAGTTAGAACAGAGGCAATAATTCAGACTGGAACATCGGAGCCAATCTTTTAGGCTAAAACAATGAAAATAGAGCTAATCTTTTAGGTTGCATCAGATGGAAGGTTGGAACAATAGAAACAGAGCCAATCTTTTAGGCAAGATCAGACAGAATTAATCAGCAAAACTTATCAAAGATGCTATCAGAGATATTGGATCAGGAGAAACTAATCGGAGGCTAGAGCAATGGAGACAGAGTCAATCTTTCAGACTGGATTAGACGGAACTGATCAGGAGCGCAACAGAGGAGTAACTTTATCAACAAATCGATCAAGACAGGAAGAAAACATATCAAAACTCAAAAAGAGGAAGTTAAGAGGAGACAAATATGAGAAAAATAACAAAATTAGATTTGGATTTGAAGGTAGTGAATAACAATTCTAAGGAGTATCGTGATCTCTACACACCGAAAAGGAGAAATTCTCCTCAAGGTTTTCTCCTCCTCAAGGTGGATACTATGACTCTGTACCATATTAAAGAATTAGGTTTAGGGTTAGGGAATAAGGAAAAGAGAGAGACAACTATAAACTGATAATATTATTAAAAAATGTGATGTGATATGATATGATGTGATATAAAAGACAAACTCAGCAATTCTATTTATATTAATAGTAGACTCCTAGTCCTAATTAAATTAAATTAAAAAATAAATTAAAAAATATAAATAAGAAATAAATCTTAAAATAATGTATAAGATACGATGATAATAATATTATGATATATTTTTCACATATTTTAACATTAGCATATATACACTCAAAAAGTAAAAAGGACAAAAGTAAAAGTACATACTTAAACCAATGGGCTGGAAAATGTTTCCTGTGGGATGTGGGATATGTACGAAGGTGACGTCTAATATACACCCTTTACGATAGGGTGTATGATACACCCTTTACGATAGGGTGTATGATACACCAATTGTTTTAAGCCCTTGATTTAGTAATAAAAAAATCATAGGTTAAGATTTAAGACAGAGAATCATCTCAACAGGTAAATCATAAACTCGTCGGAGGAGGCAGTTCGCAGGAGCAAAGGTGACAAGGACACGATGGTTCTAATTCAACCTCTGCCATAGCCACCATTGTCTTCACCCCTGTTGAAACCAAATTGCGTCGTCATCACCCGGACCCAGATCTGACCACCACGAACTGGCCACCAGCCCTTGTCGCCTAGATCTGGCCACCGTGAACTCCATCAGCCTTTACCGTTGTCTACCGCAACATCAACCCTTCACCTCTGCAATGACTGTCATCTCAAATCTACGCATCTGAGGTCCGCTTTTCCTCTGGCCAACCCCTCCACCGTGTTCACCACCTTGCCCTTGGCCAGCCAATGAAGCTTCAATGCGTCTCCACGTGCCGTTTGTAACATCCTAATACAAATATCTAGATATATATTAGAAATACCAAGATATATAAAAATAAACAGTACTAGAGATGTCACTTCTACATACTTACTAATACATATATTCATAATCACAGTGAGTAATTATAGGAAGTCTTGATAGAATTCGAAAAATCTTAAACTCATACATATATATACAACACTTGCCACAAAATCACATATTGTAAAACATACTACTTAAAACATATAAAGCAAATATAAACTTATACATAAGCTTTGTCTACTAAAGCATATAAAACTAATCTAGTCTTCATGCTTCATCTTCATTCTCTTAACAGGGTCTTTACCTAGGGCAATCCTTCACTTTTAGGATGCTCAAAGCCTAAGCTTTCATATACATTCTAGGTGATAGTTCCTCTCTTGAAATATTCCTATTTGTGTCCTCCCACACTTTAGGAAGCATATACTAATGATCTCATCTAATCCATAGCTTCAAAACATTAAAAATGACATTTTTAGCCTATCTGGTGCTCATGTCGCGGCACTGACCAAGGCACGTCGCGACACCCTAGCCTCGGGTCTTATATTGGGCGTAGCATCACTCTCACACTGCGGCACGGCGTCTTCACGCCGCGGCATGTGTTACAAAATCGACCTCACGTTGCGGCGTAACTTTCTCAAGCCGCGGCACTCAAGCCAGTTCATCTTCACGCCACGGCACGACGTCTCTTACGTTGCAGCGCGTATGGCAGAACTCAGTTTCTGCAGAACCGTGGCATTCTTCCATGGTCTAAATCTTACTTCCAATCATCTAAAATTAGTTTCTTGATGATTTCTAACACTCATTCATGCCCCTAAACTTGTTGTAACTCAATTACAACTTATGGATTCTCTTAGGCAAAGATCTAGGTTCAAATCACATAACTCTAACCATTGTCCAATTCTTAAATCTATGGATCCTAATGGTTGATATTGAGTCATAAATGGCTATCTTACTCTTACTAAGCTTAAACTAACTTAACATAATCATTGGAATTAAGAATCAAGCCAAGAACTCGAATTTGGCTCTCCAAACTCCTATTTCTACTAAAAAAACCCAACCTCATTCAATGAGAATCAAAGAAGAGATTGATGAATAAAAACTTATTACCTCTTGATTAGATGATCAATCTTCAAGTTTTGATCCTTGATTTGGATCTTCCTCTTCTCTTTCTTCCTCTTCCTTTCTTCCCCTTTCTCTCTTCTCTTCGTTTTTTCTCTTCTCTGTTTCTCTATTTCTCTTCTTAGCTGAGAGAAAGGAAATAAGAAGGCATAGGAAACCAACTTGAGTTCCTGTGCTGGAACTCATATCTGCTAAGAACATCCGAATTATACTAATTCAAGTTTTTTAGCTTCTAATAACTTTAGAATAAATCATAAGATTCATCTAAATTATTGTTTTACCATTTTCATGATTTTCCATATCTGCTGGTAGTCAATCCAGTATGAAAAGCACAACCAGTATATCTATAAATACTAAACTAACTCAGATTCTCTTGAAACTTTAATTACATCTTACTTAATTCATTTGTGACCTAGAAACAAGGTTTCCATACATGTTTCCCTCAACTTAACCTTATAAGCCATTATCTGAATTATTTTAAGCTACTTTTTAACTTCTGTGTTGTAACTAAGTGCCTAAACGAACTCAGTTTTCACAAAACTTTACTGACATGTTAAGCAAGTCATATACTATCCTTTGAACACATAAACAAGTCTACCATGTTACTAAGGATATTACACCGTTCACTAAAATCTAGGCAGAGGTGGCTGATGACCTGTAATAGCAAGTAATTTTAGGTGATGTATGATCCACTCTAACATAGCAGAGTGCATAGTAACATCCGCCACATACAAATAGATCTACCACTTTATTCCAGCTTCTATTCTTCCATTGACTTAGTTTTGTTATGATTCTTTCACATTAACACTTCATTTACAAAGCACTACTTCCAGAAAGCTTATTTAGATGGAATGGTTTTTGAAGAAATGAGAATAAGACTTGTGCAATGAAATAAAATATAATGTTATAATTCTCATATTTTATTTGGTGTGGTTTATTTTTGTTTAATATGTTGGAATTGATTAAAAAAATAAAATAAAAATTTTATGATAATTTTAGGTGAAATAGAGCAATTTTTTTAATTTTTTTTATTGATGAAATATCTATTATCAACTAATCATGTGTTATTAGGTCATTAAATAAATTTAACTATGACAATAATTACTTTAAATTTAATTTTTTTAAATAAAGCATTAGCAGATAATTTAATAACAGTTTAAAAAAATTTACATTTATAATAGAATAAAATTAAACTCTTTTTGTAATTGAAAGAGTATTTATGCCATTTTCTTGGCAATGTGCTTTTTCTTTCCAACCACTTAAAGTAAATGACTTATTCAAATTTCCATTATTTTTTTATGAGAAAAAAAAGATTCATTAAGTATGAAGCCTAGCAACACTTACAAATCAAAAAAGAAAAAAATACACTAGATCTAAAAAAAAAAGAAACAAATACATTCTGCATACTAAACTAATTAATGATATGTAGTTCTACTTATTATTCAAAAATTATTGATGTTTAAGCATCTTTTATATTGGAGACCAACATAAAAAGTGTTACAACTTAAAGAGTGTATTACGTATTATCTCAAAATAAATCTGAAAATCTCTTCCACCAACAAGACCATCAAGAAATGAACAAGGTGAAACCAAAATGGCATCAAAAGGAACACAAAAACAAAACTAAAATCACTAAATCTTTCATTGAGAGAAGTAAATTTGGATAAACATGTTTAAGATCTAATAAATTTGAACTATTTATTGAAAAAATACATCGAAACAAAAGAAGAGACGATGGAACAATCACCAGAGAAGGAAAATGGCAACCTCACTCCTAAACTCTCACAAAAAGAAAAGAAAAGATAAGAACAAAAGAGAAAAGAGAAAGATAATTTCCACTATTTTTACTTGCATGGCTTTCCATTCCATTCAATCAAACGTGCACCCACTTATTCCATCTCAAACTTGCAACCAATTGTAAACCAGCATAATTAATTCCATTGGAAATAAATCTATTTCATCTTAGACTAGTCTACCACCACACTTCTATTTAAAAAGAAAAAAACAATTACATTTTCTACGAACTAAAACGTAAGTAACCGCTCTAACTGCTAGTCATTTTAAAAAAAAAAATTATGTAGTTCAACATTTAATATATTAATTCCTTAAATTTATTAAATTATATAATGTAGTTTAAAATTAACCTTTTATAAATGTGAAAAAGTCATAAAATTAATATGCATGATTTGATAAATTAAAGCAATAAAATTATTAAGTTTTAAACTACGCAAGAGTATAATTAAAAGATGTTTATTATATCAATTATGATTTTTTTATTATACTTTTTTTATATTATTTTATACATTATTTTTTATATCATTGATTATATCATTTTTTTATTTAATTAAAACCATTAAAAAATAAGATAAAAAGTGATGAAAGGTGATTATTTTTTCATTATATTTTAACCTTTCTTACAAGCCAACAGTCACATTTTAATTATACGTATCCCTAACAAATTAACCAATAGCTACTCGCCAGCTGGCAACACTCCCATGCAATGCGACAACTCGGTGTACACACTCTGGCTCAACTCCTGCTCAGCTTCACTTGCAGCCGCCTCTCTTCCGCGAGCCACCGTTCACAGCCTTAGAAGTCGGCGGGTCACGCCGCTTAGCCGTGACTCTCACCGGCGGCGGCTCATAGGAGCCTATCTGGTTCGGGAAGTTCAACAAAGCCTTCGAGCCGCGTATCTCGAACGCGGCTCGATCATAAGCCAAAGCAGCCTCCTCAGCCGTTTCGTAAGTGCCGAGCCACACCCTTGCGCCGTTACGAGCCGGGTCGCGAATCTCAGCCGCGAACTTTCCCCACGGTCTTTGCCTCACTCCTCTATAGTGCGTTCCGCAGCTCTTCTTCTTCTGCTGCTGCAAAACGACGGCGTTTAAGTCCTCGTTTTGGTAAACGAGAAAACTGCTTTCGTGTGTTGGTCTCGCTGTGATGTCGTTTGGTTCCAGTTTTGGTGTTGTGTAATCGGACGGAGACCAACCGTGTGAAACGGCGTCGCGGAGGGAGTTGAAGACGATCATGTCCTCAGCGTCGTCGATCCTAAACGGCAAGTCGCTCCACTGCTCGGTTAAGTTAGCATCGGTCATTTTGTATTCAGTTTTGAGAGAAGTGAAGAGGGACTGGGGGGAATTTTATAGTGGAGCGAAGCACAGTGAATTGGGTGAGGTCCACTGAATTGGAATAAGAGCTGTTGAATTGTCATGATTTTTTTTTTAATCTTGGATTTTCCAATTAATATGAATTTTGTTGATTTTTTCTGTTTAATGTTATTTGTGAATTTCGTTATTTGGCATTTTGAAAGTGAAAAAATTGGATGAAAATGAAATAGTTTTAGTGTCAAGTGTGAACAATTGTGTCACGTGACTAATGAAAGATTTATTTATCGAAAAAAATTATGTTCATATATTATTATTTTTATATTTTTTTATATTATTTTTAAATGATTGTGATTAAATAAAAAAATATTTAAAAAATAATGTAATTAATAATATAAAAAAATATAAAAAGAAATGATATAACAAAATCAAAATTGATCATCGAAAAAGAGCGTGTTGTTTACGCTTACACATTATTGTCTTGACTCTTGCGTCAACCAATTGGTCATTTCAAATTTTTTTTAAAATGATGTTTATGTATGTTATATATGTATGAGCTGGGAATACGAGTTTAACTGCACAAAATTAGAGTATAGCTAAATTGAGTACAAAAATGCAACCAATAGCACAAGTACAATATACAATATTGGATGTGCAAATAACTATGTTATTTATTTTGTTGACAAAATTTAAAATCTATAAAATTTCAAGAAGATAATTGAGTTGGAGTAATACTATTTACAGAATTCTTGTTCGAGTATATCAGGTAGAAGAAGAAGAGCTTAAGGAGCAGAGAGAAACAGTGAGATTGAGAGGAAGAATTGTAATACCGAATTAAATTGATGGATGTACAGAGTACTTAACATGATAACTAGTAACCTTTAACTATAATATAACCATTTATCTGTATTGGTAACTAACTACTAATTATTTTTACCAATCACCAGGCTGAGTAATGTATATACTTTAACATGCCTCCTCAAATTGAGGGTGACAAGAATTTAAGGCATGCGACCCTGAGTTAGTTCCTTAGAAGAGTAAAGCGAGTAATTGCCAGAGGCATAGTTACAACATCTATAGTTTGATGTTGGGAAGGTATATGACAGACAGTGAGTTGATGAGTTCTTTCTTCAACACATTATCTCGGACAAAACACAAATCAAACTCCATATGCTTTGTGCGAGCATGTAAGACAATATTGTGAGAAAACATCTTGTATTGAGATTTTCACAGAAGACCATAGGCTGAGAGGATTGACAGTTCAACTCTTGTCGCAGTGACTAAAGCCATGTGATCTCTGCCATTGTATTGGTAAGGCTTCTGTCAGTTCTTCATCTTGCTACAATTGTCTGTTTCTTAGACCACCATGAGAATTAATTTGTTTCCCAAAAGGATAAAAGACACGAATGTTGACCTTTTTGTCACTCGAATCACTACCCCAATTTGCATCACAGTATAAATGGAGAGTAAGGTTGGTGGATTCTGTAAAATGAAGACCAAATGTTGAAGTACCATTGAGGTATCTAAGAATACGATTGACAGCCTTCTTGTGTTCCTCAAGAGGCTGTTGCATGAACTAACGCACTTTATTCACAGATAATCATAGTTTTAGTCTTGTGATGGTGGCGTACTGCAAAACCCCAACACTGTATCTTGTACCTGTACAAGTGGGGATTTTGCATGTAGTTGCTGCCAAGTTTCGATAACTTCAAACCAAATGGCATTGGGGTGCAGAGGAGACGGCTAATATGGACTAGGTTATGTTTTGGTGCATGAGTGCACCACCTTTTTTACCTACAATAACCTGTTAGAGTGAAAGTCGCATAGCACCCAATAGTTTTTGTCATTTTATAAGTAGGCCTTCTACTGCTGCTGCATGAAAATTCAATATGTTTAGCTTCATCCAGAACCAATTTATTGTGGACTTAATTTCAAGAACTGCACTGAGGTCTAGTAGCATTTATTCTCTATCTATGCTCACCTTCATATTAATATCAACATTAGGATCCGGCTTAATGTTTGCGGCCTTCTTTCTTCTTAATAATTCTGCTAGCATCTCTGCAAGTTACACAAATTCAAAACAGTTCAATCTAAGTTGAGAGACATAATCCTTCCAAGTTCAGACACCAAGGTTGACTATGTCATCTCAAAGCCTTTTATTACTGACCACAACGGGTTCCGATCCCTTCACACCATGCTGAAAAAGCTCATGTTCTCTGAGGCAAAATCTCCTCCATCCCATGACCATTATAAGCAACTCACCCACAAAACAGCAATTTATCAGGAATTGAATTCAATCATAATGGTGAATGAATTCTCCAATCTAACCATTCATTAGTGCACTCCTGAAACAAGAGCAATATCATGTGTCCTTCCTTTTACATCTTTACCGGCTCTTCCAGCCACTGCCAACAGTAATGTGGTCTTCCCAGAGCTTGGACGGCCTAATAGCAGTGTCATTTTGCATAAGTTACAAGCAAATGCTGATAAATACATAGTCTTTTCACGATAATCCAACATAGGAATTTCAGAGTCGTAGCCCTCTTACCTTCTACGCTTAATCATTCCACTAACATCATGAAGAACTGTGAATGCCTTCTTTCGACTGGGACAAAAGGTGAACATAATTCAGAAATTCACTAACCCCTTCACAAAGAAAGAGCCATTGTGTACATCTTAACTTGTCACTGCACTTTATTTCAAAAATAACTGTTCAGATAACATCCAAATCTATTCATCATATGGTCACCTCTAACAAATTAATGCCGAACTTAAACGTTGTGGCCAGTTCCCTGCTTCCTACATGAGCTTCTACTTCAACATTCAAATGCTCAAAAACGAACTTCAATTCTGGGCATATCGAGTCCAACTCTGCACTTTCAAAGCAAGAATCACATGAGCAAGACAGCAAGTGACCAACATAACTATATCATCAATTTCTTCATACATGCAACAATCATAGACGCCACTACAACCCATTGAACCAATTTCAACCAATCTATGCCACTGACCATCACTTCCGCCTAAATTCCTGATTGGTTAGTGGTGCATCGAGGCATATATGTTTTTGTCGTTTACGTACACCATAGACGAATCTAAATGACACGATATAGAGTCACAATTCTTAAATATTATCTTAGCATCCTTTTATTTTTATTTTTTCATTTACCACTTTTTTCGTTCTTCAAATTTCAACTTACTCATTATTTGGTTGTGCATTATATTCATCTTTACTATTGATTTTGTAAATTAATATATCAACCGGGTTAGATTCTTGGTGCATGCATGCACCAGAAATTAGTTGGTACATATTAGATGAAGCCAGGGTGGTGATGTTGAGTAATTGTAGCTGAAATGAAACAGCAAACCCGTGAAGTCTGTAGCATGTCAAGCACTGCCCTCAAGGATTATTTCGGTATAGACGAAAATCTTCCAGGATACAGCAGACTCTTCCTGTTTGCAGGGATCTAAGAACTGCAAGAGACTTTTAATAGTGAATAACTCAGACGAAGAGGAGGAGAAAGTGTAGAAGTGTAGAAGAGAGAAGCAGAAAATAGGATGACTAAAACCACAGTTAGTAATCAGAATTTATAAAAAGTAAAAAAAAAGAGCCGTTTAGAAAATATGATTGTTGGTAAAGTAATGTTGGAAAACGAATCTAGTTGTTGAAAACTAATTGCCCATTTAGAAACTAATTATCTACTTGTTGAAAACTAATTGGAACGTTAGAAACTAATTGAAACGTTAAAACATATTTGCCCGTTGAGAAGACCAAGTCAAATATGACCAAGTCAGTTTTGACTTCTTCAAAAATCTCATTTTTCTGGTAAGTTCAAAAAATTAATTAAATATTTGACAAAATATCTGGGCTTCATGATATCACGCGGAGGGGGGGCAAATCGAGGATTTGCACTAGCCATGAGCTTTTCAGTCCAATCTTGTGTGCGCGAGCCCATTTCCTTATTTGTTTCTTACAAAGTCCAAAACACAAGTTGAAATATAAATTCTTCAAAAAACTTGCTTCCAACCAATGTGAGACTTATTCTTTTGAAAATACACATTTCACAACAATCCCTCACAATTTCAAAAGAATATTAAAATAAAAACAAACAATAAATAAAACAGAATCTGGGTTACATCATCAGTATAAACGTTTTCAAATCTGGTGTCTTCTAGACTATGAACCAGACCTAGATAAATAGGACTTTAACTTATAATGTAATTGGTGAAGGTTAAACTTCTATGAACCAAAACATTTTTCGTGTAAATTAGAATCTCATTTGATCACATCTACACCCTCACTTATCTCTTGTGTTAACGTCGTTTTGCACTTTTTGGCCATGCGCATGCCTATTTGTTCATGAGTGCTCTAGAGACTATGCCATTATCTCATAGGAGCGGCCCCACTCCATACTCATATAGGTGATTTCATCAAGTATATACTGCACTTTATATACTACCCATAAGGGATATGAAATTCATTAAAAACATTTACCTTATCCTCACAATAAATGCAGTCTAGCACTTCTCATGCTTCTCACACCATAGGAAGGGACAAACACAGTGCTAGCAATACTAACAAGTGACTTGTTATTACCCATATGAACTTTTTTCATAGGATCTCCATTCATAAAAGTCGGGTTACCATCACTGTAAGTTTCAAATTGGCTTAAGTCTCATTCCCCTCGATGTGGTATATATAAAGTTCCTTCCCAAAAGCTTAGTCAGAGGATCGGCCAAGTTCACTTCTGACTTCACATAATCAATGGATATAATTCCATCTTTCAGCAGTTGCTTTATCACTTCATGTCTCAACCTAATGTGTCTGTTCTTACCATTAAAGATTTTATTACTTGCAATAGATATTGCCGCCTTGTTGTCACAATGCACAGACACAGAAGGGGTTGGTTTTATTTCTAATGGAATATTTTCTAAGAAATTTCTCAACCACTCGGCCTCATTACCAGTTTTCTCCAGAGCAATAAACTCTAATTCTATGGTGGATTTTGCAATTATTATTTGTTTGGCTGATCTCCAAGTCACCGCACCACCACCAAAGGTGAACACATAGCCACTAGTAGATTTAATCTCATCTGAATCTGAGATCCAATTAGCATCATTGTATCCTTCTAATACAGCGGGAAATCCACTATAAACAATACCATAGTGCATGGTACCTCTCAAATATTTCATTAGTCTAGCCAAAGCGGCCTAATGATCATTATTAGGATTATGTGTATATATACTCAATCTGCATACAGCATATGCTATGTCAGGTCGAGTGAAATTCATCAAATGCAGTAGACTCCCAACAATCTGTGCATACTGAGACTGGGCAACAGGATCACCTCTGTTTTTCTTTAATTAAGTGTTAGCATAATAAGGGGTACTCCTAGGTTTGACATCAAAATGTCCAAACTTCTTTAGAAGTTTCTCTACGTAATGTTCTTATAATAGTATTATACTATCACACTTTCTTATAATTTTAACACCTAGAATTACACTAGCTTCACCCATGTCTTTCATGTCAAATTTAAATGCAAGAAAATATTTTGTTTGATGCACTATGTCATGGCTAGTACTGAAAATTAGCATGTCATCCACATATAGACAAATAATCACACATTCATCATTTACTAATTTTGTATATACACATTTATGAACTTCAACAGAAGAAAAATCATCACAAATTAAAGTTTGATCAAACTTTTCATGCCACTGTTTAGGTGCTTGTTTTAGACCATATAAAGATTTGACAAGCTTACATACTTTATTTTCTTATCCAGGAACTATACACCCCTCAGGTTGTAGCATGTAAATTTCTTCTTCTAAATCACTATTTAAAAAAACTGTTTTCACATCCATTTGGTGAATAACCAAATTATATGCAGAGGCTAAAGCAATCAAAACATGAATAGAAGAAATTCAAGGTACAGGAGCAAAGGTATCAAAAGAGTCAACATTTTGTTTTTGAGTAAAACCTTTTGCTATTAATCTAACTTTATATTTTTCAATTAATCTGTCGGGGTTATATTTCTTTTTAAAAATTCATTTGCAACCAATTGGTTTTGCTCCAGGAGGTAAATCTACTAAAACCCAAGTATTACATTTTGTAATTAAATTAATTTCAGAATTAATGGCTTCTTTCCAAAAAGGTGCAACAGGTGAAGAAAAAGTTTCAGAAACAGTTAAAATGTCATCATCAACAAGATATGTGTAAAAATTATTTCCAAAATAAGTTTCTTTTCTTTGTCTTTTACTTCTTATCAAATCCTCATATAAATCATTAGATAAATTTTGTACTGGAGTTTCAGAAATATTTTCTAATTTTAAGGGAAAAACATGTTCAAAAAATTCAGCATTTTTTGTCTTAATTATAAACTTGTAATCAAGCACATCACTTTTTAAAACTAAAAATCTATATGCAGCATTATGATCAGCATACCCAATAAACATACAATCAGAAGTCTTAGAGCCTATTTTCCTCTTTTTAGGTTCAGGTAACATCACTTTACCTAAACACCCTCACACTTTTAAATATTTTAAGTTAGGCTTATAACCCTTCCATAACTCATATGGTGTTTTACTTGTTTTCTTATAGGGAATTTTATTTTGTAAGTGACATGCAGTTAATAAGGCTTCACCCCAAAGGTTATCAGGTGCATTAGAACTAATTAAAAGGGCATTCATCATTTCTTTTAAAGTCCTATTTTTCTTTTCAGTTACACCATTGGATTGAGGAAAGTAAGGGAGTGTGATTTCATGAATTATTCCTTCTTTTTCACAAAAGTCATTAAATAAAGTGTATTCACCACCTCTATCTGATCTAACTCTTTTAATTCTTTTATTTAATTGATTCTCTACTTCTGCTTTATATACTAGAAACATATCAAAAGCTGCATCTTTATTTCTAAGTAAATATACTTTAGTGTACCTAGAAAAATCATCAATAAAAGTTACATAATATTTTTTATCACCTCTAATCATAATTTGTTTTAAGTCTCCTAAATCAGAATGAATTAATTCAAGAACTTTAGTTTTTCTTTCTACAGATAAACATGATTTTTTAGTTATTTTTGATTCAGCACATATTTCACATTTATTTAAGCATGTATCACTAAAACCAGAAATTAATCCAAGATATTACATTTTCTTAATATAAACAGCACTTATATATCGTAATCTAGCATGCCACATATCAATAGAGTCAATCATATACGCAGAAAAAGTAGCATTTGCATTAATTTTAGCAATATTGAGTACAAACAGACTTTGATTATAATAACCCTTCCTTACAAGGACATTATTTTTGGTCATCACTATTTTGTCAGACTCAAAAGATACCTTAACCCCAACCTTTCCTAGCAAGGCCACAGAAATTAAATTTGCCTTTATGCTAGGTACATGAAGCACTTCGTTGAGAGCTAAGGTCTTGCCAGATGTGAGTTTCAGAAGAACTTTTCCTTTCCCAAGAACTTCGGCGGTTCGGGAATCACCAAGATAAACTTGTTCTTCTCCACCCCCCACAGAATTGTAGGAGGTAAACATATTCCTGTTTGCACAAATATGTCTGGTAGCCCCAGAGTCTACCACCTAATCATTCACATTGGCCATCAATAAAGCTTGAGAAACGATTGCAGCAATTATATCATCTCCTTCGATCAAATTTACGTTTGGCTTAGGAGGATTGTCATTTCTCTTCCTATGTCTGCATTGAGCCGCCCGATGACCTGACTTGCCACAAACATAACAGTTTCCTCCACTATTTTTGAAAGTGGGATTATTCACTCTTGGCACGTAGTTTGGTTTATTGTAATCAGTCCTTTTGTTGAGTTTATGTTCGTACCTTTTCTTATTAACTTGTACCATATTTGCCTTTGAAGCCAATGCTTTTGCCCTTGCAGCCTTGATCTCGTTTCTGTTCGTGTCCTCAATGATTATGTGGGTGATTAGATCAACAAAGGACAATTGTTTATTTTTATGCTTGAGTTGTTGTTTGTAGTCCTTCCAAGTTTGCGGTAGTTTTTCAATGAGCAATCCTGCTACGAATTCATCAGGTAAAGTGATGTTCTCAGCCTTCAATTCTTCTAATAGCTTGTGGTATTGGTTGATTTGAGTCTTGATATCAATTTCATCCGTCATCTCCCATCGGTAGTAGTTTCCAATGATGAACTTTTGTTTGCCAGCGTCCTCAGCAGTGTATTTGAGAATCATAGACTCCCAAATTTTGTTGCTTTCCTTGTATGAGCAGTAGACATCAAACAATTCGTTAGATAATGTGGTTAGAATTGTGTGCCTACATACCTTATTGGCATAAGTCCAATCGTCAAGTGTTTTCTGATCAGCAGATGTGTTAGACATTTAATCCGTGAGTGCAGTAGCGATGCCGTGCATGTCTAGAATAGAGTAGACAAGCTCCTGCCATCTTTTGAAATTTTGTCCTTCGAACATTTCGATTTTGGAAACATCTGGGAATGGTTTGGCGTATGTAACTGCGACAACAACAGGAGGTGACTTTTGTAGGGTAGCATTGTCGGACCCGTTGTTGGCTGAGAGAGCGGCGTTGTTAGCTGAGTGGGTTACGTTTTGTGGTTCCATAATCCTTGAGATTGTTGAGTAATTGTACCTGAAATGAAATAGTAAACCCGTGAAGTCTGCAGCATGCCAAGCACTGTTCTCAAGGATTATTTCGGTATAGACGAAAATATCCCAGGGTACAGTAGACTCTTCTTGTTTGTAGGGATCCAAGAACTGCAAGAGACTTTTAATAGTGAGTAACCCAGACGAAGAGGAGGAGAAAGTGTAGAAGTGTAAAAGAGAGAAGCAGAAAATGGGGTGACTAAAACCACAGTCAGTAATCAGAATTTATAGAAAGTAAAAAAAAAAGAGCCGTTTAAAAAATATGACTGTTGGTAAAGTAACGTTGGAAAATGAATCTGGTTGTTGAATACTAATTAGTCGTTTAGAAACTAATTATCTACTTGTTGAAAATTAATTGGAACGTTAGAAACTAATTGAAACGTTAAAACAGATTTGCTCGTTGGGAAGACCAAGTCAAATACGACCAAGTCAGTTTTGATTTCTTCAAAAATCTCATTTTCCTGGTAAGCTTAAGAATTAATTAAATGTTTGACAAAATATCTGGGCTTCATGATATCACGCGCAGGGGGGGCAAATCGAGGATTTGCACTAGCCATGAGCTTTTCAGCCTAATCTTGTGTGCGCGAGCCCACCATCTTATTTGTTTCTTACAAAGCCCAAAATACAAGTTGAAATATAAACTCTTCAAAAAACTTGCTTCCAACCAATGTGAGACTTATTCTTTTGAAAATACACATTTCACAACAGGTGATACCTGAGAAATTCTTACCTAAATCCTGGGCACTCAAGTTGGGTGCATTAGACCAATCAGAACTTAATATTTTTATGGATCTTTGTGAAATTAATTATGTGACACAAATATTTATAAAAATATTAAGTCTTGATTGGTCTGATGCATCCATCTGAGTACTCAGGATTTAGGTAAGAATTTCTCGGTGATACCTTTGCTTGGTGCATTTTGGCCTTACTGATCCATAATCTACATAGTTTGAGATAAGTGGAAGCTACCATCATAAAGGTGTTTGACTTTAACTCTTAGGAAATAGTGCAACTTCCTAAGGTCTTTGAGAGAGAATTCTTTGTTCAAGGTGTTGATCAATACTTTGATGTAAGAGCTTAAATTTTCTTGTGATGAGAATGCCATCATCACATATGGGTGTAGTAGCTTTGAGTAATGTTTCTTGTTAGACTGATTAATTATACTTAAAATTATGATTGATCACGATTGATTTTATATATGATTGTAATTGATTTAGTATATAATTAGATTAATTTAGTACATAATTATATTTTATTATTTTTCTTTTATATACAACAGTCTTTTTGTATAAATAGGGACTAGTCCTCCTGCATTCATTTATTTAGAAATATATACAAATTACCAATATTTGTCTCCTTATTTCTATTTCTAACTTAGTATCAGATAGTTTAGGCTCTCGGTCCAATCTTAGATTCTAGACTCCAAACTTCGTTTTAGATTCCATTGATCATAGGACTCAATTTTAGACATCGTTCCAAATCTACATTCAGACATTGCTTTAGACTTCTGTTCAGACATTGCTTCAGAATTTCGTTCATAGACCGCTCCAAATCTCCAGACAAAATTTAGATCTCTACTTAGACACCGTTACAGATCCTCGAAATACCTCACCGCTGTCATTTTCAGTTCACCGCTCCCCGGACCTCCATTTTTTTCATTGTCAGCATCGTTGGAACCGTCGTTCGCCAATCTACCAGCCACCAAAATTTAACCTCCAACAGCCACCGCACTCACTGTCACAGGTAACTTTCTCTTTTTGCGTGTGTGTCTCACGCACCAGATCCAACAAAAATGATCCGTTGACTCGCGACCCGCTGACGTGACCTACTGACCTAGTTCATCCGGCTAACGTGTCATTAAACGTGCTGACATGGCAGTATTGACATGGCAGTGCTGACATGGTACCAGACCCCTCCTAAGGTTTTTCAGTGAGATCTTTCCATTCTTGAGGTTTTTTTATGTCAATTCAGCCCCGAAGGTGCACTTTTTGCTGTTATTCTTCTCTGCTACTATGAAAAAGTTTGATGTTGCTCAGCCCATTCTAGTTTTACTCAATGGTTCAAACTATACCCAATGGGTTGAGGCTATGCGTGACTTTTTGAAAGGCCGAAAACTTTGACGATATGTCATAGGTGATATTACTTGCCTTGTCAAAGCTGAAGATGACACTGATGAGAAATATGCTGAAAAATTAGAAGATTGGGATAACAAAAGTCATCATATTATCACCTGGTTCCGAAACACCTCCACTCCCAACATTCACCTGTAGTTTGGACACTTTGACACTACCAAAGAAGTATGGGATCATCTCAAAAATAGATATACAATTTTTAATTTGTATAATCAATAGCAGTTGCTAAAGGAACTCAATAGTTTGAAGCAATAACTTGGCCAAGCTGTATATGGTTCCTGGCTCGGATGGAAGCTATTTGGGATCAACTGATTTTGTGTAAGCCAACCCTGAAACACAAAAGTGATTCCAAACTATATGAAAAGTATCATGATCGCACCAGACTCATCTAGTTTTTGATGACTCTCATTAATGACTATGAGCTTGTTCGAGCTTCCTCACTACATTTGGATCCCCTGCTTACACTTGATGATGCACTTCCTCGTTTGAAATTAGAAGAAACTAGATTAGGTCTTCTTCAACCTAAGACAGATTCAGCCTTTGCAGTTATTCATCAGAGAGGCAAATTCTGTAGTCCCTGCCATAAACCTGGTTATGTTTTTACTAAATATCCCACCATAGAGTGCCACACTTGTAAGAAGAAGGGTCATATTACTCCTACCTACCCCTCTCAAGTATACAAATATTGCAAAGTTCCAGGACATTTGATTGAGCAGTGCCCTACTCGTCCACAAAACTCCACTCGTCCACAAAGGTTTGATCAGAGAAAGTTTCAGCCTCGTACTAGTTCCTCCTTTAAGCCTGTGATTGCAGTTTCTGTTGCCGACGATGTCTTAGATTCCCAAATCTCTCTTTCCACTATTGATCTTAAGTCTCTTCTTAAGCAAGTCCTTTCTTAATCTGGTAATACTCCTTCTGCCTTAGCCACTACCCCATATAATAATCGTTGGTATTTTGATTTTGTATGTTGTAATCATATGACTTCCTTATCCCATGCATTCTCTTCCATTTCTTCTAGAGATACCATTCATTCTATTCATACTACTGATGTGTCTCTTATGGAAATAAGTCATAAGGGTCTTATTTCCCTACCTACCCTTACCCTATCATATACTTACATTATTCCTAAATTAAACTTTAATCTCATCTCTGTTGGCCAATTGTGTGACCTTGGTTATACTTACCTTTTCTTCTGCTGGTTGTTCTGTGCAGGATCCATGGACAAGGCAAATCATTGGAAATGCTCGTAAAGTTAAACGATTGTTTGAGCTCACTACCTTCCATGTTCCTCTGCCTCCTGTGTCAACTATTTGTGCTGCTTCTACTACTTCTTTTCTTCAGTTGTGACATAAATGTCTTGATCATAGTTCTCTTAGAAAATTACATCATCTCATTTCTCAGGGTGTTTTAAGGTCTGTTAAAGAAGAATCTTTGCAATGCATATTTTGTCAAACAGTCAAACAACCTACTTTACCTTTTAATAAAAGTACTTCTATTTTTGTTTCCTTCTTTGATCTTGTTCATTGTGATGTTTAGGGTCCAGCTCCTACACCCACTATGGGGGGTTATCGATATTTTGCGATTTTTATTAATGACTATTCACATTTCACCTAGATATATTTAAAGAAAAATAATTCTGAACTTCCTCAAATCTACATTACCTTTGCCACTATAATTAAAACTTAATTTTCAAAGACAATTAAGGTTTTTCGTCATGATAATGCCTTAGAATATTGTGATTCAAAACTACTCACTTTTCTTATTAAATAGGGATTCATTTTTAAGTTTTCATGTCCTAGTACATCTCAACAAAATGGTCGTGTTGAAAGAAAACATCGACACATTCTTGACTTTATTTGAGCTATGCTAATTTCCTCTTCTTTTCTTGAACGTATGTGGGGTGAAGGTGTTCTTACTATTGTCTGTGTTATCAATTTTCTCCCTTTCTCTGTTATTGGTAATGTATCTCCTTATGAACGTCTTCACCTAAGACCTCCAAACTACAGTTCTCTTAAAGTTTTTAGTTGTACCTGTTTTGTTCTTCTTCAACCCTATGAACGCACTAAGCTTGAACCCTGTGCCTGTCTTTATTGCTTCCTTGGTTATGCTACTGAACACAAAGGCTATCGCTGCTGGGATCTAGCCTCTCAGCATATTTGTATTTCTCGTCATGTTATCTTATGGGAAGATACTTTATTCTCCACATTGTCTCAATTCAAGTCTATCCCTTCCACTTCTAACCCCTTCCTCACTACATCATCTATTGATCTTTTTCCACATAATTCTAACACAGAGTCTTCAAATGTGTCTGAGACAGGTTCTCCACCTCCAGGTTCGTCTTCTGATTCTCCCAGTGAGCTATCATTATTGTTTGAAGTTTTAACTCATCATGTTGACACTATCCTGACCGTTGATTCTACATCTGACACTGCCATTCATCCCTCTCGAGTAAGAAACCTTCCCACTTACCTTCGTGATTGTCATTATTTTTCTACCATGTTTCACCTTCATGAACCGCAGACATATTTAGAGGCATCCACTGACCCTTGTTGGCAACAAGCTATGAACGAAGAATTACAGGCTTTGGAGAATAATGATACTTGAAAAATGGTTGATCTTCCTTCTGATAAAGCTCTTGTTAGATGTAAATGAGTTTACAATATTAAAACTCGATTTGATAGGTCTGTTAATCGTTACATGGACCATTTGGTGGTAAAATATTTTACTCAAAAATATTGGATTGATTATGAAGAAACCTTTGCTCTAGTTGCTCGTTTTACTTTAATTCGTACTCTTCTTGCTATTGTTGTCACTCACAACTGGACTCTTAATCAGATGGATGTAAAGAATGTCTTTTTTAATGGTGACTTAGAAGAAAAAGTCGATATGTGACCACCACCAGGTTACTCTTGTCCACCTAACAAGGTCTGTCTTCTTTGTAAAGCCTTGCATAGTCTTAAAAAATCTTCTCGAGCCTGGTTTGCTAAGTTTAGTTCTACCATTAGTCAGTTTGTATACTCTTCTAGTTCTCATAATTCAGCAATCTTCATCTGTAAGACTGATAGTGGCATTGTGTTACTGCTTCTTTATGTTAATGACATGATTATTATAGGTGATGATACTTTTGGTATTACTGATCTTAAAGCATCTTTGAGTCGTAACTTTGAGATGAAGGATCTTGGTCCTCTTAATTATTTTCCAAGTCTTTAGATTCTTTACTCTGTTGATGGTATTTATTTGTCACAAGCTAAATATGCTTCGAATCTTATTTCTCAAGCCAGTCTCTCAAACAGTTGCACTGAGTCCACTCCTCTAGAACATAATGTCAGGTTTACACCTCTAGATGATACTATACTTGATGATCCTACTCTCTACTCTCTATTGGTAGTTGATTGACAACTTGATTTATCTTATTATTACTCATCTAGACATTTCGTATGTTGTTCATCTAGTCAGTTAGTTTATGTCAGCTTCACGCACTATTCATTATGTTGTTGTTTAATGTATTTTCAGTATATAAAAAGAAATTTGTTTCATGGGTTTCATTTCTTAGTCAAATCCTCCTTGGTTCTCTAGGATTATTTTGATGTTGATTGGGCTGGAGATCCCACTGATCGCCGATCCACCATTAGCTACTGTATTTATCTTGGTGATACACTATTTCATGACGAAGCAAGAAACAGACTTTAACTGCACGTTCCAATACTAAAGCAAAATATCGGGCACTAGCTGACACCACATTTAAAATACTTTGGTTATGTTGGCTTCTTAACGATTTTGGTGTTTCTCAGTCATCTCCCACTGCTCTTTACTATGATAATAGGAGTGTTATTCAAATTACTCATAATGATATTTTTCATGAGTGCACCAAGCATATTGAGATCAACTGCTACTTCATTCGTCAACACATTCTTCGTGATGCTCTTCGTCTCCTTTCCATTAGTGCTCTTGATCAGCCAGCTGATATGTTAACTAAAACTCATCATCTTGACCGATTCTACACTCTAATTTTCAAACTCAAGTTAATTTTTTCTTTACTCACTTGAGTAAACCAACTTGAATTTGAGGGAAGATATTAGCGTGATTAGTTATAATTGAGATTATGATTGATCACAGTTGATTTTAGAGATGAATATAATTGATTTAGTACATAATTATATTTTATTATTATTTTTTCTGTACAACAATCTTCTTATATAAATAGAAGTTAATCCTCTTATATTTATTCATTCAAAAATATATACATATTTGATGATCACATATTTGATACATTAATAAGCCTTTATTTTTAGTCATTTACACTCTCCTACTTAATTGATTGATTTTGATTATGTTTTGTAAGTTTAGACTCAAATTGGACTTAATTGAATTTTTTAGCATAATTTACGTCTTACGTTATTTCTGCATTTGGGCTATATCTTGGGATGTAGGTGGTCTTTGGAGGTGATTCTAGTGGCATTTAAAAGATAAGAGAGATTTCTATAAGACCTCAAAGGCCCAATCACACGAGTAGATAACTCAAATTGGGGTTGAAGCAAGAACCAGAGTGCTTTTCCTGACAGCTTAACCTACGTGTACTGTTCATCACAGTTTTCAGGCTAGAGGTTGTCAAATGGGCTGAAATTTGGATGCTGAATAGTTAAGACCCATATCTACAATTTTCATGTTGAACACTTTTCCAGAATCGGACTCCTTGAAGGTGATATTGGGCTTGGAAGTCAAAACAGAGGAGCTGTGACTAGGCCTGGGCAGTGTGCAGTAATTTGAACGTATCTGGAGTTATAGAAATGATATTGGACTCAAACTAAAGCCATTTGAACGCTAAGATCCAGGCCTACAACTTTTATGAAGACCACTTAGTTCAAAAATGATGAATGCAATGACTTCAGAGCTACATGATTTCGGAGACAAGGAATCTCCATAATTTTCCACTCACCAAAAGTCATTTGGCATTTTCCACTCATTTTCCACTCATCCACCCACTAATGACTCAGCCCACTTATCATTTTGTATCTCTAATCCTCTATAAAATGGGTCCTTGGCAGATCATTGAGGGTAGTTAGGTGTTAGTTACCAAAATGATGTCATTTTGTTACTAAGTTTTCTTGTAGTAATTTTCCTTTGTTCTAAATTAAAGTCATGTTCTTCTTCTTCTTCTTCTCTCTTTCTTTCTTCTTATCTATGAGTAACTAAGTTTTATTTTACTTGGGTGAAAGGGTGAAGCTCTTGGTAATAAAGTAAGGTTAGATTTATTCTTCTCTTGTGCTTAAATGATTTATATTTTTTAGTAACCATTATACGTATTATAATTTGTTTCTTATAATTTAGAAACCATCTTTATAAATAGGAGTTCTTGATTTGTTGTAGACAAAATATTAGCATAATGAATGCTTTAACCCATTTATAAGTGGTGGTAATATTTTTAGGAAACATAATGTAATTACGTATATTATTTTAAATGGACTTTTAATGTTGTATTTTTTGATTGGAACCTCCATGTTGCGAGGATTCTAATTGAGTTATAAAAGAAATTAATATTACCTTTACTTTATTTACCAAGAGTGGATCTTTTAACCTAAGTAAATAATTTTTACTATAATAACAAAATATTAACTTTACCTTAATTAATCTTCAACAATTCCCTGTGGATCGACCTCGGACTCCCAAGAAATTTATTACTTGAGACAACCTGCACTTGGGTTCGCAATATAACAATTAATCCCGCATCAAGTTTGTAGACTTGTTTGAAACTAAAAATTGTGCATCAAGTTTTTGGCGCCGTTGCCGGGGACTTGATTTGAAGAATAAATTTCTGGTGTAAATATTTTGTATATATTTTTTACTTTTTTAATTTTTTTTTCTTTTGTACATACTAACTTACTAACTTTGTGGGGGAAATCTCTCCCTTTTATTTTTTTGTACATACTAACAGTGGGGGAGACTCTCCCTTTTATTTTACGTACTAACTTAGTGGGAGAACCTCTCCCTTTTATTTTTTTTTTCTATACTTTACTAATTTAGTTGAGGAAACTCTCCCTAATTTCTCTGTAATCTTTAATCATTAATGAAATAATCTTTCTTCTTCTCTTTTCTCTCGCCGGAGCAAAAAAATCGGCTTGCCATTTTTTCTAGTTTTCATATTTTAAATTTACTTTTGTACTTTCTTTTTTTTTGTATTTTATTGTCTGTAATTTTTTTTGTTACTTAATTTTTTGTCATTTATTTTCTGTCATTTATTTTTTTATTTTTTTTGTCATTTATTTTGTTTACTAACTTACTAACTATCTAACTTTTTACTTTATCTGCTTCTAACATTTTAATTTATCTGCATACTAATTTTTTAATTTTTTTGCTTATTAATTTTTTTTTGTGGCTGGTTTATATCACACATTTGTTAATATTTAATGGAATGTTTATACTACTAGCTTGTACATTTTATTTTATATTTCAAGTTACTTATTTATGCTTAATTGGTATCTTGATTTAAATTATGGTCGTTCGGTTAAAGTTAATCCTAGTAGTGTATATATTGATTTGTCTGAATCACAATCACACACATCAAATACAATGGCTGAAAATGAAAGTGTGCATGATGAACGTGAAAATCAACCGTTACGAACCATACGTGAGTATTTGCAACTATCTCGAAATTCTAGTCCATCATGTTTTATCTTTCCACTCAATGCTAACAATTTTAGATTCAAGTCAGATATGATTTCTTTACTTCCTAATTTCCATGGTTTAGAATCTGAAAATCCATATTTACATTTAAAAGAATTTGAGGAAGTATGTACTATTTTTCATGATCAAACTTGCACTGAAGAGGTTGTTAAGCTTAAATTGTTTCCTTTTTCTTTAAAAGATAAAGCAAAAACTTGGTTTAACACTTTGAAACCAAGATCAATTGGCACATGGAAAGAAATGCAATGTGAGTTTCTGAAAAAAAAAATTTCAACACATAAAACCAATGCTTTGAAAAGACAAATCCAAATTTTTTTCCAAAATTCAAATGAAGCATATTTTCAAAGTTGGGAACGTTTTAAAGATTTGTTGAATTCTTGCCTAAATCATGGTTTTGAAAAATGACGCACTATAAGCTTCTTTTATGAAGGGTTAACACCCGAAACCAAACAATTTGTAGAAATAATGTGCAATGGTGAATTTCTTGGTAAAGAACCCGATGAAGCTTTAGACTATTTAGACCTTTTGGCTGAAAATTCTCAATCTTGGCATGGTACTAATCCTTCTGAAAATTCAATTAGATTTAACCTTGCAAATGCTAGTAAAGGAAAATATCATGTTAGTCAAGAAGAAGATCTAAATGCAAGGTTTGCTAGTTTGGCTAGAAAGGTTGAAACCATGGAATCTGGGAAAGTAAAAGAAATCAAATCTGTGCAAAATAAAGAAATTTGTAGCATTTGTGATGAATTGGGACACTCAACAAATGAATGTCCAAAAATTTCCGTTTTTAAAGAAGTTGTGCACAAGTAAGTAAATGCAATGAATAATTTTAAAAAGTCATTCACTTCTTCTTTTTCAGATACATACAATCCGGGATGGAGAAATCACCCGAACTTCAATTGGAGGATCAACAATCAGGCACAATTCATGCAACCACCACCTCCTCGGGCACAGCAGGACTCTCAAAATTTTCAAGGATATGCACCTTTTGTCCCACCATACAGAAATAACCTTAAAGTAACATTGCATGCATTCATGGAAAAGCAAAATGTCATTATTAATCAAAACACTCAAGTCATGATTGACATAAAAGACACTCTTGCTAAACTTTCTTCTGCACTCACCATTCACGAGAAAGAAAAATTTCCTTCTCAACCTCAACTAAATCCCAAGGGTCAATACAGTCTAAATGATGGTAATTCAGAAAACCAACAAATAGATCAAGTCAAATCAGTGATAACCTTTAGGAATGGAAAGGTTGTTGAAGAAAGTAAGGAAATAAAGAGTCAAGTGTCCAAAGTGATGAACTCCTTGAGTGTGAATGAGCTAGAGCATGTGGAAAAGAATCAAGATAGTAGTGATGCTGAGCTACCCAAGGAACCTGAGGTGACAAAAAGTATTATTAAGCCAAAAAATGATGACGAGGGCCACCAGACATACATGATTGACTCAATCATGGATAGGGGAGTTTCTACAACCCATGATTTTGACCCCCTTGAGAATTTTCTTGTCAATTCTGAGTTTGATTCTATAAGTAATCCCTCTGATGTAGTTGATATTTCTACTTTTTTTTATAAAACTCAGGATCATGACACTCAGGCATGGCAACCAAAGTTTAAGGAGTTTCCTAAGAAAGGTTGGAACTTTGCTGATAAAAAAGGTGTTTGTCCCTTAGTCTGTTCTTATAAAATTAATTTAGAAGAAGGTAAATGGTCAGCGGTTGAAGCTATAACTTGAGTTGAAGGATCCAGATGTAGCAGAGACTTTGGTAGACGATCCTGTCTACCAAAGCTGAGGTAAGTTTTTAGTATTTCGTGTTTTTATTGAGTCGGCTTAAGTGCCTCCCAAATTTCGGAGCCTTTGTATGAGGATGTAAATAGTGTCGGCCAACAAAAAAAAATTATAAAACAAAAGAACCCAAAAAATATATATATATTTGCATGTTTGTTTATTTCATTTTATTTCATTTTTTTTTTGTCATTACCAACCATTGTCAAGATGTAGTTATTCTCTTCTCGTCTAAGCATTTCAGGTATGTGACTTCTCCTCATTACTTTGTTTAATTTTGTCCCAATAATTTCTTTGATGTATATTGATGATTATTTCTTCAGTTTGGATTTAATTGTTAACATTGATGACAATGTTGTGATCTGGTTGGAGAAAGGATAGTTGTGTAAAAAAAAACCAAAAAAAAAATTTAGAAAGTGTGTATATTAATATGTTTGTTGTGTTTATGTGTTTGTTAGTAACTTACTAAACCAGTTAAGGATGGCAGAGTAAGGAGTAAATTTTACTCTTAAGACGCATCTTAGTTGGGGTAGTAACTAGTTTGTGTGGAAGTAGCAATTCAAATTCAGGAAAATTTGCATGATTGAGTAAATTGTCTTCTTTCTTAAACATCACATGCTTGGTTATGGATGTTAAAATTTTTGTGGATTGAGAATGATGGATATATGCCTTGTGAGATTTTGAGCTTATCGATGAATGGATTGAACATCTGTACCATTTTCTTCCTTCTTGAGTGATTTTTTCTCATGAAATTATTACTCTAGAATTTGTTTTGATTCTTTTTAAAGCTATATTTTCACATGCATATATAAACATGATTGAGGCAAATTTTCTTGAATTAACCACTTTGACCAAATAGCTAACCTTACATATTTTCCTTTGCTTAACCCCTTTGAGCTTATTTGACCATTCTTTGTTTCTAACTCATTACGTACCTTAAATGAAAAAACCATGTTCTAACCCAACCTTAGGGAATAAGAGAGCATTGACTTTGTTATTTGATGAGTTCTTGAACAAGTGTGGGGGTACATGTGCAGATTGGTTATATAATAAAAGAAAAAAAAGGAAAAAAATGTGTCTATATAAAAAAAGAGAGCTGATTATTGCTACAATCAAAAGAATGCACCATGTGATATATTCATACCTAGACTGAGGATGGATGATTGGAAATAACAGGAATAGAAGGAGAATGTTCAAGCCTAACAATGAATTCAACCTACCAATTGATCTTCAACAAAACATTAGTCAGATATTGGTCATTGTCCTGTATGAGGAAGAACTAAGAAATTCTTGAGAAATTTAGACTGAATGTTCTCAAACATCTTCTCCATTCTAACTGTATTATAATGCTTTTTTATTCTCTTTAGTATTTAACTTGTCTTATCTATATTACTTCCACCTTTACCTTGACCCCATTATAACTTTGAATAAAGTCCTCATGATTTGTGTATATATGTTGTCTTTGAGTAGTGAAGAAGTAGAAGATAAACAAGCTTATGGTAGTGCAATTTTCATGGGTTGAATTGAGTGAAATACTTATCTTTTAAACACTTGAGGGATTGAGAGTGAATCTTGTGAAAATCTATCATTCTTGACTCATGCTTTTCAATTGAAATATCCTTGCTTGTTGATTTGAGATGTGAAGATATGTTACCTCATGAATGTTTTGATTACTTGAATGATTGGTTACTCTTCATTTTTAAATTAAGTCTTTTAGAGTGTTTAACTTTTGAGTCTGTTTCGTTTTTTTTAGTTTTGGTCTTGTGTTTTGCCTAGGAGTGCAAAAAGTTAAGTGTGGGGAAATTTGATGATCACATATTTGATACATTAATAAGCCTTCATTTTTAGTCATTTACACTCTCCATGTACTTAATTGATTGATTTTGATTATGTTTTGTAAGTTTAGACTCAAATTGGACTTAATTAAATTTTTTAGCATAATTTACGTCTTACGTTATTTCTGTATTTGGGCTATATCTTGGGATGTAGGTGGTCTTTGGAGGTGATTCTAGTGGCATTTGAAAGATAAGAGAGAGTTCTATAACTTTCATGAAGACCTCAAAGGCCCAATCACACGAGTAGATAACTCAAATTGGGGTTGAAGCAAGAACCAGAGTGCTTTTCTTGACAGCTTAACCTACGTGTACTGTTCATCACAGTTTTCAGGCTAGAGGTTGTCAAATGGGCTAAAATTTGGATGCTGAATAGTTAAGACCCATATCTACAACTTTCATGTTGAACACTTTTCCAGAATCGGACTCCTTGAAGGTGATATTGGGCTTGGAAGTCAGAACAGAGGAGCTGTGACTGGGCCTGGGCAGTGTGCAGTAATTTGAACGTATCTGGAGTTATAGAAATGATATTGGACTCAAACTAAAGTCATTTGAAAGCTAAGATCCAGGCCTACAACTTTCATGAAGACCACTTGGTTCAAAAATGATGAATGCAATGACTTCAGAGCTGCATGATTTCGGAGACAAGGAATCTCCATAATTTTTCACTCACCAAAAGTCATTTGGCATTTTTCACTCATTTTCCACTCATCCACCCACTAATGACTCAGCCCACTTATCATTTTGTATCTCTAATCCTCTATAAAAGGGGTCCTTGGCAGATCATTGAGGGTAGTTAGGTGTTAGTTACCAAAATGATATCATTTTATTACTAAGTTTTCTTGTAGTAATTTTCCTTTGTTCTAAATTAAAGTCATGTTCTTCTTCTTCTTCTTCTCTCTTTCTTTCTTCTTATCTATGAGTAACTAAGTTTCATTTTACTTGGATGAAAGAGTGAAACTCTTGGTAATAAAGTAAAGTTGGATTTATTCTTCTCTTGTGCTTAAATGATTTATATTTTTTAGTAACCATTATACGTATTATAATTTGTTTCTTATAATTTAGAAACCATCTTTATAAATAGGAGTTCTTGATTTATTGTAGACAAAATATTGACACAATGAATGCTTTAGCCCATTTATAAGTGGTGGTAATATTTTTAGGAAACATAATGTAATTACGTATATTATTTTAAATGGACTTTTAACGTTGTATTTTCTAATTGGAACCTCATGTTGCGAGAATTCTAATTGAGTTATAAAAGAAATTAATCTTACCTTTACTTTATTTACTAAGAGTGAATCTTTTAACCCAAGTAAATAATTTTTACCATAGTAACAAAATATTAACTTTACCTTAATTAATCTTCAACAATTCTCTGTGGATCGACCTCGGACTCCCGAGAAATTTATTACTTGAGACAACTTGCACTTGAGTTCACAATGTAACAATTAATCCTGCATCAAGTTTGTAGACTTGTTTAAAACTAAAATTTGTACATCAATATTATTAATATTTGTTTCTCTATTTCTATTTCTAATCTCTCTAATGATCAATGATTGATCACATTTCCTAGAAGTGAACCCAAATTTGTAGAGTGTGTACCAGGTTTTCAAAACAAGCTCTTAAGCTTGTTTTAGACTATACTGGGCCTTGTCTAGCTTGTAAACTAGGGTCCCATATGCCGCTTCAAGTACACGAGGTTGAGTAATTCAATAACGTTACTTATACACCTCATTCTCTCCAATCGTTCTTTAGGCTTTCTTTTTATAGGAAAAAGGAAGAGAGAAAAAAATGAATTTCTTTCTTATCATTTTTTTTTCATAAAAAGGAGGAGCAGAATTAAAGTGTAGAAAAAGAAGTATATAAATAACATTATTGTATATACTTCATGCAATTTGCTATTGAGAAATGCAGTGCGCAGATCTAATTGTTGCACAAACCACTGCCGTGACAAAGCTAAATTTAAGATAATTCGAATTGTGGCAGGTTTGAATACTGAAGAGAATGTCCCTGCGAAATCAAAAGCATGCTGCTGATATCCTTGAACTACAATGGGAAAAAAAAAAGTTGATATAGGTAACTTTTTCCTATTCCGAAAAACTTGTTTATAAACAACATTCTTTGTAATTCTATATGAATTTTCTTCATCATCTTAGAAAAGAATTTTAATTAGTTGATGCATTTTAATTAGTTGAAAGATCCGGTGAAGTGCAACAATTGGTACAACTTTCACTGCATAATTGAAGGAACTTTGCCTTATTGCAACTGAATTATTATAGGAAAATGTTTGATACATATCTCTTAGGCTCATTTTACTACATATTTATGTGAGATTACAAAATCAAAGTAAGAGTAGATAAAAAATAATAAGAGATCAATCATAATCAAATGATAAATATTATGAAAATATAAAATTATATATATAAATGTGTATTTAACTTTCCTCGTTATTATATTTGGTATGAAGTAGGTAGGATGGTTGTTGCGAAGTAATTACGGGTACACTGCTACTAGGATGGTTGCGTTATTTTGGGAAGTAATTAATCACAGCGGAGGACCACTCTGATTTAGAAGGGAAAAAAAAGGTTACATAGTACCAATCGCATGTGAATCATAAATTGTGACATAAATATTATTTGAATTTAAATTTAAATTTTAGTATTATTTTATTATAAAAAAATTAAAAGAAAATATAAAAAAATTGTCAATTGTTATTTCTATATTGTATCATTAATATAATTTGAATTTAAATTTTAATATTATCATATTTAAGAAAAATGTAATTTATTTTAGAATTTTTTTATAAGTGTCATTTTTATGTTATATTATCAGTCACTTATTACAAATTTGAATTTAAATTTCACTATTATTATCTTATTAATGTATAATAATAATGTGTGTGCATCTATATATATATATATACTAAAACTCAAAACACTCTTTTAATATTTTTTGAAAATTTAAAAATATTCTTAGAATTTTATATATAAATTTGATATTTGACACCTTAAAAAATAAAATAAATATTTGAACTTCAATGTAAAATTTTTACATCACCCATGATTACTTATAAAAATTATAAATATATTTTCTTATAGTAATAACATAATTATCATATATTATTTTTAATATTTTTTATAATTTCATACATCTTACGGGTGCTATTCTAGTTTTAGTTATTTTAGAGAAATGTGTGATCATTTAAGATAAAATTCCTTTTCAACAATGTTATTTACATATTTTTTTTACAATTATTATGCCACTTTCTTTTTAGATTGTAAAATAAGAAAAATATTTTTAGTACACTTTCTTTCCTCAAAAAATGTAGGTGTATGAAAAAGTTGTGTGCAAAATACATTTTCTGATTCCTTAAAAAAAAACTATTTGGGACCCTTTTTTCTTGTTTGTTATAAAGATTGTCTAAAACACTATTTTCCATTTGCATAAGAAAAATGTTAGATGCACCCAAAAAAATCTCAGCAAAACTTTTACAAAAGCTTAAAGGAGTAGTTGAGAAATTTTCAGTCATTGCTCTAAACTGAGCTCAAAATTTTTCAGCCACTTTTTTAAGCTTCTGTGAAATTTTCATCTAACACTTCTCTTTGCATAACTATTCACTTCCTCATCAACAAAGTATTGATGAAGATCAACAAAGTAATGATGAAGATATGAGGGATTCTTGCGATTTTTTAATTAGAGAAACAATTTTACATGTTTTTTGGTACAAACAATTTTACAATTTTACATGTTTTTTGGTACAAACAATTTTACAATTTTACATTCCCTTTCTTTTTGGTGAATGTTAGTTATACCCTTTAATGACGTTAAAATTAGCTGCATATCCCCAAATGAAATTTAGCTGCAGGGTAGTTATGTTTATATTGAATATATTTGAATGACAAGTGCAACTTAACCCAACCACGAGGGAAGAAAATAAGATAGACAGCGAGACAAAAGAAGTGTTAAAATATATTCAGTATAAAAGACCACCATTGAGCATTCTCTAAGCATCAAGAACAATCCCAGGAAATTAAACACAGAAGATGTCTAGTGAGGTATTGACCAATGATCAGCTTCATGTGGTTATGTTTCCATTCCTAGCATTTGGTCACATTAGCCCATTTGTTCAGCTATCCAACAAGTTGTTCTCTCATGGAGTTCGCATCACTTTCTTGTCAGCTTCATCTAACATTCCCAGAATCAAATCAACCCTTAATCTCAATCCAGCCATTGACATTATCCCCCTTCAGTTCCCAAATGGTATAAGCAGCAGTGCTGAATTGCCACCTGATTTGGCAGTAAATCTCATACATGCACTTGACCTTACTCAACCTCAGGTAAAGTTCCTTTTGTTGCAACTCAAACCCCATTTTGTTTTCTTTGATTTTGCACAAAACTGGCTCCCAAAACTAGCTTCTGAAGTTGGCATCAAATCTGTTCACTTCTCAGTCTACTCTGCCATTTCTGATTCTTACATTACTGTGCCTTCAAGATTAGCTGATATTGAAGGAAGAAGTATCACTTTTGAGGATCTTAAGAAACCCCCACTTGGGTATCCTCAGAACTCCAATATTTCCCTTAAGGCCTTTGAGGCCATGGACTTCATGTTCCTCTTTCGAAGATTTGGTGACAACCTAACTGGTTATGAGAGAGTTTTACAAAGCCTTAGTGAATGCTCATTTATAGTGTTCAAAACTTGCAAGGAAATAGAAGGAACTTACCTAGATTACATAGAAAACCAGTTTAGAAAACCAGTTCTGTTAACTGGTCCACTAGTCCCAGAGCCATCAATGGATGTGCTAGAGGAAAAGTGGTCTAAATGGTTAGATAACTTCCCTGCCAAATCTGTCATATTATGCTCCTTTGGTAGTGAGACATTTCTTAATGATGATCAAATCAAAGAACTTGCCATTGGGTTAGAACTCACTGGTTTACCATTCATTTTGGTCCTAAACTTCCCATCCAATCTAAATGCCCAGGCTGAGTTGGAAAGAGCATTACCAAGAGGGTTCTTGGAGAGAGTGAAGAATAGGGGAGTTGTACACACTGGTTGGTTGCAGCAGCAGCTTATCTTGAAACACTCAAGTGTGGGGTGTTATGTGTGTCATGCTGGCTTTAGTTCTGTGATAGAAGCTATGGTCAATGACTGCCAGCTGGTGCTGTTACCTTTCAAAGGTGACCAGTTTTTCAATTCTAAGCTTATAGCCAAGGATTTGGAGGCAGGTATAGAGGTGAATAGGAAAGAAGAGGATGGGTACTTTGAGAAAGAGGATATATTGGAGGCTGTAAAAACTGTTATGGTGGACGGTCACAAAGAGCCAGGGAAGCACATAAGAGAAAATCACATGAAATGGAGGAAGTTTCTGTTGAATAAGGAAATTCAGAACAAATTCATCACAGATGTGGTTACCCAGTTGAAGTCTTTGGCTTAGTCTAGTCCCTTCCAATGTGGAAAATAAAGTCTACTTGAAAGACTTGTTCATCCGTTTTTTTCTTTTTCATTTTGTTTCTTCTTTCTACCTCCCCTTGATTTACGTTTCCTTTCTCCAGCACCTACTGCTGTTGTAATAAAACGCATTAATGTATGGGAGTTAAACGGAATTGAATGTGTGCTTCCATAATTTGAAGTCTCCTTGATTGTCGTACTGTCTATAATGGCGCCAACATTTCCAATTGACTTTGTATTTATAAATATAATAACTACTTTGTTTTTTTCTGGCAGAAGTAGGAAATTGCATGCAGGCTGAGAACAAAAATACATAATGGCTTACAACAAACCCCAACTAAAATGAAGTAGAAATGAGTTATGACAAAGGGATAAGACACATGTGGAAAAGGTTTGGCAACGTGGCATAATCTCAATCATTCCAGTATCTTAAAAATATAAGGGTAGTGCTATGAAGAACTCGAGCTCTCATACGTTGAACTCTTTTCTGTCTTTGTTTAATTTTTTTTTTCATTTATCTAAGTAACTAATATACAAACCTCAAAAACCAAAGTTTCATCCATTGGTTAGAAGGCTTAAGCATCAGTGAGCATGAGCGTTTACGAGCACAGTCCAACATATAAAACAAAAGAGAAAAAAAAAGTAGTAAGCAAGAGGAAAAACCTCAAATAATTTTATCATGTTTTTAATTAACATTAATTTTCACATAATATTAAACATCTTTTAATTGTAACATGAGTTTCAATTAGTTTATAATTAAATGTTTCAATAGTTTTATTTTATTTTAATATTTTTATTAAATATTTATATATTAATTTAGTTTTATGTGGTTCCACCAATAATTTTTTGATTAATTAAACTAATAACTTAATATTCTTTTCAAGTTAATCACCCATCTGAGTTTTATAACACTACTTTGGATATGGCCATCTTGCTAACAACCTTGCACCACATTGTCCATATTCTCTCCAAAACAGAAATATTCCTTACTATGGACGGGTGGCTTAGAATATTGAAGGGCGTAAAGTCAAATAATAAAATGAGACCTGTTCCATACTTATTAAATATAATATAATTTTGAATATAATTTAGTTTTTTTAATATTATATGTGTAAAATTATTAATTAATTTATTGGTTATTATTATATTATTAATATTTTCATCATATTGTTTTTTTTAATGAATGATACATTAATTAGAAAATATAGTTTTATTTCGTTTCGAATATATTTTTTTTATAAAAAATTTACAAGATAAATTTAAAAAACTGATATTTAAAACATATATTAATATCATTATACTACTGGTTGTAAGATTTGCTCAAGTGTATGTGCAACAGTTATTACAATGTCGATATTCATAGATGAATGCACCTGGCCTTTTTCCTACTGAATACAAAATTATTGTTTGAAAAAAAAAATCTTGGTAAGTTGGATGATTGGTGTCAAGTGATTTCATTGAAATGATGATTGTACTCTCCCTTTAATTTGTGGACAATGTTAGTTTTCTAGGCTCTGAAAATAAAAAGTGTGTAGGACCATTTTGCCGGAATAAATATAATTTGAAATATAGGTGCATCAACACCTAATTAGATTTAGAAGAGATTAAGCACAATGTTAAATGGATTACACTATGAGGAGGATAAAGGTTAAAACTTTCAAAATATGAGAAGGGTCTAATTAAATCAGTATATATATCTAAAGAAATTTATCTTACATTTAGAGTGTGAGAATATCCAAAAAAAAAATTATTATAAATGTCATGTCGGTGCAGTTGATGTAATACTCTTAAATTATGCCAGTCCACTTAATGCAATCTACTTGAAAAAATAATCATAGAATAAAATATATAATATATATGAGTATATACTTTTAAAATAACACTATTCTTTTAAAAATATATATATTAATATGTTTGCCAGTGAGGTTTCAAGTTGGGCGACTCCTATCTTCATATCTGTTTGTTATATGTGCAGAGGGTTCATCCACTTTACAACAAGATGGGCGAGGATTTGAATGCCTTTCTCCAGATTGGGACACAGTAAGAAATTCACGAATTAACGACGATCATATAATTTAAAAATTTAAATTTCTGGCTAATTTTTACTTCTCAAAAAAAAAAATTGCTAGAAACAAAAATTTGCCAAAATTTGCCCAAAAATACCGGCAAATTTGGTCGCTAGAAAAAAAAAAACCGTAGCATGTGAAATTACGACATTTTATGACAAAAATATTGGGAAATGTTTGTTATCGAATCATTATATAAGTGATTATGAGCAATCTGACATTTGACTGTTCTATTAATCTTCTGTCTTTCACTTATAAGAGGAATGATGATTCTAATAATAACATTTTCAAGCGATTAATATGATTGAAAGTTTGCGTATTAAAAATGATTCCACCTCTTATGATAATGAGGACAAGATTAGGTAATGAGATATAAAAAAATAAGGAGAAAATCATTGTGAATTATAACAATAAATTTATAAAATTTTATGAAGTAATTTTTCTGGGGCGAAAAGAAGTCCCCTACTGGAGAAGCCGAAGAATAAGAAAGAAATTAAAAGTAAACAAATTTTTTTTATCAAGAATGATGACACCAATGAAAATGACATTGTACTAAAATATCATAGAGAGAAATATCCAGATAATATTATGTGCTTAACGTTATTAGAATTATGATTTGATAGGGTAGCCCCAAGATCATTATCCTTGTTGGAGACACAAAAAACATATGTTTGCTTGCAGTAGTATAACTATTTTTAAAGGATAGCAGAAAAAATTTAATCTCAAAGGAATTTGGACGAGCATGAAATTAGGATTTTGAGAGTAATGATAGTGACAAGTGAAATCATATATATTTCTCTTATTAAATGTAGTGTAATATGAAACTCAAGGAAATACTGTTCAAATTTAACCAATCAGTTTAGGAACTACGAGTGTCAGTATAAAAAAAACATTTTTCTTTTAAACTTTTGAATCGATCACACTCTTGTTTAAAAAATTCTTTTGTTGACTTCTCTCTTGATGAATTGGAATACCAATCTTACTCATTACAATTTGAAAAACACAATTTTTTCAAAAATAATGTTTATTGTGAAATATATCAATCATCATCATTATCTTCAATGGTTAAATATAAGAATTTTATTAACATTCTTACACATGTTCTTCTAGATAGTCAATTATAGTCAAATCTTACAGAAGTCAACTCATATGCCTTCTCTAATTAAGATATTTGGATCATACAACTTCTTTAATTCAAAAAAGTCTTTAGATTGGAGAAGACAAACAAGTAGAACTGTACCATGTGGTTATCACCAAGCATAAGAAAACGTGCAAAAATATTAAAAAGATTCAAGTACTTAACTGTTGAAAACAAGGATGAAGATAGATGAAATTACTTAGAAAATAAAGTACTTCTTGAATAGTTCTCAACTTTCTATCTTAACTCACCAGGACAAACATGAACGATAGTAATTTATTAAAGATCAAAAGAATTTTTACTTTTCATGACACTGATACTCCCAATTCCTAAACTCATTAATTAAATATGGATAATATTCCCTAGAGTTTCAATGATATTACATTTAATAAGAAAAATACATCAACTCTTGTCATCACAGTCTCACTATAAAAAACCTAATCTCAACTTCAGCTAAATACCTCTAAAATTATTTTTTTCTTAATTAACTACTCTCCAAAAATTGATAGACAAGTGCAAGGAGACACACACTTTCAGTGTTACTAGTAAGGACAATATTCTAGGCACTACCCACTTAACTTTCTCAATCCTAATGTTGTTGAGCTCACAATTTTATCTAGCATATATTTCCCATGAGACTCTTGTATAACACCATTTTCGTTGTTGAAATAAATTTTTATATCAATTTCGTCTACTTTCATTTTCTGTCTTATTCTCCAACTGCTCTACCGTGCAATTTCTATCCGTCAGAAAATCTACTTAAAAAATACAAATTTATTTTTTTAATCTGTAATGTTTTTCTGTTTTCTTTTCTTATATCACCCTACCTAGTCTTCTCCTTATCATCATAAGAGGTGGACTCATGTCACTACTCAAACTTTCTATCATATTTACCACCTGATAATCTTATCACTAGAGTTATCACCATTACTACCAGTTGTTGACAAAAGATAAGTTACTTAAGCAATCAAATTTCAGACTGCTCAGAGTCACTTAACTTATCAATGCAAAACTAATATAATCTAACTTAAGGTTTAGAGCTTCCTAATTTAGTAGCGCATTAATTATTTCAGCAATTCAAACACAATAACATGCACGCAAATAAGTGTTAATAATAATAACATATATTACTATATTACGCAATTCATATCACCGTAACAGAAAGCTATTACATATATATTTGTTGTTCCTCTTAGCAAATTATCATCAAAGATAAGTAAAATAAAGAAACACTATCTTGTATGCAATTAAATTAAAATCTTTATTTCTATTATTTTTATTAGGTATTTTAAAGTCAAATGTTAAAATGACTTTATTAGGATTTTTCTATCATAATTTTGGAGAATTGAAGTCACATTTTAAGTTACAACTTGAAATTAACTTAAATGAAAGTGACTGTAAATTTTAATAAGAGCTATTCATTTGGATTTTTTAATAGATTTTAGAAGATAAAAGTTTCTACTTTAACTCTTAATTTATTTGACATTTCCTATTTTAAGTCAGAGATTTTTTTCAAATTTATCATTATAATAAAGTTAATAAATTATTATTAACTTAATTAGTTATATATATAGTTCACGTTTTCACTTTTTTTATTATATTATATTATATGATAGATACGTTATTAATTTATTAAAATTAAAATTAATTAATAATTATTTTAATTTAATATATAAATTATTAAATTAATTATTTAAATTAATTAAATTAAATAATTAACCGACCTCTTCACTTAAATTTTTAATGTTTTAATATTTAATATATCATATTACTAATTTATCACAATTTTTTTTTATTTTCAAATTAGCACTTTAGCATATAATATTATATTATTCTTTTAATAAATTAGCATTAGTCTTATATAGTTTAATGTTATTAATCAAGTCCTATAATAACATAATAGAAAATTATCTATTATACTAGCACACAAACACCAATAAATGACAAGATACCATATATATATAATATATATATATATTCAAATATACACATAAACACATATATTTAAAATATAAATACAATATACATACATACATATATACATACATACATACATATTATTAACAAATATAACAATCAAAATAAAAAATTAAAAATAATACATACAAGAGAGAAGTCATGCACTCACGTTCCATGCACCACGTCCACCAACGTCTGGGCCGCATGGGCCATCAACCCCGATGGCACCCATGGTCAGAGCTCAAGCCCTCGTAGCCTTTAGGAGCAACAATAACGCCTCATGGTCAAAGCTCTATCCATCGCCTTCTTAGCCACACCGGGCAAACCCTGTGGCTGGGGTCGCGTGGGACATCAACAGATGGAACCCATAGTCAGAGTTTAGGCCCTCGTGGCCTTCAGGGGCAACAACATAGCCTCGTGGCTCTCATGGTCGGAGCTCAGGTGGAGGATGTCAGAGAGAAGATGAGGATGGAGGCACCCATGGTCGTGAGCTTGAACCCGGAGGGAGGAGGCAGAGAGGTGGGAGAAGAGGTGGTTATGATCAAGAGTTTGATCTCGACAGTGGAGGGGGAAAGAGGATAGAGAAGAGGGAGAGGAAGGAGGAGAGAAAACAGTCTCGAAAATGGAAGAGAAAGGAGCTTGGCACGTCTCTTAAAAAAATTTCAGCGTATCAATCCGTTGGAAATTTTTTTTGATGAGTTTTTTCGAATTTCAAAAGGCTAATCCATCGAAAACCTTAGAATACATAATCAGTTTGTTATCCGAGTAACCCGAGTCTTATTTTTGGCAAAAATTTTGTCAAAAATTGGCTAGTGCACCTCCTTGAAAGTCGGAAGAAATTTTTAACGAAATTAATCTGCTAAAAAATCTAGAAAAACAAAATTGATACATTTACTAACGTGGCTTATGATGCACCTACTAGAATTAGGGATGGCAAAGAATTTGCAGAAAATAACTGACAATGCATTAGGTCAGTATTTTATATATACTCAAAAGATTGAGCCTAGCAGAATAGGCGATGGAGATGGAATCTTGACTCTTATATTATATAAAATTTTAACCTAAAACCAAAACTAATTAGTATCAAGTGGAATGACTCAACAAATATATAAATCGCACTTGAAAAATTGAAACACACGATATGAGACTTTATTATATTATAGCAGCCACACCATGTTAATGTGCCTATTCTGTTATGGAGACTATGCAGAAACATCCTCCCAACACAAACCCGTCTGTGTCAAAAAGGAGTCGATGCTGGTGACGAATTTTACCTCTGTGGGGAAAGTTTTGAATCTGTTATGCCATTTGTTCACTACACGTGAGTACTCAAAAGCTGTTATACAGGGCTATAGCTTGACTTTGATGCCTTCTAGAACCATAAGCAACACAGGGGATTGGCTAAACTATATCCAACAGGTCTTCAGCAACCTGCCACAGGAAAATCTCGAGCTCTTAGCAATGGCTTGATCTTTCATTTGGATGGAAAGAATTAAAGCTTGGCAAGGTAGAGAAGCAAAGAAGCACGAGTACTTCACAATATCCATCATATTCGTGTTAGATATGTATCTAATACCGTACTTGATACTTGAATACTTAATAAATATTTTTTTTTTTTTTTAACAAAAGTTGTATCTCTATACCACACTCATGTCATATTCGATACATATACCTGTATCTGTATCCGTGCAACATAGTAGAGAAGTGAAGGGGGTTGCCCAAACTGCTATGCAAACAAAGCTAAATCGCAGAGCTTTTCACGCAGATGCTAATGTGTTCGCAGAAGAGCATGCTTTTGGTGTAGGCATAGTAATTAGAAACTGGCATGGAAACTTCATGGCTCCGAAAGCTTAGAAACTTCGAGGCAGTGTTAATGCTCATAGAGTAGAGCTTATCACTACAAAGGAGGCTCTAATCTTTGCATGGCAGTTAGGATTTAGGTGCGCACATCCATCTTGAAGGGGATGCAAAAAAATGTCTACGACAACAATTTGGATGATTCGGTGGACCTGTCTCATAATGATTCCATTCTCCATGACATTTTTGGTTTAGCATCTTGGTTCTCTGGTTTTAAGGCTCACTATGTCCCACGATCTTGTAATGCTGTGACTGAGTTTTAATCTTTTCATGCTAAGGGTGTTGAGCTTGGTATTTGGCTTGAAGAGCTGCCACAATGTATTGTTGAACTTCTTGCTTCTAATTGCAATAATGAATAAATTCACTTTGGAGATCAATATTTATATATTAGTATGATTTTTTTTCAAGTAGATTTTCTTTTCACACAAAAAATCTACTTGAAAAAAAAATTGTAGAATAAAATATACAATATATGTTAGTATATACTTCTAAGGATAATACTATTTAAATATTTTTTTAAAAAAAAAAGACTACTTTTGTCAAACAGCCTTTATATTTGCATAATGGAAGCCGCTTGAGTTAAAGTGATTCTATTACATTAATTTTCATATTTGACCTATAATATATTATTATGGAAAATGTTACGAAACAATGGAGACTCATGTGCTCATATCTAATATTCATCGGATGAAATGTCTTTTTTAAGACAGGAGATTTTTTTATTTAAAAAAACCATATTCTTGTTATTAATTATTATCGAAACTGGAGCTGTTCAATAGCAATGTGCATATAACACTTATATTCTTATATTAAATAATATATATATTTTTTTACACCTTATTTAATATTATTTATTATATATTTTTTTATTATTTTTTTCACTCAATTATATTTATTAAAAATAATATAAATAATACTTATATCTTTTTATAAGAATATAAAATGATCATTTTTATGTGCATATATTAATATCATTGTCCTTTTATTGGTTGTAAGATCTTCAGGTGTATGTTCAAAAGCATCGCAACGTTAACGTGCATAATTGAATGCACTTCGTTTTTTTTTTTTAACAGAATAAAAAATTTGTTTGAAGAAAAATAATTCTTATATTTTTACAATAAATAATGTATATATTTTTTTATATTTTATTTAATATCATTCATTATATATATATTTTTTATTATTATTATTTATTTAATTATATCTCTTGAAAAAATATAAATAATACTTATATTTTTTTAAAGATGTAAGATGATAATTTTTAAAACAACCTTGTTAAGTAGGTAGGATGATTGGTGTCAAATGATTCTAGTGAAATTATGAGTGTACGTTCGCTTGCATTTTGTGGACAATGTTTGTTTTCTAGAATCTAAAAATAAAATAAAAAAGAAAAATATAGTATAGGATATAGATGGATGAACACTCAGGAGAATGAACTTATTATAAATATTTATGATATTTTTACTATTAATAATATATATATATATATATTTTTATATTTTTTAATATTATTTATTATTATTATTATTTTCACTAAATTTGATATTTTAAAAAAATATACTAATAGTATATAATGATCTTTTTCCACATGTTCAACTTACACGTAACCTAACGAGTTAAGTTTGAGAGAGTGGCTTAACCAATAGTATTGAAATAACCTATTCTTACTATTTTTTTATTATATAAAAAATATTATGCGTGTTTAAAAGACCACCACAGGCCACAGTCATCAAGGCCAATATGAAAGAGTCTTTTTTTTGCTGAGATGAAGAACAGTATAGAAACAACGTAATAGATCAATTAGGCAAAGATGTCTAGTGAGACTCTAAGCGATTGTCAGCTTCATGTAGCTATGTTTCCCTTCCTTGCATTTGGTCACATTAGCCCATTCGTGCAGCTATCCAACAAGTTGTTTTCTCATGGAGTTCGTATCTCTTTCTTGTCAGAATCATCTAACATTATTAGAATCAAATCATCCTTCAATCTCAACCCTGCCATCCAAATCATCCCCCTTCAGTTCCCAAATACTACTGAATTGCCCCCTGACATGGTTGGTAATCTCTTTCGAGCTCTTGACTTAATGCAACCTCAGGTGAAGTCCATTTTGTTGGAACTCAAACCCCATTTTGTTTTCTTTGACTTTGCACAAAACTGGCTCCCAAAACTAGCTTCTGAAGTAGGCATCAAATCTGTTCACTTCTCAGTCTTTTCTGCCATTTCTGGTTCTTACATTTCTGTGCCTTCAAGATTTGATGGTATTGAAGGAAGAAGCATCACTTATGAGGACCTTAAAAAACCTCCACTTGGGTATCTTCAAAATTCCAATCTTTCCCTTAAGGCCTTTGAGGCCAAGATAATCTTCATGATGCTGTTTCAAAGATTTGGTGAAAATCCAACGGGTTATGAGCGAATTATGCAGGGCCTTAGTGAATCCTCATTTATAGTGCTCAAGACTTGCAAGGAAATAGAAGGTCCCTACCTAGATTATGTAGAAAAGCAGTTTGGAAAACCAGTTCTGTTTTGTGGTCCACTTGTCCCAGAGCCATCAAGGGATGTGCTAGAGGAAAAGTGGACCAAGTGGTTGGATGGTTTCCCAGCCAAGTCAGCCATATTGTGCTCCTTTGGTAGTGAGACATTTCTGAATGATGATCAAATCAAAGAACTAGCCACTGGATTAGAACTCACTGGTTTACCATTCATTTTGGTCCTAAACTTCCCATCCAATCTCAATGCCCAGGCTGAGTTGGAAAGAGCATTACCGAGAGGGTTCTTGGAGAGAGTGAAGAATAGGGGAGTTGTGCACACTGGTTGGTTGCAGCAGCTGCTTATCTTGAAACACTCAAGTGTGGGGTGCTATGTATGTCATGCTGGCTTTAGTTCTGTGATAGAAGCTATGGTCAATGACTGCCAGCTGGTGCTGTTACCTTTCAAAGGTGACCAGTTTTTCAATTCTAAGCTTATAGCAAAGGATTTGGTGGCAGGTATAGAGGTGAATAGGAAAGAAGAGGATGGATACTTTGAGAAGGAGGATATATTGGAGGCTGTAAAAGCTATTATGGTGGAGGTTGACAAAGAGCCAGGGAAGCACATAAGAGAAAATCACATGAAATGGAGGAAGTTTCTGTTAGATAAGGAAATTCAGAACAAATTTATCACAGATCTGGTTGGCCAGTTGAAATCTTTGGCTTAATCCACTCCCTCATACTGGAAAATGAAGTCTAGTGAAGAATTGGTCTGTTTTCTTTGTGTTTTTGTTTTCACTTTTTAGCTCCAGCACCTACTGTTGTTGTAATAAGACTTAATTTCTATTTTCCTTTCTCTAGCACCAACTGTTGTTTTAATAAGACCGATTAATGCTTGGGAGTTAAAAGGAATTGAATACGTGCTTACATAATTTGAAGTCTCATTGAGTCTCATGTCTATAAGTGCTCCAACATTTCCAATTGACATTTTATTTTGGACGACAGTAGGAAATTGAGCGGTGTTAAAGATGGCAAAAATAATTCAAGCCAGATTTGATACTGTAAATGTTGTAAATAGTGGTAGTATAGAAATTTCTATGTATGGTTTTGTATTGGTAGTTAGTGGTACTTTTTGGTAGATTTATGGAATTGACTTTTTATGAATAAGTATCTCTTATAAAAAAATGTCTTTTCATAAAAGTGCATTTAATTGAGATCTATCTCTTGGATAATGTCTCTTTGATATTGTCTATAAATAGTATACTCTCACTTTCATAAATGATCAAGTGAATTCTAGTATTACGTTAACAAGAGACTAATGTGTTTTTCAATATTGATAATTGTAAAATTCATAAAGTTTTATTGTATCATGAGAGTGTTATTACCTCGAACTATTAGCAAATTTCACTCTCCAAATAATTAAATAAGAAGAGAGAATTAAATTTCTTAATAAAATGTGAATGTGTTGGGCTACACTTTTAGTAATGACGTCAACGTGAGAATTTTTATAGGCAGCTGATCCTCTCCTTTTTCTTTTGGAACTGAATGAGGTGCAGTTCATAATCAACGGTTCTCACTCTCTTTAGTATTTGTTTTTAATATTTTATCATGTAAAAAAATTAGTTTTAAAAGATGAGATCCTCTCTTGTTTTTGCTTAAAAAGAGAAGATCTTGATCTTTTTTTATAATATCCTAATGAATTTGGTATTCATGGAGCTGTCAAACATTTATTAAATATTGAATTCATAATAAATGTTAAAAATAATTAATACTCAATGAAATACTTGATAACTTAATTTGAGTATTAAACCCTTAAAATAAATAGATACCTTAAAAATTCTCCACCAACATTTATAATCACAGATCTTTGTTAATAACTCTCTTAGTTTATTAATATCTAATCAATATATTTTCACATGTTTTATAACATATATAACAAATTTTAGTAAAAATTAAGATCTTTTCTTATTTCAAAAGGAATAAGATGAAATCCTGTTTCATATTTCATTATTTTTTTAATTTTTTTTATTTCACCATTCACCATTCATTTAAATAGTGAGATATAAAACAGGAGAAGGTCCTAATTTTTTCAATAAATTTTTTTGTAATTATTACACTACAGATAATGACGTACAATGACAATGAATAAAGATTAAAGAGCACTTGGAAAACTGTAATATTAAATAAGAAAAGAGATTGCCAAGAAAAAAATGAAAATATGATTTTTTTTTGTTGCTTCGAATGTAATTTACCTTATTCTAATGTTTTTTTCTTTTTATCTTTGATAAGGATATTTCTACAAACATTCTTGTAAAATTAACCCATCAAATATTATTGTGGCTAAGGAATTTGATTAATAATTATTTTATTTAAAATTTAAACTTTATTCTTTTTTTAAGAATTGTTTGCTTACTATCACATTTAACGCTTATTAGTTATTATAATATTTTTTTGTTAAACCAGTTATTGCAATGTTTAATAAGAAAATAGGATGTCTATAATTTAAACATGTAAAATATGATGTTTAGTCATCATTATCATTATCCTTATGTAAATTGACACACAACTATTAATCAATATTATATTATTATTTCATATTCTTTCTCAAATTTGGTAAAAAAATTTAGACTGATTTATATATATATATATATTTATTGTCCTTTTACAAAATAGAGTCACGTCATAGGGTGTGTTTGGTTTATAGTTATAAACTTAAATTTGATTAAAAATGTGTTTGTAAATTTAAATTTAATTAAAAAATTTGAATTTTTATGTTTAAAAATTTTTATTTTAAAAATGAATTTAAAAAATAAATAATAAAAAAATAAATTTCAACATAAAAATTTCTTGCTTTTGGTCAAACGACCGTTTGAAGCAAAAGTCTGTCGAAGAAAACAAAATTTAATTTACCCAAATCAACATTTACGTCGTTCAAGATGGGGTAAAAGTCAGTTTGGTCACCCCAACGGTTTCCAAACATGCACATAATCATTCACTATTATTTTCCTCTCTACTTTTTTCCTTCCCATCAACCGTTCTCACAAGGTTTGTGTAGATTTTGTACTAAATTTTTGTGTAACTGACATTTTTCAAAATTTTAAAATATATATGGATTATGATTTTTTTTAAGAAAATAAGAGAATTATATTTTTGATCTAATAGCTCAAATTTATTAAATTATGATAAAATAAAAATTATAAATAAAACTTAATAAACTTGAACCATTGAATTAAAAATATAATTTTTTTTAAAAAGAGAATCTTGATTTCTAATCTAATCACTTAAGTTCACCAAATTATATTTATTTTTGTTTTATTATGATCCAATGATAAATGGTGTAATTGATTTTTAACTTTTGATTTAATGGTGTAATTATTCTGATCAAAATGATTGTATTATTGGTTGGTTGCCCTTATTAATATTATAAAATTAATGAATTGGAATGTATTATTTTATAAAATGATAAAAAATAATATTTTTTTTTTATTAATTTTATTAAGTAAAAAACAATTAATTTATTAATTTCTTCCACCGTGAGCCAAGACCATCCACCCCGAATCGCTGCAGCACATGACCTCTTTGCCAATGTTCCACCACCCACACGACCACCAGAATCATTGCTGTCAGCCATTACTGCTGGCAAATTGGAGATTTTCCGATCTGAGGGAGACACAGAGCTGGAGGCTATGCGATGTTCGGTACCTCGCCGCGAGCCCCGCCGCTGTCGTCTTGCTCCGCCCCACCGCCATTCCCCCTGCTGGCCCAGCCGCACACCGCCGACTTCCAAAAGCATAGATCTGCCAGAACTAGCAGAGTCACCCCAAGCCCCGTGTATCCGGCGGCATTGCTCATCCTGGTTTCAAGCGTCACCGGAAAAAACGCAAGCTTGATAAGCTGGAATGGCCATCCATGGCTGCCCAAATCGCTGCTACCACCGGAGAACCTCGACTGTGACTAGAGAACCAGAATCGCCATTGATCGCGAGCGCTGGAGCGCGGGCCCTCGTTCGATTGGGTTAGAGATGCGGCCAACTGCGCCGATGCCGGCACCGTCGCGTCGCTGGCGAAGGAGAATCGAGAGGAGGACGATGATGAGAAAGAGCTTATGGACTCCTTCGAGTCCATCTCTTCCAAGGGTGTTAGGGCTGGTGAGGGTTTAGATATGAAAATTTGAAATCCACGTGGGGTTGTTTTTATGGAAATCAGCTGTCAAAATTTAACCCATGAGTCAAAAATGGAGTCCATTGATAGACCAAAAGTCATGAAGGTTCATAATACCACACAATTCTCCTCTTGGCTCTCAGTCTCACAAACTGCAATTGGCTGTTGTCATCTTTGTAATCTATCTACATCTTCATTTGCATTGTCTATTGACTTTCCCTTCAAATAGAAAAATGAAAAACATGCCTAAGAAATGTAGTTTAAGTGGAACCAATTATTATAAGTCTCTTTGTGAACTGTTTAAATTCTTGGATTGAATCTCACCCCCATCTTCTTTCCTTAACTTAAACCTATTATTTTTTAAAATTAAATAAATAAATAAAAGCTAGGCTCTCTCACACTGAATTCTCAGGACATAACTTCAACTTGGGAAAATTTTACAGGATCCTTAAGTGCTCTTAATATCTTAATGATGTGATATAAAATATAATTAATTTAATTTTATAATAATTACAACTTTGTAATTATTATATGACTTAGTTAAATATAAATTATTCATACTTTATATCACATCATCTGAAGTTATGGGTATCACTCAGGGATATGGTAGTGTGAACCACTTGAACTTGTTCTAGCTGCTCTATACTCTCTTCTCCTTTTCCTGCCACAACTGCTGGGCTTTGGATCAGACTCTCCAGCCTCCAGAGGGAAATTCAATATGGCTTTCCGACCCCTCATCCTGAAGGCAGCACAATCATAAGCCTTGGCAGCATCAATCTCACTGTCGAATGTGCCTAGCCACAACCTGCTCCCTTTCCTTGTGGGGTCACGGATCTCTGCTGCAAACTTCCCCCATGGCCTTCTCCTCACTCCTCTGTAACGCCTTTGCTCCTCACATGCTGCTTCCTTTTTCCCTGACACCACTGGTTCAGGCCAATTGGACTTCTGTGTTTCCTCTGAGGGACTGTCTTCAATGGAGCTTTGGACCTTTTGAGAACTGAGATCAACAACTTGTGTAACTGCTTCAAAACCAGAACATTCAAGTAATGTGCAGAAGCTGCTTTGTTCTGAAACATATGAATCCAAATGAAGTTCTGGTGATGGTTCTTCAAGTTTTACAGGAATGAGATTGGTGAAAAAGGAGTCTGAGATATCCCCCAAGAGATGTTGGCGCAGTAGCTCCAAAATTGAAGTTTCTTCTGCTGTTGACATCTTTAAGAATTGTGGAAGTAGTAGGAGTTGAATTTGAGGTGAAGAGTGTACTAGCAACTAAGATATATATGTATAAGCCTGTCAATGGAAAAGGGTCCCCACTTTCTGATGTGGGATGGATACATCAGAATTGATGATCTGGTTAATCATCTAGTTGATGGGAATGGTCCCCTTTGCACGGTTTTCACTCTGAGCTCTTCTGGACAGTTCATCTTCTTATCCATATTACATGGTCATCTTCTTGGGTGCCCCACATTGAAGCAACATAGTCTTTAATTAGACTCCCAACTTGGACCTTGGCATTTAGCAATAGCAACTGTTCTGTAGTCAAGTAAACAAACAAGGATAATTACAAACTTTGCAACTTGTGTTACAAAGAGGGGCCTCAAAGTAGCTGGGTTTGTATCTAGCTGGTGACTGTATACATTGCATTGCAAGCTACAAAAGGTTGCTGTTTTTAATGGATTGGTACATTTGGACCCCCATCTTCAACTTGTATCCAAACTTTTAAGGACATTAATTTTGATACTTCAGACAAATCACATCAAAGCACTTGGTTTAGCCAAAACCAACAAAGAAGAAAATGAGGAACATAAATTTTTAAATTTTTTATACACAATGCCGACATTAGAAATTGACATTGTGATTTAAGTTACAGTACTGGTTAGTAACTAGAAGTGTTATCATGTTATTCTCTTTGATGCTAACTGAGATTTTTTTTAATGCAAACCACTTTTTTCTTTACAAAATTCATACTACGGCCATTAAATTTAGCTCTAGACTCTAGATATATTTCTGCAACTTCACTTTAGTCTCTTTAACGTACATATATCTCTTGGATTTGGATCCTCAAGGATAATTAGAGACTTGATTTTTTTTTTTGGCAAATGTTAGCATCATGACTAACTTTCGACTTAAGATCCTTTAGTGATTTAAATGGAACTAAAACAGAAGTTGGTTTTCCCATCTTCAAATTAAACTTCATTTCCTTCATTATCTGATTATGATTTATTCTACTTATATTTTTCTAATAAGAAGAAATAAAGTTTTGTTTGAACATTATTAAGTTTTTAAGCAATATTTTTCCTTTAAAGAGCAATGAATGGGGTATTTTTGCAAGTTAAAGAACGAGCTCTAAGTTATATTAATAGAAAATATAAAGATATGCACAGAAACAAAATGGTAAGAACTATATGAGGAGACCTGTGCTTTTAGATAGAAATAGACAGGGAAAAAAAAATACTTGATCCTATATAGATATAATAATTGAATTTAGATCATGCCCGTATATAAATCTATATCAAATTGAGGCACATTCTGTAAACTGCCCAATTAACAAGAAACAAAAAATGAACAGGCAGCATCAGCCACAATATGTTAATGCAATCATCTGAAGGCTAATCAATTCGCAGTAATAAGTTAATACCCATAAAACCTAGATAGGGGTAATATTCGTATTATTTATTTCTTCCATTATCTTTTTGTCAACTCTTTCTTGATCAGAGGAAACGAAACTAGGTTGATTTGTCGATGCAAGAAGTCTAGCCCAAATCCTATCTGTCAGCTTGACCGTATTCTGTCCTTCAGTCACGCGCTGCAACAAGATGTTCTATGATCAGCTAGTATACTACATAATGCGGGAGACTAAAACAAGCATATGAGAAAAGTAAGGTAGAACATCATCTCCAGTAACCTAGATTGTCAATAATTATATCACATTAAAATTTTTGACAGTGGAAGAAAGTGCCAAGATAGTCCAACACATAGTCATACACACTTCATAGAAACGACTAGATATAGCACATTTATCAATGTCTCTTTCCACTGTATAGATATCCAGTTATAATAAGAAAAGAAAAAGAATGTGGCACATTATAATAAGTTGATAACCAGTGTCAACTTAATCTTGCAAGGCCCTTCATAAGGTGTTTGTGTTGGATTTAAAAAAAAAAGAAGCTTTAGTTTAGTTTTCTTGATAAGGTTGTGGTGTCAATTGGAGGAAGCGGATTCCATGATGAACCTATTTCCAGGGTTCAAACTCAAGAAAATTCATCAACCTCGTGGAACTTTCATTTTTATCAACAATCATGATTTTGGGACTGGCAATCTTTCTCTTCTTCAGCCTCTTATTTTGGTCCATCGTTCTAATACACTGAATAAATAGTTGGAAGTTGGTCCTTTAGATAACTTCAGTTCTTTTACCCATAAGAAAATGTCGCTTTAACAGATTCATGTAGGGTATATTCCTTAATGCATAAAAAAACTAAAAGAAAAAACAATAAAAATTTCATATCTTGCTTAAGTGTAGAAGATTGCCAACTGGAAAAGAAAACATTGCAAAAGGTTGTTAAAGAAGAATCCAGTAGAAACAGCGGTGGATATTACGAAAGCTTCTTCAACCAATTAAGAATCAAAACTACTCCTAGGCCTTATCCTAAAAAGGCTTACTTGGTTTCTTAGATGATGAGTATGAATGCTGAGTCTGGATGCCATGCAATTCATTCAATGGCTCAATTTAATAGCTCTTTCATATATATTCTTCTCCACAACCCTTGTTGTTTATTCTAAGAAGGTTTTCTAATAAATATAGTCAGTAAAAACTAATAACCAGTAGCTTGAACAGTATAGTACAGAAGAAAACATCAAGAGAAGATATTATAGTTAGAAAATCTCAAGGAGGTTACCAAAATATAAAAATGTGTTCACAAAATAATTAGAAATAAATACTAAGGTTGTTTGAACAGGACTTCAGTAGCATAATTTTAGAAATAAAAGTTACTGGAATATAAACATGAGTTAATGAAATGAACCACTTACAGCAATTGGGATATAAGCATGTTTACTATTCACAGGCCCAACCGTGAAGCCAGTATATCCAGCCATAGCTCCATGAACAGCACTTTGAGCAAGAAGAGTACAGTAAATGTTGTCTGAGGCATTACTTGGAACAGCTCGAATCATGTATGTTGGATCTATATGAGTAATACAAAGGAAAGTTTTATAATGAAGGCAAAAAATAAATTTCAAAATTTCAACAGAGAAGTAAAGTAAAAAATAAAATAAAAATAAATTTCTTAACAAATCAACCAAGATTATATTAAAGTAATAAATCAAATTAAACTATAGGAAACTCATGAATGTACCTATATATTTCATATTTATCGCCATCTTTCTGACCTTTGTGAAATGATCCTGTAATAAGTAAGATGTAGATTAAGAAACAAACTGAATAACTTAAAGGATGATGAAACAATGTTCACAAACTCTAGAGAAATGAAAGGAAATGCTCATCGAACAAGAAGATTGTTGCATTTATTTGTACCAAATTGCCTCAGTTAAGGATGAGTCCAAAGTCCATATCCTTTTAAACACATTCATCATTCCTCTATTAAAAAGTATAGTTATTGACCATCATATCTTATTTGATACTATGAGAAACAAGAAAACATAATCAGAAAACAGAGCTAGATTAAGAAGAGTGGTTGGGATAGCCGTTAGTCCACATTAACAAATTTCCCATCTCAAAGCAACCTCACACAAGTGTCATGATTAAAAAGAGGGGAAAAAACATGAAAATGAATCTAGCAAGAAAATTACAAAAGATTATAATTGATAATTGACATTATAGAACTGATCTATTTGTAATTGACATTATAGAACTGATGGATTTGTAAGTTAACCGATCCCATCAGCATAAATCTGGTTCTAAAAAAATAAATGCAAGACTGTCTTTGGAGTAGATATTTTTGCTAGGATCATGAGTCTTAAAAAGTCTAAAACCAGCTCCGGAAAAGATTAACAATTTTCTGCAGTCTTGAGTCCATTAAATTTAAAGGTGTCTATGATTCAAGTTACTGTACACATCCAATTACTATATATCCATAACCAGTGAAGAGAATACAAGGAAGAGACGGAAAGATAATGCATCATACCTTGATCTTATCAGATAACCACAGGCCAACATCAAGAAGTAGCTTGTTCCCTGATGCATCCTTTCCATCTGCTGTATGCACTTCTGCAGCAACATATTCCTGACCTGCTCCTTCTGCTACCACAATAACTAAATGTCCATTTTCTTTTAACCTATGTTCAATGAACTCAAAAAGCCCACCCCTTCCTTCCAAATAAAAGGGAGACTCTGGAATCAAGCAGCAATCCTGTTACAACTCTTGCTATTAGAAGGCATTCCTTTTCCTTTCTTAATATTTAGATAAAAAGATAAGAATTTATCAAGCCAAAGAAGTGTTTCATGGCAATAAGAACTCCTTTCGATCATTTAAAATAATCTTTTACATCATAAAAGAAGAATTACAACATAAAAGAAGAAATAAAATACAGACAACTATCAAAGAGGAAGGAAGAGTCATCAACAAAAAAAAAAATCATATAAATACATCGCTACTAAAAATAGAAAATACATTATACATCAACACGGTAAAGCTCTCCAATCCCACTGTGCATCTCACAAGAAAACCCTAAAAAGAAGCATACTGTTGCAGGCAGTACAGTAATCCAGAAGGAATTAGCTTAAAGATCAAAATATCTCAAAGTTTAGTTAGTTTAGATTCAATATCAAGGCTAACTGTAATATCCCATAGCCTTACCAGATCATAATTATTTAGAATTATTGGGTTCACTTTGTGTTTTACTGAGAATTGCAGTGCTTAGTATATTATATTTTGAGTCCTATATGTATTTTAGTAAGTTTATGTCAGGGTCTAAATTTAGATGTTTACATTACTTTAGTATAATATTATACCACCAATGGATTAGACAAGAAAACATGTTCAAAACTATTTTATAGGCCAGAACGTAATATAACTTGACTGAAATGTCCAAATGGGGCCAATGTAGATTGTTTCGAGCCGTATAAAGATTTCTTGAGCAGACACACATTTCCATTCTCCCCCTTGGAAACAAAACCAAGTGGTTGATGCAATTTCATTAGAATCTTTGACTGCCACTTGACTTGATATGCATCTTTGATCCTTCCTTTTCTTTTAAGGCTCATGGAAACTTTAGTTTCTGGCTCGGTAAAAATGTAAATGAGTCAGAGCCTCACCCCCTAATTTACTTATGGTTCACATTCTACTATTTTCTCTCAGCTCTACATCACCAATATTTTTGTGTATCTAGTTAGAAGATGTTGAGTCCTAAAGCTTATGATCCATCAGATTTATTCATGACATGGCAAAAAAGAAGTAATGAAATAAAAATTTTAAACTACCAAAAGATCAGTTCACCACCCACCCACCAACGTGATAATAAACAATAAATTCTGAGATACAGAAAATGCCTTACCACATCTCGACTTGCCAAAGTTGCATACATGGCAATGAAACCTGCAGATGGAAGCTTGTAAAGTATATCTCTGAAAAGAGAAATAGGATGCTTAAAGACATACCAATATTTCATTGATCATATAAAGCTCCCATTCTTTGTCATTTCAAAAAATAAATTTATGGTTAAATTATTCTTTTGGTCCCAATAGTTTCAATGAATTCTTAAATAGATCCCTACAGTTTAATAATTTTTAATTAGGTCCCCATATTTTAAAAATTTAAAATAAGTCCTTATATTTTAAATAAGTTTCCTATTAGATCCCTACTAAATTACTAATTATAATTTTTTTTAATTAAATCCCTGAAACCTGTAAGAGCAATACAGAATGGCTTGCAGATGATAGTAAACATCCATTAAAAGAATCTAACATGCATCAGCCAGTAGGGAACTATTTAAATTTTTTTAAAAGTATAGGGACTCTATTAAAAACTTTTAAACTATAAGGACCTATTTAAAAATTCAATAAAACTGTAGGAACCTAAAGAGTAATTTAACCTAACTTTATTTGGAAAATTAGAAATAGCAATAAAAAAAGAGAACAAAATACAAAATGGAGTATTTGTTTAGTACTGTTTACCACTGTATCTGCCCATTAGCTTAACAATTCCAACTCCATTTTCAACACTTTCAACCTCCACATGTGCAGCGTTAATGGCTCTCTGGGCTTCTTCTACAGCAGTATCGAATCCAAAAGATTTGTCTATCACCTGAAGCCAAACAAGCAGAATACCTTAAACAGTGCTTCCTCTGTCCAAATATTTATTTATATTTATAAAATAAATAAATATTATAAATGTTTATACAAACAAAAAATTTGATGAATAAATATAATATCTCCAAGTTAAGACACATGGTTGCACACACACCTACAAAAACTTGAACCATACCAATAAAATATACTGGTATTAGAGTATTGTCAAATTCCTATATAAACAAGTAGCTAAAATTACTGAATTACATTTGATGATACCAAGTCAAACCTCGAGTAAAATAATAAGCAATGTACCACCCAAACCTTGGCTGAAATTTAAATTAACTAGAAGAGGACAATTAGGATTAAAATCTTAGTCATCTGGTTGAAGAGGATCTTATATATTGTCAAAGACCAATTATACCATAAGCTTATGTTGGTAAGAGAAGGCTCAGGAAAGGTTTTCATTAATGTCTCCAACATGTAGTAACAACAAACATGAGAGTTAGGTGGTTTAAGGTTGGGAGCGGTATGGATTTTATTCAAGGAATAGTTAGTCAATAGGACATTAATTTAAAAGGGTTTGATCAATTAGATGAATTTCAAAGACTCACAAAATTAACATAGAAACTTAAGAGACGATGCTTTTGACTTCTTCTCCGTGTTAAGCACAATTGTAAAGCACATTTGCAACACCAACATTTGCAACCAAAAAGCCACAAAAGTTTTACACAAATTGATACCTTCCTCAATAAACTGTTCACAATGTTCCGCAAGAGAATGGAAAGATAATTTTTGCTTATGTAAACTACACAGAAAACATCAAATATATTATCAATTCATACTCTAAAAAATATAACCCTACAGAATTGAAGGACATATAAAATAGATTTGTTTGTCTTGAGCATTGTTTTTTTCCCCACAGAATGAAAACAGGTAAATGACTGCAATGAAAAAAATTCAGTAAAATAAACAAACAAGAATATGTCAGTAATGATTTAAAACTTCCATGTGAGCAAAAGTGACTAAGAACTTACAGCAATATCATTATCAATTGTCTTTGGAATCCCAGCCACAGCCACTTGAAGACCACGTTTTTCAACTTCCTTCATAAAGGGATGCTCATATTACATCATTCCATAACAAAATTACATGAATGAGTAGTTTAAGACAATAATTAATTTCTTAGGAGAAATCAATTACCTCATAAATGAGTGCAGCTCCTTTTTGGGTACCATCACCTCCAATAATGTATACCTAACATACACAGATCAAATTTCCCTTCGACTCAGATATTATGTCTATAATCTATTAAAAAACTAAAGTTAAAAAATTGAATAAAACTTAACAAGTAACCACCTGATTTATTCCCCGGTCCTCAATGTTATCAACTATCTTGTAGGTATCATGTCCTCCTCGAGATGTGCGAAGAAAGGTGCCACCACGTTTATGGATATCATTAACCACTTTAGGTGTCAATCTTATAGTATTTTTTGAATAAAACCCTCTATATCCTCCCTGAATTATTTTCAAGAGCAACATGGTGACTAATGAGAACGCATGAAATGATTATAAAAGAAGCAGAAAAACTATGCTCACAGATAGGTAATAACATTCAAAAGCTCAAATAATAAGACATTGAAACTGAAATTACAATTATGACACCAAAAATAGATTTTTTTTTTATGAAATATTAAGTTTAGGGTGAGGAGAGGCTATCTTCATTCCAAGGCTAGGGCAAACCACTAACCTCAAAGAGGATTCATAGTGGGATTACAGATCGCCTACCAATGGGGAACCTAAGATTCGAACCTAAGTCATGATGTTTTCATAAGCGGACGATTGACTAGGGGAGCCAACCTCAGTTGGCCCAAAAATAGAAGTTGATAAACTATAAATGATATTCCATCTCATTCACTTTTCGCATAATTTTTTTAAAAAAAGAAGATTTCATTAAGGAAAGAAAATAAAACAGGTGGATCAGAAATTGTCATAAGGCTAAAAGAAACTACAAGGAGAGAATGAAAAAAGACATCAGCTACAGACAATTCAATCCCTTTCCATGTCAGACAAAGAAACACCCTTAAAAATCCATGAGTAAAAACCGACAGCAAAGTTAAGAAAAAGTCCGTCCCACAAAACATGTGGAGGAAGTAATTTATCACTAAAAAGTATGGAACTAAGCTCCAGCAAAATACACCACTCAAAGTACCCAGAGAATCTATTGGATGTTTGTGATGAATTGAGTTATTTTAGAAAGTGTTATCAAGTTTCACTTTGTTTATACTTTATAATAAACATACCCTTTTCTTCTCAACATGACCATCTAAAAAATTCCAGTAAGTAAGACAACTATTTTATCAATGAAATAACATAATTTTCTTCCTTGTGAAATTAAAGTCTTCCTAGCAAAAATCATGCAATGCTACCCTCCTTTATTAATATAATTGTTATGATTTTGGTTTTTCTTTTTCACATTGGAAAGATTAAAAACGAGAAATGACTCGTTATGCATTCAACTACTATTATTTTTAAATTTTATCAAAAAAATATTATTAATTTTTTTTTTGGTACGTAAAACTATTATAAATTTAAACAAATAGTAAATATTAAGTATTCAATTAGAAAAAGCAAGGAGTATTATATTTTAACAGATAGTCAGAATGATATAATTTTCACAAAACTCACCTCAATCCCAAGTATATCCTCAACACCATACAAGTTGTTCAAGCCACATACAATTTCCCTAATCACTGTATTAATTCCTGGGCATAATCCTCCACAAGTCACTATGCAAGCACGTACTTCTTCTGGCTTGAAATAAACCTAATATTAGAAGAGGGCATTATCAGCTTCTAAAGATTACAGATGGACACAGACATTTCCGTGTTTTGTACCTTTTCTCGAGGTCCTGCACGCCGAAAATGTACTCCTCTGGGACTATCTTTTTGAATAACAATCTGGACATCAAACACGGTAAGCAATATAGAGATATGATAAAGAGAGGGACATCAATCATTGAGAAAAGAAAACCATCCATAAACAAATGAGGAGAAGGTTGTGTCACTTACATTTTGAGCAATCATATCTTCCGGGCTCACAAAAGTTTTCCTTAAAAGTATAAAATAAAAAAAAATTCACATTAAAATAATTACAAGAAACAAAAAGTTTGGGAACTAGAACAAACCAGTAAATATAAGCTTTAAATTTACATTGCAAAATCACAAATATTTTTTAAAACAAATTGCAAAAAAGTGAACTCACTTGACAATTGAATAAGCTTGGCTCTTCTGCAATAGGTTTGGATATGACTGCAAAAACGGAATTAATGCATCATCAGAAATCACCTATATCATTAGAAGTTGGAAAGAAAAAAAAAATTCTTTATCTTTTTTTAAAAGAAAATTATTAATTGACAAGCATACACACCATAACCCTGTAAAAACTGTATATATCCAAAGGATCTTAAAATTCTTCCTTGAACCAAAAATGTCTAATATAAATTGACAAAAGTTGCCCTAATGAGAGGCAACGCACTGCTACTCAAATATGCCAAAAAGCTGATATCAAAGCTGCCATGCATTCTCACAATGTAAGATCATTTGTATTAAACCCTAAACCTTATTGAGAAATACTGTCCAAACAAAATTCCTAAACTTTGATGGAGCCTTCACGTTCAAAAGGGTATCTAAAAAAGAGAAATTTTGTATAGTTGGGTTTGGAATTAAAATAAATAATTGAAAAAAATTATCTACAAGTATAAGAACCAGAGAACTCCAAGACATCCTCCAATGAGGCAAAGTAGAACAATCCAAAAATTGAGGCAAAGTAATTGGCATAATTAGGATTAGAACCTATGACTGTGTGCCTATCCACCACAGCTAAACCAACCGTTGGGGCTACATTTGATTTAACTAAGCTAAAAGAAGTTACAAATTCACAGCGTACCAAAAAAAAAAAACCTGACTCTCTGTAAGTGATGAATTAAATAGTTCAATTTTAAAAAATCCCATGATCATAGGCCGAAAAGTTTCCATTTTCATATATTTCTCCAAAAACCCATTAATTTGTTTATAATTATTGCCAAGCTCTGAATGATCATAATGTGCTTCTACTACAGTAATACCTCAGCTTACTGACTTGAAAATGTTTTGTGTATATATATATGATCCATGCTAGTCCACAAAATCAGAATCAACAACATTATAGAAACAGTTTCAAAGCAAGAAATGTAAAATAGCAACATATTTTCGCAAAAACCACACGAAAACACAAACAGTACTGGCAAATCGGGAAGGAAATTGGTGAGGTGAGGAACGTCTTCGAGGACGAAATCGTCATTCTCCTTTTGATTCGAAGCCTGAGCAGCTGCGATCGCGCAATTGTTTTGGCGGGAAAACGACGGCGGCTTCCGGAGAAAGATTCCGCGGTGGGGAGTGGAATTTCGGAGGAATCGCAACGGTTGCGGAGCGTTTGGATGGAGGGAAAGTTGAGGGGAAAATGGAGAGGCGAGAGAAAAGGGAGGAGGGGTTTTAGAGAGAGAAGAGAAAGAAGCGAAGAGATCCATTTTTTTTTCTTTTTTTTGGAGCTGAATCTCTTCACTGGGACAGAGAAAGAAATTCAAAGTTTTGTTTACGCTGTGGGAGTGAGATTTATTTTTTGGTATAGAGAGTTAGATGAATGAGATGAGTTTCATAAAAAAAAAAATTGAGATGAGAGAGTTTTGCACGAAATGGATATTGCTATGGACTCTTGTCAACAACGTACGAGTTCGTTATGTAGTTGAGTTGAATCTATATTATATATCTATCTTTCTATTATTATTATTATTATATATATAAATCACAGTTAAAACCTCGTTGCGAGATATTTTTTATAAACTTAGAACTATCAATTAGTTACATATACTTAATAAATCATATCATTAATTATAAAAAATTATAAAATTTAATTATTAATTAAAATATAATAATTATTTCATTAATTAATCAATATAATTAATCAAATGTATCTAATATAAATGCTTTATTTATATAAAAATTTATCTGCTGAAAAATATTAAATAATAAACTTAATTTTCTTTTAAAATTTCACCCTCCTTATTTTAATTTTTTAATTTATATTATATTATGATTTATAATTATATTTTTTAAATAATATTATCATTAATATTTCACTTTTTTCAATAATCATCATCAGTTGCAGAACCCATTCGACACTCATTTTTCTTTTTTTTGGTTTCAATTCCCAAGCAACAAAACCCTTTGACTTCTTTTTTTTTGTTTGTTACAATGACTTCCTCTTTTTATTTCCTTTTTTTTTTGTTTTTTTATAAACAAACAGGGCAAGAGCACAAACAAACTAACGACTAAAACAACGAGAGAGGCAAACCAAAGGAATCCCCTGCAACCAAAAGGACCATCATGACCAAGATTGGCAAGAAGGTCTGCAGCTCGATTTCCCTCACGGAAGATATGCACCACCCAACCAGCTGATAGCAGCATATGAATATCCCTAATCAGAGGGCAACAGTGATGTAAGCCAGTACAATCTCCCTCGACCAGCTCAATAGCCAAGGCTGAGTCTTTTTATTTTCATTTCCATATATTATATTCTTTCATTAAATGTCTTGTTGGAAAGGTGTTGCCATTAAAGGGTCATAGAAAACGTTTTATGTTGAACTAAAATATGGTGTATGTATATTTATTATATTTTAGTGTTGGATAAATGTTAAATTAAATTATTTGTGATTATAATATTTTTATAAGATACAATATAAATTTATGAATAAATTAAAAAAAATAGAGTATAAAATTTAGAAGAATAAGGAGATTAAGAGGGTCACGATGCTGTGCTTTGCTTTAAACATCTCGAGGCCTTTCATTTCCAAGTCTTCATTATTTCATGGTTATATATATTTGAGCTTTTGGTAAAACTTCCTTTCTCGGCTGTATATATATTTGGTTCTTCCTTTCTAATTTAAAATTCAAATTTTCTTTTAACATATTCTTTTGAAGACTTTTTTTAATATTTATTTTATTATTAGTCTATCTTATATACTTAAAAGATAATTAAAAAATATTAATAATACTTATTTTTAGATTAATAATAAAATAAATATTAAAAAATATCTAAAAGAATATATTATTAATATTTCTCTTAATTGATTACTTCATTTTTTACTCAAGCTTTACTTCCTTCTCTCTCATCTCGTTTCCTCTAATTTCTCATGAAGGATCAACATATGTATATAGAACAACTACACTTGGATAATAATGTTGTACAAATAACGCAGAAACGGGATCTACGCATTTTGACTCCAAAGAATAAATGCCTTCCATTCATGTAACAATCACGTAGTGCTACAAGGACTAAAGCCTATGGTTTGAGGTTTAATGCCTTCTACGCCAACAATAACATTCAGTTATTCACTTTGGGGGTTTGCCCTTGACCCTTGTACTGTTTTAAGCATCTTCTGCCGCCTGCCTTTACGTCGGAATGTAGCTGTTCGTAACTTAATTTGGATGGTTTGTAACCTTACTTATCCTATTTGTTTCTCATGTACGAAAAAACAATGTAATTAGAAAAAGAAAAATAATGCTTACATATATAAAACCACTGGTATTTACAACCTTATTTTACTTTTAAACCAAACAAACAAGCAAAATCTTCTCTATATAATAGCTTAAGTTGCTTAACTAATTATATACCTGTGTTCAAGGTTGATAACTTTCTTATAGACCCTAGTTTAAAATTCGGTACTTACATATTGCTGATCAACATTCAAAACACAGCACCACAACCAATTCAATAATGCCACAGTTGTATGCTCTAGGCTTCAGAATAAATGGCATTACAATCAACAGCATTACACCTTTTTTTTCCCCCTTTTTTTATCAATCAGGAAAACAGAATAGTATTTAATATATGCTCCTACAACAGGGGCCGAGAGGAGATGGCCTTTGAATTTTCACAAATGCATTACAAAAGGTTTCACTGAGCGCAGCTCCCACAACATAACTCTGCTCCATTGCCTTTCCTGAAAATGCTTGATCAGCATACCCTCCCTGACAAATAGGAGGCACTGTCATGCAAATTGAATTTACAACCGCAGGATTTTATATGATCTCATCTACCAGATGCACAGAGATACAGAGGGCTGCTCATATTTACCATAATTTTGTTTCCTTCCCTTATTATCATCAATCATCTGAGCTGTATTCACTAGATTCTGGCAATAAGGGTACAGCAGCACAGCAGAATGACTCCTTGTCCTTAAGGAGTAGACAACTGCCATCTGAATTCCATTTCAGGTCTGTTATAGTAAATTGTGGTAAAGGAACATGAACACAATAGGCGCCAGACGGGGTCCACATATATAAGTGTGTGCTTCCAGTGCAAAGAACAAGGCGTGTGCATGTTGGGTCCCAAGCTGCTGCTCTGATAGAGTCCTTCTGCACTAAGATTGCAGCAAGCTCAAGATGTCGAATATCCCATATCCAAAGTACTGTAGGCATGCTATCATTACGAGTACATATGTATTGGCTATCATTGCTCCATGACAAGATACCTGCAATAAAAATGAGTTTAGTCATGTGGGAACCTTCTTTAGTACCTTCCAAGAGACATTAAATAAATCCAGAGACAATCCAGATTTGGTCTGTCCAGTAAATTACATTTGAAAAGAAACTGATATGATACATAACCATCAAAATGATAGTCTGCAGAAACCAAACTATCACCAATAAAGGATATGAAGAACTAATGAGGAAGACAATCCAAAGAATATAATAACTTAAGTCCTGCTAGCAGAGAAACAATTACGAAGTAGTTTCTAGTTTATACTTTTGAAATGGATGAAGATTTTAAATGTTAAAAGCCCCGGAAAATATCAAATTAGAAAACTTCAGTGAGGAGATTATAGATCGCGGTGGATGGCACCGCCTTGAGAGCATGTTGACATTATAGGGAAAAGGTAGAAAAGAGAGAAAAGAGAAACTGAATAATATTATGATGATGTGACACCAACAATAATTAATGGAGATTATAAGATATTCACAAAAATATGAAAGGCTGCATTTTCTTACTACCAGTCAATTACTTTGCAACCTGATCTGCTCTGGTCCTTAGGAAGCGAACCATTAGTTCATGCTACTAGTTAAGCAACCCATAAATCATGAAGACTGGAAAACCATATCAACATCAAATAATTCCATTTTTTCATATTTACTGCACAAATAATGGAAAACCTAACCTTCGCTTCTATGTGTTCAGTAAATTATGTAACAAGAAAGCTCATAATTTGTGGCAAGCATTGTAAAATTAGAGAAGCATAGCTTACCGATTCCTTGTTTGGGGTTAGGTTTGTCAGCAGGAGGCTTCTGGAATGGTAAATTGATAGGAACTTCCATAATCTCATACCTGACTCTAAAGGGTTCTTCAGGAGCATCTGCTTAGAGAAAGAAAATTAAGGAGAGAAAAAGGAATATGAGGAAGAAAATAATGAAAGAAAACATCCAATGGCCAGTGGAATGATCAAGAAACTGGCTTTTGCATCAGAAGGAGTTGTTCTTCATGCAAATTACAGAAACAAAATTTTTCTTTTGGCCATCCAGAAACAAATGTTCATAGAATACCAGTTTGCAAGTTCAATTGCATATGCTATTTTAGTTCAACTATCACGATATAAAAGAAAGAAAGAAAAATTCTATCTATATTCCAAAATTCAAAAGCAAAAGAAGTTCCCTAGTAGAGCTCTATTGGCTCAAAAATCAATCTTTAACATAAATCAAGGACCTAAGGATATAGAAAGCAAAGCCTTTGGGGTCTGAATATCAAGTCCAACTTTTTCAAAGTAAGAGCCAAAGATGAGATTATGGCATAGGTTCAAAAATCTATTGCTTATATATTTTAACTTTTACCAAAGGAAAAAAAAAATCCTCATTTGTGAAATTTATGTTGATTTTCAAATATGAAAGAGTAGAAAGGATGAAAACTGTATATCTTTCCTTACACTTTTGTACATGGTTTCTTACAATATATAGAATTCAGGACTCAATATACAACGTATGGACATCTGTAACGTATGGACTCTAGGACTTCCTACAACGTAAATAACTAATGATATTCACAATAATTTACAATAACTACACATAAAGGAGATGGTTACAACACTCCCCTCAAGTTTGAATATCTATCATTCCCACTTGCTAGTAAGATCTTGGAACCTCTCTCGTGGTTAACCCTTTAGTCAACACGTCAATTTGCGATTCGGAGGAACATATGTTGTGGTTATCTACCCGCTATCTAACTTCTCTTTGATAAAGTGCCGGTCTATCTCAATATGCTTTGTTCTCATCAATCGAACTGGGTTGTGAGCAATGTTAATGGCGACTTATTGTCGCAGAGCAATTTCATAGGGGTCTCATATTTTATCTTCGATCATCCAATATAACTTTCATCCATAGCACTTCACAAATTCCTTGTGCCATAGCCCGAAATTCAAATTTCGCACTTGACCGAGCTACCACATTTTGCTTCTTACTTCTCCAAGTTACTAAGTTTCCCCTAAAATGTACAATAACCAGAGGTTGACCTTCTATCAATGATTGATCCTCCATAATCGCAGCATCATGTATATACTTCCACGGATAAGCTCTCACCTTTCTTGAAAAATAACCCTCTTCCGTGTGTAGTTTTAAGATACTTGTAGAATTTTGTCCACGGCCTCAGTAAATGTCTTACCCTTGGGTCATGCATAACCGGCTAACAACACCGACATATGCTATATCTGGTCTAGTGTGCTAAGTATATCAACTTCCCTACTAACTTCTGATATCGAGCTTTATCCACCTTGGAATTCTCTTCATCGTTCCCTATTCTATGATTCTGCTCAATGGGAACACCAGTAGACTTGCAACCCAACTTACTAGTTTCTTTGAGAAGATCAAGAACATATTTTCTTTGGGAAATAAAGATGCCTTGTTTGGAGTAGGCAACCTCAATCCCAAGGAAATACTTTAGTCTCCCAAGATCCTTTATCTCAAACTCACTTGCTAATTTTTCCTTTAGCAACTGTCGCTCAACCAAGTCATCCCCAGAGATAATAATGTCATCCACATACACAAGTAGAACAGTGAGTTTACCTTCTCGTGAATGTTTAAAGAAGAGGGTATGATCACCTTGACTTTGCCTGTATCCCAAGGACACCATTGCCTTTGTAAACCTTCCAAACCATGCTCGGGAGACTGCTTTAACCCATACATTAGCCTTTTTTAACTTGCATACCTTATTTTTTCCATTGGTGGAGTCATAACCGGGTGGAATCTCCATATAAACTTCTTCCTCCAAGTCTCCATGAAGGAATGCATTTTTAACATCAAACTGATGCAAATCCCAACCAAGGAGTGCAGCAAGAGAAAGTAGGATTCTTACAGTATTCATCTTTGCTACTGGAGCAAATGTCTCTTGATAGTCAATTCCATAAGTCTGAGTGTATCCTTTTGCAACTAACCTTGCCTTATATCGATCTAATGTACCATCAGAGCGATATTTCAAGGTATAGATCCAGCGGCACCCCACTGGTATTTTGTTACTAGGTCTTTCAACAATCTTCCATGTTCCATTCTTCTCCAGAGCACTCATCTCCTCATTCATGGCTTGAACCCAGTTCTTATCCTTTAATGCTTCTTGTACTGATGTTGGAATTTGAACAGAATCAAGGGATGAAATGAAACTCTTGTGTTGTAAAGACAGATTTTTGGAGGAAACAAATTGAGAAATAGGGTATCGAGTACACGACCTTTTCCCTTTTCTCAAGGCAATGGGTAAGTCAACTGGGTCAGGATCACAATTATCCAAAGGAATATTAATATTATTGAAAGTATTGGGATCAGAAATATGGGAAACTATACCTTCAGTACTTACCATAGGTTCGGACAACGGGAGTTGCTGTTGAGCTAGATCGGGTTTATGTCTCCTCTTATACACCAGTTTTGGTGGGCCAGCCTTGGTCTTGACCTTAACTGGTTCAGATGGGGTACCAGAAGAGGATGCTAACTCCTGTGGACTAGGAGAGATAGGATCTAGGACAGATTTGGACCCAGGCAGCAAAGGAACGAAAGGCTCTGGAAAAAAGAACTCAAAGGGCTCAGACCACTCAGCTTCCGAAAAACTCTCCCCCTGAAGCTGAGTGCGAGAAAAATAAGACTCGGCTTCATGAAAAGTGACATCCATGGAGACAAAGAAACGATGACTCGAAGGATGATAGCATTTATACCCCTTTTTGTCAGGCGCATAACCTAGGAAGACACACTTGACAAGCACGAGGATCAAGTTTAGTGCGATGTCTTAGATGGACATGTACGAAGGCCACACACGACCAAAAACACGAGGGGGAGACTCGCATAATAGAGCAGAAGGAAAAAAGGATGTCATGAGTTGAACAGACTTTCATTACCAAGGACACGAGATGGTAATCGATTTATCGATATCTTTGCCATGCTTAAAACAACTTCCCCCAATATGAATGTGGAACATACATTTGGAAAAGCAAAGTCCCTGTTATTTCAAGTAAGTGACGATTTTTTCTCTCAGCAACCCCATTTTGCTGAGGAGTATCAACACATGTCAGCTCATGAACAATACCATGCTCTTTAAGAAAGTTAGAAAGTGTTTGGTTGACAAACTCCCTACCATTATCAGAGCGCAGTCTTTTAATGGGTTTTCCAAATTGGGTTTGAACCATATGATAAAACTGAACGAATAATTTTGACACTTCAGATTTGTCTTTCATAAGGAAAAGCCAAGTTGTACGAGTGCAATCATCAATAAATGAAACAAACCATTTGGCTCCAGAAATATTAGAAACAGATGCAGGTCCCCAAACATCTAATGAATAAGAGCAAAAGGCTCAACACTTTTCTTAATGCTAGGGGGAAAAGATACACGATGATGTTTAGCAAACTCACAGACATCACAATGAAAAGACTCCACTGACTCTTTTAAAAATAAAGATGGAAACATAGACTTAAGTAAAGAGAAAGGAGGATGTCCAAGACGCTGTGTTGAAGCCAAATCTCGTGGGTTAGACTGATGACAGAAAGTAACAAGCTCGACCGGAGCCATCTCGGACCAAAGTGAGGAGACGATACAACCCTCCTCGTTCCTCAAAGAATCCAATCGTCCTCCCCGTGGCAAGATCTGAAAGACACAATGAGAGGGAAAAAAGTTACAAGACAATTTTAAATCCTTGGTAAGTTTATGAACAGATATAAGATTAGTAGACAATTGAGGAACATGAAGAACATTGGTTAAGTGGATGGAGGAGGTGAGGTTAATATTACCATACCCAGCGACTGAGGTGTGTGAGCCATCGCCACAGTGATGGTAGGGATACCAAAAGGTGGTTTATAAGACAACAAATGTGAGGAAGAATAGACCATATGATCGTAGCACCGAGTCAACAACCCATGATTCTTCGAAGCGTACTAGAAGCATTAAAGGATTGAAAACATAAATTCTTACCACCATGGCTAGAGAACAAGTACTCGACGGCTTCATCGAGAGAGTCAATAAGAGATCGTAAGCGCTCCAGTTCATCCCGACCGAGAGCAGGGAACTTCATCCGTCACATGTGAGACTTCATTTGAGGCCATCGATTGGCCTGCCCCGCCGAAGACCCTTGAATCCACCTATACGCCGAAGAACCCGGTTTTTCCCATGGAGATTAAAACAGTTTCCTTAGTGTGACCAAATTTCTTACAAGGTGGGTGCACCAAATGGTCGTCTTTGTTAGGTCTAGAAGAAGAGGAAGAGGAAGAGCTTTGGGTTTAGGAGGCTTGCCCATGATCAAGGCCGACCCATTGAGGGTTTGTCATCAAGCATAACTGTGCCGTCTACTCTCCTCTCCACGAATGTGTAGAAGACCTCGGAAAGAGAGGGAAGTTTTTCCTTACCTAGAATTTGAACTCTGATAGGGTCATATTCTGAGTTCAAACCAGAGAGGAACTCAAAGATGCGGTCTCGTTCAACGAAACTGGTCAAAGTGGAAGCATCGTTACTGCACTCCATTGTCAGATTTTGATACTGATCCAGCTCAATCCATAACCCATTGAGGATCCCATAGTAGTCTGTGACGGATAAAGCCCCCTGCTTAGTGGAAAAAATTTTGGTTTTCAACTCATAGCATGTAGCTATGTCCTGCTTCATGGAATATGTTTGACAAAGGTTGTCCCAAATGTCCCGGGCAGTAGGCAGGAACATACAATTTCTACTAACCTCTGGTGTCATAGAATTCCATAACCATGTCATAATGAGAGAGTCCTCATTATCCCATTCTTCAAATGTCGGGTCAGTTTACTAGGGATGTACCTTCGATGTGACTTAATTTTCGACGGCCTTTGAGGGTAGTACGAAACAACTTGAGCCCACTGTAAATAGTTCTTGCCTGTTAGACGATAAGTAGGATGGAAAACAGGTAGGTCATTGGGATTAAGAGGCGTGGTGATGCACGGAGTGGTTGTCTTGGTGGTGGTGGAGGTGATGGTGGTCTCGGTGTCTGACATGATGGTCTAGGGTCACTGTTTGGCTAATAGGATGAGTAACAGGTCACTGTTTGGCTGATAGGATGAGTGTGCGGTTGCTGTTTGGCTGAGAGGATAAGAAACCGTTGTTGTTTGGGCAAGGTGGTGGTGGATTCGTGTAGGGAAAGACAAGACGAGTCGGAGGAGACAAACCTCGTCGGGAACGAACGGTGGACGCGCGCCACGCGCGGCTAGATCGTCGCGCGTGGGTTCACGCGCGAGAGAAGAAACCGCGCGTGAGAGCGCGTGGAATATCTTCCTGGTGGGCTTTCGGTGGTTGGCCTGGAATAGGGACGGCGATCCGTCCGGTAGGGTCACCGAGTGAACAAAGTGGCGGTGACCGCATGAGCGGTGGTGACAAAGTGGCGTTGGACGCGATTAAGGCGCAAAACAGCAGGGAAACCAATCGCAATGAAGGCGGAGGCAGCTGCAATGAAGGCAAGCTAGCCTAAGGATTGCGGAAGCAGAGTCTCCCAGATCGGGAGCTTTGATACCAAGTAGAAAGGATGAAAACTGTATATCTTTCCTTACACTTTTGTACATGGTTTCTTACAATATATAGAATTCAGGACTCAATATACAACGTATGGACATCTGTAACGTATGGACTCTAGGACTTCCTACAACGTAAATAACTAATGATATTCACAATAATTTACAATAACTACACATAAAGGAGATGGTTACAACAGAAAGCATAAATGTTATTGAAGTGCAGCAGCCAAACTCAGAATTTTTATTTTCAGAATGTGATACTCCAAGTAATTGTTTTATTCCAAATGGTCATAAGCTAATTTTAGCTTGGAAACGGAACTAATTCCCTGTATCATTCATACCTAGCAATAAACATAAACTTGCAATTTTCAATCTCTTTGGTCTCTTGAATTTAAGTTGATTTTCACACCACCATTCATGTTCAAGAAATTGTGTTACTCAAGAAAGTTTTATTGAAACTTATCTATAGTTAAACTTTGTCAGCCATTCCTGATATGTCATTTTACTACAAGAAATGGCTCATAAAACACATAGGCTTAAGTAAAGATTGCCCTGCTGGCAAATTATAGAGCTGTACACATGACATAAAGTAGTGTAATTACAAAATAAAGATTAAAAAATGTGCTGGTTCCTACAATAATTATGTTTACCTTCATTTCCTTGGGAAAAATCATCGCTCAAGCATAGTTCAGACATATCAAGTTGCAGTGGCTCATCTACTTCCTGCAATTTCATGGACAAGGTAAATTAATTTCTCATAAACTGTAACATCATCAATATGAAAAGTGGCAAAAAGGAATACTTTGAAAACAGTGGCATAACAAGGGCCACGGACTGTATATGGGTGCATAAACTCTGCAAATGTCTTCCAAGTTAGGTGATTCAGGACCCGCAGCATCTGGTCATAACTACCCACTGCCAGAAACTGACCACAAGGAGACCACGACACACTTTTAACCCCCAATCCACTTTCATACGCTTGATACTTGAAAAGGCACCTTCCATCTGGAGAATATATTAGAACCTATATCAAACAAAAATGACTAAGTTTTTGGCAAAAGCAAATACATCAAAAAATGCTAACATTAATTTATAGCATGACCAGTTGGTTATATAAAAGCAATACACTATAGGTGACGCATAAGTAGATATGCAAAACACATGAATGATATTGATTACACAATATGATATAGTGACATGCATGAAACTTTGATTGTAAATGCATGTACAATTTGCTTTGTGTTGCTCATTGAACATTTGGGTACGGGTACCCGGTATGTACCGGGTACGGGTACGCGATGGGTACGCATTGGGTACGTACCGGGTACGGGTACGCGATGGGTACGCGTTGTAAACTGGGAAGCTAAGCAAACGCCGAACAGACTCTCAGAAAATTTGGGTTTAGGAATGAAAACACTAAAGTCAACGCACTAGAGTTTGATTCTCATCACCCCCATTCTCATGTCAAAATTTTAGCATAAGGTAGTGGTGAGCCTGTGCAATATAAATTAGAACCATTCTTGAGATTTATCCTAATAACATAGTTTTTGGGATAATTGGTTTTTTCATAGGAAGCTTTCTTAATTTGGCATACATACATAAGTCAGTATGTCTACCAAAAGAAAAGACAGGAACATAATGTGCACATGGATGAGGAAAATGAAACTACAACAACAAAAAATCCGATAATAAAAAGAAAATAGAGTATTTAAATTGCAGAATTAGAGATTTACCAAAGCCAATAAGGAGCAGAATAAGAGAGAGAAACATTATATAAATAGACACTAAAGTGTACATGTGTTAAATCATGAGCATATATTAAGTTTTTCTGTCTTATGGATCCCTTATTCTGCCTCCACTCACAGCCAAGACTTCTGCTAATGTAAAAAGAGGGACCATGAATCACGTGATCATAGGGCAGTTATGCTCATTCATGATCTGTGATTGTGAAAGAGATGGATACAAACCAAAGTACATATAGTTTTATCACAAATTAAATTGATTATTAGTAGAGGAATTGAACCAAGAAGAATATGTTTCAGGGAAAATCAAAATTCCATTGAAATAAAGTAGTGTATGATGACACTGAGGACAGGTCGACCTTTCTCTTTTATTTGTTTCATTATTCCCCCTTCTCAGCTTATTGTTTTCAAAGGAAAGAAAGAAATAACTATGTAATTAGACATTGGACAGATTGATGAGAAAAGTGGTTCTTTAACAAGATACTACACATTAATAAGATATTGTATTTGCCTTAGGGAGTAACATATTATGTGCTTACCATTAGTTTGAATTGTGAGAGATCGGGAATTCTAAGTGTTTCTTAAATTCACAAACCCAGTTACATTCAGTGGAATTTTTAAAATAAATTTTTTATTTCATCTAAATTTTTTTATTAAATTTAGACTACCAAATTTCACAGGCTAACAGGGTTAGAAAGAAAAATAGTAAAAAAAATTGTTGTTACCTTGTATTCAAGTGGTGAATCCCATATCACTATAGCACTATCATCAGGTGACCATTCGATATCAGCCAAGTCTAGTGTGTCAACTGCAAAAATGCCCATGATTTCCCATGTATGACAAGATAACAGATTTATATAGTCCTTGCAATCACGCCTTGTGCAAATTGCCGCAAATTTTCCATCTCGTGTGAAAGAAACTCCCTTGGAAGCATGCTTAGGCCACTGCACATGTACACAAGCTGTGTTTAGTAATGACCAAACTGTTAAACGCAACTGGAACTCTGATGTGGTGAGTATGTGGCGGCTATCTGGGCTCCACCTAGCATAAGCAATACCAGCAGGACCTTCATCTATCTTGCATGTCCATTCAGGCTGGGTCAGTGACCAAGCCTGTATCATTGGTCTTTTGTAGAGACCACAAAGAATGTATTCAGAATCAAGGGCCCATTCAATATAGCTAATCTTGTCCAAGCATGAAAACAACTGCACAACCTGCATGAGCCAAAAAGAATTATTAAAAACCAAGAATTAGAAGCAGATAATTGGAATTAAGTAGCTTAAATAATGAATCAGATGGAAATTGTACATGATATCAAAGTATATAATGCACATAGAGTTCATCAAAACCTAGAGACTAAAATCCCAAACACATTTGTTGACTGTTTTTATACTCATGTTTTTAATATACATAAATCACCGTTGAATAGCATGTATTTCTTACATGAAGAATGAGCTCATACTTTTTTGTGCTAAGTGATCAAGTCAAGAAACAGAATCAAATACACTCACAATTTTAATTTGGCATAAAAAGAGCAGATGAGAAGCATTGAAGTGTCTGGCTGTCTGCAATAGTTTTTGCAGATGCAATAGAAACGCCAAAGGATAATGAGTTACTGAGACCAAGTTACCTCACAACTTATTCCCTCTATTTTCTAAGTGCGTCAGGAAAGGGGGATAAGAACTAGGAACTCATTTGCTCATAGCCTATCAACAATGTAATGGAAAATTAAATTCACGTATGATAACTTCTAGTGTCACCTTTGGCACAAACTATGAACTTCTTGAGTCAAAAGATAACATAGAAAATACTTGGGTAAGAAGTAATATTCAAAGTGTTTGATTTTATTACTAACTGATCGGTTTATGGTTCAGGAAGTTTGAAAATTTTATTCCTCATAAACTACAAGAGAAATATGACACACAATATGTGTTCTAAGTTGACATCTAAACGAGCATTTTTATTTAATCCTACTGGATTTATCAGAACAAAGCTTTGGCCCCTTTTTCAGAATTGAAGTTCATTCATTACATCTTGGAATTTGGATTTGATGACCTGAGCCATCACAATGCAGTGTTCACCTCTAGCAGTATTGTCTCCAATTCAGCTCCCATCAATTTAGTGTCTCCGTTCCTAAGCCCAAATTTTCTGAGACTATGTTCACTTAAATTTCCAATTTACAACCTTAAACTGCTTCATGTGCCTAGTACAATTTTGTTACCAGTACTAAAAGTCTAAAACATCAATTTTTATGATAACCAGTGTCTAGTTGAGGTCCTAATCAAAACTTCAACCTCTTTGTCTATAGTAATCATGTTCCACTGGCTAAGTCAAACCATTTTATTTTCCAACAAATCTAACTATCTTAAAACCATCAAGCACTGGTTTTCTAAATAAATCACATCACCACAACAACTTTCTGATTTCTAAGAAATGTGTGTACGTAAAATGACCTAGTGGCAAAAGGCTTTTGTTGTTGTTGTTGCTGTGTATGTAAAAACCAAAGAAAAAAAAAAAAGACAAACAAAACAAAACAATATAGACTAAAAAATCCAGATCCCCTTTCCTTAATATGATCTGAAAAATCTCAACATAAATTCAAAGCGCATTTGCACCCATTTGAACGCACAAAATTTCCTTCACAAAAAAGCCAAATCAAAACTCCAAACAGTGCACTCACAGGACCCACAAAACAAAAATCAGAACTCTAAAAAAATAAAAATTGACTTGAAGCAAACACCTTAAAAGAGAGAGTGTCTCGAATGACGAGGCGATAATCGACGGCGACGGCTATGAAGCGAGCATTGGGAGAGAAACAACAGGGACCCGTCTGCTTGTAAGATTCAGTGAACTCCATGGAACAGCAAATGAATTACAAGGATGATTCAGATTCACATAATACAATGGGGCATAAGGAGAAGGTGGGTGTTTTCTGCACTTTGTGTGAGTCCCTTTTGAAAGTTGAGTTGAACCATGTCAAGTGGTGGTAAGTGGTGACAGAACACATAGACACTAGATCTAAAACCACCATCTTCCGGGAATTGTGTCTTTGTTTCATTCTTTTGAGACAAGATTTTCAATTATTATTATTTTTTAATTCAACAAATGGACCGCTAAATCATATGTGTGTTTGGTTGATATTATACCACTGTTTTAACAGCTTAAATTTTGAGAAAAAGTTTTTTCATTATTCTAATTATGTTTAACAAATTATATTTCAACTTTTTGCATGAAATTTAAATTATTATAATTTTTTTTTTCATAATTTTGAAGCTTGAATTATAGATTATTATAAAAATTTTAAGATTTAAATATTATTTTATTTTTTAAAATATTTTTACATGTAAATATTATTTTATTTTTAATTAAATAATTATTTTAATTATTTTATTTTTTTAATAATTTAATGTATAAAGTATTTTTTATATATTTAAATAAAATAAATTATTTTAAAATATTTTTTAATAAACATATCTAAATATAAAACTAATACAAAATACAAATGTTATTTTAAAGTTATTAATAATTAGTTAACGATTCTGTTAATCAATTTTAAATTTATTATGTTTAATTAGATTTATATACAGTATCTTTTTTAACTACAAATAGTACTTATGTAAGTATTAAGAAAATTTTATGTAATTTTTTAAAATAAAAGATTTATATAAAAAATCAGACAAATAAAAAATAAAAAAGAAGTTGGAATATTTTAAAGCACTACAACACTAGTCATATAGTCCATTGTTCATAAATTAAGATATACTTTTATATATATTATTTTATATTATTTATATAATTTTCACTATATATATCTTATTATAATTAGTTTTACTTAATAATTTACACATTTATACTTTAATTTTTTTTTTAAGTTTCTCTTTGATATCCCTAAAAATGAACTGTTCTTAATTACGTTTTTTTTATATACATGAGTCAAGAATTGAACCCTTCATCACATTCATATGTTTAAGGTACACAAATTCATTATCACTTGGATTAATATTATATTGATATGTATACTTTAATTTTATTATCTAATAGTTGACGTAAGATGATGCAAACTTAAAAGATGTGAAACAAGCATTATTTAATATTTATGATTTTTTCACATTACTTTTTTTATATTATTTTTTATATTATTAATTATATTTTTTTTTTTTTTTTCACTTAATTATAATTATTAAAAAATAATATAAATAATGATATAATAAAAATAATAACGTGATATAATCATTTTCCTATTCTTAAAGGAGGATGTTAGGGTGCACCTAAATAAATTTTAATGTACATTACACCACTCAAATAAATAAATTTTAGTGTATGGTACTTTACTCAAAAGAAAAAAAATTATCATATATTTTTTAAAAGTATATATATTATTGATATTTTTTTAAGTGTGTCAAATTTAATAAAAAAATAATAAAAATAAATATAATAAATAATATTAAAAAATATAAAATATATATAAGGTAAAAATATCTCAAATACACTCAAAATGATCCATTAAGTTAGTTAGTTTTTATGATTTTCTTTTTACTAAAAAAAACCTCTCAGTACCACCACCGCCTGAACCACCACCGCCTGAATCACCACCTTTACCTGAATCTGGCAGCGGCGGTGGAGAAGAGTGCACAGCCAGCGGTAGAGGCGCCCATTTTCGTTATAACCAGAATCTCGACCCCCTCGGAGACTCTGCTCGTACGTCAGATACCACCACCTTTACCCGAATCCAACAACGATAGCGGAGGAGAGTGTATGGCCAGTGGTAGAGGCGCCCACTTTCGTCAGATCCAGAAGCTCAACCCTGTCGGAGGCTCTGCTCCCGCGTCATTCCCAAAATCTTTGCCAATGCGTCCAACGTCTTCATGAGGAAGAGAACGCCTTTGACCTTGCCACTTCAATCGATCTCCACATTGGTTGCGAAAGATGAAGGTGGTGCTTTGGCGGCGGCCCGACACGGTGGTGGAGCTTATAGAGATCGTTGATTGATGGCCACCACCATCCGTCTCCATCTAGATCCGAGCCAAACACCGGTGGCCGGAGCCAAACACGATTGCTATTTACCAGTGCAGTCGTGGTATCTTCATGTTTCATTGTGTCAACATGAAAAAAGTCTGCCAATCTTTTCTTATGCCTCAAAATAACAGTTACTAAAATTTGGTTACTTTGATACATAGCCTTAGGTACCTTTTAATGTCTCTGCTTTCTTCAGTAGCTGCACTATAAATAATCAACCAAAGTTGCAAACTTAGTTGTTTAAATTCACCAAAAATTTGAAGTTAGTGAGTTGTAATTGCAATATACTCAATGTAAGCACAAGTACAATACACGTAAAACTAGTTGTTCCTCGCAACATTTAGAAGACGAATGGTATGAGAGCCTTAACTCCATTAGGGAAATCTTCAAACTTGGAATTTGGAAAGATACCATCTCCTCGTTGCATAACTCCTTCCCATCAAGTAGAAAGTAGTGCCTATGCTGTTATTTTTTAATCTTCTTTAATGCTATGCTCTCATACTATTCTCTACTTTGAAAATTAAGTTTAAGTGATTGGAGGACTTTAAGAAGCCCAGGGTGGGCTATGTATGGGCATTTAGGTGAGTTTTGCAGTAATTACTAATGGGTTCTCATTTGCTCTCTTGTTGATTTTCTTTCTTTTCTTAGGGTAGAGGAGAAAGATGAAGGTTTGCCACTGTTCTTTCTTTAAACCTGTCAAGCATGTCTAGACAAACCTATGCTAGGCTCGGTATGTTATTGAATCAGCATATACTTAGTATCTATAGTTGATTATGTTAAGCTAAAAGCAAGTGTGAAATTACCTAAGAGTGTTTTTTATCTTTCATTTTGATAGCTTTCTTATTTTTTACTGTTAGTTTTAGTGATGGGTTTTGTTTAGTTCTTCCATCCTTAGTTGGATTGTGCTTGTGCTGCTAGAAATATGGATTTTTTTTAAAATTTTTTATTTTTGTAAATCAAGCCTCAAAATAGAGAATCCAAGTATTCAGAGAAGTGACAAGTTTTTGGTCTGTATATTGTAAATTGACATCAATTGAATTGGGTCTCTGTGGTATTTGATTATACTTATTATATGCGTCTTATATGGATTTTGTTTTTCCATGTTATAAAATTCCTTTCAATTTTGTCTTAGTTGTTTACCTGCATTGTTCAGCTCCCGTAATGTGATTCTTGGGTAAGGATAAGGTTTTGAATTGGTGAGGCTTTTTATTGAACTGGATCAATCTCATTGGGAAAGTTGTATCTTTGCTCTGATCTGGTTTGCTGTAGGTTTGTTCAAGGAGTATATTTGCATGCAATTTTAAGTTTCTCTCACTTCAAAGCTACAACTAAAAGCCCTTTCAGTTCTGTAAATGCAAATTTACTAAAAGTAGCTTACTTATTTGAGCAGCTCAAATTTCTGACAAGTATATAGATGTTTCAGGAGAAGCAAATCAGATGAAAGAATGCTACTTACAGTAATGCCAGTAAAAGGAATCGCATCTCCTTCTTTTACCATGTGCGCTGCTACCTTCCTCATGCACTCTCTTTAGTTGGAACATTTATGTGTAAATTGCCTTCTTTTGCAGTTATATCAGCTTTCACGAAATTTACTATTTCAAATTAAAGCTAATTGTTTGTTTTCCCCTTTTCTTCTCTTGTTGTGGCCATTGTGCATCAGTCTCATGTTGTATTGTTCATTTCATTCTTTGTCTAGGTTTACTGAAATAATAACTGAACATGTCAATAGATTAGAACTTTAAGTGTCATGTTCATATACTTCCAATTTGCCTGAAATATATCATGCTTGGTGGCAGGGTGGATATTGGGTTGTATTTCATTTTGGTTTGTTAATATACTGAATTTAAACTTACATGTTTGAGCTAGACTGTGTTCAAAGGTTCGTTTTGTTCTAAATGTGTGGTTGTTGAAATGATGGTTTTGATCTCCTTCCTTCAATGATCTGTATGATATGAATTTCTCAAGAGATTTGTCATAATCAAATCCAATCATGGTTTTAAATATGATTTCCTGCTATGTCTTAGAATGAAAGAATTGTGTAGGCCCTTTATTAATTACTTGCTTGGTTCTAAGTTAGAAATCACAATTCTGCATGTTTGCTAATTGATATATGCTGAATTCATGCCACTAGAAGTTTTAGGATCTATGTTATGTAAGCTATAGGAAACACTTTCTCATATGATATAGGCTTCATATTGGTTGCTTAATATAATACTGAAAATCAATGGGCAATTGGTTTATTTTTTCTTTTTTTAAAAAAAATTATTGCATAATGATTTTCTTCAAGGTGTGAAAATTGTTGTGTTGTTGGTGTCGTGGGTATCCTGGTTGGATCATATGATTTGCCTAATTCCTTTAATTGCTGAGTTTCCCTTCTCAAAAATTTTGTTTAGGCGTATCCAATTCTAGTTGTAGAGAAGTGTATATAAAACTGTTTTATTAAAAATCCTTAGGTCCATTTATTAAACTGTTTTATTAAATTGGAGATTAAAGAACGGAAGGAATGCATAGATCCACATATCATTTCTGGGTCTATTCTACCAAACTTTAGGTAAAATATGAAGCCTAAATCCACTTAAGGGAATTTTTTCATTTACAATGATGGAATGGACATTGGAAGAAAAGGTAATGGGGTCCAACTCTGGAGTATTTTAATCAGTATACAACATGTAATCAAATACTCTACGTTTTGATGTGTTAAAGGGTGAATTTGCAAATGTTTCCCATGTCCATTTCGCACATTATTAGTCAATTGGAAAAAAAAATCATTAGTGTGTATCATAGCCAATTTTTAATGCAGAAAAGAATCATTTTTCTTTCCTTATCTTTCCAAGCGCCTAATTGACAATATCTTCATAAGTATGAAAAGGACAAGTTTAACGAAAGAATTGCAAAATTGTCTGGTGGTGTGGCTGTGATACAGGTAACTAACTAAAATATGATAATATACAGGTAACTATCTTAATATTTTAGGCCAATTAGGCTCTGTTGAATTGGGGAATGGATATATTCTAGAATATTGTTGTTTGGCTATAAGATTTTTAATAATTCAGTTTTTATAGCTATCCTAATGTTCACTGTAATTTTTTATATTCTTATAACTTTCCCTTGTTTACGGGTTGCAATGGAGTGGACTACCTGCTACTGTATCGGTAAGCATTGTTATCAATCTGACTTTAGTGAAGAATTTTCCCATTAATTTATTTTATGCATTGTTTCAGGCTTTCAACCAATTTTGCAGTGAACAATTTCATCATTTAATCCAATATGCCACAATTTCTAAAGATTTTAGGTTCATTGTAGCTAATGTACTGTCAAAATATGGTGTGTCTAGCAGCTTGTAGCTTCTGTTGAAACTAATTGATCAGGGACCTTATTACATAACCAACTATGAAGAGTTCATCTTCCATTTGTTATATTTTGCACTTTTAGCTATGGGTTTCCTTGAGGATGCATGACATGAAAAATTTTCCAGATACAAGTGTTGAGTTTGAAACTTTATTCTTATTTAGGCAAGCCAATGGTTTTGTTTTGAACTGTCTGAACTTGGAACTCTTTGATTAAAAAAGCAATATTCTTTTCAGTTTAAATTGGGGATCCTAGGAAATAAAACTAAGTTTTGTTGTGGTTCTTACATTGTTTAGCACTTTTAAAGATAAGTAATTATTTAAATTTTTGGTTATGCATTATGCTTGTCCTCCACTGAGTTGTTAATGTTGAGACTGGCATTATATCATGATTTCCTGTTGCACTATAGAAGACAGTGTTCAGGGAGTCCATAAATATGCACAATTAATAATTTTCAGATTTCAGCATGTTTCATCAGAGGTTAGATAGTGGAATCCAATTGTTTGTTTAATTGCTTTTTGTTGTGTGTATCGCAAACAAGAGTAGAGTATGATAAGGAGTGTAAGATTTGTACACGGCCTTTTACTATTTTTAGATGGAGACCTGGTCAGGATGCATGATATAAGAAAACTGGAATCTGCCAGACATGTAATAAATTGAAAAATGTTTGTCAAGTGTGCCTTCTGGATCTTGAAAATGGACTACCAGTTCAAGTGTGCCTTCCGAAAGTGTATTTGATTTTTCCTTCAATTCCATAATGTTGCCAGAATTCCCAAGCAATTTTATCACTCATGGAGACATCAGTTGGGAGGTATTCTTGAATTACAAGATCCAAGGGGAAATTGCTTTGAAGTTTGAATTCTGATGGAGTATATGCTTTGGATTTCGGATGGCTTAATGGATTTGACTGAGGTCTTTTTATGGTTTGAATGATTTTTTTTAATCTCATTTAAATATCTTGGAATGAATAAGTTCAATATTAGACTCTAATAATATAATGTGAGGTTGATTACCCAAGTAGTAAAAATGTAGAAGTGATTGAATTGGTTTCAGATTCTGAAACTGAAACTATAAAATATGCATGGGAAGTGAACCTTAGTCGGTCATCAGCTTCTAGGAAGCAAGCCTTGGTTAGTATTACTATATTGTTTTAATATGATTGAACTCATGTTTAATTTTTGTCTTTTTTATGCAACAACTTATTTGGGTATTAGTTTGTTAATTAAAGATTATCCTTGCTGATTTTGTTCGGTCCATGTTGGTAAGGCCACAATCACATATTAGGCTGCTTGTCGGAAATGGACAACATGTTGATTGTAGACTGTTGTGGCCTAACAGAAGAGAAACAGAATGCCAAATTGGATGGGGCTGGTACAAGTTTTGCCGAGAAAAACATTGGCTAATAAGGGAAATGTCCTTGATTTTTGGGTATCGAATGTTGTTAATGGAGTGTTTGTTTCGATCAGGTGCAAGCAAAGCAAGTAATGTATCTTTTGTGTTTCTGTCAGATATAGGAGTAGAGGACTCGTTGATGTAGCGCTATTGTCTGTTTTGTAAGCAGCTATATTGCATGTTAGACATACATGCTATATTTTGTCTGGGACTTGAAGTTATTTGTGTGTTGAGCCTTAACTTTTTTTTCTTTATATCTATTTTATATTTGTGTTAACTGACTTGAGGTGTAAACAAGGATTTACATTCCTACTTGAGTGAAAATATGACGTTTTTATCATGCTTATAAATAGTTCATTGTTATAAATCTTTTTTCTTCTCACACATATGCTAAAGATGCTAAATATATTGTTAATTTTATGTTATTTCTTATTTATGCTAATCCCTAGCACTCTATTCAGTAGGCACAATATACAAGTATTGTGCTCATTCTATAGTCCATATCCAATTTATTACTTTTATCTCTAAAATAAGATAATTGTATTTGCTAATATTTATATGAAATTTCATCAAAACAACACCTCAATTATTTTTGATACATCCAATTATGTGGTTCAAATATTCTACATTCAAATGTATATATAGATGTAGATGGTGGAGAAATACGTAGTCTTTTGTATCAAAGGAATGGTCCGTCCAACTTAAATATATGAAGTAATTGAAGACATATGTGGTCCTAAGGTTCGTAGTCTCAAGTACATGGTCCGTCAAAGGAATTGTTACACGGGTAAACACATTAGTTTAGAAGACAAATGGGATGAGAGCCTTAACACCATTAGGGAAATCTTCAAACTTGGAAAGATACCATCTCCTCGTTGCATAACTCCTTCCGATCAAGTAGAAAGTAGTGCCTATGGTGAAAGAGAACGCATAAAAAGTCTGAGAAATGAAGGAAACCCCATAAAACCCAATAATCTCAAAAAGATAGTGGGGGCATATCACAAGCTCAAACAAGCCACCCTTAGGAATCTTGTATTCCTTTTCACCCTTTCCTCTCAAATTGGATAGAAGGTAATGGTGGTAGAAGTTGCCACTGATGCCCACCACAAACAACACAACCCCAGGATACAGCAGATCAACTGGTGGTTCTGGAAGCCCCTGTGTTAGTTGTTGAGCATAGATCATGGTTGCAGTTGACAGGAAATAACTCAGAGTGATGGGGATTGCAGAATCAAGAATCATAGCACCACTATATTTGTGAACAAACAGAACCTACACAATAGAGTAAAAACAGCATTCTTAATTGAGCAGAAAATCTCATAGCAGAACAGCAATAAAACTCTGTGCTCAGCATTGTCTAATGAACAATCAATCATTTTTAATTGTGCTATCAAGTATTTGATTTTGCTATTCACACATCAAAATCTACATGCTTATCCCCACATAATACACCGACCACCTCATAGTGGTAATCAATTACCATCCTCAATCACCTTATAATACACGTTAATCGCCATTTATTTGTATGTTGATATCAGTGTAAAAATGGTGTGCAAATATCTTTTTCTTTTGATAAAACATTGCAACTGGGGTATTAATTTCTAAAATTCATTACCTTAATAAAACAATAATAAGACTGATTTTAAAAATAAATGGCAAATTAAACTAGAAAAGTGAATGTAATGCATCATAACTCAAGCAGTTAATTTCTTCCATAATCCATATAATCCCATTTATTCCAAATTCCAAACATTTTCTTTCCACAGGCCTATTGGGTATCTTTTGTGTATATGTGGGAGTGTGAGAAAGAAGGTGTTACCTCAAAGATCCTCTTGAAGAAGTGTAGGGTCACAGCAGATTGAAGGATTGTGGATCTGATACCCTCATGAGGAAAGATCCAAAAAGATGCAGCACCGGCAAGAAAAGCAGGTGTATACAACAAAAGCATACCAGCTTTGCCTGACAACTTGATCTGTTTTTGCCCAGTGGTATTAACATTCCAGAACTTGGAATAATTCAAATGCTTCCCTCTAATCTCGGAGAAGCCAGTGTTTGTCAGTGAAACGAAGCTTATCAGTGACATGGCCGAAACCAATAGAGAAGCTGGTGGTGGGTATATGAACTTGAGCAACACAGACAAAACCATGGTTGATGCCACCCTGTGTTTTCCTCTGTGGACTTGTGTTTATCTCTTCAGAGCTAAAGAAAAAAAAAGGAAGAGAAATGATATATGATGAATAGAACAAATAATAAATATATAAATTTTGATTATTATATTATAAAAGATATTATCTCTGCACTAATTACGTGTATCTTTTCTTTTTCTTTTTTTGTCGTTTCGTGTGCGTGTGAAAAGAGGCAACAGCCTTGAGTTGATGATGCTTAACCACCGACCCAATTGTCATACAATATTTCCATCTTTATCTCGTAGCGTTTGGATTTAATTTTAAAAATTTTGAAATGTAAGGAAGTTGGATTACATTAATTTAATTTTTTTATTTACAAATTTTTAATTCAAATAATATTTTAAAAGGTTTTTTTAACGTGTGTTTTACGGGTATATGATAAAAAGTATTTATTACCTTCATAATTACTTAAAAAATATTATATTTTCTTAAATTTTAACGATATGAAAAACTTCTATTTTTATTTTAAATTCTTAACTATACACTAACAAAATTCTATTTAAGAAAAATTTAAATTTCATTGCAAAACTAATTTTACTTGATTTTTAAGTTCAATTTCAATTGAACAATCTTGACTAATCTTCTTAGCATTATCTTTAATTAATTAAACATTATTTACTCAATTTTTAAACAGTTATAACAATTCTTAATTAATTATCCTTTAAAATAAATATCAATGTTTACAAATTTTTAATTCAAATATTATTTTAAAAGTTTTTTTTAACGTGTGCTTTACAGGTATATGATAAAAAGTATTTATTACCTTTATAATTACTTAAAAAATATTATATTTTCTTAAATTTTGACGTTATCAAAAGTCTATTTTTATTTAATAATTTTTATTTTTAATTATTAACTCGTGTGAACATACACTAATAAAATTCTATTTAAGAAAAATTAAAATTTCATTGCAAAACTAATTTTACTTAATTTTTAAGTTCAATTTCAATTGGACAATCTTGACTTATTTTCTTAGCATTATCTTTAATTAATTAAACATTATTTACTTAATTTTTAAGCAGTTATAACAATTCTTAATTAATTATCTTTTAAAATAAATATCAATGTTATAAAAATTAAACTAGTTGAGAGTCTAAGGACTTGTTTGGAAAAGTTAAAAATTATAAATTATCTTTGATAATCGATTATTGTTATAATCGATTATAATCGATTCATTTTTATGTTTGGATCATTAAATTTGTAAAGCGATTTTAAACTAATATAATTCATTTGAATAATATAAAAAAATAACTTTTATACATTAAATTACTAAAATAGGTATAGAATGATTAAAAAAATTATTTGATTGAGAGAACAAAATAGTATTTACATATCAAAATATAAGAAATAATTTATAAACTAAAATCATAAGTTTCAATATTTAACTTATGATTATTAGTTTAAAAAATTTATTTTACATTAAATTTTATGTAAAAACTTTTTTAAAAATAATTTTTTTACTTAAACATAATAATTATTTTACAAAATAACTTAATCCTCTAAAAATAACTGAATAAAAAAATTTAATCTTTTTTAAACACGCTTCTAATTCAAAATTCAAGTCAATTCTTAAGAAAAGGTTTGTATTGAATGCTGTATAGCTTATAAGTGTCGTATAAAAGTTGGCTCGAATTTTTTTCTAATTTTTTCTTCTAATCTTTTTAATTATTTTTTAATTATTACTTTTAATTTTATTTAATTAAAGTAATGGATATATAAATAATAATTAAAATAATTAAAGGAAATAATTAAAAGAAAAAAATTTGAGCCAAATTTTATTCTAAGTGGTCCATTGACTTGGTTGGGCCAGCATACTTAGTTGCTTGTGGGACAACATTTGTTACCTAACAACAATTCCAGCGATGTGGCTTTTTGTGGAACAGGCGTGAAGGAAATGGTGTATAGCTCATGAGATTGCCAAACTTGCTGGTAGAGGGAATGCTACCTGATACAATCCCACCAGGCAGGATGACTGCGCCACCTCATATAGATCTAGATTCTAGAGGTAGATGTTTTTGTCATTGTGCAAGGGTTCCGTATAACCTGCATCACTTAGTCAATCAATGGTCCATCAATGGAGCATTTAATTTTCAGATCAGATTAGACGTTTAAAAAAATCATATTAAGTCTTAAAAATTAACTTATTATAAATTTATAGGTTAAACTTAAATTTTATAATTGAGATATAAATTAAATTTGTTTAAGGTAAAACCTAACCTGATCTGTCTTATTTTCATCTCTAGTGATTAATAAGGATAAAAACAGGTCAGATTAAGCCTGTATAAGGTCTGAGCCAAACTTGTGAGTTTATAATAGGTCAATTTTTAAGGTTCAACCTAACTTAAAAGTCTATTTAAAGGCCTCCTTTATAATGATACATTTAAATAAGTTAATAGACTTATTTTTAAATCGGTCAATATGTCTTTGTATAGGTTAATAGACTTACTTTTAAATAGGTCAATATGTCTTTATATAGACTAACAGACTTAAGCCTTGAAATAGGTCAACGAGCCTACTTAAAACTAATAAGTCTTTGTTATAACTTAACACTTACCTTCTAATTTTATAAATGCTCCTCACTACTTTTTTATTCTAGTCTTTGGTCGATGTGGGATTTAAAGATATATCAAGTTGCAAAATTATTAGAGACATATATCTTTAAGTCTCATATCGACTAAAGATCAGAGTAAGAAAGTAGTGAGTATCTATAAAAGTAGAGAGTGAGTGTTAACTTATTATTTTCATTCTAATAAATATATTATATTAAATATATTAATAAATATGTTATTTTTATTCTAATTTATTAATTTAGATTTTAGTTACTAATTTTTTTAAAATTTAATTAAAAAATATATTAATATATTATAATAAATTAATAATTATAATTATAATTTATAATTATTATAATAATATATATTATATTATATATAGTTAAACAATTCAGTCAACTGCTAGACTTAAAAGACTTATTAGATGACTTAAAACCTTACCTTTTTAATTAAACAGATTTTTAAAAAAGTTTTAGCCTAACTTGTTTAGTAAATAGGTCAGGCCTCAGATAGGTCAGATCATAAGCTCTAACGATAGCCTGCCTTCCACCCCTAGTGATTAGGGACTGAATTGTAAAAATAAATACATATAGGATCTAATAATAAATAAATTAATGGAGCATTTTCTAAATAACTAAAATGAAAGTAATGTTTTATTATAAGAATAAGAGGAGTAAATTTAGATTAGAAATTAAAATATTGTGACTTTTTTAATTGATCCAATATTTGTTCTGCTAGAATTTTCTCGATCAATTAATCCCAAACTATAGCATACTTAAATAATATAGAACAAGTAATAGGGTTACTTTGAAAAGATGTTGATGAGATTGTCATGTTTGGTTCCTCGCAAGTGATATCGATGAGCGAGAGATATTATTTCTATCTCATGTGAACACTCAATTTTGACCGGGCTCTAAAAAAATGAAAAATAAAAAAAAATAAAAAAATAAATAAATGAATTAATTAAGTTAATTAATTTTGAGTTTAATTAATTAAAGGTCCATTTTCTTTTTTTAGCCCAAATGAAAGCCCGTTTAAAAAAAAAAAGGGGAAGGGAAGGGTAATCTGTGTTACGTTTGCTGCTAGTTGCTCTCTTTCGGTTTGCTTTCAATTTGGTTGAAATGCAACTACACCATGTCAATGTCTACTGCAATGCTGCAGCAGCTCCAAAGGCCCAAGGCTCAAGAGAAGCAAATATGGAAAATTATCAGTGATTTGAAGTTGGAAGAAAGTGACAACCTCAATGAAAATACATGAAAATGGAAAATATCAGTCACTTAGTCTGCTACCTACACTGATCTACTAGGGGTGGCAGATTTTTCTTACAGAGCGTGAAAATGGGTGGGGGGATGGATTGGATATATTGGAAGGGGGAACACAGAGGAAAGGGGGAGAAAAAAAAACGAAGGGCACTCCCTGCTGCCATCTCCAGGAGGAACCCATCCTCACCAACACTTGGACCTCCACCCTCAAGCTCACTACCAGACCCTCCAAAAAACCACCTTCACCTTCAACTTCTTCCAGGATCCATCCTTCATAACCCATTCCCTCCAAACCGTGACTCCACCACGTACACTGACCACAGCAGCATCCTTCTCCTCCCAACCACTCCATTACCATCTCAACCACCCTCCATCTTCACCCATCTCAGCAAAACAAGAACTCCATTCACGTGAAACCACCCCTCACTCCCACCTTCAACCATCCTCTCAACCTCCATCCTCAAGCCTCCATAACCATCTCTAACACCACCCCTGCCATGACCACCAAGGCCACCAAGTTAACACCCCCATGCACACGTGAAGCAACCCCTCTCCATCACCTTCCTCAAGTTCCCACCCTTCATCATCATGGCTCCACTGAGTCAACTCAGTGAGAAACAACCACCTTCCTTCTCATCCCTCACAACACTCACCACCACTCCACCGTAGCAGCCACCACGTCCAAGCTCCTCCCCAAACCGTGACCACCACGTGAAGCAACCCCCCTCCATCACCAATACCACTTTCCTTCCAAACCGTACCTACCAGCCACCGTAAAGACAGCAACCAACAACACCAAGCTGCCACCATAGCAGCACCGTCGCGTCTCCACCGTCCTTCACCGTCGCCGTTCACGTTGTCCCTGCCAGTTGCATCTCCATCCCTGCAGTTCATATCCGCGCATGCACCCACCGCAACTCCGGCCGTGCCTCTACCGTGAGCTCTCCATCCCATCCCCGTGAGCCCCTGCTCCAAGACCACCACGGATCCGAGTCTGCTGCCGCATCACGATCCAGTCCACGACCCTGCTCAACCGCGTACCACCGCATCGCTGTGTTGCCTTGCCTTTGAACGTGCGACGTCACCACGGTGAGTTCCCTGTTGAGGTATCCAGAACCTCTTTGCTTTTTAACTTTTGAATGTTTAAGGCAGAAGGATAATGTATGGGCCATCAGCCCATTGCAATTTAAAGTCATAGTTGTCCCATTTTTTTTTATAAGGAGAATACGAAAATGGCAAAAAAATGGAATATAAAAAAAAATCAAAAATGTATTTGAGTTTAATTGTTAGTTCTGGTCTGATAATGTTTATTTTATTTAATGGTATGTTTTATATTGTGTTTTATGACTAATAAAAAGTAAAAATAAAAATAAAAAAAAATCTAAAAAAATAAAAATAATAAAAATAAAAAATAAAAAAATACAATTTGTTTAAAGTTATTTGATTGGTGATGTTTATATTTAGTTTTGCTTTTATTATTATTTATTTAGATCATGAAAAAATTATGTTTGCTTAGTTGTTTTTGTGCATTTCTAAAAAAAATAATAATAAAAAATAAAATAAAAATCTTTTAATCCATGCAATGACCAATGATGATGATTGAATAACGAATGCTATCTTCATTATCTTTTGGATCATAAGGGTTTATTGAGTAGCCTAGTGCTAACTTGAATCCTGTGCAAGAATGGATTCGCTTTCAAATAAAAATCTTTTTAATAAAAATCAATCAACCCACACTTATTTTTTAAAGAACTACGTAACTTTGAGTTCCCCATTGCACCAGGGGATACGTAGGAGCAGAATTTTATTTCTGTCAAGCCAAAATTAAATTTTCATAATTTTGTGATTTTTTATAAATAGTTACAATGTTTTGTAAAAAGGGGTAAAATAAATATTCCAAGGATTATTAATAATTTACACAATTAACCTAAGGTACCGTCTTAGGACGGGTGCGTTAGGGGTGCAGTGGGATTAAGTTTCCACCCTTCCTTAAGCATAACCGACTCCCGAATCCAATCTGGTTCCAAAGATCATTTTCAAAGAAAGGTTTTCCAATTTTTCCTAAGTTAAAATAAAATTGGTGGCGACTCCTTTTTTCCATTTTCATATTTTAAGATCCAATGAGTTACTATTTTTCGCCGCGATCCCGGTCGCGACAGATGGCGACTCCACTGGGGATATTTGGAGAGTCAAGCCTGTTGTTGTTAGTTGTGCAAATTGTTAATAATTTTTATTTATTTATTTTACCCTTTTTATCCTTGTTTTTGTTTTCTTTTTGTTTGTAAATGGATTTTATTTAGTTTGTTCTATGTAAATATCTGATAGCGTTATTCCTGTGTTTGTGTTAACATGATATACTTGTATATATTTTGTACTTAATTGTGCATAATTGTTGAAACCTTAGGATAGATGATTGCAACCTGGCTATTGTATATATGTTTTTGCAGGTTGGGGGGTAGTTTCTTTTTAAATTTTTGTACAGGTTTGTATGCTCCCTTACACACATCACTATCACTTACCTCACACACTTTTTGGGCTCTATACCCGAGTCTGTGCGAACCCGAGGAGTAGGAGGGGTCTCGGCTTTTGTTATTGAGGGGCTTTATGCTCACTTGACATTTGTTGAGACACCACTCAGATTGTTACCATTATCATGGACGAATCATATTGAGAGGGTTTATCCCTACTTGTGATTAATTCATGATTTGGGACCTTGTCTTTATAGATAAGGGCAATCTGGGAACCATGACTTTTAGAAGTTTAGACCTGTCCCAAAAATCTTGCACTGATGGATTGAACATAATGACTGTCAAATCTTAGGTTCCACCTGACTAGGGCACAAAAGGGAGCGTACTTCTTCTTCTTTATTTATTTGTTTCTCATATCATTCATTCTTGCATTTTTGTTAAAAAAAAATCAATCAAATAAAGAGAAAAAAAGAGTTATTCATTGCTTGTATTTTCATAACATTCTTAGCATTCTAAAAAAAATAAAAATAGCATCTTGCATTTTCATAGCATCCCTAGCATTCAAAAAAAAAAAGAAAAAACATCTTACATTTTCATGACATAGCATTTTAAAAAAGGGAAAAAGAAAAAAAAAGGGTAAGAAAAAATGAAAAAAAAGTGTTTTCAAAGCTCATTCATTTTAGGCATCTCATACATTTCAGCTCATTTTTTGTTAAATGTTGTTTTGTTTTAATAAATCAAGTGAGTTTGAACCATTGTGCAGCCTAGGAAAGAAAAGACCAATCAAATCTAAATTCACAATCCTAGATCTCATACCAGAATGGCTGCCAATAACCCTGAGGAAGGGAGAAACTTGAGTATGGAAGTTGATGAGATTAAAGGGAGGATGGATGAAATAACAGAGTCTATGAGAAGAATGGAGGAAATGTTGTTGGCCATGAGAGAAATTCTCACTGTGATTGGGGCGGCTGGAAGCACAAGAGTGACTGGGGCACATCCGCGCCTGCCAACTATCACTTCCATAAGGACAAACTCTGGGATCGCCACTGAGATTCCTGTTGAGAGGAGGACCTCGAGTACTACACCGCTAGTGATTCCTATCAGAGAAGGGTATCGTTCTTCAGAGGATACTCGAAATGAGGTTCATGGTAATGCCGAATTCATATGGGAACAACCATGTATGTCCATCCCAATGACAACGGGACTTCCTGCTGGGAGTAGTCATGCGGCAATTCAGAAGGATAAGATGGAAGAAGAATGGAAGGAAAGGATGGAAGAGCAAATCAAAGCGATCAAGGGCCCCAGCGCTTATGGATCGCTTAGAATAGAAGAACTGTGTCCCACCATGAATGTCGTAATCCCTAAAGACTTCAAGATTCCTCATTTTGCCAAGTATGACGGGAGTGGTAACCCTTAGTTTCATTTGATCAGTTATGGAACCAAGATGGCTGTTTGGTCCAGGGATGATAAGTTCCTCGTTAGCTTTTTCCACGAGAGTCTTACAGGCCCCGCTTTAGAGTGGTATCTTCAATTAGACCGCTTTAAGATTTCTCGCTGGACGGAATTGGCTGATATATTCATGGATCAATATAAGTTCAACCTGAATGCAGCTCCTACCCGGGAACATTTGAGCTCAATGCAAAAGGGAGATGAGGAAACCTTCAAACAGTATGCCCAGAGATGGAGAGCTCTCGCAGTACAAGTGCAACCACCGTTGACGTTGACAGAAATGTGCTCGTATTTTTTAGGGACTTTGGGAGCTCCTTATATTAGGACAATGGCAGGCGCTGTTTATCTAGACTTTGCTGAGTTGATAGCTGCCGGGGAGAGGATTGAAATTTTGATAAAAGCAGGTAAATTGCCACCTGACAATGATGAAAGGAGTTTCAAGAATGAGTTTTTCCTCTAAGGGAAAAGGAATCAAAAGTGAACTACATGCAAAACCAAAATTGAAAACCCATCATCTTACCCTGCCTACACTGTTCGCCCTCCATCAATTGGAAACCTCTGAACAATTGGCGATCTGAGGTGTTAATTGATGTGATTGTCATCTTAGACTTTTGTGGTGCTAAACTTATGTTAACTTTCTTGAAGCATTAATGTAATAAATTTACATGGTTATCTTGTTTCTTGTCGTTTTCATGATCTTTCTGGTCATTTTATTTTCTGTTATTTAAAGTGTCTTCCTTTTGTTTGAACCCCGTGGGACTCCAATTCTTAACAATCCTTGCTTTGATAGATGTCAGTAGTCATAAGGTCCGCGTGTGCAAATGCCATTTGCAAAAAAAAAAAAAAAAAGACTTGCACCAGAGTAAATTTCTACCCTGTCCGAGCTGGTCCCACACTGGGTGATCTGTTAATAATTTCAACTCTTGAATGTTCTTTGTTTGATCTAATTGGATTCTAAATGTGTTTAATTACTGACATTTAGTTAAGTTTCTGATTTAGAGTTGTCTTTGGATGTTTATTGTGAAACTTTGCTTAAATGAGGTTATAGACACTCATAAACGTATTGTGATTTTCAGGAGATCTATGAGTGATGGAGTCCATTGGTATTGAGTCAATTTGAGAAGAGAGTTAAGAGACTTAAGGGAATCAGTATCAACCTCTAGAAGCAAAGGAAGAAGAGCATTCATGAAGAATCAAGGCTGAATTCAAAGAAAGTGATTAACACGGCCCGTGTGAAATAACACGGGGTAGGCCGTGTGTCATTCTGACTTTGAAGATTGGAAAGTTTTGATCAACACGGCCCGTGTCAATTGACACGGGGTAGGCCGTGTACGCCTCTGACTTCACGAGGAAGGATGATTTGAAGCCTTGACCGAGAACACGGCCCGTGTCAATTGACACGGGGTAGGCCGTGTTCCTTTCTCGACCTTGGAATAGCTGAAAATTTGTCTCCAGAATCAGACACGGGTTGGGCCGTGTAGAATGACACGGCCCGTGTCGTCGCACCGTAAGTTAATTTCGTGCTTTAATGTTAAATTAGGTTCCCAAACCTATAAATAGTGTGGCTTAGAGCCCTTTAAGGTATTCGGGACGTAGAGAGACGTGAAGGAAACCGAGAGAAACACAAAGACCAAGAAGGGAAGGATTCGATCGAGGATTGGAGACTCGGATTCGAGCGATCAAAGATCAATCACTCTCAAGCCTTGGAAACTAGTTTGATCTTTAGTTTTTCTTTTCTTCTTTTGTTCTGAACAATGTTTTCTTTTAATTCTTCTTCTGTTTTTGAATTTGCCATGTGTGGCTAAACTTCTTGATTGGTTAAGGGAGGATGAAACTCTAGTTTTGATTATGTGAATCTTGCATACTTCTTTATATCAATACAATTATGTTTTTATTCATATGTTTCTGTTCTTAAATCAATATAAAGGTTTTTATATCCTTGCCAAATTTCGAGAGTGGTAAAACTAGGATTGCTATGCTTGTGATTTGCGGTGGTATGACTAATGAAACATATGATCTAAGTAATTTAATCCCTATGTGTGATTAGACCTTAGTGTGATTGGTTTTCTAATTCTTAATGCAATCATTAGATAGGTGTAAGAGCGATTGCTTTACAAATAACTAATGGTTAGGGTTTGATTTGAGCGGTTGCTGAATTAAGCGAAACTTAAGGAAGATATGGGATTTATCTCGCAATCACATAAGAACATAATTGATCATGTTGGTATAAAGGGTATGTAAGTTGGCATTATCATATAAATCTAGTAGTGGATTCCATCTCTTAACCAATGTCTTTAACTTGGTAATTCAATTTGTGTTTACTGTTTTGGTTTAAGTGTAATTTCTCTTTTTAGTTTTAATCAACAAAACCCCCCCTTTTACTTTTACTGTTTATTGTTCATCAGAGTTTAATTTAGGAATTGGATTAATAGTGTTAATTGAATTGGTTCTCTGTGGATCGACCCTTACTTACTACAACTGGTTGCAAGATTTTGTATTTTTTGGTGGAACTTGGCAACTGTTTTTTATATTTATTTTTAATCACATTCCACACAACACCAAATTTTGGCGCCGTTGCCGGGGAACTAATTTTCTAATTGCGCTATTAATTTGTTTCCTATTTTTCTCTCTGTTTTTGTTTTAATTTTAATAGTTTATTTGTTCTTTTCAACTATCTTGCAGGTGTTCATGTCCGGTGAAGAGGTGAACGAGCAGTTGAGGAATCTGAGGCATTACTTTGAACAAATCAGCTCGCAATTCACACCTGCTGACGTTGAAGCTGCCCGTCACGTAGATCTTTCCAGCTCTGCGGCATCTGAGATATCTGAGCCGCCTGAAGAAGTGATGGCAGAAAATACATTAAGGATGTTGGGTGCTCCGGACTTAGACCAACAACCTTTGTGCACAGAAATTCCTGAGAATGAAGAGGCATTTGAATTGAAATCTGGACTGATTCATCTGTTGCCATCTTTCAATGGACTAGCCGGAGAGGACCCTAACAAGCATCTGAAGGAAATTCATGTTGTATGTTCTAGCACGAAGCCCGCGGGAATTTCAGTTGAGCAAGTCAAGCTGAGAGCTTTTCCATTTTCCCTAAAGGACTCTGCAAAGGAGTGGTTGTACTACTTGCCACCCGGATCGATTCAGACATGGCAGGATATGGCTCGGGCTTTCCTAGACAGATACTTCCCTGCATCAAAGGCCGCAACAATCAGAAAAGAAATTTGCGGGATCCAACAAAGACATGGGGAATCACTTCATGAGTACTGGGAAAGATTCAAGAGATTGTGTGCTAGCTGCCCTCAGCACCAAATTAGTGAACAACTTCTGATACAGTATTTCTATGAAGGTTTGCTAGGAATGGACCGCAACATGATTGATGCTGCCAGTGGAGGAGCCTTAGTTGATAAAATTCCTCGAGAAGCCATAAATCGATATCTAGAATGGTGCGAACACTCAACAATTCTTTACTCGGAATGATACGGAGTGAGAGCGCGGTTAAAGAGGCTGACACTACTAGTCCGAACCAAATGACACAGTTGACTGCCATGATTCAGAAGCTGATGGACACTGGGAAAGCACCAGTACAGGCATGTGGAATTTGTTGCTCTTCAGGACATCCCACTGATATGTGTCTCACTTTACAAGAAGACACAAATGAAGAAGCCAAGGCAGTGGGGGGATTTTCTGCTCCATCCAAGAATTACAACCCCTACTCTAACACATATAATCCAGGGTGGAGAGATCATCCCAACTTTAGCTATGTAAAGCAGCCTCAAGCTCAAGCACAACCCCAAGCCTATGGTCCTCCAGGGTTTTAGCAAAGGCAAGCACCCTTTCCTCCAAGGCAACCGCAAGTTCAGGCCCCTAGGCAACCTGAACCTTCGTTGGAATATCTAGTGAGGCAAATGGCCACCAGCAATATTCAGTTTCAAAGCAAGAAACAAGGGCCACTATCGATTTTGCGAACCAAGTGGGACAGTTGGCTACCGAGATCAACAAGGTGCGAGTCGATTTCGGGAAACTTCCCTCGCCCGTAAGTAAACCCAAGAGAAAATGCTAGTGCTGTCACCTTGCGCAGTGGGAAGACACTTGACGGACCCACATCTTCCCCAGTCACTGAAGATAAAGCTCAAAATTCTAAGGAGGTAGATGAGGAGGGGCTCAATTCTAAGACCCCTAAGGTAAGTGTTTCTGACCCATGTCCTAAATATGTCACTAAGGCCCTTTTCCGAAAGGGTTGGTTAAAAATAAAAAAGAAGAAGCGGATAAAGAAATCTTAGAGACTTTTAGGAAAGTTGAAGTTAACATTCCTCTATTAGATGCCATAAAGCAAGTGCCTAGATATGCTAAATTCTTAAAAGAGTTGTGCACTAACAAAAGGAAGTTGAAAGGTAATGAACGAGTCCAAGTGGGAGCAAATGTTTCAGCTGTTTTTAATAAGAAACTCCCAACTAAATGTAAAGATCCTGGCACATTTACTATACCATGCACTATCGGTAATGCCAGGTTTGAGAGGGTCATGCTAGACTTAGGTGCATCCATTAATGTTATGCCCTTTTCTATTTATGCATCTTTACATCTAGGACCTTTAGAACCTACTGGAGTTATCATTCAACTGGCAGACAGGTCTAATGCATACCCTAAGGGGGTTGTTGAGGATGTTTTGGTGCAGGTCAATGAACTGGTGTTTCCGGCAGATTTTTATGTGCTGGATATGGAGGAGGACAAATCTCCCAACTCTGCCCCCATTCTGTTGGGGAGGCCTTTCCTCAAGACTGTCCGAACTAAAATTGATGTGCATTCGGGAACATTGACTATGGAATTTGATGGAGAGTTGATTAGATTCAACATCTTTGAAGCCATGAGATACCCGAGTGATGTGCACTTTGCTTGTGTTATTGACTCTTTTGATATCTTTGAATCTTTAATTTTTACTGTTCTTGAGTCTGATCGATTTGATGTCATTGATACAGTTATGACTCGCAGCTTTAGATTTTCAGGATTCAACGAAGGATGACCAAGGAGAACCATGGAGCGAAGAGGTTGATGAAGTGGTGGCACCTTACATACGCCTCTTCCACCTCGTAAGGGCATGAGGTATCATATGTTGAATTACCTTTTACTACTGATGTACCTAAACCTTCTGTTGTGCAGGCACCGAGTGGAATTGAAGGAACTGCCCTCCCATTTGAAATACATTTTTCTGGGTGAGAAGGAGACACTCCCGGTAATAATTGCTAAATCCCTCACCAAAGAGCAAGAGGAGAGCTTGATTTCTGTGTTGAAAGAACACAAGACAGCCATTGGGTGGACTATTGCGGACATTAGAGGTATTAGCCCCTCCATTTGCATGCATCGAATCTTAATGGAGAAGGGGGCTAAACCAGTGAGAGAACCACAGAGGAGGTTGAATCCCCCGATGATGGATGTTGTGAAGAAAGAGATACTGAAGCTCCTAAGTGTGGGGGTTATCTACCCCATTTCTGACAGCAAGTGGGTAAGCCCAGTCCAGGTAGTACCAAAGAAATCTGGCATTACCGTGGTAAGAAATGCTGAGAATGAGCTTATTCCCACTAGATTACGAGACGGGTGGCGTGTTTGTATAGACTATAGAAAATTGAATGTCGCCACCGAGAAAACCACTTTCCTTTACCTTTTATTGATCATATGTTAGAAAGGTTAGGCTGGTCATTCTCATTATTGTTTCTTAGATGGATTTTCGTGTTATAACCAGATTGCTATTGCTCGGAAGATCGGGACAAGACCACTTTCACTTGTCCTTTTGGCACCTTTGCTTATAGGCGAATGCCTTTTGACCGTGCAATGCGCCGTGGACTTTTCGAGAGATGTATGGTGAGTCTTTTTCTCGATTACATAGAGAATATCATTGAGGTCTTCATGGATGACTTTAGTGTATTTGGGAATGGCTTTGAGAAATGTTTGGACCATTTGACTTTGGTTTTGAAGAGATGCATTGACACAAACCTTGTTTTAAATTGGGAAAAATGTCATTTCATGGTAGAAGAAGGTATTGTGTTAGGTCATGTAATCTCTGCTAGGGGCATTGAAGTTGATAAAGCTAAGGTAGAGCTTGTACGTTCATTACCCCCGCCCACTAGTGTGCGGGATATTCATTTTTTTCTTGGTCATGCAGGTTTCTATCAGCGCTTCATCAAGGATTTCTCCAAGATATCAGCACCCCTCTGCACACTTCTCCAAAAAGATATTCCATTTCAGTTTAATGAGAAGTGTATGAAGGCTTTCCTCACACTTAAGGAGTTGATGACTGAGGCACCTATCATTAGGCCGCCAAATTGGGAGCTTCCATTCGAATTAATGTGTGATGCGAGTGACTTTGCGGTAGGGGCTGTCTTAGGACAGCGAGTTGATAGGGTTCCTTATACTATTTACTATGCATCAAGGACCCTAAATGATGCTCAACAATTACTCTACAACTGAGAAAGAACTTCTTCTTTGTTATTTTTGCTTTAGAGAAATTTAGATCATATTTAATTGGCTCTAAAGTAATTATTTTTTCTGATCATGCAAAGATTGAAGTACCTACGGCAAAGAGGAAGCGAAGCCACGATTGCTCGATGGATTTTGTTGCTCCAAGAGTTTGACTTGGAAATTAAAGACAAAAAGGGAGCGAAAACTTGGTGGCGACCATTTGAGCGGAGTTGGTGATCAAGAGGAGGACATACCTATACCAGAGAGCTTTCCTGGATGAGCATTTAATGGCTATCGCAACCACTATTCCGTGGTATGCGATATTGCCAATTACTTGGCCACCAAAGACTTTCCGGCAGGCTTGAACAAAGCACAACGAGATAAGGTGAGGAGTGATTGCAAGTATTACATTTGGGATGATCCTTACCTTTGGAAGCATTGCGTGGATCAAGTGATTCGAGATGTATCCCGGATTCGAGACTCACTCCGTTCTATCTTTTTGCCATACTTATGCCTGTGGAGGACATTTCGGCATAAAGAGGACACCAACAAAGTGCTTGACAAGTGGTTTCTCTTGGCCTACCATCTTTAAAGATGCTTATGATTTCTCAGTAAGTCATGTGACCGCCGTCGAGAACAGTAATATTGGTCCACGAAATCAAATGCCTCAAACTCCCATAATCTTTGTGGAAGTTTTTGATGTTTGGGGCATTGACTTCATGGGACCGTTTCCTCCTTCTTTTGGTTTCTCCTATATTCTTTTAGTCAGTGGATTATGTTTCCAAATGGGTGGAAGCTAAAGCCACTAAATCGATGATTCTAAGACTGTTGTGGATTTTGTGAAGTCCTTTATCTTTTCCAGGTTTGGTACACCCAGAGCCATCATTAGTGACCAAGGGACACATTTTTGCAACATGAATCTTTGAATCCCTTTTGAAGAAATATGGTGTGGTGCACCGGACCTCTACTCCTTACCATCCTCGACGAATGGCCAAACCGAGGTATCCAATAGGGAGATCAAGTCCATCCTTGAAAAAGCGTGAATCCCACGCGCAAGGATTGGAGTACTAGACTTGCTTTGATGCCTTGTGGGCTTATCGGACGGCATACAAGACCCCTAGGTATGTCCCCATTCCGATTGATTTATGGGAAGCCCCGTCATTTGCCGGTGGAGCTAGAACATTGGTCTTATCACTATCAAGCAAGTTAACTTGAACTTGGAAGGTGTCCGGCAAGCAGAGAAAACTCCAAATTCGGAGTTAGAAGAATTGAGGAATGAGGCCTTTGAGAGTGACCTCATTTACAAGGCCAAAGCCAAAGCATTTCATGATCAAATGATTTCGAGGAAAAGTTTCCACCAAGGCCAAAAAGTGTTGCTATACCAATCCAGACTCAAATTATTTCCAGGTAAGTTACGTTCTAAATGGATTGGCCCATTTGTAGTAACAACTGTTTTTTCTTCTGGTGCAGTGGAGATCATGAACGAGGCCTCTGGCAAGGCATTCAAGGTTAATGGGCATCGTCTCAAGCCTTACCATGAACTTCCGGAGAATTCAGAGGTTGAAAACATGCCTCTTGTCCATCCATCTTATGAAGAATCCTGAGGAGCACCACAATGTCTGGCTGAGGACAATAAACCAAGCGCTTATTGGGAGGCAACCCAATCAGATTTGCTTTCTTTTTCCTTTCTCTTTTACGTTGTTTAGTTTCTTAGTTTAGCCTATTTTTAAGTGTTTCTTGCTTGATATCTGTTTCCTTGCTGATATTTGTGTTTGGATTTGCTCAGTTTTTAGTTTGATTACTTGAGTTCATGGTTTGTTGAGTGTATGTAGTCCTGAGGAAAAGTTTAGAGCGCATCTTGTAAGTCAGCAATCTACACGGGGAGGGCCGTGTCCCATGACACGGCCCGTGTCCTCATGACAGCAACCCCATTACTGCAGAAATCTACACGGGGTGGGCCGTGTCACATGACACGGCCCGTGTTTTCGAGGATAAGACTTTTGTGATGATTCCAGAGAGGTACACGGGGCTGGCCGTGTCATATGACACGGCCCGTGTTGTCCTGACCATCAGAACCCCTGTTTTCCAGAGAAGTACACGGGGTGGGCCGTGTCATATGACACGGCCCGTGTTGTCTTACACAGCTTATTACTAAGACAGAGTAGTACACGGGATGAGCCGTGTCATATGACACGGCCCGTGTACTCGTACCAGCGCCTCACTTAAACCCTAATTTAGGGTTTTCTCCCCCAATTTTCTCTTCTCTTCTTCCCCTCTGCGCAGCCACCACCATCTCCCCTTCAATCTTTTCTTACCCACCACCAGCCACCACCATTTTCCTCCCTTCTTCACCATTTTTCTTCATTATCACCTCTCCCCACACGCATTCTCCCTTCTTCCCCACACGCATTTCTCATTGTTCCTCCTCTTTCCACTTCGTTTCTTCTTCTTCTTCTTTGCGCCTCCTCACGCACATTCCCTTCCAATCTCCACCATTGCCTTCAATAGCCTCCAATCTCCACCGTATTCCACCATTCCCCCTCGATATCCATCATTCTCCCCTGTTTTCCATCATTATCATCTCCCCTCTTTCCACGCGCAGTTTCTCTCCCTACTCTCCCTAATTTTTCTGATTTCACCCTCCACCCACCACCACATTCTCTCCTTGCTCTTCCTTTCTTCTGCTTCTTCTCTTGATGGGTCCTAAAAAGCGTGTCAAGACCACTGCTGCGTCATGTTCGCTTCATCCCCATCGTGCTGGCTCTAGACGTGCTCGGTCTCCATCACCCCCACGTGAGCCCTCACCCCCTCAGGTGCCAGTCAACCCCATCGACAGAAAGGTAGTGGTTCCCACTCGCTTTTTAGACGTAGATACCCTTAGGGCTATAGGGTTATATGATGAGGTGTTTGCTCTGTTGGGAAGAATTGGTTGGGTTGATTTTGCATTGTTACAGAAGCCTACTTTTGCTGCATTGACTAGGGAGTTTGTTTCTAGTTTTAATCGTAAGCTTTACCCTCTGTCTGATCAAACTAGATGGCCTGGGGAAATCACCTTTAGGTTGCTAGGTAACTCCCATTCCATTGATATTCATATGTTTCGAGTTATTTTTGGTTTTCCTGAGGGGGAAAATATGTTACCCCGTGATTTTAATGCTGATCATGTGTGGTCTGCCCTCACTGTGCCTGAGTCTGATAACTATGATCCTAAGATGTCTAAAGCCTCTCAGCTTAGGTCCCCTGCCCATCGCTATATTCAGAAATGGTTAGCTAATACTCTGTGTGGTCTGGGAGAGTCAAGGGACGATTAGCCGTTCTGAGTTGTTTTTCTTACATTGTATGATTGAGGGAGTGCCTGTTAATGGGGGATATTGGCTCTGTAATCAGTTTCATCATGTCGGGACCACTTTAGCTGGTCGTATTGTGTTAGGAGGGTATGTGACTGCCATTGCTAATCACTTTGAGTATTTGGATTTGGTGGAAGAGGCACCGGTTCAGGGTCCCAGTGCTATTGATGGGGCCATTTTGGTGGCTATGAAGCTCTGCACTCGTCTAAATGGTGCTCTCGTCTTGCTTGGCGCTGATGGAGTTGCCTTGCCTAGAGTTGATCCGGACCCTGAGCCACATGAGGATACTGCGTCTCTCCTCCCCCTGTGGTTTGCTGGTGATGCGGGGCCCTTCCACTCACCTGGCGCAGCTTCTTATGATGTTATCTTGGCCCGTATTGATTGCTTGGAGCCGGACCATGCCGCTCGCTTTTAGCGCTTAGAGGATCGTTTTCGGCTATGGAGGTTGCACGTGATCGAGAATGGATGCCATTGATGGCAAGCTTGACCTTTGCTTCAAAGATTTTTCATCTCCCCTCCCCTTCTTGATGTATTTTCATTTTCTTTTGAGGTCGTGTCCTTCATTTTGATGGCTTATTGTACATTGTTCGATTACTATTGTTACTCTTTTGTATTGAACTGAGTTTCATGATGCAATACTTCATTTCTTCGCATATACTTTGTTTATTTACTTGGATTCATTTTATCATTGTGTATGCTTTGACATTGAGGACACTGTCTGTTTTAAGTGTGGGGGGAAGTTTGGGTTTGAGCCTCATTGCACATCCTGATCTTAATGGCATATCTGGTGCACGTTTTTTCTAACTGGTTTTTAGAGTATATTGAGCAATGAGCAAGTGATTGATTTTTAATTGGACAGGTTTTTAAGCCTAAAGGAGTTAACTTTCTTGCTTCTAAATTTGCACTAAGAGGTTTTGAAAATTGAAAGGGTTTTGAGAATTTGATAAAATTTGAACCTAGTGAGTTTTTGGGCCTTAATATGAATGACTAATTTTAAGTCACTTCTGTTCTTTGTCGTGTGATTCCACTTATGATTATATGTTTTTCAGAACTTGATTTGACTTTCTTTAAAGCTGCAAATGATCACTGCACATTTTTGAGATGATAAAGGCATTTCTTTCTTTCACCATATGGCCAAATAGCTAGCCTTGTACTTTGATCCATTGTTTCACCCCTTTGAGCCTCGAATTATATCCTTTCTTTTTATTATAGCTCAATACAAGCCTAATAGTGAAAAACCATTGCTACCCTACCTTAGGGAGTAGAAGAGCTTAATAATTATGTTGGGAATTGTGTTTGAATAAGTGTGGGGGTGATTACACTGTTTTGCTATGTTTTTATTCAAAAAAAAAAAAAAAAAAAAAAAAAAAAAAAAAAAAAAAAAGGAGCGAAAAAGAAAAGAAAAAGAGATTGATAAGTTGGTTGATAAATGGAGAAAGTCAAGTAAAAGATGAAGATGGATTGAAAAGTGTTGGGGTAATTGTGCAAAAGTGTTTGGTTTTTTATTCCCCTTGGCTCTTCTATTTCCGATGGTCTAACTTTGTTTATCCTTGATATATCTTACCTTGACCTTGACCCCATTACAACCTGATTAAAGACCTTTTGATCTTTGTGTGCATGTGATTTAGGTGGTGGAGAAGTAGAGGCTTGTCAAGCCTATGGTAAGGCATGTTTTCATGAGTTGGTTGAGAGTAAATACAAGCCAAAATACTTGAGTGAAAGGGAGTACATCTGTGAGGATTTATCATGTTGGCTTAACCCTGATTTTGGATAGACCTGGCTTGCTGATTTGGATTGTTGAGAGAGGGAATTCCTGAATGCTTAGATTCTTTGAAAGAACTGATGTGTATAGATTTTTGCTCATTGTTCAATACTTTTGTTACTTTTTGGGAAGCATGTGCTTGGTTTTATGTTTTTGCCCAGGAGTGCAAAAGGTTAAGTGTGGGGGTATTTGATCTGTTAATAATTTCAGCTCTTGAATGTTCTTTGTTTGATCTAATTGGATTCCAAATGTGTTTAATTGCTGACATTTAGTTAAGTTTCTGATTTAGAGTTGTCTTTGGATGTTTATTGTGAAACTTTGCTTAAATGAGGTTATAGACACTCATAAACGTATTATGATTTTCAGGAGATCTATGAGTGATGGAGTCTATTGGTATTGAGCTGTTGAGAAGAGAGTTAAGAGACTTAAGGGAATCAGTATCAACCTCTAGAAGCAAAGGAAGAAGAGCATTCATGAAGAATCAAGGCTGAATTCGAAGAAAGTGATTAACACGGCCCGTGTGAAATAACACGGGGTAGGCCGTGTGTCATTCTGACTTTGAAGACTGGAAAGTTTTGATCAACACGGCCCGTGTCAATTGACACGGGGTAGGCCGTGTACGCCTCTGACTTCACGAGGAAGGATGATTTGAAGCCTTGACCGAGAACACGGCCCGTGTCAATTGACACGGGGTAGGCCGTGTTCCTTTCTGACCTTGGAATAGCTGAAAATTTGTCTCCAGAATCAGACACGGGTTGGGCCGTGTAGAATGACACGGCCCGTGTCGTCGCACCAGGAAGTTAATTTCGTGCTTTAATGTTAAATTAGGTTCCCAAACCTATAAATAGTGTGGCTTAGAGCCCTTTAAGGTATTCTGGACGTAGAGAGACGTGAAGGAAACTGAGAGAAACACAAAGACCAAGAAGGGGAAGGATTCGATCGAGGATTGGAGACTCGGATTCGAGCGATCAAAGATCAATCACTCTCAAGCCTTGGAAACTAGTTTGATCTTTAGTTTTTCTTTTCTTCTTTTGTTCTGAACAATGTTTTCTTTTAATTCTTCTTCTGTTTTTGAATTTGCCATGTGTGGCTAAACTTCTTGATTGGTTAAGGGAGGATGAAACTCTAGTTTTGATTATGTGAATCTTGCATACTTCTTTATATCAATACAATTATGTTTTTATTCATATGTTTCTGTTCTTAAATCAATATAAAGGTTTTTATATCCTTGCCAAATTTCGAGAGTGGTAAAACTAGGATTGCTATGCGCGGTTGCGGTGGTATGACTAGTGAAACATATGATCTAAGTAATTTAATCCCGGTGTGTGATTAGACCTTAGTGTGATTGGTTTTCTAATTCTTAATGCAATCATTAGATAGGTGTAAGAGCGGTTGCTTTACAAATAACTAATGGTTAGGGTTTGATTTGAGCGGTTGCTGAATTAAGCGAAACTTAAGGAAGATATGGGATTTATCTCGCAATCACATAAGAACATAATTGATCATGTTGGTATAAAGGGTATGTAAGTTGGCATTATCATATAAATCTAGTAGTGGATTCCATCTCTTAACCAATGTCTTTAACTTGGTAATTCAATTTGTGTTTACTGTTTTGGTTTAAGTTTAATTTCTCTTTTTAGTTTTAATCAACAAAATCCCCCCTTTTACTTTTACTGTTTATTGTTCATCAGAGTTTAATTTAGGAATTGGATTAATAGTGTTAATTGAATTGGTTCTCTGTGGATCGACCCTTGCTTACTACAACTGGTTGCAAGGTTTTGTATTTTTTGGTGGAACTTGGCAACTATTTTTTATATTTATTTTTAATCACATTCCACACAACACCACTGGGGCATTCTTCTTCTTAGTTCAATTTGTTCTTACACTAGGACAAGTTTCTACTCTGCTCGATTTGACTCCAAACTGGGGCAAAATTTCTCTTGGTTCAATTTGACCTACATTAGGGTAGCTTCGTGACTGACACTGGGGCAATTTTGTTCACAAATGACATACTTTGAGCCAAATTCATTTGATACCCTACATGAGGGCAGATTTTTGTATATACCTGACAAAACAATAGTTATGATGTCCAGTTGTCGAGTCTAGATCAATCACGTCCAAACTGGGGCAAAAAAAAAACTTTGGCTTTCTTGTTATTCTACTTCTTGTGTCTTTATCCTTTGTGAATAATATTCTTTCTATAGTCAAACTTCCAAGAACAATCTGAAAGTTATTCGCTTCTTCTCTATTGTACTTTTTTGAATTCATAAGTGTCTATTACGTAATGCTTCAGGTAAGGTGAACATGAGCACAATACTATGATTTGACCATCTAATGATAATCTCCTGATGAACAATTCAGATTGAAGAGAACTTGGAAATCCCAATTGATAGAAGAGGAGGTACCCGAAAAAAAAAAAAGCTCGTTAGGTTGAAAACCCGAAAGGGCGGCCTAAGCAAAAGTTAGAGCAAAAGAAAAATGGAAAAGAGCCTGTAGTTTGAAAACCCGAAGGGGCGGTTAGGGCAAATAAATGGGCAAAATCTCAAGAGAAAGTTAGCCTGAAATGCCTTGAAGGGTGCACCAAACTGGGGCAATTTTGAATTGCGTTTGATCAGCTACACAGGGGCAATTTTGTTTGCATTCAGTTGGCCATACTAGGGCAAAATTTTTGAAGGATTAAGGAGAAGATGTGTTGAAGGAAGTAACAACGCAAACATAGATTGAGTTATCAAGCAGTTGCAGGGAATCAACTAGATGAGGGATAAAGTGAAATACTGGGATAAAATTTTCTCTCAAGGACTCAGTCAAATAAGGGTTCATGACAAGAGATGATCATCCCGTTTCTCAAAAGAAGAATTGAGAGTGGCAAATAAGGAAAGAGAAAGAAGAAGAAGAAGGAAAGAAAGGATAAGGATCGAAGTTATCAGGTCCAACGAGCAAAAACATGTGAATAGGGATTTTGATTGGTCAAAGCTTTCCAAAAGTCGCCATTGGTTCAAAGGACTTTTAATAAAATAAAAAAAAAAGAAAGAAAAAAAAGAGAAAAAGACAAAAAGAAAAAGAAAAAGAAGAGAAAAGCAAAGGAAAAACAAAGAAAAGAAAATGAGAAAAATGAAAAAAGAAAAAGAAAAAATCTTTTTGATCAAGATGCTTATTCCATTGTCATTTAAATTCGGGAGCACAGTTGCTCATTGTCATTTAAATTTCGGGACTCAGTTGTCCATTGTCTTTTAAATTTCGGGACGCAGTTGCCCATTGTCATTTAAATTCCGGGACTCAGTTGCCCATTGTCATTTAAATTCTGGGAGCACAGTTGCCCATTGTCTTTTAAATTTTCGGGACTCAGTTGCCCATTGTCATTTAAATTCCGGGACTCAGTTGCCCATTGTCATTTAAATTTGGGAGCACAGTTACCCATTGTCTTTTAAATTTTCGGGACTTAGTTGCCCATTGTCATTTAAATTCCGGGACTCAGTTGCCCATTGTCTTTTAAATTTACGGGAGCACAGTTGCCCGTTGTCTTTTAAATTTGCGGGAGCACAGTTGTCCGTTGTCTTTTAAATTTGGGAGCACAGTTGCTCATTGTCTTTTAAATTTCTGGGACTCAGTTACCCATTGTCTTTTAAATTCCGGGACTCAGTTGCCCATTGTCATTTTACTTTCTGTTGAGCGAATCAGCTCCACGCATTCCATGCATTTTAAATTCTCTTGAGCGCATCGGCTCCTTGCATTTTACTTTCCGTTGAGCGCATCGGCTCCATGCATTCCATGCATTTTAAATTCTGTTGAGCGCATCGGCTCCATGCATCTTAATTTCTGTCAATTCTTTTGAGCGCATCGGCTCCATGCATTTTAATTTCTGTTAATTTTGTTGAGCGCATCGGCTCCATGCATTCCATGCATTTTAAATTCTTTTGAGCGCATCAGCTCCATGCATTTTAATTTCTGTTGAGCGCATCGGCTCCATGCATTTTAAATTTTTGTCTAATTCTTTTGAGCATATCAACTCCATGCATTTTAATTTTTGTCAATTCTTTTGAGCGCATTGGCGCTTCGCATGTTATTTCTCGCATTTGTTTTACATCTTATACATCACCGGACAAAATTGGAGTTCATGTCTTTACTCGTTTCTTACGACGATAATAAGAAGACCACAATTTTCTTATTATCTAGTAAGAAGCAAGTAAAGAGGGGCAACTGTGAACACTCAATTTTGACCGGGCTCAAAAAAAAATAAAAAAAAAATAAAAAAATCAATTAATTAAGTTAATTAATTTTGAGTTTAATTAATTAAAGGTCCATTTTCTTTTTTTAGCCCAAATGAAAGCCCGTTTTTTTTTTAAAAAAAAAAGGAGAAGGGAAGGGTAATCTGTGTTACGTTTGCTGCTAGTTGCTCTCTTTCGGTTTGCTTTCAATTTGGTTGAAATGCAACTACACCATGTCAATGTCTACAATGCTGCAGGAGCTCCAAAGGCCCAAGGCTCAAGAGAAGCAAATATGAAAAATTATCAGTGATTTGAAGTTGGAAAAAAGTGACAACCTCAATGAAAATACATGAAAATGGAAAATATCAGTCACTTAGTCTGCTACCTACACTGATCTACTAGGGGTGGCAGATTTTTCTTACAGAGCGTGAAAATGGGTGGGGGGATGGATTGGATATATTGGAAGGGGGAACACAGAGGAAAGGGGGAGAAAAAAAACGAAGGGCACTCCCTGCTGCCATCTCCAGGAGGAACCCATCCTCACCAACACTTGGACCTCCACCCTCAAGCTCACTACCAGACCCTCCAAAAAACCACCTTCACCTTCAACTTCTTCCAGGATCCATCCTTCATAACCCATTCCCTCCAAACCGTGACTCCACCACGTACACTGACCACAAAGCAAAGATCCTTCTCCTCCCAACCACTCCATTACCATCTCAACCACCCTCCATCTTCACCCATCTCAAAGAAACAAGAACTCCATTCACGTGAAACCACCCTCACTCCCACCTTCAACCATCCTCTCAACCTCCATCCTCAAGCCTCCATAACCATCTCTAACACCACCCCTGCCATGACCACCAAGGCCACCAAGTTAACACCCCCATGCACACGTGAAGCAACCCTCTCCATCACCTTCCTCAAGTTCCCACCCTTCATCATCATGGCTCCACTGAGTCAACTCAGTGAGAAACAACCACCTTCCTTCTCATCCCTCACAACACTCACCACCACTCCACCGTAGCAGCCACCACGTCCAAGCTCCTCCCCAAACCGTGACCACCACGTGAAGCAACCCCCCTCCATCACCAATACCACCTTCCTCCCAAACCGTACCTACCAGCCACCGTAAAGACAGCAACCAACAACACCAAGCTGCCACCATAGCAGCACCGTCGCGTCTCCACCATCCTTCACCGTCGCCGTTCACGTCGTCCCTGCCAGTTGCATCTCCATCCCTGCAGTTCATATCCGCGCATGCACCCACCGCAACTCTGGCCGTGCCTCTACCGTGAGCTCTCCATTCCATCACCGTGAGCCCCTGCTCCAAGACCACCACGGATCCGAGTCTGCTACCGCATCACGATCCAGTCCACGACCCTGCTCAACCGCGTACCACCGCATCGTTGTGTTGCCTTGCCTTTGAATGTGCGACGTCACCACGGTGAGTTCCCTGTTGAGGTATCCAGAACCTCTTTGCTTTTTAACTTTTGAATGTTTAAGGCAGAAGGATAATGTATGGGCCATCAGCCCATTGCAATTTAAAGTCATAGTTGTCCCATTTTTTTTTATAAGGAGAACACGAAAATGGCAAAAAAATGGAATATAAAAAAAATCAAAAATGTATTTGAGTTTAATTGTTAGTTCTGGTCTGATAATGTTTATTTTATTTAATAGTATGTTTTATATTGTGTTTTATGACTAATAAAAAGTAAAAGAAAAAATTAAAAATAAAAAAATCTAAAAAAAAATCTAAAAAAATAAAAAAATAAAAATAAAAAATAAAAAAAATACAATTCGTTTAAAGTTATTTGATTGGTGATGTTTATATTTAGTTTTGCTTTTATTATTATTTATTTAGATCATGAAAAAATTATGTTTGCTAAGTTGTTTTTGTGCATTTCTAAAAAAAAAATAATAATAAAAAATAAAATAAAAATCTTTTAATCCATGCAATGACCAATGATGATGATTGAATAGCGAATGCTATCTTCATTATCTTTTGGATCATAAGAGTTTATTGAGTAGTCTAGTGCTAACTTGAATCCTGTGCAAGAATGGATTCGCTTTCAAATAAAAATATTTTTAATAAAAATCAATCAACCCACACTTATTTTTTAAAGAACTACGTAACTTTGAGTTCCCCATTGCACCAAGGGATACGTAGGAGCAGAATTTTATTTCTGTCAAGCCAAAATTAAATTTTCATAATTTTGTAGTTTTTTATAAATAGTTACAATGTTTTGTAAAAAGGGGTAAAATAAATATTCCAAGGATTGTTAATAATTTGCACAATTAACCTAAGGTACCGTCTTAGGACGGGTGCGTTAGGGGTGCAGTGGGATTAAGTTTCCACCATTCCCTAAGCATAACCGACTCCCGAATCCAATCTGGTTCCAAAGATCATTTTCAAAGAAAGATTTTCCAATTTTTTCTAAGTTAAAATAAAATTGGTGGCGACTCCTTTTTTCCATTTTCATATTTTAAGATCCAATGAGTTGCTATTTTTTGCCGCGATCCCGGTTGCGACATCTCACAATGGTCGTTCAAGCGTCGATATCAATGGAGCCATTGTACGTACTAGGGTGGTTAGGAATATGGGTCGCTACCCGTATATATAAAATAACTAAAATAGCTTAAATTTATCCATTATGATAAGCTCATATACATGACTCATAAATAAAACTTACATATAAGTAGTGCTTAACAACAGCAGACTCAATAATAATACTGATCATAATATAGGTTAATCAAAATATTCTAATAATTTTGACATTTAATTAACCTGAATTTTATAAAAATATAATATAATTTATGTTAGTCAATGTAAAATATTCTAACATTCTTCCACTTAGACAGTATAAGTCATATTATTTTATTTCAATAGAAAAACAAATTTCCAAATTAATTAAACAATATATAGCCACAACGTGATGTCAAAATCGAGTCAACACTCTCAACATGATGTAAACTTGTGGTCATCTAGACAACCGCCATAATCAGAATCAGAGTAGTCTATGACCTCAAGGTAATCCGATCTCCTATAAGTGAGCATATAATCTTGGATAATACTTAATCTCACGAATTGTTTTTCGTGAAACGACACATGAAATCTAAATTATGAGATGCGAGTGTTGTGTTTTATCAATTAATTTTCTTTTACTTTATTATGTTATAATTGTTAAAATAAATGATTAGTTATATTTTGCTATTGGTTGGTCATTTTGCAAACATTCCTTCGTGATAAATAGCACTCCTCTATAATTTTTGGTACTTTGTATATACCTCATAATTGATTTTGCAGTCTGTCAATAAGTCACACCAGGTTTGTTCAAATATTTTTCAAATAAAAATTAAATTAAATAAATAACTAAAATAAAAACAAATTAAAAGAAAGCAAGTATATAGATGATGTTTCTATCAGATGTAAAATGACTAAGGATCAGAATCTACCAAAATTAATTTTAATATTAACTATGTCAAATTATTATACCCAAATAATTTATCTCATAAACATCTAGCGACAAAGCATGTGCTCACAGAAAATTTATCAATACAATTCTAAAAATAATAATCAAGTGTATAATAAAATTTTCTTAATTAATAATAAATTATCAAATCATCAAATGTATTCATAAAAAGAAATCACAATTGATATTCAACAATTACCACAAGTATTCAAATAACAAAAATAAATTATAAAGCACGAAAAAAATATAACTAAACTCATCTAAAAATTCATTCATATAATCGATAAAAAATAAAATTAATAAGTATTAAATCCTAAAATTAAGTAAAAATAATTTAATATAGTAGTATCAAAACAATCAAAGTGTTTGTCAACATCTGTTTAGTCTCATATAGAAAACCAATATCATTATTGGCCAAAATATATCAACATACAAGAAAAGAATATAAATTTGCTTCTAGTATTCCTCAATAGATTGATTAATGGTATTTTTCTTTAAAATAGGAAAGCCAACATTCTCATTAAATTTCAAGTATAATTGTTTTCCTTTGGTTATATCCCATAGCAACAAGTTTGACCTTATGTCTCTCTCAATTTCACCTTTGGCATCACATTTGGTCTTAAATTTACAACCAATAATATTACAACCAACAGGAAATTCCGCCAATTCCCAAACACCGTCGTTTCTCATAGAAGCTAACTCATCCTCCATAGCCACCAACTATTATGCACTATCAAGACTAATCATGGTCTCTTGGAAGGAAATAGGATCAAAGTCCTCAATTGAGTTAAGGTCACGATCCTATAGGTATACAACATAATCCTTGAATTTAGTAGATTCAGTGGATATAGGAACCTGCTCAGATCTTCTAGGTGGAACCATAACATCTGGGTTCTGTACATTATTTTCAACTTGTTGAGGAATATCGACATTATCAATAAGAACAACAACATTGTCATGAATCAAATGAGATGACATTATCCTTGGAAAGGGAACAACAAGAGTAGGAACGACAATATGCTCCTCTCTAAAATCAACAATATGTAACTCCTGAGTTCCATCATTTTCTAAGTCTCTGTCAAAATAGACAGCACTATCAGATTTAATAACTCTAGTAATATAAGAGAGACAATAGAACTTAGAACCCCTTTGTGGAAATAAGTTTGCCCCAAATGGTTTTATATGTTAAGTTTTGATGATGACAAATACAAGACAAAAGGAATATCTTGCTTATACTCTTTGTTGCATTCTATATAGAGCATATCTATTAATATTTAATAAATATCTTATTTGGATGTGTCTATGAAAGTTGTATATGCATGTTAAACTAACTAAAGCTATATATCTATGATTCATGCATATGAAGATATTGAATTATGGATTTGGACTAACTATGCTTGTTTAAGTGAACAATACTTTACAGGATAGTCCAAATACCAAGGTTGAGCTTGCAACAAGTAAGCAATAGATATCTATTAAGCTCAACACAATGAGAATGCGACTAAGCATCTGTCTTTGAAGAATGTTTTTAATGATAACAAACATGAAGACAAAATGAAGATGATGGGAAGACCAAGTCCAAGATCTTTAAAGGATAGCTTTAGGACTTAGAGTCTCTTTGTTCGAGGATCTCTTTGGATATCTCCTAGTGCATTAAGATAAAACAAAAAATGTTTTCTTAAACTTATACCAAAACTGTTTTGATCTTGAAAATATCTTAAAAATGTTTTGGTGTTTTTGATAAACTTTCTGGGATGTTTTTCAAGCTTTTATAACTGTTTTACAAACTGAGTTATTCGAATAACTCATTAGTTATTCGAATAAAGCTTTATATTTTGGATGCTGCGTGACTGTGTTTTAAAGTGTTATTCGAATAACACTCCTGTTATTCGAATAAGTGTTTTCTAAATAACTTGTTTTCACATCAGCTATTCGAATAACTCATCAGTTATTCGAATAGACCCTTTTCCCAGAAGTCTGTTTTAACAAATGTTATTCGAATAAAACTATCTTTATTCGAATAACCAGTCTTCTAAAGAAAGCTTTTATGGCAGCGTTATTCGAATAACACGAAGGTTATTCGAATAACCAGTTTCAGAAATGTTTTAAAATGAACGTGTTATTATAATAGCAGAAGGCTTATTCGAATAAACACGGTAAATACAAATTCCGGATATAGTATGTAACGGACATATTTTCATATTAATCATGGATTTAATTACACTCAACGGCTATTTTCTATCTGGTTCTATAAATAGAGACCGTGGGTCTCATCTGAAACACCCCAGCTATTTGTTTAATTTGCGTTTGCTCTGAAAAATGTGATTTATATTTTACGCTTATTTTCTGTGCTCTTTTTGCTAAAACTTTGAGATATCCTTTGAGAGCCTCTTAGCACTTCAAATTGTATAATTTGCTCTGAGTGAGAGTTTCTATCCATCTATAATTTCTATTCTTCTGTATTGAGGGTGAGGTATCCTTCAAGGTTTGTAAAGGGGGTGAGGTATCCCTCTAAGGTTTGTATAAGGGTGAGGTATCCCTGCAGGCTGAGACTTTAGCACAAGGGTAGAGTTTCCCTGTGTGTGAAAAGTGCTCATTTATGTAATGGTTGCAAGCACCTATTGAAGCTTGTACATATAGTGAAAAATCTCGAACTATGTTTCGGGGACTAGACGTAGACCACAAGTGGTTGGTGGTCGAACCAGGATAAATATCGTGCCTGCTCTTCTTCTCTTTATCTCTTTATTTTATGCAATTTATTTTATTTCACATTTACTTTCCACTGTTCTTAAAGTTTCTTTTCTTCATCACGTTCCTTCTGTGCGTTTATTTAAATAGCTTAAATATTTATATTTATTTTAAGAGCATTTGTGAAAAAGTTTTTATACCCAATTCATCCCCCTCTTGGGTAATGGTTGCCATGACTAACAAGTGGTATCAGAGTTTCGTGCTCTGGTGAAAGCTTAACCGCTTAGAGTTAAAGATCCTTGTTTATTAGCAACCTTAAAAGTTTTTCAAAATGGAAGGTTTTGAAATTAATAAACCACCATTCTTTGATGGTGTGAATTTTGTTTATTGGAAAACTAGAATAGAGTTTTATATGCAATCTATTGATTTGGATTTGTGAGATGTTGTGCTAAATGAGTTTACTTACAAATCAAAACAAACTTGGAATAGTTTTGACAAAAAATGTTTTTCTTTGAACATTAGAGCTATGCAAATGTTGAGAAGTAGTTTGAATGATGATGCTTATGCTATAATTAAAAATTGCTCTAGTGCTAAAGATATATGGGATGCTCTTGATGCTATCTATCTTGCTAACAATGATTTTATGCATAAAGTTGTATATAGAAAGCAAGAAGAACAAACGCCATTGAAGGAAGCTTGTCATCCTCAAAGAGATGTTCAAACTACTGAAGCAAGCCAAATGCCTCTTGGTGACGATGGTGCTCAATTTGAAGAGGAGGTAAAGCAAAATAAAATTGATGAGGAAGAAGGTGATTCCCTTCAAGAGCCAAGTGTGCTAGAAATTGCGACTACTTCTTATATGGCTAAAAAGGACTTTGAGGTAAATAATTCTAAATTATATTATAGTCCTTCCTATGATGAGTTGCAAAGTGCATATAATGATTTGCATGATGGTTTACTAAATGTAGAAAAGAAAAACTTATCGTATTTGAAAAATATTTTCTCTATTGAAAATGAAATTGAAACTTTGAAAAATGAATATATTTTTCTTGATAAGGAAATGTCTTTAAAATATAAAATCTCAACTTCTTGTGAAAAGTGCAGTAATTTAGAAAATCAAGTTGAGGACTTATATTCTGAATTTTCCAAAGCTAATGATTCTAATTGCTTACATTCTGTGCTTGTTAATGAAAATAAAATTAATATTATTCCACATGGAAATTCAAGTAAAGCTTGTGGCAAAAATAACATAGAATGTAATAACAAGAAAAAGGCTTAAGTTTTTCAAAGATGATCTTCAAAAGACCAAGCCATCATTAAATTCAATTGTTTGTAATTTTTGTGGTCATCTAGGACATATTTCTCATTTATGCAATTATAGAAGAAATCATTATATGAGAAATTGTATGGTATGGGTTCCTAAAAATCCTAAAGGCCCTAATACTAACATTCAAGGACCCAAAATGAAGTGGGTACCAAAATGTCCTCCTAGTGTTTCAATTATGCAGAAAATTTCTCAAAAGGATGGACTTATTGGTCAAAGGAAAGAGGAATAATCACGAAGAGCGCTTCCAAAGCCCAATGAAAGAGATTTTAGTCAAAGAAGGAAGATGATTTCAACCAAAGCTTCTCAAGTACAAAATGTAGAACTTGCAAAGTTCAAAACACCAAAAGAAAAGCAATGGGTAAGGAAAAGAGTTCCCTTGTTTACCAAGGCCAAGGTATCAACAGTTTTTACCTCTCATGAGCATTTATATGCAAAGTCAATAAATTTGAGGTATATTCCTTGTAGGCCTTAGGTAGAGGATAGAATCATGTGTATTTGATAAAATTTGAATATTATATTTAACTCATGATTATGTTCATTCTTATTATATTAAAATTCATTAATTTGTTATATCTTGGTACATAAAGTTCTATAATGCTTATGTATGCTTTATATGCTTTAAAACTGTCTATGTATCATGAAAGCATGCATGTTATCGGTTATATGCTTAATAGAAAATGATTATTTAATTTATTGTGCTCAATTTACATATTATGGAAAAATTGATCTTTATGAGAGCATAATAGATTAATAGCCAAAAACTAACACACAAGGACCCAAAAAAATTTGGGTACCAAAAGTCAAAAATTAAAGTGTATTATAGGTGTGCTTGAAGGCCAAGAGCTGACTTTGACATATTGAAAGTGGTTGTTGCAAGTACAAAGACCAGAAATAATTTCAAGCTCTCTTCCTTGTTTCCATAAAGTTTGGACTTACAATTTCCGGATAAGTGAAACCTTTTATTATGCTTTTCTTTTTAAAAATATTTCTACATGTTAATATGCTAGATAAAGTATAATTCTGGTTTGAAATGACATGTCTAAATGATAATATCCTTGAGCATGAGTTTTTGTTTAATCTTAAGTTTTTGATCAATCATATATATAATAAAAAATTTGAATTTATATGATTATTATCTCTCTTTAAATCACATCTATGTATATATGCTTTGATTTCTTCAACGTATGCATCTCTGTGGTTCTTTGTCAGTTTATAAGGTTTTTATTCGAATAAAACTCGTTACTGCTTGTCAAATAATGTGCTGCATATCAGCTTTATTCGAATAAAACATAGTTTATTCGAATAAACTGATTCTTGTGTTAAAAACTATGTTTAATATGCTCTGTCTATTCGAATAACTTTTTAGATTATTCGAATAACCTGAAACTCGTTTTATCAGTTGTTTACGTTTGCTCTCTGTTTATTCGAATAGAACTCATATTATTCGAATAACCAGAGACTTGGTTAATCAGTCTTGATCATTTGCTTTTTGTCTATTCGAATAACCCATAGGATTATTCGAATAAAATATGTTAAAGGCCACAATGCTCAGCTTTTCCTACTCATCTATTCGAATAAAACCCAGATCTTCTTCTATTCGAATAAAACACTTTTTATTCGAATAAAACATAATATGTTCTCACTACGTTTCATTAATACATGTTAAATTCTTTTGATGCTTATATATAATTAGCTTGATTGATCATGAAATATCTGTTGCCATTGTGAACTTATTTATTATTTTAAATGCTTATTTGTTTATAAGTTTGGCATAATAACTAACCTCTATGGATCCAAAATTGATAGATACCAAAGAAAATTCTTTGAATTGTGTTGTAGGGTGATAACTACCTCAAGCAAGCATTTTAAATGGAATAAGCTTATTCAAGTTGAGGATAGTAAAAGAATTCAACTTTTGAAAGGGGTGCAAAGAATCTTTATTCCCTCGTGAAAACTTGAAGCTTGGAAGTGAGAGTCATCTACAAAAATTCAAAGACTACACTTCTGGTGATATCAATCCTTATTTATGCTTTAAATTTGATATCATGTGATATTTGGATAAGTAGAAATTTGTTTTTATGCCTTAACATGTTTTAAGTTGTGCTTTTCTAGCATTATATCTTGAAAGTATCTCTACATATGCTAACATGCTAGATATGCATACATTTTTTGCTTGGAATGACATGCTATGGTAATATCTTTGTTATTAAGCTTGTGATCAATTCTCTTTGTTTAAATATGAAAATTCACATTCTCAGAAGTCATTCTAATCCCTTCTCTTTGATGCCTAATTGTCTTATATACTTACTTGGAGATTGGAAAGTAAAATGTTACATGTCTTCTTGTTTGATATGTTAAATTTTGAAAATAAGAAGTAAATAATTTCAAAAGTTACAGCTCCATGGCTTTTCAATTCTTTCATTATAATAAGAGACTTTTTGTTCTTAGCATGTGTGAGTACTAAAATTCCTTACTTGATATTACATGCCTAACATGATCACTGTTTGCCCCAAAATGCTTATATAAGTTTTGATGTTGATCATGTATTTCTTGATAAACTTGAATCATGCCTTAAAATGCTTAAACAATTTTTTCAAAGTGCATATGTGCTTCATGCATTCTTGTTAGAGATAATATTACATGGTTGATAATGTGATACATGCTTTAAATTATATATCAACCTAATTTATGCTTGTAAATGAGATTAAATGATATTTGATGCTAACCTATGTTTTAGAGGACTTTTAAAGTTAGCTTTGCAAGTCTCTCTATGTATTTCAAATATAGCCATCAGATTTTTTTTCATACAAGCATATGTGGATAAATGAGAAAAGCTGAATGGAATTCAAATGAAGAGGAAGATAAAGAATACTTTCTTCTAGTGCAATGGAATATAGAATTCAAAGGAAGAAAGCTCAAAGTTAAAGGACCAATAAAGAAGGAGCATCACTCTTTATATGATTCAATAAGTATCTCTATCCCTTAGCTTTTATGGTATTCTATATGTTATGAATTGTATGATACTTATTGATAAATTAATCTTAAATAACTAGATGCTTCCAAGGAATATATGTTTTTTTTTAAAACATCTCTACCTTTCTAAAATGCTGCTCTTATAAAAATTTTTTTGAAAGGGGGAGAAGTCTTAAAATTTTGGATTAAGAATAAATATCTTTGCCCTTGCTTTATTTTGATAATATGCATATTTTGAAGGGGAGTCTAGCTCTTAAGTTGTTTATATCTCTTGCCTTACATCCTTAGTTGATTACATAAAGTGTTTTATTGTTATCATATGCAAAATGTTGACATACAAAAATATGACAAGCATTGCATGAATAATCTTATATATCTTGAAAGCATGATCGTTTCTTCTCTTTGACAACATGAGTTTTATCTATAAGGGGAGAGAAAATTATTATCTTTCCTTCCTAAGCTTTTTTGTTGATGTCAAATAGGGGGAGAGAAAATTAGAAAGAAAAATATGTTCTTGTGCTCAATTGCTTGATATGCTTACATAAATATCAATTCTTGTATATTGTTCAACATATTTTTCTTTGGTGATTTGTCATCATCAAAAAGGGGGAGATTGTGGAAATAAGTTTGCCCCAAATGGTTTTATATGTTAAGTTTTGATGATGACAAATACAAGACAAAAGGAATATCTTGCTTATACTCTTTGTTGCATTCTATATAGAGCATATCTATTAATATTTAATAAATATCTTATTTGGATATGTCTATGAAAGTTGTATATGCATGTTAAACTAACTAAAGTTATATATCTATGATTCATGCATATGAAGATATTGAATTATGGATTTGGACTAACTATGCTTGTTTAAGTGAACAATACTTTACAGGATAGTCCAAATACCAAGGTTGAGCTTGCAACAAGTAAGCAATAGATATCTATTAAGCTCAACACAATGAGAATGCGACTAAGCATCTGTCTTTGAAGAATGTTTTTAATGATAACAAACATGAAGACAAAATGAAGATGATGGGAAGACCAAGTCCAAGATCTTTAAAGGATAGCTTTAGGACTTAGAGTCTCTTTGTTCGAGGATCTCTTTGGATATCTCCTAGTGCATTAAGATAAAACAAAAAATGTTTTCTTAAACTTATACCAAAACTGTTTTGATCTTGAAAATATCTTAAAAATGTTTTGGTGTTTTTGATAAACTTTCGGGATGTTTTTCAAGCTTTTATAACTGTTTTACAAATCGAGTTATTCGAATAACTCATTAGTTATTCGAATAAAGCTTTATATTTTGGATGCTTTAGCGTGATCAGTGTTTTAAAGTGTTATTCGAATAACACTCACATTATTCGAATAAGTGTTTTCTAAATAACTTGTTTTCACATCGCCTATTCGAATAACTCATCGATTATTCGAATAGACCCTTTTCCCGTCTGTTTTAACAAATGTTATTCGAATAAAACTATCTTTATTCGAATAACCAGTCTTCTAAAGAAAGCTTTTATGGCAGCGTTATTCGAATAACACGAAGGTTATTCGAATAACCAGTTTCAGAAATGTTTTAAAATGAACGTGTTATTATAATAGCAGAAGGCTTATTCGAATAAACACGGTAAATACAAATTCCGGATATAGTATGTAATGGACATATTTTCATATTAATCATGGATTTAATTACACCCAACGGCTATTTTCTATCTGGTTCTATAAATAGAGACCGTGGGTCTCATCTAAAACACCCCAGCTATTTGTTTAATTTGCGCTTGCTCTGAAAAATGTGATTTATATTTTATGCTTATTTTCTGTGCTCTTTTTGCTAAAACTTTGAGATATCCTTTGAGAGCCTCTTAGCACTTCAAATTGTATAATTTGCTCTGAGTGAGAGTTTCTATCCATCTATAATTTCTATTCTTCTGTATTGAGGGTGAGGTATCCTTCAAGGTTTGTAAAGGGGGTGAGGTATCCCTCTAAAGTTTGTATAAGGGTGAGGTATCCCTGCAGGCTGAGACTTTAGCACAAGGGTAGAGTTTTCCTGTGTGTGAAAAGTGCTCTTTTATGTAATGGTTGTAAGCACCTATTGAAGCTTGTACATATAGTGAAAAATCTCGAACTGTGTTTCGGGGACTGGACGTAGACCACAAGTGGTTGGTGGTCGAACCAGGATAAATATCGTGCCTGCTCTTCTTCTCTTTATCTCTTTATTTTATGCAATTTATTTTATTGCACATTTACTTTCCGCTGTTTTAAAGTTTCTTTTCTTCATCACGTTCCTTCTGTGCGTTTATTTAAATAGCTTAAATATTTATATTTATTTTAAAAGCATTTGTGAAAAAGTTTGTATACCCAATTCACCCCCCTCTTGGGTAATGGTTGCCATGACTAACACCCTTGAGTCAATACAATAGTCAATAAAGAAACTATTAATAGTTTTAGGATCAAGCTTCTTTAACTGTGGGTTATAAAACCTCACCTCTGCCTTACAACTCCAAATACAGAAATACCTCAAAATAGGCTATTTTCCTGACATAAGCTCCTATGGAGTCTTTGTCACATATTTACTTGGTACATAATTCAGTATATAAGCAGTAGTCTTTAAAGCATCCCCCATAAGAATTTTGGAAGAGTAGAATGACTAAGCATATATCTTACTATATCCATAAGAGTACAATTTTACCTTTCTACAACTTCGTTTTGTTGCAGAGTGCTAGACATAGTGTATTGTGCCTCAACATAGTCTTGTAAGAACCTAGCAAAAGTTCTAGGATTTTTACCAGTTTCATCATATCTGTCATAGTACTCACAATCTCTATCAGACCTCACACTACTTACTAAATTTTAATTCAAAAGCGGCATTGAATGCTTTAAAGACATATAAAGAGTCAGATCTCTCACGTAGCAAATCAATTCACCTGTACCTAGAGAAGTCATCAATAAAAGTGATAAAGTACCTAAAAAATCACTCATAGCAATAGGAATAATGGGCCCACGAATATCTGTATGAATTAACTATAATATTCCTTCACTCTTGGTAACCCTACTCTTTCTAACTCCAACTGTAAGTTTTCCTTTTTATACAATCAACACAAGTATCAAAATCAGAGAAGTCTAGATCATGAAGAATATTCTCCTTGATCAACTTCACCATTCTTTTCCTAGTAATATGTCCTAAACGTTTGTGCCACAATATAGAAAGGTTTTTAACAACTCTACCACGCTTGTTCCTAGTAACATTATTAACATCTAAATGACGTTGATTAATAGAAAAAGGGTCAACATTTAATATATGAAGGTCATTAGACAAAATTCCATAACAAACATGAACATACTCATAAAGTAGGGAAACTTTCTTATTACTAAACCGAATGAGTAGTGCAACTATCTAAAACAGAAATTGGAAACAAGTTCCTTCTTATAGAAGACACAAAGATGGTGCCTTTAAACCTAGAGAATATTTAATACACAGTTTCAAGGAAACAACACCTATATACTCTATTTTGATGCTAACTTTATTTCCTACTGTGATAATCAAATTTCCTTTACTTGACTTTCACCTGTTTATGAACTCCAATAATGAGTTCGTAACATGAGTAGTCGCATCAATATCTAATCAACATTTAGCAAGATTGGATTCAAAGTACACTAGAGCAAGGGGTTTATCTTCATTCTACTTAATCCAATTATTAAACTCTATACAATTAGCTCATCTGAGCCAATTCACAAGTTTCGTGGCGCGTTCACAAACAACATTCACACCATCATGCATAGGCTTAGTCAACATAGAGAGGTCACATGCCCTTTTGGATTTGTCAATAACTTTATAAAATTTGCTGGCATTATTTGCTTCACGTATACTTTCCTTAATGACTTTGTTCATGTAATACTTTATAGTCATGAAACACCCACTTTTCATTATTCACTCTTATCACAGTGGAAGACAAATATGTGGGCTCTGGAGCTCATTCTTAGTGAGAGAAACATCAAACAACTAAGATGGCTAGAAATAAATTTACTGACTCAACTTAGTTCTCATAATTGGTCACACACAGCTTTGTCAAAAATATTTTTTTTCATAAGCAAAGCTGGATAATCAATGTTTTAAAGGGAGATTTTATCGTCAAGCACTAATATTTTCTTTTAAAGATTTTATCTCTATTATTTGGATGATAAATGTAATTTTAAGACATAAACAAAGATTTGCCAAAAGATTTTTTTAAGTTTTTTCAATTATTTGTTACTTTAATTAAAAAAAATTTGGTGTTCATATTGAAAAATTATTTTTTTAAAGAAATTTATCCATACCGATATATCCTATCAAAAAATTACAATTAATATTATATTGTTCCATTAATTTATTTAAATAATTATAACTGTACTTGAATTTTTAAATAAAACTCATGAACTTCAATTCTAAATATCAATAAACCCAAACTATGAAAGAAAGAACTATGAACACTTACGACATACAAAGAAATTAATGAATAAGATTAAAAAAATTAATGAGTAAATGGAAGGCTTTGGTCAATTATAAAAGAAGAAAAACATGGGGGATAATATTTTTTTTATTAAAAACACTATGATCCTTTAGTTTTTGTAATACTTACTATTTTTTTTAAAAAAATTTCAGGGAGAATATGTGCTCCTCAAATACATGTAGGTTTGCTACTATTTTCATATACATGGATGAGATCAAACTTAGGACACATGAAAAGTGTAACTATATGATTACTTATACAAGATTTTTTGTGTTCCCTTTTAATTATTTGTAGATTAAAAATGGTTAGAAATAGACATGTTATTTCATAATTAAAGTATGACACACCCTTACCAACGAAGAATTATCAAGAAAAATTAAAATTTTTAATATATATTGACAAAGAAAAAACTATTATTTTTTATTTGCATACAAAATTTCGGTGAATATTTCTTAACACACCCTAAGGGAGAGGATTCTCTCATTTCTGAACTACACATGACTTGGTCATGTGCACAAATCTGAGCCATTCATAATTATTAAAGACAGATCAACGGTAAATAATTCAAAGCATGTGGAACGACATCGTTTTCCTTACATTGTGAAATTCCACCCATGACCTCAAATCAAAACATGCTACAGAATTGTTGGGAACGAAAACAACAAAAATGAAATTCCCCAAAGCTGTGCTTACGCTTCTGTGAAGCCAAGATGGGTTTTCAATCCTTGCTTGCACCATAGCCAGACCCTCACCCTCATCCTCCCCTTGCTGGTTTCGTTCCCAATAATTCTCTAGTATGTTTAGATTTTGAGGTTATTGGTGGAATTTTACTCTGTCATAAAACGACGCCGTTATTCCAATTACTCACCGTTAATTGGTTTTTAAAAACTATGGATTTCTCAGATTTGTAAATGTGAAGATAAGACTTAAGAGGATCCCCTCCACATTTGGATAGAGATTACATGTCTTTATTTTATATTTCTTTTTTTTAACTTAAATTTTGATAAATATAAAATAAATTAAATAAGAATGAGACATGTAATTAAGTTTAGAATACTTATTAAAATTTAAATAAAATAATAAAAAATAAAGACAAATGATCTTCGCCCTCAACACTCTAAATAGTTTCCTTGTCATGTCAGTGGTCCCTCAAGCTGCTAAAAAGCCACATTCCCTAAAATGTTTACACTTCGCAGTATTATACTCTAGGAAATATTTATAATGTTTTATATTTTTTTTTGGGTATCAATGTTTCATTAAACTTATTTATTATAATAGATAAAAAAATTTACTTTCTTCTTTTATCTTTTTATTTGCAGATGTCCATTCTCTTTCTTCAACTAATTATTTGTTATTATAATTATAAGTAAATCGTATCAACTATTAATCAAGATTTACATAAATTCAATGATATTTTATGCATGAAACATCCATGCTCAAAACGTTTCCAATTTTCTAACTCAATATATTATTGATGGTGTTATTCAAATGAAGATGTTAGGTTCCCCCCTCTTCCTTTTGTTTAATTTAATGATGAATTCGAGATGCAAATATGTTAGTTTCTTTGTTTTGTTTTGTCATTTTATTTCTTTATTTTTATTTTTTTAAACGATGATGGCAGGATATTCCACAGTAGATATGTGCTTTATGTTTTGGATTTACGAAGACATCTCAAAATTGATGTTGCCAAGACATGGTCAACTTCTCGTTCAAAAGAAAAAAAGAAAGAAGACAGTCAACTTAGTTGAACAATGAAGAAAAGCAACATATTCTTCTACTAATTAATTTGAAATACTCATATAAGTTCCTATGTTTTGAATTATTCAATTTATTTCGCGAACTTGTGCGTATGTTATACATCATTTTTCATTTCTTGATAATCTACATTACCTGTCGAAATATGAACTTGAGATTTCTGAAGAGGAAAAAAAAAAGAGAAATTAAAACCATAGAAAAAAACAAAATTCAGCTACCCATTACTTTGTTGGCCTTAAGCAGAGGCTTCTCCACCAAAGTTCCATCGTTACCAGCAAGTGCCTTATACTTATCTTTCCTTGTAAAGCTAGTGCACTCATAGGACAAAGTTGCAGCTATGAGCCTCTGAATATAATTTGCCACATCATGGCTTAGCTTGCCTGAACTACAAGTTAACTCTTTTGGCAACTTGTTCAAGAATGTAACCTCATATGCTGGGCTAGGGTTCATGAAGAAGTAGAATGGGTCCATCCCTTTCCACCCTCTAGCCGTTGTTCCATGAAACATGCTCATGCGGTTCACCATGGCCACTGGCACTAGTTCATCAGTCAACTCAGCAAACAAAGCAGAAAACCTCAAAAGGAAGGGTTCCCTACAAGTTGTTCCTTCAGGGCATATGGCTAGGTCACCCTCTTCCAAGAGTTTCTTGATCATGGATGCGTCGGTGGCACGGTCGCGGCTGAGCCTAACAGTCTTGATGGGGGAGATGATCTCGGAAAGGCGGGAGACCGAGTAGGTTACCGCCGGGATAGGGCGGCCGAGGGCGGCGGAGAGGAAGATGGGATCAAGTAGGGTTCTGTGAGAGCAAATGAAGAGAACCCCAGATTGGCCATTGGATTTTTTCACTGGAGGGGGAGGTGTGCCTTTGATTATGACACGCACACCAAGTGCCCAGAAGGCATAGTAGACCCACGGCATCGGAAGGAGGGATCCGGCGGCGATTCTCAGGCAAGCTAAGGGGAACCCTAATGGGATCCAGAGAATTGTGAGCAATGCAATGAGGGGTGTAGGTCTTTGGACAAGCCTGCCATCATGGAAGATGATGGGCTTGGGAAGTTTGTCACTTGTCACTGCTTTCACCTTTGGTTTGGCTGGCACAATGTAAGCCTCCTGCATACATATGAGGGTTTTCAACTTTTTGTGTTATGTAAACCTTCAGGCTCCAGCATATATATGAAATTTCATTTTTTTTATACTATTTAATAAAGTATAAATTTATAATTAATTATGTATATAAGTTAATTAATGGATATCTTGATAATTAATTAATACATATAATTTTCATTAATGATCAATACACGTGATTAATTATAAATTTATATTTTATTAATTAACGTAAAAAATGATGTAAAAAATAATAATGAGATGATTATTTTTATTATGCAAATGTGTGTAGTTTAATATTAGAAAAGAAATCCAGGTCCAATAAAAATGATGTGTAAATTCATGTATATTGAAGCATGTCAATATGCCTTAAAGCCATAATCAATATCTCACTATTGTCTTCTATATCTTTAAAAGGACAGTTTCAGTAACTTACATATACTATAGTTAAAACAAAGCTGGTTAAGAAAATAACATAATTTGACCATGCAAGTTTTGAAGAGGTTAATTAATTACCTTGCACAAAGCCATGAAAGGAGCATCAGTAAGTCTATCTCCAAGTCCAATGTCTGGCTGCTCATCTCCAAAAGTTTTCTTGAGTGCATCTGCTTTCTTCTTTCCAACAAGTATTCCAGGCTTAGCTACCAACCCAGTTACCCTACCCCTATAAGTTGCAATTTCAGTCCCCAAAACCATATCAGCACCCAAGAAATCCTTCAAGAATGGTTCCACCATGATCCTTGGATTCGCCGTGAGAACGCAACGCTTCCCGCACGAAGAGAACACGCGCCAGGTCTCCGAGTGGAGATCGTCGGAATAAAACTTGGGGAGAACAGCACGCGCCACTGACTCAATGCTGGAGGCCTTCATCCCCGCCATTGATGCAAAGATGAGAACTTGTATACCAGCAGGCTCAGAGACAAAGTAATAGAGAATGGCTGCTAAAGGAGAAGCCAAGATATAGAAGAGGAGCCTTAGAACCCCACCAACCTCAAAGGCCACAAGAGCAAAGTATGGGAATGCACTACGGCCTCTGAGTAAAGTTCCATCCATGTCTGCAACCACAGTGTGCTTTTCTCGCCCTATAGAGTTGCATTTGTCCACTGTTGAAAAGGTAGTAGTTGTAGTACAAGTGGCCATGATGGAGTTGAATGTTGAAACCACTACAAGTGGCAAGAACAAGTACGAGGTTGCTTATTATGTGTATAAATTCCTTGTATATATATATATATAAATTTTGGTGTAGAAAGTAAGGGTGTGAGACAATAATTGGTTTTGTTGTTGTTATGATATGATTTATGTTAACAATGACAATAATGATGGCGCAAAGTGATTGACAGGTTCTTAACGGTAGAACCAAGGAATGGCTATTAATTGTTGTTGTTTTGATATGTGGAATGGAAAAATTCTTCCTTAAATACTGAATATTTATTAGATGAGCACATTAATTAAAAACTAATATTTTTATAAATTTTTATGTTATATAATTAATTTTATAAAAATTTATAAAAATATTAAATTTTAATTTATCTGATATATCCAATTTAAATATTTAAGATTTAGATAAGAATTTATCTGTGTAATGGCTATTCAGGTGAAATCACCAATTTAATTGGGACTTACGTTGTATGCTCCGTCTCCTTTTGTCTTCAAATCCAAATGGTTATTCTTTTGCGTTTTAGAGAATATTTCATTTTCATGCTTTGCAAATTGCAATGCTTTAATTTGTTTCGCGGGACTTCGACGCTAAAGTTCTCGTGTTATTCTATTTTGTTACCTTACTCCATACGCCTTTTTAAAAAAAAAAATATTATTTATTTATAATAGGCATTTAGAATTTTAGTTGTCTTGTGATAAGCTGAAATATAATCAAGTTGATTGATTCCATATTTTAACATACTCCTTTATATAAAAGTGACTTTTATTTATTTTTAATCAACTTTAATTTTTATCTAACAAGTGTTTTGTACCTGTATAATACATGAGATAAATTAAAAAATATTAAATAAATAAAAAAATATACATATGACATTTGGATAGTTTAAATAGATTTGATTAAATTATAATTAATAATAGAGTTTACAGCGGGACCCAATTAAAACTATTTTTTTAAATTTATTTTCGTTAACTGACTCTTCTTATGCAATAATAATTAGGTTATGTAGCTTCTTTTAATAAATTTTTTTATATGACTTTTCAATAAATAAATAATTTATAATTTCAGATAGTTTTAATTTTTGATTCTAGAGTTTTTTTAATATTAATTTTTATGTGTTTGTTTATTTAGATATTTTATCAACTTACTATTAAGAGTATATTAAAAAATTTACGATATTTTCTTAGTTTAAAAAATCACTTAATAAATTCTTAGTTTCTTCATGATAAATTACATTTAATTAATTTTATTATATTTTCATATAAAATTTTCACTCTTGTGTGATGTATATATTAAAGTTTTTTAAATAATATAGAATAATTATATATGAATAAATATAATAATTTAAAAATATAATTGATTAATTTAGGATGACAGTATATATATATCAGAGATAATATTTCAAGGTTGTGTCTGTTGAATAAATATTATTGGGAACCTAGGGTTTTGCCCACAAATTTCAATATAGGTCATTGTCTTTCAACCCCTTGATATACCAACTGTATACTTATCTTTTAAAAACAATTAATTGATTCTAACCATTGTAGTTACATAGTTTCACATATCAGTTTCAATGATAAAAATGCATACTAAAACAGGACCTTAACCCGAGTTTTCATGCATATATATGAGAAATTTACAATTTCCAAGTCATAAGATTCAAAACATTTCGTGCATAGCAAGAGGTGGTTATACGGGCCAGCCCGATTCACGACGAACCACAATTAAACGGGTCAGTGTGAATTGGCCCACACATTAAATAAACAGGCAAAACACTAGCTCGTGTCCACACTATTAAAAAATGCAAACTTGAGGGTTGGTCCGCAGACCACACACACACACACACACTCTCTCTCTCTCGCTTTTTAAAAATTTTTTAAATGGCTAGAAAAGGGTTTACAACACCAAGATTTGTTATATTTTAGCTAGAAAAAAAAATTCAAATCCAACTTGTTGAGAGAACAAATCAAACAAAAAGCAAAACATCTTAAGAGCTCTAAGAAAAAATTTCAAATCCACGATCGAGCGATCATTGCCTGGTTAAGGTCGTCCATGGGAAAAGCAGCAAGCCAGTAGTGGCGTGGTCGCCTAGTCTGGTCGGGGAGGCCAGCAACGGAGACTCTTATTATGTGAGTGAACTGCGAAGGTGAAATGGAAGGGGGTGGTGGCGAAGAGTCACTTTTTGCAAAAATACAAATAGGGTTAAGACTCTCTCACTTTCGTTTTCTCTTTCTCATTGTTTTCTATATTAATATTTAGTTTCAATATTTTTTATTTTCAAGCTATCCAATTGTTGAGCTGAAATTGTTGAGCCATCTCCACTGTTGTCTCACTTAAAAGACAAACACTCAAAGTCCTAAACTAAACTACCATGTAAATATATATATATATATATATATATATATATATATATTATACGAGTTCGGTGTAACATCCCAAAAATTTTTTATTTCATGATATTTATTTATTTTATAATATTTGTGATTTTTGTGAATTTTTTTAGAATTATTTAAATTATTTAATTATTTTATTATATTTCTCGATTTACGTATGCATTAAGCGGGTCTGGAGAAATAAAATATTCCTCCTAGGCCGGAGAGCTTTGGACTGTTAAACTGGAGCCAGGAGATCTTACTAAACTCGAAGTCAGACACAGTTTACGAAGTTTTTGTTTTTCGAGATTTTATCTGACAAATAAAATTTAGATACACTCTATTAACCATTAGATAATAGATAAATTTATTGACAGTGACTTTTGTCCATTGGATAATCGTTTGTAGTAGAAACCTAGTAGATTATTTTTATCTAATCATTTTTATGACACCATCTAGGTGATATAATCACATCACATCATCGATTGACCTTTTTGGGAAGCGTGAGAAACTTCTCAAGCAAGCTTTGGAGAAGCTTCCAAGAGAAACTTCTTTTCCCCTTTCCCTAGGAGGGCACACGGCCAAAGAGAGAAAGAGGAGATGATTGGACAAGTTTTCAATCATTTTTCACTATCAAACTTTCCTATCAACTTTTCTCTCTTCACCCAAAACGTTCTCTCATTTTTTTTCTCTTCATCTTCTTCCATTTTCTCTCCTTGCTCCACACGGCCACCACCCTAAGTAACCGCCATTTTGTTTCTTTGATTCCACTCATCCACAATCTTGAATCTACACCTCTTTTTAAGATCATCAAGAGTGAAGATCTTAGTTGTTCATCATTCTTCAAGCTTTCCTTCAAGTTAGGGTTGTGATTCCTAAGGTAAAGTTTCCTCTTTTTTTTTTCCACCATTCATCTTTCCTTCCTTTCAAAGGTTGGATCTTTGTTCTTAACTATTCTTTTCAAGTCTAAAAATGATGATTTTTTCTATGTCATTTTCGGTTTCAAGGGGGTTCTTGAAGGAGGAAGTGTTGCTTCAAAAAGTTCTACACAAGTGGGTGGACATCTCCAAAGGTAAGAGGGAGATTTTTCTTATCACCCATTCATGGTGGTGAGGGATGAAATTTATGTGTGAAAAGTGAGGGATCCATGTGAAAAGTGAGTGATCCTTGTGAGGATCCCTCACTTTATTGTGTTAATTTTTGGTACTTTGTGTGAATCTTCCCTTATGTGATTCTTGTGATTTAGTGCTATGTGTGACCTTGGCGAGATTTGTGATGATTTATATGATTTATTTGCTTGAGATTACTTGTGAAAGTTGAAAAATTTGAAGCCTTAGTATCCAATTGGGGTATCCAAGATAAAAATGTTATGTTAAATTGAACCTAAGTATTAAGAAGAGAAAGGAACTAAATTGAGGAATTTTAATGGTGAATGAGTGGTAAGATAAAATTTAGACACTTTGTTGGAGAAGAGTTCAACTTTAAGAGAGAAAAATAGGTGAGGAAGAGAGCTCATAATCAAATAGAGTGCCATTAGGACTTATGAAAAAAGAGAAGTGAAATGTAAAATCAATACCTTATAACTTCTTTTGACCTTTATGAAGGATGATTCTTGAGAATCTTGTATTTGAAATGCCTTATGATTTGGACATGATATTATACGGTTGAGCAATGGACTGAATCTCGTTATGATTCTTATGATGAAATAAATGTTCATTGGCATATAATTGTACATTGTGAAAGTCAGAATGACTTGTTAATAAGGCGGAATGCCTATGTCCATCGTTATATGATCATACATGGTAAAAGTTGAAATGACTTGTTGTTAAGGCGGAATGCCTAGGTCCATTGTCACATGATCATACATTGTAAAAGTAGGAATGACTTGTTGTCAGGCGGAATGCCTAGGAGATGAATTATACTTTCGTGCAGGTGCGAAATGTGTAGTGTAGTTCACTTGTTGAACTTGGAGGCGTCGGAGCGCGGGTATCCCACAAGTGGACAGTTGGTAGCTCCACTGGGTCGTGGTGACTGTGCAATGCACCGACGATTTCGATCAGACACTATCTTATTCACGATCTGGTTGAGAGTGTCTTGTATAACCATTTTACACATATTGATTATATTGAAAAGCACATGTTAAGGCTAACGATATACAGATAGTGGTTCTCTCGATCATTCTCTCCGATGTTGGTTTTAGCTCCATGGAGTAGGTGTTTGTTCATTGTGCGTGCACATACCATTTAGCATTTCATTATGATGAATCTACATGGTGAAATTGTCTGCTATGATGCTGTGGATTTACCTGTGATATGTACTATTGGGATATCTGTTGGAAAACTTAATTGACTGTAAATTGCTATAATTGTACTCTGTGATATTATTGTTGTTTGCTGTCTCTTGCTGCTATGTTGGAAATGATGTAGAAAGTCTCACTTCTTTGTATTATTGTTCTGTCTGTTTCTGTTTTATGTATTCCTGTGGATAAAGATTAAGAGGAAGGGTTACTGTCTGATGTTATATTTTGGGATGATTGCTAGAAGAGATCTTTTTGGCTATGTTCGAATTCAGTTTCATGATGGTGCGAGCGCCTGGTGCATTGATTGGGATAATGAACACATTAGATATGTAGGGGATGTAACCTTAACTGTCCGTAGGACCCGTAACGATGTTCCTTTCTTTTCTCTGACAATTGCTATATATTTAGAGTTCTTTATGCTGATTAGGGAGCTGTGGGGTGACTTACATTATACCCCTAGGGAGGATTCGGACCCTGTGGTGTCCTCGGCTAGGACACCAGCTCGTGGGCTGTTGCATCAGTTGAGGAACTTTGCTGACTTAGGGCCTAACACTACAAAAAAAGGGTCCATTACGGTGGTTTTTTTTTTGCATATTACGGCAGTTTTGACTGCCGTTTTTCGCGTTAGTGGCGGTTTTCAAAACTGACGTAATTAGCTTCGCCGTTCAGTATAATACGGCGGTTTCCCATTAATCGCCACGACAACCGCCACAATTTACCACGTATAAAATGGCAGTTTAGTTTTGCATAACACGGCAGTTTCTAACTGCCGTAATTTACATAACACCAATAAAAAATGTAAATTGCGGCCGTTAGAACGGCCATAATTTACTAACACCAACAAAAAAAAATGTAAATTACGGCAGTCAAAACCGTCGTAATTTACATAACATCGACCAAAAATGTAAATTACGGCAGTTAGAACCGCCGTAATTTACATAAAACCAACAAAAAAAAACCATCCTGGTTTTTACATAAAATGGAGGTTAGAAATGTTCACACATATCAAAGACATGAACATTAGGGACTACAAGCCTACGACTCATTTAGCATTCCCATCACAAGCATAAGCTAAATGCAAGTGAAAGATTTGTCAAGTCAAAGCAAAACCATACATAGAATCATAAGTTACTAAAACCAATCTTCATAATTGTGGAACAAAAATATAACACCTAGTTGGGTATTTAGCAAGAAAAATCACGAAAAGGTAACAACCTAGTGACCTCATATGCTTTACTTTTGTTATGATTTGTTATGATTTATTTTATTTAGCAGTTAGCATATTTAATATGAAACCTCAAAGTGAAAATTAGTACATATTAACAGGATTCAAAGCATTAGCTTAAAATTTAAAGCACCCCGTATATAAGAGGTAGTAAAAATTCAGTCAATAAGAATTTTCTAGCCAATACACCTGTCTCCACATTAATAAAAAAATATGGCTACTAATTAGCAAACTACAACATAGTATCACAAGAAGGATCCAGGGGAAGATCCTGCTCCCTAGAGGTCTAGACTTAGGCTAGTATATATTTTGGAGTCAGTGGATACTATATGTCTTTTGACTATAAACTTGTATATTTAACTTGTATATTTTGAGTGGATTGTAATCCATGCCACTGATATGTATATAATCTTTTGGTGTGTAATATTAAGTAGTTGTATCTTGTGCTGTTACTTTACTTCAAAGTTTACGCTTCTGTAAAAAGGAATTTGGAACCATTACTTTAATATGTCATATATATTATCCGCAAAAAAATAGAAACCTACATTTTGGGATTTATACTCAATAACATCGAATACTTTATAACTTGGGTAAAGGGATTGAAAGGAGTCGGTCGCGAATGTGACATACGAAGGAGGGTGTTACACAGGGACTTGTTCACAAACTCGCAGACCAAAACCTATTTAACCGAGGGTTTAAGCTGACTGGGCCAATAAGCTCGCGTTTAAACGGACCAACATTTTGGCTAGTCCTAACTTGTGCAGGTCGTGGGTTACACGGGTCGCAGCTCTTATACCCACCTCTATGCATAGCTAAGTATGAAATCTTATAAATTGGCAGTGTCGGGGTGGCCAGCAATGAAGACTCTTACTATGTGAGTGAACTGCGAAGGTGAAATGGAAGGGGACGACAAAGGAGACTCACTTTTTGCAAAAATAGAAATAGGGTTAAGATTCTCTCACTTTCCTTTCCTCTTTCTAATTGTTTTTCTATATTAATCTTTAATTTCAATATTTTTAATTTTCAGGCTATCTAACTGTTGGGTTGAAATTGTTGGGTTATCTCCACTGTTGTCTCACTTAAAATCTAAACACCCAAAGTCCCAAACCAAGCTACCATGTAAAAAAGATATATATTATGCGGGTTTGCAGACTGGTTAGCAAACTCATGGACCAAAATCTGTTTAATCGCAAGTTTACGTGGACCGGGCCAATAAGCTCACATTTAAATGGACCAGCATTTTGGTTGGTCCTAACTTACGCGAACAGTAGGTTACACGGACTGCGACCCATATACCCACCTTTATGCATAGCTAAGTATGAAATCTTGCAAATTGGCATTGCTAGCCTTATATTAAATAAAATTTTCAAAGTTACATTGATGTCAACTTTAGGGCCTCTAACCTTAATATCCACCCAATAAAGTATCTTGTAAATTTAGTGTAATTTAACCTAGTCTATTACTTGTAAATTCCTAAAATTTTGCACAAAACACTTTTAAGATATTCAAGTTTAACACTCAAATTTTCCTAAAACCAAAGGTCAAAGCTTCAATCACTATGATTTGTATAGGTCCTAAAAGAATGATTGACAACCAAAGGGAGTGAGGATGGCGGCAACAAGAGAATAAGAGATGGTTGAATCTTAAATCCCTAAGTCTCAAATTTGTATAAGACCTAAACCAAACTCATGACCCATTCAAACCCATCATCAACCCAGCAAGTCTAGCAAAAAAAAAAAAAAAAAACTACTGGTTAACCCGCCCCTCCCTGCTTCAACCCACAAGTTAGGCAGGTTAAAATTTAAAAATAGGCTCAATAGTGCAATGCAACCTGCCAAAAATGACAGGTTAAATGGACTGACCTGACAAGTTAGACTCGTTGCCAAGTCAAGGTTCTCGTGCAAGTTTGAAAGTCTAGTATGGGTGTCATAGTTAAAATCTAGAGTTGTTAACTTTCCAAATGAGCAATCGTTGCATGATTATAACCTTTTGTAGATTAGAGCAACCTTAACTTAGCTATGACATGCCTATATTGAACTAGTCAAGATTCTAACAAAGAAAGAGCAAACAAGACATATAAGTCTTCTGTTCAACATCAAACAAGTGAACAAATTACATATTTATTAATTGAGTTAACAACTTTTACCCTATGTTGCTTACTTAGATTAAGTGCCATAACCAAACTCATGTATTTTTGTTGTTGTCAATAACTCAAGTGTGGTTAGTCAATCCTAAATTTATATTAGTTAAACTACAAGATTATATGAACACTATGCATTTTGATATTAAACTCCATGTAATTTAGTTTGTGGATCACATTTATATTTTGATATTAAATTTATTTTATAATAGATCGATGCATTAATTATTTAATTATTTTATAATAATTTTAACACCAATACTAAACTTATTCAAATGCTACTAAAAAAATGAGTTGTGTTTGTTGCTTGTTATTGTTTTTTCAGTTTTGCTTTAATTGATTGTAACTCATCTTGCTAATTTCTTATACTTATGAGTTATTCAAAATGAATTTCATATAGTGATAAGTGGTTTGCATTATCCAGCATAATTCCAAAAGAGAAAGAGTCTTCAAATTAAAACAGAATTAGTAAGAAGGGTAACAAAATGAAGTGTAGAAATCACAATAAAGAAGGACACAATGACACATCTTACAAACAATTCCTAAATCCAAATAGAAAGGCTTATAGGACGAAGCCAAGGAGTGCATAACTGCCAAGCAAGAAATCAAGGAGAGTCAACAAGGACAAATAGTGGTGACAGACAAACAGAAACATAGGGGACCACATTTTAGAATCTTTTGATTTATGTAGTGTTTCAATGTATATACGATTATGGTTTACTTTTATAATCTTTTGATTTTTGTAATGTTTTAATAGATATAAGGGGACCACATTTTAGATTCTTGTATTTTCTATAATATTTAATTTTAAGAACTTGATCTTGTTTTTATTGAGTTCACATATTATCATTAAAATGTCTTTGTCCTTCACAATTAGTCATTATCTTCAAGTTTTGCTTATTTATAGTTGTTATTTAGTTTGGGGTGCACAACTACCAGGAAGGAAATCAAGGAGAGCCAACAAGGACAAATAGTGGTGGTAGGCAAAGAAAGACATAAGGGACCACATTTAGGAATCTTTTGACTTATATAGTGTTTTAGTATATATGGGGTTGTGGTATACTTTTATAATCTTTTGAGTTTTGTAACATTGTAATAGACATAAGGGACCATATTTTAGATTCTTGTATTTTATGCAATATTTAATCTTAGGAACTTAGTCCTGTTTTTATTGAGTTCATATTATTAATGAAATGTTATTCACAATTAGTCATTATCTTTAAGTTTTTCTTATTCATAATTACTATTAGTATCAATGTGACATTTACCAAAATTTTGAGATTTTAAAACCAATAAAAACTATTAATAACGTGATCAACTAAAAATAGGTAAAATTTTTTCTAATTTTTTGAATATAAATTAATATGCAAAAATATATATGTCAAGGTAATTAATATGTGATTATAAATTTCTATATTTATATGTATGAGTAATAAATTTAATTTAGACATAGTGACACATATACACCTTTATTTTAAATTGTAATATGAGATGCTACATGAAAATTATTGAGATCATGTATTTGTCACATGACAAATTTTTAAACATATTATTTTATGTCAAAATGACACATCAAAATATGAATATATATACTTTCTTTTTATATATTATTATTATTATTATATGATGTTGTACTCTAGATCATTCGGAGAATTAGGAGCCAATTCTTATGCTAATTATAACATTAAAGAAATCTTAAGATTCTATGGGTAATTATGGTAATAAAGTTAAAATTATTACTTTATCTTCAAATCACCGAATTGTTACTTTTATTTAAAAATTTCTTGCATAACTCTCATTTACACTCATACCATTCTCTTACTATATTTCATTAAAAGTATATCACATAAGTTTTGTGGATTATTATTGTCTCTTATTTTATTATTTTTAATTCTATAATTGATGTGTTACATATTCTGTAGTATAAAGTAAAATTTTTCTTGTTCTGGAAGCACATAAAAAACTCTCCGCCATCAATCACTTACTATTCATTATGTGAGGTTCACATTATGTGAAACTCACATTTTCAATACAATATTTATATTCTTATATCAAATAGTGTATATTTTTTTTTTTACACCTCATCTAATACTTTTCATTATATATACTTTTTTCTATCACTTTCTCTCACTCAATCATATTTCTTAAAAATAGTGTAAACAGTACTTACACTCCCTTATTAGGGGGTGTAAATTAATCATTTTTGTTTTCAATAACAAATTCATGGCAACTTTCACAAGAATCGACAATAATAGTATCCCCATTCATTTATCACATACTTATAATTATTTCTACACAATCACCCGCTTGGAGGTGATATGATAAAAAAAAAATATTCTTGTTAAAATTAATTTATTAAGTAATCATTAGGTTTCGGTGAAATTTCTATTTACTTGGAAGTATAAAGGTTAAATTAATTAGTAGATTTATACTATTTGAAGATTTTCAATTGAATTCTTATATTATAAAGCAAATTGTTCCCTTTAATTTTAAAAATGTCTAATTAGATCTTTACCGTTAAAACACCATTATAAGTTTCTCACGATAGGTTGAATTTAGAGATCCCATTAAAAATTCCTGAAATCATAAAATTTCAAAAAATTATAATTATGTCCCAATTAGTTTAAAAAGCTTCTAACAAAACATCTACTATTATAGCATGGTTACAAATTTTCAACAGCGCTTTAACAGTAAACCCAATTACAGTATTTCAAAACTCTGACCCAATTACAAACTTTTAAAATATAAGAACCAAATTTAAATTTCTCAAATAATATAAGATCTTCCAGATCAATTTAACCAAGAACTTCAATGTATTTGCAAGCCAATCTAAATTCTATAGAATTTTAAGTGAATGGTAGAAAATACTTTGATCATTCCTAGCACATCGCCCAGAAAGCAGGTGCAAAACTTGAGTATATCAAATAGTACGTGGAAATCATTGTTATACAGAAAACAACTTCTAACCACGATTTCTAGAGTCAAAACTCTACAATAAGTAAAGCAGACTGATCTAAAATCAGATAGATCTTCTGGTTTAATTTTGAAGATTAAAATGGCCGCCCTTAATATCCTTTAACATTAAATCAGAGAGATGTCCTATATTACAACTAAACATCTGTAAATTCTAATTACCTCAAGGATATTTCATTCATTATATAGGACCGTTCAGAGACATTGTTGGCCTCTTTAGGGATATTGTTCAACAGAAAAATAAAACAAATATGGTTCAGAGTTAAAATATAGAGGGCAAGAGGCAATAAGAGCACATCTTAACCATTAGATCATATGTATATGATCAATATTATAAATTAAAAAATTCACATGACTGTCTAAAAAAAAAGAATCACATAACTATATATTTTAATCCTGCATGATACAAATGATCAAAATTTACTCATCAATCACCGCTATATTCCCATAGACAAATGGGCATATGGCCATCTCAGAAGGAAGACATCTTCGAATGCAGATGCAGATGAAAGACTGCTGACCCAAATTGTCTGCATTATTGTGAATAGTTATATCTTTGGGAAAAATATATCTGCATTAATTTTATCCCATTATATAGGACCATTCCACATGTATATTTGCCTGGTACCGGATTTGAAGCGCAGTTGGCCCTCGTTAGTGATATTGATCACCCTGCATCATGACACGTTCAAGACATGGGGGAGAGCAATACAGGTGACTGGCGCAAATCAGTTTGAACACAGGTACTTTCGGCAATATAGAAGAAAATAAAGAAACAACATGTGAAGATGAGAAACAAGCTAAGGGCAAACTAATGTTTCTTTTAACACAAATCAATATGCTTCTAATCAAAATGTAAGCTCCAAAGGCATAAGAAAAAAAATACATTGAAAACCCTGCAAAATCATATACACAATCTCGACCTTTTCACATCTCCAAGGGAAGCAAATGAAAAAGTCAGAATGGAAGAAACATCGACAACAGTTAAAGTATACCTATAACTACTATACAAAACCCAACCCAAAATCTTATGTGCTAAATTACAAAGGAATTAAAATTCAATCTCCTAACCACCAAAAAGATGAGTGCTTGAGAGAATGAGTTTAAACCACCACGAAGCACAGTTCAAGGCTATACACCTGTCCCCTAAGCTATATAGTTGTGAATTTGAACAGACGATTGACAGCATCTCTATACTTCTTTTGCCACCTTCAGAAAGCTGCAAGTGCCCACTGGCATAAAGTATTATTATATTGACTGATTGACATGATACGGATCTTTTCTAGTTGTAGATTTTTACTGGCTTCTCAAATGTGTGACGGTTCTGCAAAATTGAGAAATAATCATTGTAGACTTCCGAAACCTGCAAATAAAATTATTTCCAGTGATGTATATTCTTGCTATTATTATATTTGGTTTAAATTACCAAATCTCAAGCGCATATGCTAAAACTTCCCTTCCAATTAAGCTAATAACAACTTTAGATAGAAGTATCAAATAAAATTCATCTCTGAATGTTTCTAGCAAGGGAGAAAGGGGAGATTAATTGGAAATAAGAACAAAGATATATCATGAAGTTCTTAAAATAAGAGCATAATAAAGCAAGATTCATGTCTGTATGTGTTTAGATTAGCTTTTCTCGTTCTATTATTTCAAAGCATGACACATTCTCTAACCTTTTTTTTTTTTAAATGGAAGTATTCTCTGCGTATTCTTCCTCAATAACAAAAATTCTTCCAAAAAGTCTGAAGTTACTGCAACTATAACAATTCTCCACTAGCAACAAGCCTTATCCCATTAAGTTGCGACAGTTAAACAGATCAATTTGATTATTGATGCCATTGAGCTGTATTAAAAACCAAAATTTCAGTTAAAACTGTTTCATACAAGGTCATTATTAATGGTACAGATCTTTTCTAGAAACAACAACAACAACAACAACCAAGCCTTTTCCCACTAGGTGGGGTCGGCTACATGGATCAAACGACGCCATTGTGCCCTATCATAAACCAAGTCTGAGAAACCTGCAAATAAAATTATTTCTAGTGATGTATTCTAGCCATTACTTTTTTTTTTTAAATAAAAGAATAAATTCATTAAGAAGAAGGAAGAAGATTACAGAGAGCAAAGATATATCAAGTGCATATGTTACAATTTTTTGATGTCTATTCTCGCCCTTCTCCCTTGCAAGAAACATTCTAGCCATCACTATATTTGGTTTAAATTACCAAATCTCAAGTGCATAGGTTAAAACTTCCCTTCCAATTAAGCTGATAACAACTTTAGATAGAAGTATTAAATAAAATTGATCTCTGAATGTTTCTTGCAAGGGAGAAGGGGGAGAGTAATTGGAAATAAGAGCAAAGATATCTCATGAAGTTGTTGGAAATAAGAGCATAATATAGTAAGCTCTGAAGCATGGGTACTCCTCTCAGGGAGGAGTACCGGTACCCGGTACGTACCAGGTACAGGTATGCGTCGGGTACGCAATGGGTACGTACCGGGTACGCACCCAATTTTTTTTTTTTTGAATTTTGTAGTTGGGTGTGGCTTGGGTACGGCTACATCAAAGTTGGGTACGGCTCCACCACTATTTTTTGCCAAAAACGATTGCCTTTCACTCCCAAATGAGATTTTCTTTCTTTCCCCCAATTTCCTATTCAACAAGAGCCTCATTTCTGCTCCCCTTCTCGAGTCTCGACCTAGCAGCGCAGTCCATAAAGAGTTACATGGGTCGTTTGCGACCCAATATGCTGATAGCAGCGTTCCAAACTTAGGAATAAGATGAGGGAGAAAAGGTAGACTAGAGGAAGAAGGCCTATAGAGCAGAGCTGTGTGGCTGCATGCAGAAAAGTGGAGAAGAAGCCGCTTGGAGATGAAGCCGCAAGTGGGATAACGTGGCTGCTATGTCTGCAATTGCATTTCTGCTTGAAGAAAAATTGGAGAAGCAGCCGCAATTCAGAGAAAACGTGGGAGGAAAACAGTCAAAAGTACAAAACCCTAATTGATGCAATGTGCAAAACGCACATCATCACTTAAAAGCAAGAAATGGGACTTTTCTAGTTTTGGGCTTCAATCAATGGACCACAAAAAAATGAGAGAATAGGATAAAACAGAGAGTGAGCTGTAGACTTTGCCTATTACAAATAGGAATTAGTTAGTAGTATAATTTATTTTAGTTTATATATATAACGTACCCGTACCCTAGTTTTTTGAAAATTTTTGCATCTCGTACCCGTATCTGTACTGGGTACCGGTACCGTACCCGTACCGGTGCAACGTAGATAGTAAGATTCATGTCTGTATGTGTTCAGATTAGCTTTTCTCGATCTATTATTTCAAAGCAATGAAAGCACGACACATTCTCTTAAGTTTTTTTTCTTTTTTTTTTAATGAAATTCTGATAGACCTTTAAAACATGTTTAGTCTAGAAAGAAGAGAAATGGGCTGAACAAGAGTGGCTAAGCAAGAGTGGGCTGCACTGTATGAAAGGAGGAGTAAGGGGGGAATTGAAAGGTCTGTTCACACAGCAGAAAAAAAAGACGAGGTTGTTACAACCTAGACAGTTGGCACAATATGACTGGGGAAGCAATGAGAGCAGTGATTCAGGCATTACCATCAGATGGTCGGATAAATGTGAGGGAGAGGATTCAGAAAGGTTTAGGCAAGAATTAAGAAGTTTTAGAGAGGTGAGGGATGGGATGGGGGTTCCCTGTGCATCACAGGACCCCATTGTTATCTTTCATTTTCTTTTTCTGCATTTTTCTCATAGTTGTACAGAGGGCTACCTCTGAAATCAAGGAGCTGGTCTCCATTTTCTGTATAGTGAAGTTTAAGTTCCTATCATATTCTCTAAGTATTCTTCCTCAATTAATAACAAAAATTCTTCCAAAAAGTCTAAAGTTATTGCAACTATAACAATTCTCCACTAGCAACAAGCCTTATCACATCAAATGGCGACAAATAAATAGATCAATTGATGCCATTGAGCTCTATCAAAAACCAAAATTTCAGTAAAACCGTTTCACACAAGGTCATTTTTAATGGTACAGATCTTTCTAGTAGTAGATTTTTAATGGCTTCTCAAATGTGTCACGATTCTGCAAAATTGAGAACCATAGCAGACTTACGAACATGCAAATAAAATTATTTCTAGTGATGTCTATTCTAGCCGTAACTATATTTGGTTTAAATTACCAAATCTCAAGTTCATATTCTAAAACTTCCCCTCAAATTATTTTATGAAGCTGATAGCAACTTTAGATAGATGTATTAAATACAATTAATCTCTGAATGTTTCTTGGAAAGCAGAAGGGGGAGAATAGTTGGAAATAAGAGCAAAGACTTATCATGGAGTTGTTGGAAATAAGAGCAAAGATTTACCATGGAGTTGTTGGAAATAAGAGCATAATAAAGCAAGATTCATGTATGTGTTTAGATTAGCTTTTCTTGTTCTATTACTTCAGAACACGCCTTATTCTCCAAGTATTCTTCCTCAATTAAATAACAAAATTTCTTTTAACCAAAGTCAAAGTAACTGCAATTATAACAATTTTTCAGTAGCTACAAGCCTTATCCTGTTAAGTGGGGTTGGCTAAATAGATCAATTGACGCCATTAAGCTCTATCAAAAACCAAAATTTCAGTAAAATCGTTTCATAAAAGGTCTTTTTGTTCCAGGTACAGGTACGGGGAACATACAAGGTCATTTTTAATGGTACAGATATTTTTCTAGCTGTAGAATTTTACTGGCTTCACAAATGTGTGACGATTCTGCAAAATTGAGATATAATCATTGTAGACTCCAGAAACCTGCAAATAAAATTATTCCCAGTGATGTATATTCTTGCCATTATTATATTTGTTTTAAATTACCAAATATCAAGTGCATAAACTAAAACTTCCCTTCCAATAATTTTATGAAGCTGCTAACAACGTTCAACAGAAGTATTAAATACAATTCATCTCTGAATGTTTCTTGGAAAGGAGAAGGGGGAGAGTAGTTGGAAAGAGCAAATATATATCATGGAGTTGTTGGAAATAAGAGCCTAATATAGCAAGATTCATGTCTGTATGTGTTTAGATGAGCTTATCATGTCATATTATTTCAGAGCATGTCTTATTCTCTAAATATTCTTCCTCATTTAATAACAACTGTTTTACCCAAAAACCTAAAGTTACTGCAATTATAACAATTCTCCACTAGCAACAAGCCATATCCCATTAAGTGGGGTTGGCTAAATTGATCAATTGACGCCATTGAGCTCTATCAAAAACTAAATTTTTAGCAAAATCGTTTCGTACAAGGTCATTTTAATGGATCCTCTAATGTCTTTTGGTAGGTCATCCTCTACCCATTTTAATCGAGCTATATTCTTTTTTATCCACTTTCCTCACAGGAGCCTGTAATGATATTTTTCTCACATGACCAAACCACCTTAAACGAGTTTCCATCATCTTCTTAATGGGTGCTACACAACTTTATCCCAGATACATTCGTTCCAAATATTTTCATGTGTCCACTAGTCCCCCCAACATTCTCATTTCGGCTACACTTATTTTTTGCTTTTGTTGACACTTTAGTTCCCAATGTTCACTGCTATACCCTACAGAGCATCACTGGTCTTATAGCTATTTGATAGAATTTTCCTTGAGTTTGATAGGCACTTAGCTAGCATAAATTATGCCAGAAACATTTCACAATTTCATTCACTCAACTTGAATCCAATGCTACATCCCCATTAATCTCCCTATCACCTTGTAGGATGGATCCAAATACATTAACCGTGAAAATTGTGATGTAATGTGATCTCCATTCTCAAATTAATCTCTCTTGGAATTTTCATTTTTTCATAAACTTGCTTGATAGAGAGGCTACTGAGCTTCAGACTCTCGTCTTTGATTGAACTTGTACATTTTTCTTCCCTTCCTGATACTAGAACTTGGACTCTCTCTTCCAGATCTTTCTCTTGTAAATCTTGTCAGAATCCCACTGTATAAAATCTTTCTTTTTATAGATGGGATTAAATCCCATAATTAGGAGATTTGATTAGCAGGATTTTTTGTATTTATGAGTAGGAATCATTGACCCTTAATTATAGGAATTGATAGTGGGTACAATGATGAGCATTAGTTTAGGAGTTTTCTTTTTTAGATTACCTTGTATCCTATTTAAGAGCACATGCTCGTCTAACATAATGATATCAGAAAAATACTCTGACATGGTATCAGCGCTCCAAAATCCATTGGAGCCTGTGTAGTCTCATGGCCTACATTGCCACACGTGTTTTCTTTCTTCCGCTGTTCGGCCTGCATTGCCGTTTTCTTTCCTCTTCTTCTGTCGGCTTGTATTGCCCATTTTTTCCCCCTAAAGCACCCTTTACGCCTTTGAATCCCACCCAAAAAATCTGAGAATGTCAGAAACACCCAATATCTCTGCCCAGACAGAAAATACCAGCGCTGTTGAGTTGCAACATATTCAACCCAATCTTCGTCTCAATGGAAAAAATTACCTCAAATGGTCTCATTTTGTCCAAACCTTTCTAAAAGGGAAGGGCAAATTGAATCATCTTACTGGGAAAGCTGCCCCGAAACCCACAGACATTAACTTTGCTGCATGGGATGAAGCAGATGTGGTCGTAATGTCGTGGTTGTGGAATTCTATGGTGCCAGAGGTGGGTGATGCTTGCATGTTTATGAAAACAGCCAAGGACGTGCAAGATAGTTGTAAACAAAACTATTCCAAGGTTGGTGATGCTGCTCAAATCTATGAAATTAAGATGAAGATCGAGACTACCAAACAAGGGGATCGATCAGTTAGTGCGTATGCCCAGACTTTGCAGAATCTATGGTTGGAGTTAGACCATTATGAGCAATTTGAAGCAAAATGCAAAGAAGATGTTGATTTACTCAAACGCTATAAGAAGAAGGACAGGATCTATAAGTTATTGACAGGACTAAATAGTGAGTTTGATCCTGTAAGAATTCAGGTTCTAGCAAAGGAGCTATCCTCACTCAATGAAACAATGGCTGCATTCCAGGCAGAAGAAGCACGTAGAGGAGTGATGATGGAACCTCAATCCACTGAAAGTTCTGCCTTAGTCGCGCAAAACAAGGGAAAGAAGATTGATCAATGGCAAACCAGTCAATCTGGAAGTATAGCCCCAAGGATGGAGATAGACAAAGGGGAGAACAAAGATTCCCTATGGTGTACCTTCTGTAAGAAGCCAAGACACACTCATGACAGATGCTGGAGACTTCATGGTAAGCCTCCAAATTAGAACCAAAATTGGACAACCAAAGGCACTCAACGAGCTACTGCATCCCAATGACTATCACAAAGGGAGTTAAGGAACTGAATTACAACACTAACAGCAAATGATATATCTGGTCTGGTCATAATGAGATAATTCAATTTTCCCACCAACCTCCGATATTTGCCTAGGTCTGAGTATGGCTCCCCCTGATTTCGCATAAGCTTAACATTCGGATCCATAGAATAGAAGTATCGATTGACTTACAATCTAGCATCTCAGTTTCTTCCAGAATGTCAAGTGCATATTTTCTTTGACAGATGACAATGCTAACAGCAAAGGATATATCTGGTCTGATCATATAGCAGGTAATTCTTCCCTCTTTTCCACCTTATTCACTCCCAAAACACCACATCACATTACTCTTGATGATGGCTCTAAAACAACGGCCACTGGCATTGGTCAAGTTTCACCTCTTCCCTCTCTATCTTTGAATTCAATTTTATTTGTATCCGGGTGTCCCTTTAATTTAATTTCTATTAGTCAACTTACTCGATCTCTCAATTGTTCCATAACCTTTACTTCTAATTCTTTCCTTTTCCAGGACTGGAATACAGGACAGACGATTGGAGCAAGATCTGAATCACGTGGTCTTTATTATTTGCAGCCTTCGTCCTCCACCATATGTGTTGCCACAGAATCACCTAGCCTTCTTCACCATCGTTTGGGTCATCTGAGTCTGAATAAACTCAAGAAAATGATTCCTCACTTCTCTCACCTACAGTCCTTGGAGTGAGTTATGTCAACTTGGAAAACATATCCGGGATTCCTTTACAATATATCAAGGGGTCTCCTGGAAAGGGGCCAATATATGAGAATAGAGGCCACACAGACATTGTTGCCTACACGGATGCAGATTGGGTAAGATCTCCTGGTGATAGGAGGTCAACTTTTGGATATTGTTTTCATTGGGGGCAATCTTATTTCTTGGAAGAGTAAAAAGCAGAATGTAGTCGCGAGATCAAGTGCAGAAGCAGAATACCGAGCCATGACCCTCACTACATCTGAACTTATATGGCTAAAACATTTACTTCAAGAGTTGAAGTTTTGCGAGATAGGCTCTATGAAATTGATTTGTGATAATCAAGCAACTTTGCACATTGCTTCCAATCCTGTCTTTCATAAATGAATTAAGCATATAGAAATTGATTGTCATTCCATTCGAGAAAAGCTTCTTTTTAGGGGAGATCAATACTTCATTTGTAAACTCTAATGATCAACTTACACATATTCTCACCAAGGCTCTGCAGGGTCCAAGGATGACATACATATGTAACAAGCTTGGTGCTTATGATGTATATGCACCAGCTTGAGGGGGAGTGTTGATTATTGTATATTCTGATTGTATATTCTGATCTGATTGTGATTAGATTAGGATTCTACTTTGATTATTTCTGTTTTTACTTACGTCTCTATAGTTTAGGAAACTCCTATTATTTTAGGATGTTGATTGATTCCCTTTGTAATTACTTGTTGTATATTGCTGTATATATATTGAATGAGTGCTGAGAGGATTTCTCTCAAGCAATTCCAGCATATCATAAAGGACATACTCAGATTGTGGGATACATAAATGCAAATTGGGCAGGTTCTCCATTCGATAGACGTTCTATGTTAGGTTATTGTGTTCTTTTTGGTGGAAACCTAATATCCTGGAAAAGTAAGAAACAAAGTGTTGCGGCAAGATCGAGTGCAGAAGTAGAGTATCGTGCTATGACACTTGCAACATGTGAGCTAATATGGCTGAAACAATTAATCAATGAACTCAAATTGTGTGAACCAGGTAAGATGGAGCTTATATGTGATAATCAGGCAACCCTACATATCGCTTCTAACCCGGTGTTTCATGAAAAGACCAAACATATAAAAATTGATTGTCATTTTGTGAGAGAGAAGATACAAAGTGGAGAAGTAGTGACTGCCTTTGTCAACTCATAATCAGCTTGCAGATATTTTCACCAAATCTCTTAGGGGTCCTCGGGTACAATTCATATGTAACAAGCTCAGTGCATATGATTTATATGCTCCAGCTTGAGGGGGAGTGTTGAATATTGAATTAGTTAGCATGAGAAATATGATAGTTAGCTTTGGAAACAATAGTGTCAAAGAGAATGGTTTAAGTCTTTAATTATTCTTCTTGTAAATAAAAGTTGTAATTAATTTCTCATGTATATAAATACTTGTATAAATTCACTCAAGCAATTCAGCCAAAATCAATTGTTTTATAGTTGTTCCTTATTTTCAAGTATAACCATGCATAAAAAAGTAATAACTATTTTTCTTCTTAATCTATATATTGTTTATTCTATCCTAAATTTTCAATCATTGCGATATCCACATATCAGGCTTAAGACAGTTCATATACCATCTAAACAACTACACAGCCCATCCACCAAAGAAAAGAAAGGAGCTGGTCCCCTTATAATACTATTTACCTGGTTGGCTGCATAGGACCTTTTTGGAGCATTGTCAGCGTGTTCCAATCCCAGATATTGCTCCCAAGCGCCATAGATATCCCTTCTCTAAACAACCAAATAATGTAATAACTTAATCTTGCAGAAATTGAACAATATGCCTCAGAGAATTCCAGAGACAGCCAGACTCAAACATAACATGCAACCAAAAGGAAAAATCACACATGAGAAAGATAAGATCAACAGACCTGAAACCGAGTGGAAACAATATCTGAATCTTGTAGGTATTCAGGACGACCAAGTGACAAAAATGCAAACTTCCACTGGAAAGACAACAAACGGAAAATTATATCAATCATGAAAGAAAACCTTGTTAAGTCTCCACCCAAAAAGTAATTGAAGCAGGACTGAAATACAAGATGAACCAAATTTTCACGAGGTAGTTTAAATAATAGACCCAAAAAAAAAAAAGAATTTTGGACATAATTAGTAATATGCCTCAATGTCCCACAGGAAATTGACTTACCAAGCTTGAAAATGCCTAAAAAGTTGCAGATAATTGAATTAATTTAGGCATAATACCTTTGAAAACTCCTCATCTGGAACTTTCAACTTTTTCTGTATCCGCAATTTGATATCAGCTAATGTCTCACCCTCATGGATAACCAAGAAAAAAGGATCTCCAAAATTCTGAATTTGCTGCTCCAACCCCACCTCGGGGAGAATAAAAAGAAAAAACAATATGCAAATATCAGAAAAAAAATTATTTGGAGGCAATAATATGACTCAATTCCTTTAAAGATGAATTATATTTGGAGGGAAGAAGCACAAGAGAGGTATAAAAATATGACATTTGATTTTACCACCTGATTTTGTGCAGTGTCTTTCATGAAATGATAAACATGGATCAACCGATCATGAGGGCCAATATTTTTCTCTTCTTCAGGAATCTTCAATAGCAGAAAAAAAAAATATATTTGTAACAAGAAACTAAAATGAAGAGAATAATGTACTAAGAAAATTATAACACCATATCACAACAATAAACAATAAAATGACATGAATGACAAACAAAAGAAATATCCTTGGAAAAGAAACTAATGGAATACCAAAGCTTAAACATCAAAGATATCAAGTATTTGATTAAGTGACAATGCCTTTTGCTCAACAGCTTAAGTGGTTTATTTTTCTATCTGCCAAAGACCAACTTTCCTAAAAGCTTAAGCTATTAGGTGAAGGGCTTATGATTCGTTTTATATCCAATGCACCTTTACGCAAGAGCCCTTTGGACTTGAAGCATAGACAATGCACAAGCCCGTTCTACTTGTGCTGAAATTGAACTTTTAATTAGAAAAATAGGGGCAGCAAGTATCGAACTCCGGACCACTTGGTCAGATACTCTAGTACCATGTCAAAGACTAACTTTCCTAAAAGCTTAAGCTATTAGGTGAAGGGCACATGGTTGGTTTTATAAGTATCAATGACTGGAAATCTTGAGTTAGGGTAAATTTTGTAATTTCTTCTTTCATTCTCTCTCCCTTTTCTGCTACATTTTCTTTCACTTTCTCACCTGATGCGATTTCTAGAACTAGACATGGTACTTTTTTTTTATTTTATTTTATAAAAGGAGAAATTCATAAACATGAAGGGAAGATAATTACAAACAATTGGGAAGACAAGGGGACCTCCTTAAAGTAAATAGAAAACACAAAAAAACAAAGAACAAAGCAAAACATCAATGAATAGTCCCTCAACATATCTATTTGCATACACTTACACACACATCACTTCACATCTACACATTTTTTACCATCTAATTATGATTGGTTTTACTTCATTTTCTACACATCAATTCTATAATCCTACCACTTTACACATGTTAGGTGACGTGCTTGATGCTAATGTGCTCCAAGCATTATTCGCAATATTGCCATTAGCATTAATGTCATCCATATTTTCGACATGCTATGATGAGTTTTCTGACATTCGCGGGACTAAGTCACTTGTTAATTACATGAGTAATTCATAGTCTGCAATAAAATCATGGACAGTTTGAGATGCAATCCATACAAATTCCTCTCAATTTGTCTCCAGGTATGTCAATTTGTTCATGATAAAAGTTTATTAAGGATTTGACAATATTTTGATTCAACTTATCAATTTTGGAAGAGAATTTCTTCCAATAAATTTTCAAAGATTAATGACATTTGACCTTGAAATGATTTGAAAATTGAAATGAAAATGATAAGTATAAATAACAAGAACGCAATTAACAAGAAATGTAACAGGATTATAAATGACTGAACGTAAATTGAAAAGCATATAAATAATTGAATATAAAGTGTTGACTATATCCTTGATTATATGGTAATTAGGGTAACTAAATCAGTAGGATTTTATATAACCCTTTAGTTTTGGAAATCCCTATTATTTAGGCATTGCTTCTGAGTTCGAACCCACCTTCGTCTGCCACAACAACCAGGTTCAAACCCACGAAGCCGTCACCCATAACAAGCTCCGAACCCCACCAAGCTGTTACCCACAACCAGCTTCGAACCACACACCAAGCCGGCTTCGTATTTGCTAGACCCAGCAAGCAAGCAAGGAGCCAAACACTTCGAACCAGGACCAGCAACGGATAGCAGCTTCGTTGCACAAGGGTTTTGGGGAGAGAATGAGGTTGAATGGGTTCAGATGAGGTCGAAAATGAGAGAAAAGGGGCTGAAATTGGGTTAGGGTCCAATTGGGCTTGGGTTTTTTCCCAGGAAAACAGTTTGCACCACCAGTTAACTGGTGGTTCGCTGGGAGTGGAAAAATCACCCGATCTCAGTGATTTTACAAGCTTCCCTGGCGATCCCTCAACGAGCTCGCAGATCCGAGTTTTGTGTGTGATTGGGATAGCTGATCCCACCAAAAATCATATGTGGAAAACCGTGTTATGTTAGTTGTTTTAGAAATCTGTAACAGAATGTATCCTTAGAATTAAGCTCATTTAAGTGTATTATCTATTCTGATAGGAAATCCCACAAATCATGGGATTTCACTCTAGTTTATTTCCTTTTCCGTTAAGGTCATAGGTGTATATATATTACCCATGTGTGTACCATCAGAAATATGAATAATAGTCCATATTCTTCAATTTCTGAGATGGGATCAGAGCAGTTCCGATCTAGGACTTCCTCTGTTTTCCGCTTAGCCTTTCTCTAAATCGATTGGCCTACATTGCCAACAATTCTATGCCAATGATTGGCCTTCATTACCGATTCCTTAATCCCTTCACCAGCGTCCTTGTTCCGCCAGAGTTGCGTTGTTTTCCGTCGTCTCTATTCCGCTTGCACATCGTTCTTTGCCATCATTGTTCCGGTCTTCCTCAGGCATCGCCGTGTCTCTTCCTCTCCTAAATCCAACAGTCGAACAAAGAGGAGGTTTCCAGTACAATCCAATCAACGGAGGACGCTCGATCACAATAGCCTGAAGAAACATTCAATCCGCATATGGGCTGAATGGAAAAAATTATTTGAAGTGGTCACAACTTGTTCGCACATTATTGAAAGGAAAAGAGAAGCTGAGTCATTTCACGGGTACTAGAACTAAGTAAGGCGATCCCAAGGTTGAAGCAGAGGGTGAAGAAGACTCAATGATTATGGCTTGGTTGTGGAATTCGATGATCCCTGAAATCAATGACACATGTATGTTTCTCAATTCTGCTAAGGATATTTGGGATGTGGTTGAGCAAACTTATTCTAAGGCCAGAGATGCTGCTCATGTATACGAGGTTAAGGTGAAAACAGTGGCTGCGAAATAGGGAAACAAAACCATTACTGAGTATGCCAATCAACTAAAATCCTTGTGGCTGGAGTTAGATCACTTAGAGTGATAAAAACCAAATGTTCTGATGATGCAACAGTGCTAAAGGACTTCATCAAGCAAGATATAGTCTATGATTTTCTTGTTGAGCTCAATTCGGAGTTTGATCAAGTAAGGATACAGATTCTTGGCAAATCAACGGTTCCATCTTTTAGCGAAGTTGTGTCCATCATCCGAAGTGAAGAAAGTAGGAGAGGACTGATGCTTGACCCAAAAATCAGCGAGAATTCAGCCATGGTGGCTCATGGTCCCAACAAGTCAAAGGCAAAATTGGAGAAGATATCATCCTTTGAAGGAGGAAAACCCAGACAGTCAAAGGGTCAGAACCGTGATGACTTGTGGTGCACTCACTGCAATAAGGCACGCCATACCCGTGAACGGTGCTGGAAGCTTCATGGAAAGCCTCCAAGTCGAGAATGGGGGCAGAAAGGAGAACAGCCACGCAACAATGGGAAAGCCAATGCTGTTGCAATGTCGCAAAGTAAATCAACACAACCAGAACCCAACAGTTTCAATCAAGAGGAAATTGAGAGGGTGAGATCACTTCTAAACAGTCTTGAGAAGCCCTAAGGTACTAGTTCTTTGACATATTCAGGTAAGTTGCCATTTTCCATTGGAATAAATGTCTCGGGTAGAACCTCTACCAACTCCTGGATTATAGATTTAGGAGCCACAAACCATATGACCAACACATCCAATATATTCTCCACCTATTCCCCATGCTCAAGCAGTAAGAAAATATCCGTAGCTGATGGTTTCTTGACCATTGTAGCAGGTGTAGGAGATGTCCAAATAAGCCCTCTAGTGACCTTTAAAAATGTTCTTCATGTCCCTAAACTGTCCACAAACCTTGTCACTGTCCATAAATTGATTAAAGATTTATCTTGCAATGTAGTTTTTCACAATAATTATTCTATTTTTCAGGACAAGAATTCGAAGAAGATGATTGGACGTGCTAGAGAACAGGATGACCTCTGTTACCTTGAAACACCATGTCAGTTAAATAGGACAAAGGGCAGACTACCATATTCCTTTACCTCAGAATTTATTTTAACCAATAAAGACAGAATTTGGCTTGTTCATCGCAGACTTGGACATCCATCCTTTATGATTGTTAAGAATCTTTTTCCCTCTTTGTTTAAAAGTCTTTATGTTGAAAATTTTCATTGTGAAATATGTGAACTTGCCAAACACAAGCGTGTAACCTTTCCAATTAGTAATACAAGAAGTTCTGTTCCTTTTTATCTCATTCACAGTGATGTTTGGGGTCCCTCTTCTATTCCTAATGTCTCTGGGGCAAGATGATTTGTATCTTTCATTGATGATTGTACTCGTGTTAACTGAATTTTTCTACTCAAACATAAATATGATATTAGTATTGTTCTCCCAAATTTCTATTCTATGATTAAAGATCAGTTTGGAGTGAATATTAAGAGATTCAGGTCAAATAATGTTAGGGACTATTTCAATCAAACTCTTATGCTTTTTTTTCAGAAAGAAGAAATAATACATGAGTCATCTTGTGTCAATACCCCACAACAAAATGGGATACCGGAGCGGAAAAATGGTCATCTTCTTGAAATAATCCGAGCGTTACTATTCTAGAGAAATGTACCTAAATCATTTTGGGGGGAAGCTGTTCTCACAGCCACTCATCTTATAAATCATTTGCCTACTAGAGTCTTGGGATTCAAGAGTCCGATGGATATATTCTCCACTTTCTACCCTGACCTACACACTACAAATAACCTTGTCCCTAAGATTTTTGGGTGTGTCCTTTGTCCATACTTATAGTCAAAATAAGGGGAAACTTGATCCAAGGGCTTTAAAATGTGTCTTTGTGGGCCATTCTTCAACCCAAAAAGGGTATAAGTGTTATCACCCTCCATCCAAAAAAATTCTGTCTCCATGGATGTTACATTCAATGAAGAGGAGTCTTATTTCACCAATTCTTATCTTCAGGGGGAGAAATCAATAAGGGAAGATAAGGAAGATTTTTTGCTTGATTTGTCCTTACTTCCTGTGTCTAAAGGTCCTCCTAAGAATTCACAAGAAATAAAAATTTCTGCTCCTTAAATCACTTTTGAACTTGTGCCTGAAACCATTTTTGACCCAGTACTAAAAATACCACAAGAAATAACAAAGTTTGCTCTTGAGAATGTGAGATATGGCAAAGGCAAGGTGTTCACAAGGAGAAAGATGGCTGTCCTTGAAGCTGTGCAGGTCGAAGAGTCCAACTCAGAGCCTTTGAATGAGGTAATAATTTCTAACCCTTCATTGCAAGATGAAACTGAATTTTGTCAACGGATTTGATTTGGCAGAATATTTAGAATTGATTGACAGGATATTATCTATTATTAGCGCAGATTTGTTGGCCTTTTAAAACCACTGAAATCATCGATAAAAGATTCTCGCATAATTGTGACAGATTATGATTAGGTTATTATTAGATAGCCCAGGAAATTAGCATTTATAGCATATTAACACCAGATTCTGCATAATTGTACAGTTATGATTAGGTTATTATTAGATAGCCCAGCTGTAGGAAATTAGCATTTGTAGCATATTAACTGTTACATTATTGTACAGATTGTATTATCACTATTTAAATGAGAATTCTCCAGCAGAAAACGCAGGGAGTTTTCACCCTACATTTTTCTAAGCTTTACATGGTATCAGTCTAGGTTGCGATCCTATCCTAGTTCTGCCAAAAAAATCCGAGCCTCTTGTTTTTTTTCTCAAGTTTGTCCTAGTCTTGTTCTTTGTCCCTTCTGCGATTTCTTCCTTGTGATTTATTCTCAGCCTCATGTCTACTGAAAAGTATGATGTCTTGTTCGTTCGTCTTAATGGCAAGAACTATCCAGCCTGGGCATTTCAGTTCCAAATCTTTGTCAAAGGTAAGGACCTTTGGGGTCATGTTGATGGTACCAGTTATGCTCCCGACAAAGACAAGCAGAAGGATGACTATGCCAAGTGGGAAGTCAAAGATGCTCAAGTCATGGCATAGATCATAGGGTCTGTTGATCCCAATATTGTTCTCAAGCTCAGACCATTCAACACTGTAGCCAAGATGTGGGACTATCTGAAGAAAATATATAGCCAAAATAACAACTGCTCGCAGGTTCCAGCTTGAACATGAAATTGCCATGTTTCAACAGGATAGTCTATCAATGTCTGAATTTTATTCTTCTTTCATGACTTTTTGGGCTGAATACACTAACATTGTCTATGAAGATTTGTCAGCTGCAGATCAAATTGCAGTGCAGAAAGTTCATGAAACTACTCAAAGAGATCAATTTCTTATGAAATTAAGATCTGACTTTGAGGGTATTCGGTCCAATCTCATGAATAGGGCTACTGTCCCGACCTTGGATGCATGCCTTAATGAGCTTCTTCGTGAAGAACAGCATCTCCTAACTCAAACAAACATGGAACAACAGAAATCTGCCTCTCTTCCAATTGCATATGCTGTCCAAGGCAAGCCTAGAGGACGAGACTTGAGTGCTGTCCAATGTTTCTGCTGCAAAGGATTTGGACATTTTGCTTCACAGTGTCCTAAAAAGTTCTACAGTTACTATAAAAAAGATGGTCACATCATTAAGGAATGTCCTATACGACCACCAAGGAGAACTGCAACAACATTTACTGCCTCTGTTGGTTCTTCTACTGCTCCTGGTTCTGTGGTTCAGAATGCTCCTGCTCCTGTACAAACCTTGACCCCTGAAATGGTCCAACAAATGATAATTTCAGCTTTTTTTTGATCCCAATATTGCTTTAGGACTTTCGGTAAACCTTCTAATCCATGTTCTCCTTGGTACTTTGACTCAAGGGGCATCCAATCATATGACCAACACTACTGATACTCTTACAAATGTCACAAACTACTCTGGTAATCTCCAAATTCATACTGGTGATGGAAATAATTTACCAATCACAGCAATTGGTGATATTTCCTCATCCTTAACCAATGTTTTTGTTTCTCCTGGTCTCACTAGTAACCTTATTTCTGTTGGTCAATTAGTTGATAATGATTGTCGGGTTGAATTCTCAAAATCTGGTTGTCTTGTGCAGGATCAACACTCAGGGAAGACGATCGCGAATGGGCCTAAAGTTGGACGTCTTTTTCCTTTATCTCCATGTTCTTTTCTGCCTTTTGTTTCTTGTAATGCTGCTACAGTTAATTTCGAAATATGGCATAAGCGTCTTGGTCACCCAAACTCTCATGTACTTCATGACTTGATGAAATCTGGTGTTCTTGGTAATAAAATTTCACCATCTCTTAGTGTTGTTCAATTTGATTGTAACTCATGTAAACTTGGTAAAAGTAAAATTCTACCATTTCCGATTCATCAATCAAATGAAAACCAGCCTTTTGATATGATTCATAGTGACTTATGGGGGATAGCACCTGTTATATCTCATGCTAATTACAAATATTTTATCACTTTCATTGACGACTATAGTCGTTTCACATGGGTCTATTTTTTACGATCTAAAGATGAAGCATTCTCTGCCTTCAAATTTTTTCATGCCTATGTTCAAACCCAATTGTCCTCCAAAATTAAAATTCTATGTTCTGATAATGGGGGGGAATACACATCTAATTTATTTCAAAAGTTCTTGCAGGAAAATGGTATTTTATCTCAAAGGTCATGTCCTTCCACACCCCAACAAAATGGGGTAGCTGAAAGAGAAAATCGCCATCTTCTTGATGTTGTCCGAACCCTTATGTTGGAATCTTTTGTGCCATCTCGGTTTTGGTGTGAAGCTCTCTCTACTGCTGTCCACCTTATTAATTGACTGCCTTCTTCCTATAACCAGGCCATGGAGCATAAATGTTGGCAGGAAGCTATTCAAGCAGAACTTCTAGCACTAGAAGAAAATCAGACATGGGACGTTGTTCCCTACCCTCCATCTATTAAACCTCTTGGCAGCAAGTTTGTCTTCACTATAAAGCTTCGATCGGACGGATCCATAGATCGATACAAGGCTAGATTGATTGTTCTTGGCAATAGGCAAGATTTTGGTCTTGACTATGAGGAGACTTTTGCACCTGTGGCCAAAATGACTACTGTGCATACTATTCTTGCCTTTGCTGCCTCTGAATCTTGGCAAATAAACCAGATGGATGTCAAGAACGCATTCCTCCATGGTGACCTCAAGGAGGAAGTTTACATCAAACTTCCTACCGGTATGCCTTCATCTTTACCTAATTCTGTTTGCAAACTGAAGCGTTCTTTATATGGCTTGAAACAGGCACCCAGAGTATGGTTTGAAAAGTTTCGAACCACACTACTTGGTTTTTCCTTCATACAAAGCAGGTATGATCCGTCACTTTTTATACAAAAGACCTCAAAAGGAATTGTGATACTCCTTGTTTATGTGGACGATATTGTGGTCACCGGATCAGATCAAGAGGCTATCTCTACAATCAAGAAACTGTTGCTTTCAACTTTCCACATGAAAGATCTTAGCAGGCTTACTTATTTCTTGGGATTAGAAGTACATTTTCAGCAAAAAGGCATCTATGTCAATCAACACAAATATATTCAAGATCTAATCCAGTTAGCTGGTCTCACCAATGCATCTCCTGTGGACACTCCCATGGAAATTAATGTCAAATTAAGACGAGATGAAGGTGAACTTCTACAAGACCCTACTTTCTACCGGAAGTTGGTTGGAAGTCTTATCTACCTAACCATCACAAGACCTGACATCTCTTTCGCTGTCCACACAGTCAGCAAATTCATGCAATCTCCTCGGCACTTGCATCTTTCAGCAGTCCATCGTATTATTAGATATCTACTGGGCACTACCAGCCGTGGTCTTTTCTTCCCTACCAGTGCATCACCACACCTTCAAGCCTACAGTGATGCTGATTGGGCTGGGTGCCCAGACACAAGAAAATCCACTACTGGCTGGTGCATGTTTTTAGGTGATACTCCGATCTCCTGGAAGTGCAAGAAACAAGACTCGGTCTCTAAATCTTCCACTGAAGCAGAATATCGCGCCATGTCTGCAGCATGTTCTGAGATTATTTGGTTACGTGGTCTTCTGTCTGAGCTTGGTTTCTTACAAACAAAACCAACTCCACTCCATGCTGACAACACAAGTGCCATACAAATTGCAGCAAATCCTGTATACCATGAAAGAACAAAGCACATAGAGGTTGATTGTCACTAAATCCGGGAAGCCTATGACCGTCGAATTATCACTTTGCCTCGTGTCTCTACCTCTGTTCAACTTGCTGACATCCTCACAAAATCTCTGACACGTCAGCGTCATAATTTCTTAATTAGCAAATTGATACATAGCCGGACATAGCATATGCAGTAAGCGTGATTAGCTAGTAGAAAGAGAAAACAACGTCTAGTGAGAAGACTTATTTATCCATCCCACACACGACCGGACATAGCATATGCAGTAAGCGTGATTAGCTAGTTCATACATAGCCCAAAGGAAGTTCATTTGCAAGTAACACATCAAATATTACATTACCCCAAAGGAACACCAAGAAAAAGGAATTTTATTTAAGAGAAATGGAGGTGTGGTACTTGAGGCATACACTGATGCTGATTATGCTGGATCACCAGTGGATAGAAGATCAATTATTGGATATTGCACTTTTCATGGGGGAAATCTTGTGACTTGGAGGAGTAGAAAACAGAATGTGGTAGCACGATCTAGTTCGGAGGCAGAATTCAGAGCTATGGCTCAAGGTGTGTGTGAACTACTATGGTTAAAGATCATCCTTGAAGATTTGTAGATCAAGTGGGATAGACTAATGAGACTCTACTGTAACAACAAGTCTGCGATCAACATAGCCCACAATCCAGTACAACATGATCGAACAAAGCACATTGAGGTTGACAGACACTTTATCAAAGAAAAATTGTAGAGTGGTTTAATTTGTACACCTTATGTGTCTACACAAGGTCAGCTTGCTGATGTACTTACCAAAGGGTTGAGCAGTCCAGCATTTCAGACTATTCTATCCAAGCTGGGAATGGAGAATGCCTACTCACCAGCTTCAACAGGAGTGTGGAAAACTGTGTTATGTTAGTTGTTTAGGAAATTTTTCTGTAACAGAATGTATCCCTAGAATTAAGCTCATTTAAGTGTATTTTCTATTCTGATAGGAAATCCCACAAATCATGGGATCTGACTCTAGTTTCTTTCCTTTTCTGTTAAGGTCATAGGTGTATATATATAACCCATGTGTGTACCATCAGAATTATGAATAATATTCCATATTCTTCAATTTCTGAGATAATAAGATCGTGATCTTGACAACCTTTCTTCCGACTGTAAAGTGATTCATTATTTGAATATAAAAGAGATATGAATGAGAGGATTACTGTCAAACAATCCACAAAAACACTAGAAATTCAAGCTGGTATCCATATTGTTGAATGGGTTGATTAGTGAAGAAAAAAAAGAGAGACAACTAAGAATAACACACTGAAAATATAATTGATAGATGTAATATGATACAAAATACTAACCTAATACTCCTATTTATACTAATAATTAGGTCAAGTAATAGTATAGCTAGTACAAACCCAAGCCCACTACTAATAATACTAGTATATTTTATCACTCCCCCTCAAGCTAAAGCTTACTGTTAAGCTTTAGTTTACTATTAAGCTTTAACTTGTTACAAATAGCAAACTCGTAAACAAAAGACAAATAACACGACCCATCTAAAGAAACTGTCACCAAAAAGAGAAGAGAAGAGAAACTCAGCACTCCAAACACAGCATAGAAAAGAAGAGGAGAAACTGGGACAATTCATGCTCCCAAACTTGCAACACCCCTTGTCGCAACTTCTACTCCCAGCAAATGCACCATTGCCCGTTAGAGAACTAAAATCTAAGGCAACTCCACCACGATGATAGCCTTTTCCTCCTAGGATAGGCCAACTACCCAGTGGTGGCTCCATCTAACGGGTAGCCCTTCCTTTAATATCTTTGGGGCGGCTCCACCTCGGTGGATCCTTGCCTCCAGTTGGGCAGCCCTTTCCACCAAGTTCAAATATAACAAGGTGCACCAAAATCACAACCACAACCAAAAGAATGAGCAATAATGATAGAAGAAAAAGAGAAACAATGTCCAAATTGAGCATAGAGGAGGAGAAGAAATGCTAAAATGCCATCCAGTAAGAGAATAAGAAGGAAAAGAAGTCGCTAGAAATACGCCCATGCCACTCTTGGCCGCACTTAGGAGAACAAAGGAGGGAAGAATAGCCAATGCTCACAGAAACACCACCAGACACATAGCACATCAAAACAACCTCCAATCAACTCAGATCTCGCTATTGGTCACAAAATCAGAAGTGTCTTCACCCATACTCACGAATTTGAAGCAGACACTATGAAATTAGAACTAAAATCCATGAAAACCAAAACCAACAGCATCCCCCTACTCAAAGGGGATGCCTAAATGTCTAAAGGGGAGGAAATCGGACAAAAACTTGCCAAAACAGACCTGAGACATTCATCGGAACATCACATGATCTCTAGCCACCGGTGTACCTCTTGGACCATCGTGTGGTCTTGTCTGTGCTAGAATTGTTTGTGAGTCACTTCAACCCCCACAAACACCATAAATAGCAACAGAGCAACCCAGGTTTTACAAACCTAGAGCTAGCACCCTCTTCATCAACTAACCGTCGTACCACCAAACCACTCCACTTCTGCCACTGCCCAAACCACTGCTCCTCAACAACAACCTAATGAACTAGACACTCAGCCTCACTCCCAACAACACACTGCCTCTCTACCTAAGCCCCACGAATCCAGCCATCATCACACCCCCAAAATCGAATCATAGCAACCTTGATCCACGACCAACAACGCTCAAAGCCTTTGTCCAACCTTTGCACATGAACCAGACACCCTTTCGTGACGAACCCAATCTCCCCTTTCTGAGGCAGATCTAGCCACCCAACTCATCACACCTGCAGAAATTTCAAATCGTGCACCAGCATGGACACCCAAACACCGGAGATCCATCACAAGAGCATCGGTTACCTAGAAGGTTGCCTGACATCCGGCTAACAGATCTGTGCCAGAGAAGAATCAAACCAGCCACCAAATAGAGGATGTGCAACTAAGAACAGATAAGTAGCTTCATAGAGTGCAAATAAGACCTAAATTCGCGCAAAACCAACTCTACTGTTGCTGGTCACCATGTACCTCGTTGGTCGTCTCACTAGAATTGTCTGGCCATGTCTGGCTGTGCATCACCTATGAGCACTCCTAGGTCGCATATAAGTCAGAACCGCAGCCACCCTTGGTTGCACTGAAGTAGCACGTAACCTAGGTCACAATTTAAAACAAAATCCTATTTTTTTAAAATGGTTTCAAACTAAGTTGAAAGGTGAGGAAAAAAATAAGACAAAAGACTAGAGGGGAGATTATACAAATGAGTTTCATGAACTCAAAACAGTGGAAGGGAAAACTCTCGTCAAGGTGGATGGTACCTGCTCTGATACCATGTTGAAGAATTATGGGTTTAGAATTAGGGAAGAAGAAAAGACAGAGATGACTAACAATATCAAATTGAAAATATAATTGATAGATGTAATATGATACAAAATACTAACCTAACACTCCTATTTATACTAATAATTAGGTCAAGAAATAGTACTGCTAGTACAAGCCAAAACCCACTACCAACAATCCTAGTATATTCTAACATATTTTCCAGGTTGACCATAAAAAAAACACATTTTCTAGTTGTGATTATTTCGACCACCGTGATTATTTCGGCGACCTTTCTAATCACCACGGTCAAGTGACTAATCAACCCAGAAAGGTCTAACCAACCTAGTTGTTCGCGGTTCTTACAATGGTGGAAGGGAGGTAGATTTGATCATTTTAGAGGTCGAGGAGGTGGCAGGTTTGGCTATAGGAACTCGATTGCATGCCAACTCTGTCACAAGTCTGATCATGATGCCTCTATTTGCTTCCATCGGTTTGATCAATCATTTGTGCCCTTTGGATCTTATCCACTGTCACAGTATCCTCCCCAGAATCAGGCTCCCTTTACTGGTTCCTATGGTTCTCAGCCATTTTAGTCTTATTTTCCATCTACTGGTTCTTCATGGCAGCCAAGAGCTTCATTTGTTGCTTAGTCCCAACCTGTATATCCTATGAAGCCTTCTCCTCCTATGGGCAATACTCAGTTTTCTTCGTAGTTTGGCTCTCAAGTTCAATCTCAATTTGGTAACTCAGTTCAGCCTAGGCCACCTGTGACAATGATGGCTACACCAAAGGGGTTTCCAAGTCAGGCTTGGTATCCTGACTCTGGCACTGATCAGATCCTCATGGGGAATGGCCAAGGTTTGCCCATTTTATCTGTTGACTCTTTTGTTTTTCCCTCCTATTTTAAACCTAGAATTTCCTTATCTCTTAGAAATTTGCTCCTAGTTCCTTCCATCACTAAAAATCTAGTTAGTGTGAGTCAATTTGCTCGTGACAATTCAGACTATTTTGAATTCCAAGCCTCACACTGTTTTGTCAAATCTCAGGCCACGCATGAGGTTCTATTGGAGGGTTCCCTTGGACTTGATCGGCTGTACACCTTTAACAACCTCCTCTTGCCTCGTGTGGATTCCAAGCAAGCTTCCTTTTCTAGCTCTACATCACCTGTAACTTCTATTGTTCCCTCTGTAAATTCATCAATTACTACTATGGACGGTGGAGTCCTATTCATCGTATCTATGTATTCATTGTATTTACACTTCTAGGACTTAGCATAGATAATTAATGTTGCGAAATTTGGAAGAAGGCTCAAACTGTTTATGCTAATGATATACAGCGGCTATATGAGACGATTCATAGTTTGGCGACAATGCAGATGACTGACCTTGACTTGCCCTCCTATCTGAATAAAGCACAATCCATTTGTGAAGAAATTAAATTGATGTTGGTTAATGATGATTCACAAAAGATGTCGGGTAAGCTTGATAACATGCTTATGGTATTGTTCTTCATGGCCTCCACAAAGACTTTGAATTTGTTCGGAATCAGACCCTGACAAATCCTAATATTCCTACGGTGGAGGAACTAATTGATCGTTTGCTTCGAGTTCCCTCTTTGACAGCTTCCCTTGATGTTGATTCCCAAACAGCATCCGAGTCTTCAGTTTTTGTCTCAAACTCGACAGACCGAGGAGGCCGAAGTTGTGGTCGTAGAGGTGGTGGTCGTGGCAAAGGTGGTAGAGGTAATCTACATTGCTCTTTCTATAAGCGAGATGGACACACTCAAGATCGGTGCTATTCCCTACATGGATTCCCGAATAAAACTGCCAATGTAGCTCAGTCTCTTGAACCAGTTGTTGAGCACAAGATCGAGTCCAAAAAAGATCATCTACTTTCTGCTAATGAGTATAAGGAGTATCTTCAGTTTAAAGCCACTCAACAGGCTTCTTCTTCGGCTACCATTGCTCACACTGTTAATTCTACAGTTTGTCTCTCTCAATCTGCATCTGTTGGATCCTGGATTTTAGACCTGATGCTTCTGATCAATTAGCTAGTAATCCTTCGCTTTTCTCTAAATTGTCATTCCCTAAAACATCTCACAATATTACTCTTGCCGATGGGTCTAAGGCACAAGACGCTGGTATTGGTCAAGATTCACCTCTTCCATCCTTACCTTTAAATTCAGTCTTGTTTGTACCTGGCTGTCCCTTTAATTTAATTTCAATCAGCCAAATTACTCGTACTTTAAATTGTTCCATAACCTTTAATTTTGATTCCTTTCTTATACAGGACCAGAGTATAGGACAGACGATTGGAGCTAGATCTGAATACCGAGGTCTCTACTACCTTCAACCTTCCTCTTCCACCATATGTGTTGTTTCAGAGTCTTCCGATCTCCTACATCGTCGTCTGGGTCATCCAAGTTTGGACAAGTTAAAGCAGATGGTCCCTTATCTTTCACATTTTAAGACCTTGAACTGTGGGTCGTGTCAACTTGGAAAACATGTTAAGAGCATGTTTTCCTAGTAGTGTCAATAGTCGAACTATGTGTCCTTTTGATCTTGTTCATTCTGATGTTTGGGGTCCCAGTCATGTTCCTTTTATTTCAGGATATAGGTATTATGTTACTTTCATTGATGATTTTTCAAGATGTACTTGGCTATTTTTAATGAAAGATCGTTCTGAGTTATTTGATGCTTTTCAAACCTTTTGTTTTAAAATAAAGAGTTAGTTTGGAAAAAAAAATTCATGTTTTGCACAATGATAATGCAAAAGAATATTTTTCTGCATCTTTTAAATTCTTTCTGAGTTCTTATGGCATCATACATCAATCCAGTTGTCCTCACACACCACAACAAAATGGTATGGCTGAACGTAAACATTGTCATCTTGTTGATACAGCTCGGACTCTCTTAATAAATGCTAATGCACCCTTGAAGTTTTGGGTTGACGCTATTCTTACAACTTGTTATCTGGTAAATCGAATGCCATTTTCTGTTTTGGGTAATAAAACTCCTCACTCTCTTTTATTTCCTAAAGATCCTCTTTATGCTGTTCCCCCTCGTGTGTTTGGATCTACTTGTTTTGTTCATGATCTCTCTCCTGGCCGTGATAAATTATCTGCTCGGGATGTTAAATGTATCTTTCTTGGATATTCTCAAGTTCAGAAGGGATATTGATGTTATTCTCCCTCTACACATCGCTTTTATGTATCTGCAGATGTTACATTCTTTGAGGATACCCCTTTTTTTGTCACATCAGCTACATCCGACTATACTCCATCTCATGTTCTACCCATTCGTCTTTTTGCAACACCTGTCTCTAATCCTCAAGCTCCACAGTCACAGGATGATCGTCCGTTGCATCGATTTGGTATTACTTATGAGCGCTGGAATCTTGAAGTTCCGAAGATCATACCTACAATTGATTCTCATGATTCAGCTCCCGCTCCAATCGCTTCTCCCACTGCAGTCCCACCTGACACTTCCACTGACCTACCTATTGCACTCCGTAAAGGTAAACGCTCTACTCTCAATCCTCATCCGATTTACAATTTTCGGAGTTACCATCGATTATCTCCTTGCCATTGTGCCTTTGTGCCTGCTTTGTCATCTGTTACCATTCCTACGAATGTTCAGGAAGCATTATGCTATCCAGAATGATGACAGGCAATGATTGATGAGATGACTGCTTTGGAATCTAATAATACACAGACCCTTGTTTCACCTCCTCCTAGAAAATCTACAGTTGGCAGTCGATGGGTATTTACTATTAAAGTTGGCCCTGATGAGCAAGTGGACCGATTGAAAGCCCGGCTGGTAGCAAAGGGATACACTCAAATATATGGTTTGGATTACAGTGATACCTTTTCTCCTATTGCTAATATGCCTTCTATTTGTTTGTTCTTGTCTATGGCTGCCATGAGACATTGGCTCTAGTATCAGCTGGATATTAAAAATGCCTTCTTACATGGTGATATGGCGAAGGAGATCTATATGGAGCAACCACCTGGGTTTGTTGCTTAGGGGGAGTCAGGTCTTGTTTGCAGGCTACAAAAGTCTTTATATGGCTTAAAACAGTCACCTCACGCTTGGTTTGGGAAGTTTAGTAAAGTTATTTAGCAATTTGACATGATTCGTTACGAGGCAGACCATTCTGTATTCTTTAAATGCTCACCATTGAATAAACTTATTTATCTTGTAGTGTATGTGGATGATATTGTCATTATAGGCGATGATTAAGAAGACATTAGGAAATTGAAGCAATACTTGTTTAAACATTTTAAAACTAAAGATCTTGGACGATTGCAATACTTTCTAGGGATTGAAGTAGCCCAATCAAGAACAAGTGTTGCTATTTCTCAAAGGAAATATGCCCTTGATATTCTGAAAGAAATAGGGATACTTGATTGTAAACCTGTTGATACTCCTACGAACCCAAATGTGAAGCTTCTACCTAATCAGGGGGAGCCCTATCCAGACCCAGGCAGATATAGAAGATTAGTTGGGAAGTTAAATTATCTCACCATGACTCGACCAGACCTTGCTTTTCTTGTCAGTGTTAGTTTCTCAGCTCGCCATGTGACAGTCATTGGAATGCAGTTGTTAAGATCCTAAGATACATCAAGGGATCACCTGGTAAAGGGCTTGTTTATATGGACAGGGGTCATACTAATATCATTGGATATACAGTTGCAGATTGGGCTGGTGATGCTAGTGATAGGAGGTCCACTTCAGGCTACTGTGTGCTTATTAGAGGTAACTTGATTTCATGGAAAAGCAAGAAGCAAACTGTTGTTGCAAGATCGAGCACAGAAGCAAAGTATCATGCTATGGATAATACTACTTGCGAACTCTTGTGGCTAAAATATTTGCTCCAAGAGTCGAAGTTTTGTGAGATAGGTCCTATGGAGCTTGCTTGTGATAACCAATCAGCCTTGTATCTCTCTTCGAATCCAATTTTTCATGAAAGGACTAAACATATAGAAGTTGATAGTCACTTCATCAGCGGAAAGATCCTCTCAAGCAGCATTAAGACTTCTTTTGTGGGTACTAAAGATCAACTAGCAGACATGATGACTAAGTCCTTAAGGGGTCCTAGAATAGCATACATATGTGACAAGCTGGTTGCATCAGACATATATACTCTAACTTGAGAGGGAGTGTTGATTATAATCATAATAAGTGGACCATAATGTTCTATTCATTGTATATTCATTGTATTTACACTTCTAAGACTTAACATAGATAATTAATGTTCTATCTTGTAGTAAAGTGTATATATATTGTAGTCTCATATTGCAATGTTAATACAGAGAGAAATATTCAGATTTAACTTTAAGTACTACTTTTGTACCTACTTCTACTAATGATGTTCCTAATTGTTGGAATTTACATATCATTGGAACTTGATCAGATTATAATTTGTGTATTTCTAGTAACATTGGAACCGTAGCATCCTACGAAATGTTTATCTTCTTTTATTAACCTTGTAAATATCATATTGTAATTAATTCTTTGTATATATATATAAACCCAATCTGCTGAGTACAATTGACTCAAGCAATTCAGAAATTTTCTCCAAGTTCTCTGATATTCAAGTCTACTACTTACTCTGTGGCATTGTAGGCTAGGGCATTCTCATTCTAGAATTGTAAAGCATATTCTCCAATATTGTAATATACCATCAATAATAAAAACATGCTTGATTTTTGTTCTGCTTGTTGCCTTGGTAAGACTCAGATTACCTTCTACTGCCTCTGTTACTACTTACAATGATCCTCTAGAGCTCATTTTCAGTGACTTGTGGGGTCCTGCCTCTGTTTTGTCTTCTACTAGCTATTCCTATTATATTACTTTTGTAGTTCCTATTATATTACTTTTGTAGATGCCTCTACTAGGTACACTTGGATTTACCTACTTAAACTTAAATCTGAGGCCCTTACTGTTTTTCAACAATTTAAAGCCATGGTTAAGCTGAAGTTTAACAAGAAAATAAAATCAGTCCAAACAGATTGTGGTTGGGGGAGGGGGGAGGGGGTGAGTTTAGGCCCTTTTCTAAGTACTTACTGATCTAGGTATTCTTCATTGTGTCATTTGTCCCAATACTCATCATCAAAATGGGACCATTGAAAGAAAACACAGCAATATTGTAGAAATGGGTCTTTCTCTGCTTGCACAAGCCTCTTTGCCCCTCAAGTATTGGGACCATGCCTTCCTAACCTCGGTTTATCTCATTAATCAGTTACTGACTGTATCTCTTCACAATCAAGTCCCCTTTACTCTTTTGTTCAACAAACCTCCTGATTACTCTTTTCTAAAGGTGCTTGGCTGTGCTTGTTATCCTTTTTTGAGGCCTTATAATCATCACAAGCTTGAGTTTAGGTCTTGAGTTTAGGTCTTGTGAGCACACCTTTTTAGGTTACTCATCTAGTCACAGAGGCTATAAGTGTTTGTCTAATGATGGCCGGATTTTTGTGTCTAAGCATGTTCTCTTTAATGAGTTCAGGTTCCTTTTTGCCCAGTTATCTCAGTCTACAGCCACTTCTCCTTCTCACTCTTCTCTGTCTATACCTGCTACTGTCCCTACTGTCCCCTCTCTTTCTACCCCTGATAATATTTCTGCTGTTTCTTCCTCTTCTTATTCTGGTCTCTCTTCTTCTGCATCTGCAGTTCCTTCTTCTTTTCATCCTTCTCCTGCTGCCACCTTTTCTTCTTCGGGCGCTGCAGCCACTGAATCTTCTTCTTCCTTACCTGCTGCTGTAGCTACTTCTTCTTCCTCTACTTCAGTTCCTATTTCTTCTGCATCTGATTCTGCTTCTATTCTTCCTATGCCTAGGCCTCAGTCTGTTCATCCTATGCAGACTAGGTCTAAATCATGAATTCATAAACCTAGAATCTGTCCAACACTTTTACTTGCTCATCTTGAGCCAACAACTGTTAATCAGGCCTTGGCTAATCCTCAGTGGAAGGCAGCTATGACTGTTGAATATGATGCCTTGTAGGCTAATAATACATGGACTTTGGTCCCCCTTCGACCTAACAGAAATGCTGTTGGCTGCAAGTGGGTTTTTTGTATTAAAGAGAATCCAGATGGTTTTATAAATAAGTATAAGGCATGGCTGGTTGCTAAAGGTTTTCATTAACAACCATGGTTTGACTATACCTTTTCTCCTGTCGCTAAATCTGTTACAGTCAGAACTGTGCTAACCTTGGCACTCACAAATCATTGGCCAATTTAGCAGTTAGATGTTAACAAAACCTTTCTCAATGGTTTACTTCGCAGCAGCCTCCTGGGTTTGAAGACAAGGTTAAGACTCTAGTGTGTAAATTCAACAAGGCACTTTATGGGTTGAAACAGGTACTCAGGGCCCCATTTGAGAGGCTGGCCATTACTTAGCTTAGTTTTGGTATCCAATCTAGCAAATGTGACCCTTCCCTTTTTATTCAATTTGGGACTCATCCCTTTTTGTTCAATTTGGGACTCATCAATGTCTCTCTGTCCTAGTTTATGTGGATGACATAATAGTCACAGGAAGCTCTTTACAACTGGTCCAGCAGTTGATGACAAAGCTCAACTTAGTGTTTGCTCTTAAGCAATTGGGGACTTTGGACTATTTTCTTGGTATTGAGGTCAAGCACCTACCAAATGGTTCTCTGTTACTCACTCAAGGGAAGTATATTACAGATTTGCTTGAGAAAGCTCACATGACTGATGCCAAGAGTATCTCAACACCTATAGTTGGAGGCTGTAAGCTCTCTAAGTTTGGAAGTGATCATGTCTCAGATCCTCATCTCTATCGCTCTATTGTGGGTGCTCTACAATAAGCAACTATAACTAGGCCTGAAATCAGTTATAGTGTCAATAAAGCATGTCAGTTTCTTTCTCAGCCTCTTGAGGAGCATTGGAAAGTGGTCAAGAGGATCCTACGGTATCTCAAAGGGACACTAACCTTTGGTTTATTACTACAACCTGCTTCACCCAATCAGCCACTCTCACTTTAGGCCTATTGTGATGCTGATTGGGCCTCAGACCCAAATGACCGCACGTCAACATCTGGCTCTTGTGTTTACTTGGGTCCAAACCTCATTTCATGGTGGTCTAAGGTCTAAGAAGCAACCTTTGGTTGCTAGGTCCATCACTGAAGCTGAATACCGCAGTCTTGCCAACAATGCAGCTGAAATAATCTGGATTCAGACTCTTCTCAAGGAGCTTAAAGTTGCAGTTTCTACACCTATAGTCTACAGTGATAATCTCAGTACTGTCTCTCTCTCATACCCTGTCTTACACTCAAGAACCAAGCACATGGAGCTGGATCTGTTCTTTGTCAGCGAGAATGTACTTAACAAGAGCCTTATTGTCTCCCATATTCCAGCCCAAGATCAGAATGTAGATATTCACTAAAGCTTTAACTAATCTTCGGTTTTTCTGCATTAAGAGACAAACTTAGGGTGTTTGATCAATTTGCATTCATGCACCCACCCTGAGTTTGAGGGAGAAATGTTAGAGCACGCTATGCTATGCTTTACTCATGTGATTAGTTAGGTGTGGTAGTTTATGACAGTTATCATTCTGTTAGCATTATAGTTGTAATTCTGTTAGGCTTAGCATCTAGATACTCTAGAATGTTCTATGATCCTGCATAAAACAGTTGAGATCAGTTTCAGATCTCAGATTTAGTAAATGACAGTTACTTTTCTCAGTTTATCTCTCTTCTCTCTCTCTCTCTCATCATTTTCCTTCATTTTCTTGCTCTTTCTCACACTTTCTCAGCAACTATGAAATCTTTAAGGCGGCCATCTCCAGCCACTGCCATATGCACTCTCACGTGCTGCCACGCTGCCTCAGCCTTCTCGACATAAGCAGCTCGAGGCATCACCTTCCTGACAGCTTTTTGTAGTGGGTATTCTCCTGAAGCTTAGTCGGCTATCTCTTTCCCCTTTTCAACAATCACACCTTATCTTCATGTACTATAAACCTGAAGTACTATAATCCTCCACCATATGTGCTGCTAAAGAGTCTTCAAATCTCCTTTATCGTCGTTTGAGTCATCGAGTCTTTCCAAACTCAAAAAAATGGTTCCGCATCTCTCCCATTTACAGTCTTTAGAGTGTGAGTTGTGCAAACTTGAAAAGCATGTTCGTGCTCCTTTTCCAAGTCAAGTCAATAAATGAGCTGGGTCTCCTTTTGTTATTATTCATTTTGATGTATTTAGTCCTAGCCGTATCAGTTCCATCTTAGGATTTTGGTATTTTGTTACTCTCATCGATGATTTCTCAAGATGCACTTGGTTATATTTAATGAGAGATCGATCCGAGTTGTTTCCTACCTTTGAAATTTTGTACCGAAATTAAAACTCTGTGCAGAGAATCTATCTGTATTTTGTGGAGTGATAATGCTAAGGAATATTTCTCAGGTATCTTTACTTTTATGACATCTCATGGCATGCTAATAGTTGAAAGAAAACACTGTCATATCATTGAAACAGTTTGCACTCTGTTATTACAGGCTAATGCCCCCTTAAAATTTTGGAGTAATATTGTTCTCACTGCATGTTATCTACTTAATCACAGACCATCCTCTATTCTACATGATCAAATTCCGCAGTCTATTCTCTTCCCTAAGGTTCCTCTTTACCTTGTTCCCTTTCAAATTTTTGGCTCTACTTGTTTTGTGCATGATCTTTCTCCATGTGTTGATAAACTGTCTACTCGTGCTACGAGTGTCTTCTTTGGTTATTAACCTTGCATCGCTTTTATATGTCTGCAGATGTCACCTTTGAAAAACCTCTAATTCTTCACAACATCAGCTGTCATTGACTCTGTTTCTCATGTTCTACCTATCTATTATCTCGATTTCCAGGTATGTGCTCTTTCCATAAACACCAGTATCGCACACCTCATCTCTGCCCCAAAAATCAGGAAAAAAAAAAAACCCATAGTCCTGAAAATCGAACCTGACCGGCCAGTTCAACTGGTTAAACCAGGAACCAGTCACCTCACCAGGCCGGTCCATCCTTCATAATCGGCATACTAAAAACCGGCTCCAGAACCGGTAACTGAACGAACTGCAAGAACCCAACTGCAGCTTGAAGTGGTTGATGGTTGAACCAATGCAAGCTTTTATATTTTATCTCCATTGCTCAAAATGGAGAAACTGGGATTCGAACCCAGTACAAGGTAGTTGATTTGCAACTCACCACTAGACCAACTGACTTTGTTGGTCATATTGTTGACTTTATCTGTTATATTACTTACACTTGATTTGAGAAGTTCTCAATCAAGGCCCAAGAACAAGGCAGTGGCCGTGCAACAGATCACTAGACCATAGTTGAACCATTGAACTGTGAAATCAGTCCCTTCACCGATTTGATGACTGGTCCGATTCAATCACCAGTAACCACTCTCCTCTCCATTTCTCCAATTTTCAAAACATTGTTATCAACCCATTTATGTCAAACAAGTGAAGATGATAGAAACTCAAGCTATGTCTGTCACATCCAAAATATAGGGCATCTGTCAGGTCAAGATCTCGTATTTGAATACTAATTATAAACAACGCATCCCAACAATTAAGCAAGTTTACTATCATATAACTGCACTATAAAAATCTTTACCTCCTCTGCTCTTAACGTCCAATATTGATCATTAATATTCTCAATCTTTTCACTGAGAGGGAAAATCTGCAAAAAGGTAGATCATAAAATTATGATGGATACTAGTCAGTTTGAACCATCTTCACAAAGATTGTTATAGGACAAAAATCAAAAAGTAAATAAGACAAAAGAAGCAGCTCATAACAAAAATGTAATGGACATTGTTGGAATCCGGTTGGAATCTGTGTGGATTCATGTATTGTTTCTTAGGAATGCTTTTTTAGGAATGTATATATTTTTGTGTGTAATTCGGAAATAATAAATGTAATTTCCTATATCAAGGAATTACAGCCTAGGACATATTATGTTTCCTAAGTTAGTTCTAGGGTAGTTAAGTTGTTTCCTAAAATAGAGCTATGACCTTTTGTATATATTTCTATGATCGATTCAAGAATATAATACGATTAGACAAAACCCTATTCTCTGATATGGTATCAGAGCAGTTCCGGTCAGGGACTGCTCCTGGTTTCCGCTGAAACACTCTTCTCTAAACTGATTGGCCTTCATTGCCAACAGTTCTTGGCCTTCATTGCCGTTGTCCCTCTCATACCCTGTTTTTCTGGTTCCCTAAAGAGTGCCGCGGCACACCTCTAATTTGTGCCGTGTGAAGAGTGCCACAAATCCATAAATTGTGGGATTTGTTTTTCCAACCGTAGTCAATCGTTTTTTGGTGTGTTGAATATGTCACACGAAGAGGCAAAAGAAGTAGGAGATGTCCAATCTCAACATCCTAGAGAATTGTAGAATATCCACTCTATGTATTGGCTGAATGGCAAGAATTACTTAAAGTGGTCTCCACTTGTACGCACGGTACTGAAGGGAAAAGGCAAGTTGAGCCACCTAACAGGTACTGGACCTAACAAGAATAGTTCTAAATTTGCAGTGTGGGATGAAGAAGACTCCACGATCATGGCCTGGCTATGGAATTCAATGGTCCCAGAAATTAGTGACACTTGCATGTTTCTCAACACTGCCAAGGAGATTTGGGATGCAGTGGAACAGACATATTCCAAAGCCAAAGATGCTGCTTAAGTATATGATGTAAAGGTGAAAACAGTGGCAGCAAAACAAGGGAACAAGACTGTTACTAAGTATGCTAATCAGTTGAAGTCTCTATGGATGGAGTTAGATCACTATAGAGTAATCAAAACTCAATGTTCTGCAGATGCAGCAATTCTCAAGGAATTCATTGAACAAGACAGAGTCTATAACTTTCTAGTTGGCCTGAATATGAAGTTTGATCAAGTTAGAATTCAAATTCTGGGAAAACAGGAGCTCCCATGTCTAAATGAGGTGGTGGCTATGGTAAGAAGTGAAGAGAGTAGAAGGAGTTTAATGCTGGACACTCCAACTATAGAGAGTTCAGCCATGGTGGCTGAACATCTTAAACGTGGTCCAGTAAACGTGGAAAAGAGAAAAGAGGGTTTGTGGTGCACCTACTGTAACAAAGCAGGTCACACCCGAGAGAAGTGTTGGAGACTGCATGGAAAACCTCCTAGTCGTGAATGGAAAAAAAAGGGGGAATCTTCACGGACGAATGGATATGCTCATGTTGTTGTTGCTAAAAACAGTGAAGAGAACAAATCTAAGTCCACCACTCTCAACCAGGAAGAAATAAACAAGATGAGAGCTTTCCTTACCAACCTTGACAAACCAAAAAGTACTTGTACTCTGGCATATTCAGGTAAGCTTTTATTTTCATTTGGATTAAATGTCGCAGAAACATCTCCACCACCCTCTGTCGAGTTCTGGATTCTAGATTCAGGTGCTACGGACCACATGACTCCCTTATCCAAACACTTTTCCACATACTTACCTTGTCACAGCCGATGGTACCCTTGTAACAGTAGCTGGCCTAGGTGATATCCAAAAAAACCCATCTCTAACCCTGAAAAATGTTCTCCATGTCCTGAAATTATCCACCAATCTTGTCTCTATACAAAAACTTACAAAAGATTTATCCTGTAAAGTAATTTTTGACAACACTGATTGTATATTTCAGGACAAGGATTCGAGGAGGACGATTGGACATGCTAGAGAAAGGAATGGTATTTACTATCTTGAGGAATCAAATCTGCCCAGCAAGAACAGCCTTTCTCATTCCTTCATGTCCGAGTCTATTCTATCCAACAAGGAGAAGATTTTTCTTTATCACTATAGGTTAGGACATCCTTCTTTTAGGACTGTCAAAATTTTGTTTCCTTCTCTTTTTACCAAATCAGATGTTGAGAGTTTTCATTGTGATGTGTGTGAGCGTGCTAAACACAAGCGTGTACCCTTTCCTATAAGTAATAGCAGAAGCTCTTTTCCTTTTTATCATATTCATTCGGATGTATGGGGTCCTTCTACCGTTCCAAATGTGTCTGGTGCTCAGTGGTTTGTGACCTTTATTAATAATTGTACTAGGGGTACTTGGATTTTTTTGCTCAAAACACAAATCTGAAGTCAACACTGTTTTCCCAAATTTTTTCTCGATGGTAAAATACCAGTTTGGTGTAAATATCAAAAGATTTAGATCAGACAATGCCAAATATTATTTCAATCAGGTTCTTACTCCTTTTTGCATAAAAGAAAGGAATTATTCATGAATCTTCTTGTGTCAAAACACCACAACAGAATGGGATTGCTGAGAGGAAAAATGGTCACCTTCTAAATCAAACACGGGCACTGTTGTACCAGAAAAATGTTCCAAAAACCTTGTGGGGGGAAGCTGTTCTTATAGCAACACACCTTGTCAATAGATTACCCTCTAGTGTCTTAGGATTCAAAAGCCCTATGGATGTCCTTTGTTCCTTTTATCCGAATCTATCCACTACCAATAACCTTCAACCTCAAGTTTTTGGGAGTGAATTATTTGTTCATGTTCATAGTCCAGATAGGGGGAAACTTGATCCTAGGGCCCTAAGATGTGTTTTTGTTGGGTACTCTTCCACTCAGAAAGGCTACAATGTTATCACCCTCCATCCAAAAAAATTTGTGTCATGAGATGTTACCTTTAATGAGCAAGAAGATTATTACCCTCAACCTTATCTTCAGGGGGAGAGCCTTAGGGAAGATAAGGTCAACCATTTTACACTACCTGATCTCCCTAATCTTTCTATTCAAACTGGATCTGACCATGACCAAACAGTTTCTGATTCCACGTCCAATGAAGCCACTCAACCCAATGTGAGATTTGAAAAAGGTTTGGTGTACACAAGGAAGTCCAAGGTCATTCCAAGCTCTATACAGGTTCAAGAATCTGACACAAATCCTTCTCATGAGGTAACAATTTTTGAATTACATACTTTACAGGATGCAACTATTTTGCCTATCTCACAGGATGAAACCGAAACTCTACCTACCCAAGATGACCTTGATCTTCCAATTGCCCTTAGAAAAGGAACCAAAAAAAGCACCAAACAACCTTTATACCCTCTCTCACATTATCTTTCATTTAAAAATTTCTCACCAACCCACAAAACCTTCCTTGTAAACCTAAACACCATCTCCATACCCACTACTCTTTCTGAGGCTTTGACCAATGGAAAATGGAAGCAAGCCATGGATGTAGAGATGGAAGCTCTAGAGAAAAATAAAACCTGGGAGCTTGTTTCTTTACCAGCAGGAAAATGGCCAGTTGGGTGAAAGTGGGTGTACACGGTAAAATACAGAGCTGATGAGTCAATTGAGAGGTACAAAGCAAGGTTAGTTGCAAAAGGGTTCACACAAACTTATGGGGTTGATTATTCAGAGACGTTTGTTCCGGTTGCCAAAATGAATACTATCAGAGTGATCCTATCCCTTGCTGCCAACCATGGTTGGGAACTATAGCAATTTGATGTGAAGAATGCTTTCTTGCATGGGGAACTTGAGGAGGAAATTTATATGGAAATGCCACCAGGGTATGAGAGGGGGGTGACTGCCAACACAGTATGCAAGTTAAAAAAGGCCTTGTATGGGCTGAAACAATCATCTCGGGCTTGGTTTGGAAGGTTTACTAGAGTCATGACAGCATTGGGCTACAAGCAAAGTCAAGGAGATCATACTCTGTTCATCAAACATTCTGATTCAGGGGGAGTGACAGTGCTATTAGTGTATGTAGATGACATTATATTGATTGGAGATGATAGGAAAGAACAAGAAATCCTGAGTCAGGCAAAACCTTGGGAAAACTGAAATATTTTTTGGCGATTGAAGTGGCACACTCCAAGAAAGGGATCTTTATATCCTAGCAGAAATAAATCACTGGTTTGCTCAAGGAAACAAGCAAAACAGCTTGTAAACCTGCGAGCACACCTGTGGAACCGAGCCTAAAATTGGGAAAAATAGAAGAAGGTGCTGCAGTTGATAAGGAGATGTATAAACGTTTGGTAGGCAGACTCATTTACTTATCCCACACCAGACCGGATATTGCCTATGGAGTGAGCTTGTTCAGTCAATTCATGCCCAGCCCAAGAGAGATCCATTTACAGGCAGCCCATAGAATTCTGCACTATCTCAAGGGAACTCCAGGAAGAGGAATTCTATTTAAAAGAAATGGAAATATAACACTTGAAGCATACACTGATGCTGACTACGCAGGATCAATTGTTGACAGAAGATCAACTACCAGGTATTGCACCTTCCTTGGAGGAAATCTTGTGACTTGGAAAAGAAAAAAACAAAGTGTAGTAGCGCGTTCTAGTGCTGAAGCAGAATTCTGTACTATGGCACAAGGTGTATGTGAACTACTTTGGCTTAAAATTATTCTAGAAGATTTGAAGATTAAGTGGGAAGAACCTATGAAGCTCTACTGTAACAATAAATCATCAATCAGCATAGCACACAACCCGGTTCAACATGATCGAACTAAACACATTGAGGTGGATAGGCATTTCATCAAGGAGAAGCTTGACAATGGCTTGATATGCACCCCATATGCGCCCACTCAAGGACAACTTGCAGACATCCTCACAAAGGGATTAAGTAGCTCCTCATTTGAAGGAATCATATCCAAGCTGGGAATGGAAAATACCTATTCACCAGCTTGAGGGAGAGTGTTGGAATCCGGTTGGAATCCGTGTGGATTTGTGTATTGTTTCTTAGGAATGCTATTTTAGGAATGTATATATTTTTGTGTGTAATTAGGAAATAATAAATGTAATTTCCTATATCAAGGAATTACAGCCTAGGAGATATTCTGTTTCCTAAGTTAGTTCTAGGGTAGTTAAGTTGTTTCCTAAAATAGAGCTATGACCTTTTGTATATATTCTCTGTGATCGATTCAAGAATATAATATGATTAGACAAAAAACCCTATTCTCTGATAGACATAGGTAATAGATTAAACAGGTTGAAAGGCCTAAATTAAATGCAACCACGGAAGACATAACTGCCACCCCAAAATAAAAAATAAAAGGATAGGCCAATAGATTTTCCTTATCCTTTAAGCACATTACTACTTTTAAATATATAAATACACATCTGAGATATTGCAGTCAAAGGTCATTCTCATTGACAAAATTGATAAAGATCAATAAATAAAATCTTAATTTCAGAACATAATAAAAAGAAGAGTACTGCATAGATGAAGGAACCAGCCATTTTTTAGTTGCCCACCAAGAGATTACTAAAACAGATCAGTGATTAAGAGGAGAATAGAAAAACAATTCAGAACCCATAAGTGTTGTCAAAAGTGGGTGATGTGGCTGCATCAGTCTTTAGGCTATCTGGTTTTTAAGACTAGCACATCATAGAGTCTGGGACACATCTGGTGTTGGAGAATCTAGAACATATACTAGGCAAGCAAACAGAAGGCATTATTGAAAGACTTCAACTGTAGAACAAGAGAAATCGAATTTTAAGGGGAAGACGCCAACTCAAAGTAAACAGAGGATGAAGAAATTGAAGACAATAAATATCCAGTGGTGGAGGAGATACAAGCTTTGGTGAAGACAAAGAGATTGACATCAATGATAATGAGAAGGAGGAAAAGATGAGACTTTTTCTCGTAGACCTTCATGTGTTATGTTATCGACATGACTTAAGTTGCATTGGGTTGTGGGCATTTAAGTTTTTAAGCTTTCGTATCTCTTTCTATCACTTCATAACTTTGGTACTTGATCATGACGTAAATTACATTGAAATCTTGCTTTTGTTATGTTTTTTAGTTATATAATTATAAACTCTTTTTGTAATTTTTTTTCCAAACTGTTGGCATCACTTCAATGATGAGGCCATGTGGCCTCACTGCATCTGTGTGATGCTGGTCAACCTGCTTTTCACCTCGGACAACACTGACCAATAAAAATAGTCAACTCCAGGAAATCATGTTTACTGCTACGACAATTATTTGAATAAAAAATTCATGAACTACATTCTTCAGCACCTTATAGATCTTGTGATAGAAAACTTCCAGCAATCTAAGTTCCGCATCAGGATGTGATAAATCTACCTGTATCACATAACACAAAATATTAATTCAAAAACTTTCCATAAAGCAGAAACTACAAGTGTTTGACACATACTACCACAATAATGCAATGGTAGAATATATCATGTTCAACAAAAGGTAAGGTTACAAAGAAGATGCTCTCCCCAAATGGGGAAACATGTTAAGTCCTTGTTTTGCTGATTCGAATATAAGGACCTCACTGTGTAAAGAAATACTACCACATCCTAACAGATGTTCGCTTCAAATAGATGATAGGATAGTTAAATCCAGTCAACACAATATCTCACCACAATAATATAAACAAATCCGGCTGATGAGGACCACATATGATGAGATAGAGGAAAAGTTCCCTCCTGTTAGGTACCAAACAATCACAGTAACAGCAAATATAGAGAATTCACACAGAATCACTGAATTCTGGATGATATCAGGGAGATATCAGGGCCAGTACTGTATTATTAACTGAAAAAGAGAAAACTGAGTACAGAGAGGAAGAAGAAAATTCTAGACAATTGAAGAGTGTCTAGTCACTCCCAAGCCCAAGCCAAATCCTTGCCTACCTCACATTTTCCCCCTCCCTCTAGTTATATTCCTCATAACTGAATCCCACTCACAACAGAATTCCACCCACCCTTTGGCCAGCTCAGCAAACGGTTAGTCTGAGCCAAAGTTTGTTTTCTCTATCTCACTTCCCCACTCACGGTGCTTTTTCCTCACATAAACTTTTGTCACTTTTGGGCTTGGGCCTCTATCAATACTTCCCTCCCAAAGATGCACCTTGTCCTCAAGGTGAAATGCAGGAAAAGTCGCTTGTATGGCAGACAGTAATTCCCAAGATTTTTCAAAGTCAGGCAAGTCCTGCCATTTAACCAGAACTTCAATTTCTCCTGCTGCACCTGTAGTTCTCCATCTTCTGCAAGGAAGGATGGCAAAGGTTGTGTGTTGCTTGGGAGGCAATTGACCTCTTGAGTAAAGACACATGGAAAACAGGATGCACCATACTTCCTTCAGGCAAATTCAGTTTGTAAGATACCGGCCCTATTTTTTCCAAAATCTCATAGGGACCATAAAACCTAGAGCTCAATTTTTGGTTCATTCTCTTGGCTAAAGTTTTTAGTTTTTAAGGCTGGATCTTCAAATAAACCATGTCCCCTGGCTGATATTCCCCCTCTCTTTTGTGCTTGTCAGCTTGCACCTTCATCCTATTTTGAGCTTTTGCTAAATACTCCTTCAATTCATCTAACATCAGGTTTCTTTCCATCATTAATTTATTCACTTCTTCTACTGTTGATTGAACTCCATCGCCTCGAATAAGTGTGGGAGGATCCCTTCCATACAAAGCCTTGAAGGGAGTCATCTTAATGGCTGACTGGAAATTAGTGTTGTACCAGAATTCTGCCCAAGCCAACCACCTTGGCCACTGTTTAGGCTTAGACCCTGTGAGACACCTCAAATAAGTCTCTACACATCTATTCACCACCTCCGTTTGGCCATCTGATTGAGGGTGATATGCTGTACTATACTTCAACCGTGTCCCTGACAGTTTAAACAACTCTGTCCAAAAAGGAAACCGTGTAACTTCACTATGTCCTTGGTGAAGATCTCATCAATATCCTTTGCTGTATAGGGGTGGGAAATAGCTACAAAATGTGCATATTTGGTGAGTCTGTCCACCACCACCATTATGGTGTCAACCCCACCTGTTTTAGGTAGTCTCCCAATAAAAAACATAGAGAGATCAGTCCACACATTTGATGGAATGGGTAGGGGTTGTAATAAACCACCACGGGTGAGGTTTTGGTATTCATTCCGTTGATAAACATCACACTCTTGCACATACTTCTGAATGTCCTTCTTCATTCCCTTCCAATATAACAATCCTGAAACCCTCCAGTAAGTCCTAAAAAATCCAGAATGTCCCCCTACAACAGAATCATGAAATTCCTTCAGCACTAAAGGAATTTTGAGGGAACTTTTAGGAATTACCATCCTCCCTTTGTAAAACAGTCTGCCCTTCTTGAGCTGGAAACCAACATGGGAGTCTGGCTGCCTTAACAAGTCTTGAATAACACCCCTCAATCTGTTATCAGTCTAGATTTCATCCTTCAAATCATCCCAATCACTGAATTGCACAGCTGAGATAGCTGAAAATTGCAGCTTCCTGGACAGGGCATCTGCTGCCCCATTTTCCCTACCTGGTTTATATTTGATTTCAAAATCATACCCCATTAACTTAGAGGCCCATTTTTGTTCTTCTCCCGATAATCTCTCATCTTGTAGAAACATGAGACTTTTCTGATCAGTATGCACAATGCAGTGCCTCCCCATCAAATAATGCCTCCACTTTTGTATTGCTAGCACTATGGCCATTAATTCCCTTTCATATACTGACTTACCATGTGCCCTATCTGAAAGTGTTTGACTCATGTAAGCTACTGGTTTGCCTTCTTGCATGAGTACTCCTCTGATTCCCTTGCCAGAAACATCCGTTTCTAACACAAAGGTCTTATCAAAGTCTAGTACAACCAAGACAGGTAAGGTTGTCATGGCAGTTTTAAGACTCAAATACTGCTTGAGCTTCTGCACCCCATTTAAAATTGTCCTTCTTGAGTTGTTGAGTTAAGGGCCAAGCAATCTTCCCATAGTCTTTCTCAAACCTCCTGTAGTAGCCTGTAAGGCCTAAGAATCCTCTCAGCCCCTTGATATCAGTAGGTTGGGGCCAGCTCTGCATATCTTCCACTTTCTTGGGGTCTGCGGCTACCCCCTCAGTTGAGATGATGTGCCCCAAGTATTCTAACTGTTTTTGGCCAAAGGAACACTTCTTTCTATTCACCAACAGCCTGTTATCCTTTAACAATTGCAGGACCAATTTCAGATGTTTGCCATGAGTTTGTAAGTCTTTGCTGAAAATTAAAATGTCATAAAAAAACACCAACACAAATCTTCTTAAGTAAGGTTTCAGCACCTTATTCATCAATGCCTGGAAGGTGGAAGGGGCATTTTAAAAGCAGTTTTTGGTATATCATTCTCCTTCATTCTTATCGGGTGATAACCAGATTTAAGGTCCAATTTAGAAAAAATGACTGCTCCCCCAAGTTCATCCAGCAGTTCATCTATCACTAGGATAGGGAATTTATCTAGTATGGTAAGCATGTTTAATGCCCGATAGTCTACACAAAACCTCCACCCCCCATCCTTCTTTCTTACCAATATTACTGGGCTAGAATATGGACTTGTACTAGGTCTTATTATGCCAGCAGTCAACATTTCATCCACTATCTTCTCTATTTCATTCTTTTGGTAATGGGGGTACCTGTAAGGCCGTAGGTTGGGAATTGGGGCTCCTTCCCTGAGGTTGATAGCATGGTCCTACTCCCGGGTGGGAGGTAACTCCTGTGGTTCTTGAAACAGGTCTGCCAACTCTTGCACGATGGCTTGAATTTCTTCTGTTAAAACCTCTTTTGGTGGTTCCTCAAGGAGCAGCTCTTGAGATTATATGTAGTACCCCTCTCCTTCATCCCTTAAAGCTTTTAACATAGCTTTGAGTGAAGCTTGAGCCTTACAAAGGGATGGGTCACCCCTTAATGAGACCTTTGCCCCATTCGTCTCCTATGTCAAGGTAAGCTATCTGAAGTTGGCTTGAATATCTCCCAAACTCTCTAGCCAATCCATGCCCAAAACAGCCATATCCCCTCCTAGATCAAAGAGGAAGTAATCCTGGTGAATGTTGTTCCCTGTACAGACATCTTAACATTTCTGCACACCCCCTTACTCCTCACCTTACAGCCATTCCCCACTTCCACTGTATACTCACGGGTATTCTCCACAGCCAAGCCCAATTTGTTCACTAATTCTTTTGAAATAAAATTATTAGAGGCTCCACAATCAATGCGCACCACTAATTGATGTTCCCCAATATTTCCCCACAATTTCAAGGACTTGGAGGAAGTCAACCCCATTATGCTCTTCGGTTCTATAGGACCCTTTTGGTTCATATTGACTCTTGGTGCCTAGTATTGATTCTTGCTTCCTTCTGCCCCACTGTAGGTTCTGTATCCTCCTTCTCCAGGCCTCGTTATGCTGGGAAACACTCCTTTCATACTAGTCCCCCCTTTTCGTATAGCCCAATTTTTCTCTTCAATCAGTTGAGCTCTATCCATAAGGTCTGAGAGAGATTGGGAATCATACAACTTCAGTTTAGCTCTAAGCTCCTCCTTCAACCCATTCAAGAAAATTCCCTTCAAAACCGTTATGTCCACAAGTCTCACTGGTCCTGAAGTTAACTCAAAATGTTCACAGTACTCCGTAATACTCCCAGTCTGTTTGATGCTTAACAGAGGCTCCAAAGGATTTTGGATAATTCCAGGTTGAAACCTACGAATCACTGCTTCTTTGAATTGGTTCCAACTAGGATTATGAGTTTGATCCTCCCACCATTGATACTAGTTCAATGCCCTTCCCTCCATGGCCACCATAACCGATTCAAGCCTCTCTGTTTCAGCAACTCCATTCACCTTAAAGAAGCGCTCTACTCTGTTAATCCAGCCATAAGCCTCCTCCCCCGAAAACACAAGAATCTCAAGCTTCCTGCTACCTTCCCTCCTTTCTGGAGGTCGACTCCCCTCCAATGACTGGGTTCCTGAGCTCCGAGACCAATCTCTATCTCTGTAGTAAGAAATCCCAACCTTCTCTGGTCCAGCCTTGCTCCTCCAGTCATCTTCAGCTTCCTCTTCTTCCTCGCGCAATGAAGATTGTTGCCTGTGCCGCGATCGTCCTCGTGGATTCCTTTTGTGACGCGCTTTGAGCAACTGCAACATTTCATCTAAACGGGCCTCCGTCTTTTCCTGCTTCAATAAACTCTCCATCAAACTCCTCTCCACCGTTTCCAGTCGTGACTCCATGGTTGCTCTGGTATTGTCCATCCAAGTTCCCAGGACGTACTGCTTCGATACCAATGTTAGGTACCAAACAATCACAATAACAGAAAATAGAGAGAACTCACACAGAATCACTGAATTCTGGATGATATAAGGGACATATCAAGGCCAGTACTGTATTATTAACTGAAAAAGAGAAAACTGAGTACAGAGAGGAAGAAAAAAATTCTAGACAATTGAAGAGTGTCTAGTCTCTCCTAAGCCCAAGCCAAATCCTTGCCTACCTCACGTTTTTCCCCTCCCTCTAGTTATATTCCTCACAACAGAATTCCACTCACCCTTTGGCCAGCTCAGCAAACGGTTATTCTGAGCCAAAGTTTGTTTTCTCTCTCTCACTTTCCCACTCACGGTGCTTTTTCCTCACATAAACTTTTGTCACTTTTGGGCTTGGACCTCTATCACCTCCCTACCTGAGTCCCCCAGCTTCTCACAATCAAACTGCCTCTATAAAAAGGTGAATAGGGTTTCTTAAGTTTGAGTTGCTTGCATAGAAGAATTAAGGGTATCTGAGTCAACTATACAAGGCATATCAATGATATCATCTATCTTAGGATTTAAGCTAATTATTATTGAAGTAGGATATGCAGAATTTGAGTGTTTTTAATTATTTTACATAAAAAAAAATATCACAATATAAATCTGGTGTGGGGGTCTGCGTATAAAATTTATCTAACCCAAAGTATATAAGAAGTTTTTCAACTTCAATTGTTTTCAATAAGGAAATTTTAAAAGGTAACCAGCGGGTTTAAAATCCTCTCTGAGACAATAGAAGAAATAATCATGAAACCAGAGTGTTAGATTAGGCATACAAGCTGGAATGTCAATGTGTCTTCAAGTCTGAGTAATCAATATGGCTTACAGGATAATATATCAACTTTGATTATATGGTTTACCTTTGATTTAAGATCATTAATGACATCTTCCACTGCACTCTGTTTCGGTAATCTAATAGTATGAATCACCACCTGAGGAAGGATACCTCTGTTAGAAGTATAAAACTTAATATAACACAATTACATTGTGAAAGGTGAATGAAACCACTATACTCACTTCATCCTTGGTAGCATGATAGAAAGCAATTTTTAGAGTCTTTAGGCATTGCAATTCTGGCAGAGGGATATCCAATACTTCATAGTATAGAATATCAGAAGTCTAAGAACAAAACCAAAAGCAAATTATTAGAATATAATATCTTAGAGGGAGAGAATAATGCATAATAGATTTGCATAATTTATGTTATTTTAGGGATAATTGTGTTAACTAATTTTTAAGGATCTTATCTAGTTACGAACCTTATCCTGTTCTTAGGGATTTTATCTTACCCTTAGTAAGTTATTTGTTCCTTTATTTGATTGGGATTAGAAGTCTAGCACTTAACCTAACTTCTAGTATAAATAAGGGTTAGTGATTTGTCTTTTGTATCACATCAAATCAATATCAATCTCAAATTATTCATTAGATTATTTCTCTCTTTTACTCCTTCTCTACCTAAACCCTATAATTTCAACAAAAATAATTTACAATATTAGAAGCCCAAGTAAAACAGCCATTTTGAAGTCCTTGCATATTGCAAGGATTTTAAAATGTAACAGAATCAATTAAGAAAGATTTGCACTTGTGACTAATACCTGATTGTAGTGAACCAGCATTTCAGACAAATGTTCTACTCCCCGGTACTTGATAGGCTGTGGTTTAGGTTGCTGGGAGTAGCAGTTATGAGATGTGAGTCTGATTTTAGAAGGATCATTCAAACCAAGATGTTGAGCAACTCTTATAACAACCTCGTCATATGTGTGAAGCTTTGACCTAGATGATCACAGAGCAGATGTGAATTACAAGATATATTTTAATTAAGCGTAAAGATACTTGCAGGTGGAGATTTCTTGGCCATTCAGAAAAAGTTACAATGAGACCAAGGTGTTATCCAATGGGTTGCATGGGAGTTTGTCAAGGGCTGTTTGTGCAAGTATCATTTTTCTATAATTTTTATTTTTTTGGATAAAAAAAGAAATTTATTACGAAAAGACAGAATTACAAAGAGAAAAGAGGATAAGGAATCCTCCAAAACAAAAGAACAAAACATAACGGAAACATGAAAAAAGAGAAACTCAATGCAACAAAGCTTCCCAATCCCTCAACATATCTGTTAGAGAAACCCCATGAAAAAGGCCATGAGCTTTGCACCAAATAGATGCCAACCGCCTAATCTTTCCCAAATGAAATGATGTGTGGAAGAAACCTCCATAAAAATACGAGTTTCGCTCTAATCAAATACACCATATTATACCATAGATTACATTTATCCTAAGATTATAATTATAATTAAAAAAAAAAAACCAATTGTAGGTACAAAAGAAACTTACAACTCAAGACTGAATTCATCCTCTTTTGGTTTCTCCAAAAACCGGAAGCGTACAACCTGCAAATCAAAGTAATGTAATCAATTGAAAAGGACTTGAAATACTTGAAATATTAGGCTATACATAACTAGTCCCCAAACACCAAAATTTAGGAGAGAAAGGTATAAGGTGGCTAACAAAATTGTTTAACAAGATAAAAAGGTATAAAAAAAATGTCATATGGATAGAAAAGAAGCACTTTGATCCCTATTTATAAAAACAAGGGAGATATACAGAACTATACGAGTTACAGAGAGATTAAGTTCATGAGTCATACTATAAAACTATGAGAAAGAGTAATTGAACGAAAATTAAAACAATAGACTCACATTTTACAGAACCAATTTGGTTTTATGCCTAGAAGGTTAACCATGAAAGCAATATACCTTTAGCGAGGTTTGATGAAGAGGTATCGAAGGAAACGAAGAGATGTACACATGGTTTTCATCGACCTTTAAAAGGCCTATGATAGGGTGCCAAGAGACGACTTGTGGAAGGCACTGGAGAAGAAGAGAGTTCATGTTGCTTATACTCGGGTCATCCAAGATATGTATGATGGGGTTTAAACTAGTGTACGAACACATGGTGGGACCACAGAGGATTTCCTTATAACCATAGGCTTACACCAAAGGTGAACCTTTAGCCTTTATCTTTTTACCTTGGTTATGGATGTTCTTACTAAACACATCTAGGAGTCAGTGCCTCAATGCATGCTTTTTGCAGATGATATAGTTATAGTAGGAGAGTTGAGAGAGGGAATAAAAGGTAAACTAGAGTTATGGAGGAAAGCATTGGAATCACATGGCTTCCATTTAAGCATAATTAAAACAGAGTATATGGAATGCAAGTTCAGCAAAACGCGCACTGGGACTGGCATTGACCTGGAGGTGAAAGTTGGAGATCATACCATACCACAAGTTACACTATTTTGGATCTATCATACAAAGTAATGGAGAAATAGAGGGAAATGTAAATCATAGGATTCAAGCTAGGTGAATGAAATAGAATAATGTTTCAGGTGTTATTTGTAATCGAAAGGTGCCTCTTAAGTTGAAAGGAAATTTTACCATACAACCATAAGACCAGCGATACTTTATGGTACTGAATGTTGGGCACTCAAGTGCCAACAAGAGCATAAGATAAATATTGCAGACATAAGAATGTTGGGTTGAATGAGTGGTCATACAAGAAAAAATAAGATCAGGAATAAACGTAATAGAGAGAAAGTAGAAGTGGCACCTAATGAGGAAAAGATAGTAGAATCGCACCTAAGATGGTTCTGACATGTGAGAAAAAGACCAATAGAAGTCCTAGTTAGAAGAGTTGATCAGACGGAGGAAAGCCCAATAATTAGACATAAAAGAAGATCAAGAAAAATCCTAAGTGAAACCATTAGAAAAGATTTAGAATTAACTGGCCTCTATGAAGATTTGGTTTTTGACATGACACAATGACGTTGTTTGATCCATGTAGCCAAACTCCACCTAGTGGAAAAAGGCTTTGTTGCTGTTTTTAATCTTTAGCCTTTTGCAACAGAAAATCTAATGAAATCAAATAAATGAGTAATTTATGTTTCTCTTTTTTCCCAAATTTATTAAAAAATTAAAGAAAGATGAAAACAAATAATCTAACCATGAGCAATAGAAGAAAAATAAAATCAACATTAAGACCAACAAATGAAACGACAAAGTCATCTAATCTGCTTTAAAATAAGTATCAAAGACAACCCCAAAATAAACCACAAGTCGAACAACAATGATAAGCCACATAAATAACTATCACAAACTAATGGTAGGGATAAAATGCTAATTTTATGATACTATATTGCCACTTAATCCATACACCATAATAGAGAATATAATGTGATGCGGTAATTTTTACTAGAAATATGATAGGAAACCACTCTAATATTGCAGAAAACTGGTAATTAACCCAGAAATTACAGAAACTGAAATAAGAAAGAAATAGAAATAGAAAGGTTACAGAGACTATGCTAGCTCTTCAAGCAACTAGCTTCCTCCCAAATCCCAATCCTCAACAGAATTCTTGGCTACCTCTTTCCTTCCCCCTCTCCCCCCTTTTTATCATAACTGATTTCCCTCTCTTTCCCTCTCTCAGCTGCCACCTCAGCATTCTGTTATGCACCCACCACATCAGCATGATTATTCCTCACGTGGTCTAGCATAGGGGATCTCTAACAATAGCCCCCCCTCCAAAAAAAAAACAAAAGATTCACCTTGTCCCCAAGGTGAAGGTTTAGTAAGGGTCCTATAACAGCTAAAAATAAACTCCTACCGGGATCCCAATGCTTAAAGCATAATGATCAACTTATGCTTGAAGCACGAATGCTTCCACCCGAGTCCCATTGATCCTTATAAAATATAGAGATGATTTGAGGAAAATTGTGTATCTGCACACACCTATAAGCTGGTATTTATATACATAGTGTAAATGAATGATACACAAATGCATTAAGTATAAACACCAAGTCCTTTGAAGACACCAAGTCCTATGACACATGTTTCACATGTGTAACATGAGAAACATGGGCTTTTATTCTAACACTCCTCATCGAGCTGGAGCATATATATCATATGTTCTAACCTTGTTACAAATAAAATCAACTTGAGGCCCTCTAAGGGACTTAGTAAATATATTAGCTAATTATTCATTTGAGTCGACAAAACCTGTCATGATCTCGCCTGAAAGAACCTTTTCTCTGACAAAATGGCAATCAATCTCTATATATTTGGTCCTTTCATAAAAAATTGGATTAGAAGCAATATGTAAAGCAGCTTGGTTGTCACAAATCAATTTCATTTCCTTGAAGTCTCCCAATTTCAGCTGCTGAAGCAATTGCTTTAGCCACGTAAGTTCACATGTTGCTGTTGCCATAGCGCGATACTCGGCCTCTGCGTTGGATCTAGCAACTATGTTCTGCTTTTTACTCCGCCATGAGATTAAGTTACATCCAACAAAGACACAATACCCTGAGGTTGATTATCTATCTGATGGTGAATCAGCCCAATCAGCATCAAAATAGTCAACAACTTGAGCATTGCTTTTGTTTTCATAAAGTAACCATTTTCCTGGTGCACTCTTGACGTATCTAAGTATGCGAACCACAGCATCCCAATGACTGTCACAAAGAGCATTTAGAAACTGACTTACCACACTTATAGCAAAAGTAATGTCTGGTGTAGTTACTGTAAGGTAGTTAAGTTTACCAACTAGACGTCTATATCTGCCAGGGTCTTGTAGTGGCTACCCCTGACCCGGTAGCAATTTGACATTGGGATCCATCGGAGTATCACTAGTGCGGCAATCCTACATACCTGTTTCTTCAAGTATATCAAAAGCATATTGTCTTTGCGTGATGGCAACTCCTGTATGAGACTGAGCAACCTCAAGGTAGATACAAAGACAAGGTAAAGAGTGTCAAAAGAACATAAAGTGATCAGCCGCACATTGAGTCATGCCAAATTGTTGGATGACAGAGGTGAATCTCCCAAACTAGGCACGAGGAGATTGTTCAAGTCCTTAGAGAGATCGGCGTAGTCGGTAGCGTAAGTCTAGTGCTTCTTGAGCAATAAATCCTGGTGGTTGTTGCATATAGACCTCTTCTTGTAATTCACCATGCAAGAAGATATTCTTGATGTCGAACTGATGAAGGGGCCAGGAATGAATAGCTGCCATGGGAAGAAAGAGGTGAACCGAAGCAATTTTAGCTACAGGAGAATATGTAACCCCATAATCAAGGACAAAGATCTATGTGTATCCTTTGGCTACTAAGTGGGCTTTCAAACGATCAATTTTCCAACCGGGACCTATCTTAACAGCATAGACCCATCAACAACCAACAGTCGTTTTACCATGAGCTAAGGGGACAAGTTCCCAAGTACCACTAGAGTGTAAAGCAGCCATTTCGTCAACCATAGTCTGTCGCCATTTTGGATGAGAGAGTTTCACTTGTAGTTTTGGGAATAGAAACAGAGACCAAAGAAGACACAAAGGCATAATAGGAAAGTGATAAACAATGATAACTTAAATGACGAGCAAAAATAAGGTTAGGATTATGAGTGGACCTGATATCTTTGTGTAATGTTATGGGCAGTTCTGGGGCAAAAGGCGGAGCCGGAGAGTCCAGTGGAGTAGAAGATGAGTCACAAGGAGGAATGGGGACAAGATCTAAAGCAACATGAATGGTCGTCTGATTAATTGGGTCGATGGATGCAGGAACAGGGTGTGGACGTGGTCTTCGCTGATATGTGATCAAAGGAGGAGCCGGGTCAGGTGTGGCACTAACCTGAACAAGATAACAACCAACCAGGAGCATACTGTTAAGGTTAGGATGCCTATTAGAGGTAGATGGAAAGAACGGACGAGCCTCAAAAAAGGTGACATCAACAGAAACTACATATCGTTTAAGATCTGGCGAGTAGCATCGGTAATCTTTCTACAACCGAGAGTAGCCTAGGAAAAGACACTTAAAGGATTTGGCAACCAATTTATCTTTCCAAGGAGTGAGGTCATGTACAAAACAAGTACATCCAAAAACACGAAGAGGAAGAGGATAGAGATCCTGGTTGGGAAACAACCAAGAATGGGGTACTTGATTTTGGAGGATAGAAGAAGGCATGTGATTAATGAGGTAGTATGCAGTCATGATTACATCGCCCCAAAAACAAAGTGGTTGATTTTGAAGTGAAGGAGCAAGGAACAAGCAGTTTCGACTAGGTGTTGATTTTTCCTTTCGGCTACACCACTCTATTGTGAGCTATGAGCATATGACGTTTGATGTAAAATGCCCTGTGAAGTAAAAAAGGATTGAAATAGGACAGAAAAATATTTGCTAGCATTGTCACTTTGCAGAACTCTAATAGAGGTATCAAATTGAGTTTGGATTTCTGAATAAAAACCTTTAAATATGGAAAAAAGTTCAGAGCGATTTTTCATTAGAAATAACCAAGTACAACAGAAAAAATCATCAATAAAAGTAACAAAATATTGATAACCCAAAGTAGAAGTGATACGTCTAGGACCCCAAATATCTAAATGGATTAAAACAAAAGGAGCATTAGCTCGTTTATTGACTCTTTCAAGAAATGAACTACGGACAAGCTTTCCCAACTGACAAGACTCACATTCTAGTGTTGACACTTCAGAAAGACTAGGTATCATAACACATAATTTCTGTTGACTAGGATGTCCCAAGCATTAATGAATGATTTCAAGTGACTCAATGGCAAAACAAGTAATAGGAGATACTGGAACAATGAGGTGATACAAGCCTCAAGACTCACGTCCTACTCCAATCGTCTGTCTGGTACCCCGATCCTGTACAATAACGGTATCATTAGCAAAGATAACAGAATAAGGCAGGCTATGAGTGAGTTTTCTTATAGATATCAAATTAAAGGGACAACCAAGTACAAACAGTACAAAATCTAAAGATAGAGTGAGAAAGGGTTTAGCTTGACCAATGCCTTAGACTTTGGTTTGAGAACCATTGGCTAAAGTAACAGTAGGTAGTGTATTTGTATAGGTAAGGTGGGAGAAAAGGGACTTGTTACCAGACACATGATCAAAAGCGCCAGAATCAAGTATCCAAGGTCCCAAAGATGAACATTGTGAAAGGAAGACTGTAGGATTACCAGGTTGAGTGACAGGTTTAATAGACTGCATGGCAACCTTGAGCTGGATGTACTCATTATACTCAGCGGCAGATAGGGAAACCTCGTCAAATGAGTCAGATGGGACAACCTGAGCAACATTCACCAATTTAGTTTACTGGTTGGCCTTGGTTTTACACTGTTCCTCAAGGTGACCAATTTTTTTGCAAAAAGTGCATTGCTGATTGGCCTTGGTTTTGCACTGTTCCTCAAGGTAACCAAATCTGTTGCAAAAGGTGCATCGAGGACGAGGACAAGTACCACCACGACCTCCTCCCCGCTTGCTTCGGTTGCTAGATCGAGAAATCAGGGCAGATGATTCAACAGGTGCAAGAGATGGAGTAACAGTTGTAGGGGTTGAAAGACACAATAGTTGTTTCAAGACTGTATCAAATGAAGGAATGGTAGGGCGAGAGTATCCGATTTCGAACTGAGTCAAGCTCAGGTGGCAAACCAGCAAGGGCAAGGACCATAAAGAACTTTCCATGTTGTTTGGAATGTTTCTCTGCATTGTCAGTGAAGGGCATAAGTGCATCAAACTCAGCAATCAAAGTACCAAGCTTACTTAGATAGGCCTCCATGTCCATGTTTTGTTTCTAAGTGGCGATCAGGTTAGAAACAATGTTGTAGAGACGATTGACATAGTTAGAGTACAATTTCTTAGCCTTAGCCCACACATCATAGCATGTCCGAAAAGCACGATATTGAGGTTGAAGCTTGACATCAATGGAGAACCACAAGACACTTTGTTAGAAAGTGTTTTCCCTTTCTTATTCATGTTGGACGAGCATGTGCTCTTAAATAGAATACTTGGTAATCTAAAAAAGGAAACTCCTAAACTAATGCTTATCATTGTACCCACTATCAATTCCTATAATTAAGGGTCAATGATTCCTACCCATAAATACAAAATAATTTCAGCTAATCTAACCTCCTAATTATGGGATTTAATCCCATCTATGAAAAGAAAGATTTTGTATAGTGCGATTTTGACACTCCCCTTTAAGTTGGTAAGTGGATGTCATCCATTCCCAATTTGCTAACAATAGATTGAAACATAGCACCACTTAATCCTTTTGTTAGTACATCTGCAAGTTGATTACCTGTAGATACAAATGGTGTACAGATTGTTCCATTATCCAACTTTTCTTTTATGAAGTGTTTGTCTACTTCAACATGCTTGGTCCTATCATGTTGCATCGGATTATGTGCAATGTTTATTGCTGACTTGTTATCACAGTACAGCTTCATAGGTCCATTCCACTCAATCTTCAAGTCATCTAGAATTATTTTCAGTCATAGGAGTTCATAGATCCCTAAGGCCATAGCTTGGAATTCTACTTCTGCACTTGACCTTGCTACAACATTTTGTTTTTTGCCCCTCCAAGTTACTAAGTTTCCTCCAAGAAAAGTGCAGTATCAAGAGGTGGATCTTTTGTCGTCTACAGATCCAGCATAGTCAGCGTCTGTATACGCCTCCAAAGTCATCTCCTTCCTTCTTGTAAATAAAATTCCTTTTCCAGGAGTTCCTTTCAAGTACTGTAGAATGCGATAAACAACTCGAAGATGATTTTCTTTAGGATTATGCATGAACTGACTTACCACTCCCACTGCATAAGCTATGTCTAGCCTGATATGAGACAAATAGATTAATTTTCCGACTAGCGTTTGATGAGATTCTCTGTCCACGGTTGCATCCTCTACTAATTCACTAAGTCTGCTCAAAAGGGGCTTCTATTGGTTTGCATCCCAATTTACCAATTTCAGACAATAAATCCAGCACATACTTTTGTTGAGACATGAAAGTACCATGACGAGAATGGGCCACCTCAATGCCAAGAAAGTATTTCAATCTGCCAAGCTTTTTAACCTCAAATTCTGCTAACAAACATTTTTTTAGGATATCCATTCCTGCTTGATCATTTCCTGTTAAGACTATATCATCCACATAGACAATTAGTGCAGTAACTCCCCCTGAAGTTGAATGCTTAATGAACAATGTATGACCACCTTGACTTTGTTTGTACCCCATTGCCTTCATCACCGTAGCAAACCTGCCAAACCAGGCCCTAGGGGACTGTTTCAATCCATAGAGTGCCTTCCTTCGCTTGCAAACCTTGCCTTTCTCGAAGTTAAACCTAGGCGAAACTTCCATGTAAATTTCTTCTTCAAGGTTGCCATGTAGGAAAGCATTCTTGACATCAAATTGCTGCAAACTGCATCCATAGTTAGCTGCCAGAGATAACAATATTCTAACAGTATTCATTTTTGCAACAGGTGAAAAAGTCTCAAGGTAGTCAATCCCATATGTTTGAGTATACCCCTTAGCTACTAACCTTGCCTTATACCTTTCTAGTGTCCCATCTGCCTTATATTTAACAAAAGAATACCCACCTACAACCTGCAAGTTTCTTCCCGTTAGGCAGTTCTACCAACTTCCAAGTTTCATTTTTCTCTAGTGCATCCATTTCAACTTTCATAGCTTCTCTCCATTCTTTGCTATCTAGTGCTTCACAAGCAGTTTTTGGGGTAGTGATAGTGTTTAGATGAGTAAGGAAACTTCTGTGATTACTAGACAATCTACCATAGGACATAAAGTAGGACAATGGATACCTTGGCCTCTGGGTACACGTTCTAACACCCTTCCTTATTGCAATCGAGAGATCCCCATCTTCAATGGGCATATTTCGCTCCTCCAAAACAATCTCATCAATTTCAGTTTCAGGTATTAGTTCAGAATCTGGAACTTGTACAGGTTGGATAATGGGTGCTGTCCTTCGCGTGTATACTTGTAGTGGACGGGGTAGCACTTTGAGCTTGCTTTCCGGTTGTCTTTGGACTTGAACCAAGAGGAGTGTATATAGGACTGGAAGGAATGTGTATAGGACTTGACTCGGGTATATTAAATCCTCTTGGGGAAATCAAAGAAAGATTTTTGTCAAGGGAATTCTCTAGTAAGAACAAATCATCCTTATCTTCCATGCACGAGTTCTCCCCTTGAAGACAAGGTGTGGAAAAGAAACATTATGTTTCAACAAAAGTGACATCAATAGATACAGACCTTTTTTTGTGGTAGCATGATAACACTTGTATCCCTTTTGGGTAGGTGAGTAACCAACAAAAATGCATTTAATAGCCTGAGGATCAAGTTTCCCTCGATGAGGAGAATGAACATGGACAAATAGGAACAAGGTTATTTGATGTGTTGAAGTTTGGGTAGAATTTGGAGAACAATTGAATAGGGTTGTTGTTGTTAAGTGTTTGAGAGGGTAAACGATTAACCAAATAGGCAACAGTAAGGACAGCTTCTCCCCAACATTGTGTTGGAACATTTGTTTGCAATAGAGATGCTCGGGTAACAGCTAGAAGATGACCGATTTTTTGTTCTGCCACCCCATTTTGTTGTGGGGTGTTGACACTGGAGGATTCACGAATGATTCCATGTTCAATGAAGAAGGAACACAGTGTTTGGTTAAAATAATCTTTGGCATTATCAGAACGAATCCATTTGATGTCTATCCCAAATTGGGTTTTTTTATCATTTGGAAAAAGATTTTAAAGATTGGCCTAACTTCACTTTTCTATTTCAAGAGAAACACCCATGATACCTGAGTACAATCATCAATAAAAATGACAAACTAGCGGGCCCCAAATATGTCCGGAATATTGGATGGTCCCCAAACATCACTGTGTATTAAGGCAAAAGGAACTAACATTCTTTTATTACTGATAGGAAAGCTAACACGTTTGTGTTTTGTAAGTTCACAAATATCACATTGAAACATTCCTATGTCTAGGCCCTTAAATGAGCTAGGAAACATAATTTTTAGGGTATTGAATGAAGGGTGACCTAAACGAAAGTGACACAACCATATTTTCTTATTGTTGGAGAGAGGTGACTCTGACAACAAAGACAATGGAATTTGACTCTTAGTTCTACATGTCCCATTAGCCTCCTCAAGAAGGTAGAGCCCATTTTCCTTCCTAGCAAGTCCAATCATCTTCCCCATTTCCTTATCCTGAAATTTGCAAATTGTAAGAGAGAATGTCACTAAACAGTGTAAATCCTTTGTAAGTTTATGAATAGAAATCAGATTGGCAGATAATTTTGGCATATGCAAGACATCTTTCAAAATTAAATCCTGACTTATGATAACATCTCCCTTTCCAGCAACTGTAATAAAAGTTCCATCTGCAGTTGCAATTTTCTTATTGCTTGACAGGGTCTATAGGAGATACACTCAGTGGAGGAATGGGTCATGTGATCTGTAGCTCCAAAATCAACAACCCACGTCCCTTGTTCAGGAGAATTTAGAACGCTGAGTGCATAGGCTTGGGAGATTTTATTTGAGAATGCCAAGGAAGAACTACCTGTGTCCATGGGTTTGACTAAAGTGTCTAGGAATTCCCTCATTTTTTGAATTTCTTCTGTATTGAAATCTGTAAGGGATCTAGAGGGACTGCCCTCTGCAACACCTGACTGAGCCATGTGAGCTTGTGCTTGTCCTCCTCGTTGAGTGCCTTTGGTTGTCCAATTTTGATTCTAATTTGGAGGCTTACCATGAAGTTTCCAACATCAGTCCTGAGTGTGTCGTGGCTTCTTACAGAAGGTACACCATAGGGAATCTTTGGTCTCCCCTTTGTCTATCTCCATCCTTGTTGCTACACTTCCAGATTGACTGGTTTGCCATTGATCAACCTTCTTTCCCTTGTTTTGTGCGACTAAGGCAGAACTTTCAATGGATTGAGGTTCTAACATCACTCCTCTATGTGCTTCTGCCCGGAATGCAACCATTGTTTCATTGAGTGAGGATAGCTCCTTTCCTAGCACCTGAATTCTTATAGGATCAAACTCACTGTTTAGTCCTATCAAGAACTTATAGATCCTGTCCTTCTCCTTATAGCATTTGAGTAAATTAGCATCTTCTTTGCATTTTGCTTCAAATTGCTCATAATGGTCTAACTCCAACCATAGATTCTACAAAATCTGGGCATACTCACTAACTGATTGGTCCCTGTGTTTTGTAGTAGCGATCATCATCTTAATTTCATAGATTTGAGCAGCATCACCAACCTTGGAATAGTTTTGTTTACAACTATCCCACATGTCCTTGGTTGTCTTCATAAACATGCAAGCATCACTCACCTCTGGCACCATAGAGCTCCACAACCACGACATCACGACCACATTTGCTTCATCCCATGCAGCAAAGCTAATGTCTGTAAGTTTCGGGGCAGCTTTCCCAGTAAGATGGTTCAATTTGCCCTTCCCTTTTAGAATGGTTTGGACAAAATGAGACCATTTTAGGTAGTTTTTTTTCCATTGAGACGAAGACTGGGTTGGATATTTTGCAACTCGACAGCGCCTGTATTTGCTGTCTAGGTAGAGTTATTGGGTGTTTCTGACATTCTCAGAATTTCTAGGTGGGAAAAGGCTCAGAGGGTGCGTAGGGAAAAAAACCTGACAATGCAGGCCGAACAACAGAAGAAAGAAAAAAGGGCGTGTGGCAATGCAGGCCACGAGACTACACAAGCTCCCATGGATTTTGTAGCGCTGATACCTTTTTCGAAAGTGGTTTCCCTTTCTTATTCATGTTGGACGAGCATGTGCTCTTAAATAGAATACAAGGTAATCTAAAAAAGGAAACCCCTAAACTAATGCTTATCATTGTACCCTCTGTCAATTCCTATAATTAAGGATCAATGATTCCTACCCATAAATACAAAATAATTCCAGCTAATCTAATCTCCTAATTATGGGATTTAATCTCATCTATAAAAAGAAAGATTCTGAATAGTGGGATTTTGACACACTGCAAGGAGAAGCATCAATTTGTTTCCACTTGACCTAGTCCTTGTCGGGAATGTCCTTGGCTTGTTGGACTAGGTGTTCATGATGGCCTTGACCTTCAAACCATAACTCCACAGCAACAACCCAAGATGTGTAATTGGCTGTCCCCACCAATTTATCACATGGGATCAACGAGACATTAGTGAAGCTAAGGGCAGAAGGTGAGTATGAGGTAGACATGAAGGTGAGGGAAAAAAAAGGCTTAATAGGCTAGGATGAAGTACTGAGATGGCTGGGGCAGAGGGTGGGAAAAAAAATATAGTAACAGTACAAAAGAAAGGAACAACAAGCTAAAACTGTGAATGTTGCTCAAGTTGTCCCATCTGACTCATTTGACGAGGTTTTTATATAGAGATTATTTGAGGAAAATTGTGTGTCTGCACACACCTATAAACTAGTATTTATATACATAGTGTAAATGAATGATACATAAATATATTAAGCATAAACACAGTCCTATGAAGACACCAAGTCCTATCACACATGTTTCGCATGTGTAACATGAGAAACATAGGCTTTTATTCTAACAATCCTCACCAAGTCCCACAACAAAAAACAACAAAGAGAACAACTGGAAAGTCATGTGCCCCTTATTAACAATAGCTAGAGCAATAGCTGCAATAGTGGCTTGAAAGCTAATCCCTCCTCTTTCCTGCCAACCCTGCAGAATCATAGCACAGCAATTGACCACAATGCCTAGCAACAGGGTCAACTTGGCCATAATCATAATGACCCATCAGGCCAACAACTATAGCAACCACCAAAACCTGAGCATAGCCTCCCAAAACATCACTAACTATAGCAACATTTAAGACCCCAATAAGAGCGTGTAGCATTCCACCACGCGCCACCTTCGGGTCACCAGAGAGCGACGTCGTTGGTTCCGTTCACCTCAACGGCGACCTCTGCTTTTGTTTTTGTGGCTAGAACTCCTGCCCAAAGCTGTTTGGATAGTGGGTTCACCTTCCCTGTTTAATTACGCCTGTTACGATCTCTGTTTGGCCGAAAATGGCTTACGTATGTTCTCTGTCTTGACTTTGTTACTCCAGCAGTCCTATTTTGTCTCTCACGATGTCAACCGGAGGTGAGGTTTCCAGTGCCACTCAACCAATAGATGATGCTTGATCCCAAACTCATGGTGAATTGTAGAACATTTAATCTGCAAATAGGTTAAACGGGAAAAATTACCTTAAGTGGTCACAACTTGTTCGCACCATACTGAAAGGAAAAGGGAAACTGAGTCATCTCATCGGTACTGGACCTAAGCCAAGTGATCCCAAGTTTGAAGCACGGGATGAAGACGACTCGATGATTATGGCATGGTTGTGGAATTCAAAGACTCCAGATATTAGTGATACCTACATGTTTTTGAACACTGCGAAGGATATATGGGATGTGATTGAGCAAACCTATTCCCAAGTCAGGGATGCTACTCAAGTCAACGAGGTTAAGGTGAAGACATTGGCTGCGAAATAGGGACACAAGACAATCATTGAATATGTCAATCAATTGAAATCTCTGTGGCTGGAGTTAGACCATTATAGAGTGATCAAGACTAAATGTCCTGAGGATGCAACAGTGCTAAAGGAGTTTATTGAGCAAGACCGAGTTTATGACTTCCTTGTTGGGCTGAATCCGAAATTTGATCAGGTGAGGATTCAAATTCTTGGCAAATCTACGGTTCCCTCCTTTAATGACGTTGTGTCTATCATCCGAAGTGAGGAAAGTAGGAGAGAATTGATGCTTGAACCGAAAATCAGCGAAACTTCGACTATGGTGGCTTGTGCCTCTAACAAGTTAGAAGCAAAGATGGAGAAAACATTCTCCCCGGAAGGAGATACTCAAAGTTAAACTAGAATATTTCTCTCTGTATATTATTGCAATATGAGACTATAATATATATACACTTGACTACAAGATAGAACATTAATTATCTATGCTAAGTCCTAGAAGTGTAAATAAAATGAATACATAGATACAATGAATAGAACTCCACCGTCCACTTATCATGATTATAATCAAAACTCCCCCTCAAGCTAGAGCATATATGTCTGATGCAACCAGCTTGTCACATATGTATGCTATCTTAGGCCCCCGTAAGGACTTAGCCATCATGTCTGCTAGTTGATCTTTAGTACCCACAAAAGAAATGTTAAAGATGCCTGAGAGGAGCTTTTCTCTAATGAAGTGACAATCAACTTTTATATGTTTAGTCCTTTCATTAAAAATTGGATTTGAAGAGAGATACAAGGCTGATTGGTTATCACAAGCAAGTTCCATAGGACCTATCTCACAAAACTTCGATTCTTGGAGCAAATATTTTAGCACAAGAGTTCGCAAGTAGCATTAGCCATAGCACGATACTCTGCTTCTGTGCTCAATCTTGCAACAACAATCTGATTCTTGCTTTTCCATGAAATCAAGTTACCTCCAATAAGCACACAGTAGCCTGACGTGGACCTCCTATCACTAGCATCACTTGCCCAATCTGCATCTGTATATCCAATGATATTAGTATGACCCCTGTCCATATAAACAAGCCCTTTACCAAGTGATCCCTTGATGTATCTTAGGATCCGAACAACTGCATTCCAATGACTGTCACATGGCGAGTTAAGAAACTGACTCACAACACTGACAAGAAAACCAAGGTCTGGTCGAGTCATGGTAAGATAATTAAACTTCCTAACTAATCTTCTATATCTTCCTGGGTCAAGATAATACTCCCCCTGATTAGATAGAAGCGTCACACTTGGGTCCATAAGAGTATCAACAAGTTGACAATCAAGCATCACTATTTCTTCCAAAATATCAAGGGCGTATTTCCTTTGAGAAATAGCAACACCTGTTCTTGATTGGGCTACTTCAATCCCAAGAAAGTATCGCAATCGTCCAAGATCTTTAGTTTTAAAATGTTTAAACAGGTATTGCTTCAATTGTTTAATGCCTTCTTGGTCATCGCCTGTAATGACAATATCATCCACATACACCAAAAGATAAATAAATTTATTCAATGGTGAGCATTTAAAGAATACAGAATGGTCTGCCTCGCAACAAATCATGTCAAACTGCTGAATAACTTTACTAAACTTCCCAAACCAAGTGCGAGATGACTGTTTTAAGCCATATAAAGACTTTTGTAGCCGGCAAACAAGACCTGACTCTCCTTGAGCAACAAACCCAAGTGGTTACTCCATATAGATCTCCTCCTCCGGATCACCATGTAAGAAGGCATTTTTAATATCCAACTGATACAAAGGCCAGCACCTCATGGCAGCCATAGACAAGAACAAACGTACAGACGCCATCATAGCAACAGGAGAAAAAGTATCACTGTAATCCAAATCATAGATCTGAGTGTATCCATTTGCTACTAACCGGGCTTTCAATCGGTCTACCTACCCATCAGGGCCAACTTTAACAGTAAATACCCATCGACAGTCAACTGTAAATTTTCCAGGAGGAGGTGAAACAAGTGTCCATGCATTATTAGATTCCAAAGCAGTCATCTCATCAATCATTGCCTGTCGCCATCCTAGATGAAATAGTGCTTCCTGAACATTCTTAGGAAAGGTAACAGATGACAAAGCAAACACAAAGGCAAAATTGATATAATCAATGGTAACTTTGAAAATTGTAAATTGGAAGAGGATTGAGAATAGAGAGTTTACCTTTACGAAGTGCAATAGGTAGGTCAGCGGAAGTGTCAGGTGGGACCGCAGTGGGAGAAGCGATTGGAGCAAGAGCTGAATCATGAGAATCAATAGTAGCTGTGATCTTGGGAACATCAGGATTCCGGAACTCATAAGTAATACCAAATCGACGCAACGAACGGTCATCCTGTGACTGTGGAGCTTGAGGATTAGAGACAGGTGTTGCAAAAAGACGAACGGGTAGCACTTGAGATGGAGTAGAGTTGGATGTAACTGATGAGACAAAAAAAGGGGTAACCTCAAAGAAAGTAACATCTGCAGATACATAAAAGCAATGTGTAGAGGGAGAATAACATCGATATCCTTTCTGAACTCGAGAATACCCAAGAAAGATACATTTAACAGCCAAAGAAGACAATTTATCACAGCCAGGAGAGAGATCATGAGCAAAACAAGTGGAACCAAACACACGAGGGAGATCAGCATAAAGAGGATCTTTAGGAAATAAAAGAGAGTGAGGAATTTTATTACCCAAAACAGAAGATGACATTCAATTTACCAGATAACAAGCTGTAAGAACAGCGTCACCCCAAAACTTCAAGGGTGCATTAGCATCTATTAAGAGAGTCCGAGCTGTATCAACAAGATGACGATGTTTGCGTTCAACCACACCAATTTGTTGTGATGTGTGAGGACAACTGGACTGATGTATGATGCCATGAGATCTCAGAAAGGATTTAAAAGATGCAGAAAAATATTCTTTTGCATTATCGCTGCGCAAAACATGAATTGTTTTCCCAAACTAATTCTTTATTTCGAAACAAAAGATTTGAAAAGCATCAAATAACTCAGAACGATCTTTCATTAAAAATAGCCAAGCACATCTTGAAAAGTCATCAATGAAAGTAACATAATACCTCTATCCTGAAACAGAAGAAACACGACTGGGACCCCAAACATCAGAATGAACAAGATCAAAAGGAGACATAGTTCAACTATTGACACTACTAGGAAAAGATACTCTAACATGTTTTCCATGTTGACACGATTCACAGTTCAAGGTTTTCAAATGTGAAAGATAAGGGACCATTTGCTTTAACTTGGATAACCAAGACGACGATGCAGGAGATCAGCAGACTCTGAAACAGCACATATGGTGGACGAGGAAGGTTGAAGGTAGTAAAGACCTCGGGGATCAGATCCAGCTCCAATCGTCTATCCCGTACTCTGATCCTGTATAAGAAAGGAATCATAATTAAAGGTTATGGAACAATTTAAAGTACGAGTAATATGGTTGATTGAAATTAAAAGGATAGCCAGGTACAAACAAGACTGAATTTAAAGGTAATGATGGAAGAGGTGAAGCTTGACCAATACCAGCGGCTTGTGCCTTAGACCCATCGGCAAGAGTAATATTATGAGATGTTTTAGGGAATGACAATTTAGAGAAAAGAGAAAGATTACCAGCTAAGTGATCAGAAGCACCAGAGTCTAAAATCCAAGATCCAACAGATGCAGATTGAGAGAGACAAACTGTAAAATTACCAGTGTGAGCAACAGTGGCCGAAGAAGAAGAAGCCTGTTGAGTGGCTTTAAACTGAAGATACTCCTTATACTCATTAGCAGAAAGTAAATGATCTTTTTCGAACTCGATCTTGTGCTCAACAACTGGTTCAAGAGACTGAGCTACATTGGCAGTTTTATTCGGGAATCCATGTAGGGAATAACACCGATCTTGAGTGTGTCCATCTCGCTTACAGAAAGAGCAGTGTAGATTACCTCTACCACTCTACCACCTTTGCCACGACCACCACCTCTACGACCACGACTTCGGCCTCCTCGGTCAGTTGAGTTTGAGACAAAAACTGAAGACTTGGATGTTGTTTAAGAATCAACATCAAGGGAAGCTGTCAGAGAAGGAAATCAAGCTTAACCGACATCTTTTGTGCATCATCACTAACCAACATCAATTTAATCTCTTCACAAATGGATTGTGCTTTCTTCAGATAGGACGGCAAGTCAAGATCAGTCATCTGCATTGTCGCCAAACTATGAATCGTCTCATATAGCCGTTGTATATCATTAGTGTTGATATTGTTTAATTATGTTGTTGATATTGTTTGATATAGTTTTGATATAGTTAGATATAGTTGTTAATAGTCAATCCCTAAAATCAAGGGATTTTGTATTTAATTATTGTAATCTATCATTCTTTAAATAGAGGAGGCTGAGAACATTATTCTTAAGCCATTCAGCTATCATAACTTGGTATCGAGAGAGCTAGGGTTCGATCCGGTCAAGAACCGCTCTCCGGCGATCCTCTCCCGACCACTTGTCTCCCGGCCACCGTCATCCGTAGGCCACCGTCTCCCGATCACCAAAGTAAGGTGGCCAGGACAACTCGAAAGGGCCGGCGATCGGTTTCAAGAAGACCCACCGCCGTTCTCCTCTCCACGCGCCGCCACTGTCCGCGGGTCTCCGAGCGCGTGAGTACCACGCGCCGCCTTCCGGCGTCGTTTCGTCGGCGCGTCTTCTCCGTTGTGCTCGCCGGCGTCCTCTGGCCTACTTTTGACCATCAAAGTCCGGTTTCAAGCACTTTCAATTTTCTCCTTCTCACCATGTCCGATTCAACCACCGGCTCTTCCAAAGGTTCCTACGTCAATTCACCGTGCCGGTTCGGGTCTACAGGAAGGGTCTCATCTCTTTTGCTTTCTCTGGAAGTCCCATTATCACATCGGAAAAACTCAATGGTAAGAATTTTATGGATTGGTATAATGCGATTGAAGTTTGGTTTTTAGGTCAAGGGCTTTATGAACATCTCACCACGAAGGAAGCGAGATTGATGAGAAGATTCGTGATGAATGGAAAAGGGCCGATTATCACTTGGTCTCTCTTTTATGGCAGTCTATTGATCAAAGTTGATGGTACACTTTCGCCCATACAAAACTTGTTATGAAATATGGAAGAAAGCTCAAAATGTCTATTCCAATGATCTACAACGTCTCTATGCTTCATCCACAATTTGGCCACTCTTCGATGACAGATCATGATCTTCCTCTTATCTGAACAAAGCACGATCACATGTCATTGATGACATTAAACGCATTATAACCGGTGATGATCTTACGAAGGTACTAGCCAAACTTGATAATATGTATATGGTCTTTGTTCTTCACGGTTTACATAAGGACTTTGAATCAGTCCGGAATCAAGCTCTAACTAATTCTGACATCCCCACGGTGGAGGAACTCATTGATCGCCTTCTACGAGTTCCGTCACCAGTGGAGACATTTGAGATTGGCTCCCAGACAGCTTCGAGTCCTCGGCCTTTGTCTCTAATTCGGTCAAAAGCCGTGGAGGACGAGGCCGTGGGCGTGGTGGAAGAAGTGGTCGTGGTAGAGGTGATCGTCCTCGGTGCTCTTATTGCAAGCGCGTGGGTCATACCCAAGACAAGTGTTATTCTCTTCATGGTTTCCCGAAAAAGTCGGCTAATGTGACGCATCCTGCGATCGAAAAATTGAGGTTGTGTATGATACTCGGACGGGTCATAATCGAACAAATTTTCAATTGATGAATATAAGGAGTACCTTCACTTAAGAGCAGCCCAACAAGCCTCATCTTCAACAACTATAGCGCATTCTGTAATTCTACGGTTTGTTTCTCTCATTCATCTCCTGTTGGTTCCCGGATTTTGGATTCGGTGCTTCGATCATATTGCTTTGGTAACTCTTCTCTCTTTTCTACTTTATCTTCTACTAAAACACCACATCACATCACCTTGCTAATGGCTCTAAAACTCAAGCCACTTGGTATTGGTCATGCTTCACCTCTTCCCTCTCTGTCTTTAAATTCATCTTATTTGTACCTGGATGTCCTTTTAATTTAATTTCTATTAGTCAACTTACTCGATCTCTCAATTGTTCCATAACCTTCACTTCTACTTCCTTTTCTATCCGGGACAGTACGGGGAAGACGATTGGAGCAGGATCGAGTCACGCGGTCTCTACTACTTACAACCTCTATCCTCCACCATATGTCTTTGCCACAGAGTCGCCTAGTCTTCTTCATCGTCGTTTTGGTCATCCGAGTTTGCATAAATTAAAGAAAATGGTCCTCATCTCTCTAATTTACCGACTTTGGAGTGTGAGGCATGTCGACTTGGAAAACATGTTCGGGCATCCTTTCCAAGCAAGGTTACAGTCGTCTTGAGTCTCCTTTTAGTCTTGTTCATTCGATGTTTGGGGTCCTAGTCGTACTTCTTCTTTCTTAGGATTAGATATTTTGTTACTTTTATCGATGATTTCTCTCGTTGTACACATATTTTTAATGAAAGAACGTTCGAGTTATTCACTATTTTTCAAAAATTTTGTGCTGAAATATATAATCAATTTGGACAAACTATTCATATCTTACGCAGTGATAATGCCAAAGAATATTTTTCTCGCCCCTTTTAATTCTTTCATGGCATCACACGGTATAGTTCATCAATCGAGTTGTCCTCACACACCTCAACAAAATGGTGTGGTGAGCGCAAACATCGTCATATCATTGAAACAACTTTCGTACTCTCATGTTACATTCTAATGTTCTGTTAAATTTTGGGGTGATCTTGTTCTCACTGCAGTTATTTAATAAATCGGATGCCTTCTTCTCGTTCTCAATAACCGGGTTCCTCACTCTATTCTATATCCTCGGGCACCCCTTTATATTGTCCCCCTCGTGTTTTTGGTTCCACTGTTTTGTCCACAATGTTGCTCCGGTCTCGACAAACTTGCTGCCCGTGCCATTAAGTGTATCTTTCTTGGTTATTCTCGGGTTCAAAAGGGTACGATGTTATTCTCCATCAACAAATCGTTCTTATATCTCTGCCGGATGTTACATTTTTCGAGGATACACCTTTTTTTGCCTCACAAGTCTTGTCGGAGTCTGTGTCTCGGTCTTACCTATTCTGTCTTCGATTCTCTCGTTTTAAGTCCACCTGTCCCACATGTACAAGAGGCTGCCCCTGTTGCTTCTAAGTACCCCATGGAGCCATTTCGTCTCACTTATCACCGTCGTTCTCATCCTACTACTCCGGAAGCTCCCCTTTGTTGTGGACACCAGTGACTCTCCTCCTGCTCCTCCGTCTTTGCCGATTCCGGTCCAACCTGAGCCTAGCACCGACCTTCCCATTGCACTTCGCAAAGGTAATCGTTCTTCTTGCAATCCTCATCCCGTTTATAATTTTCTAAGTTATCATCGTTTATCTTCCAACCATTATGCCTTTGTATCTGTCGTCCATTTCTATTCCTAAAATCGTTCGGAAGCACTATCCCATCCGGGATGGCGACAGTGCTATGATTGATGAGATGACACTTTGGAATCTAACCACACTTGGGCTCTTGTTCCTTCTCCTCCAGGAAAGTCTACTATTGGTTGTCGTTGGGTTTTTTCTTGTTAAGGTTGGTCCCGATGGGACGGTGGATCGCTTGAAGGCTCGTCTTGTGGCCAAAGGATATACTCAGTTTATGGTCTTGACTATGGTGATACATTCTCTCCTGTTGCTAAAATGGCCTCTGTTCGTCTCTTTTTATCCATGGTTTGCTATCTCTTCTTGGCCTTTATATCACCGGATATTAAAAATGCTTTTTTACATGGTGAGTTGGAGGAGGAGATTTATATGGAGCAACCACACGGGTTTATTGCTCGAAGGAGTCGGTCTTGTTTGCCAACTTCGAAGTCTTTGTATGGGTTGAAACAGTCCCCGAGCTTGGTTTGGGAGGTTTAGTAAGGTCATACAGCGGTTTGGCATGATTCGTAGTGAGGTTGATCACTCTGTGTTCTATAAACATTCACCGTGTAATAAAGTCATTTATCTTGTGGTCTATGTGGATGATATTGTAATTACGGTGATGATCATGAAGGGATCACTAGACTAAAGCAACATCTGTTTCACATTTCCAAACCAAAGATTTGGGCGGTTGCGATACTTCCTTGGTATTGAGGTTGCTCATCAAAAACGGGCATTTCCATTTGTCAAAGGAAGTATGCCCTTGATATTTTGGAAGAGACCGGGATGCTAAATTGTAAGCCGGTGGATACTCCTATGGATCCGAATGTTAAGCTTATGCCAAATCGGGGGAGCCGTATTCGGATCCGAGCGATATCGAAGGTTGGTGGGAAAGTTGAATTATCTCACTATGACCCGGACACTGCATATAGCCTTTGTCGTTAGTGTTGTGAGTCAATTTCTTAACTCTCCTTGTGACGATCATTGGGATGCGGTGACTCGCATTTTAAAGTATATTAAGGGATCTCCGGAAAAGGGCTAATATATGAGAACAGAGGTAACACGGACATTGTTGCCTATACTGAGATCTGATGAAGCGGGATCTCCAAGTGATAGAAGGTCAACTTCTGGGTATTGTGTTTTTATTGGAGGTAATCTCATCTCTTGGAAGAGTAAGAAGCAAAGTGTTGTTGCAAGATCAAGTGCAGAAGTAGAATATAGGGCTATGGCTCTTACAACATGTGAACTTATATGGTTAAAACATCTACTTCAAGAGTTAAAGTTTTGCAAAATGGGTTCTATGCAATGATTTGTGATAATCAAGCAACCTTACACATTGCTTCTAATCCTGTCTTTCATGAACGAACGAAGCATATAGAGATCGATTGTCATTTCATTCGAGACAAGATTCTTTCAAAGGAGATTAGTACTTCATTTGTCAATTCTAATGATCAACTTGCAGATGTTTTCACCAAGTCTCTACGGGGCTCACGAATAACTTACATATGTAACAAGTCGGGGCTTATGACATCTATGCACCAAATTTTGAGGGGAGTGTTGATATTGTTTAATTATGTTGTTGATATTGTTTGATATAGTTTTGATATAGTTAGATATAGTTGTTAATAGTCAATCCCTAAAATCAAGGGATTTTGTATTTAATTATTGTAATCTATCATTCTTTAAATAGAGGAGGCTGAGAACATTATTCTTAAGCCATTCAGCTATCATAACTATTAGCATAAACAATTTGAGCCTTCTTCCAGATTTCGCAACATGTCTTGTAAGGACAAAAATGCACCATTAATCTTGGTTCAATAGACTGTCACAACAACGCTACAAGCTGATAATCTACCCGTTGCCACTCATCCTTCTCAGATTCACCAATGTCAGTAGCCTTTTTAGTGAGATAGTCAGACAATCCTTGACCCAGAAACCATATTTCTATAGCATTATTCCAATTCAAATAATTCTTACCATTCAACTTCTCGGTAATAATGATGGGGGACTCGAAAAACGCAAAAGAAATCAAACTTTTCTTAGTAAATTCAGCTATGGAAGAAGTTTAGAAGAAAAAAAGGAAATTGTACCCAGAAACCATAAACCAAACCAAACAGAGGCAGTACACAATGGTGAACAGGGGATTCAACAACAGACCCAGAAACCAAACAGGAGCAAAACAGAACCAGGAGGAGGCGGCGAACACAGCGGCGGAAGTGGCGACGTCAACGGCAGCCAGGAGGGTGGCGCGTGGATCACACGCGCCGGAGAATGAAGCTGCTGAAGACGGTGCGTGAGAGCACGTGATGGCGGTGTCACTTTGGGCACCGGATGACTACATGCAACGGGTCAGCGCTGACAGTAGCTGAAACCCAAAAAAAAAGATAACAATAACGAACCTCTCTGGTACTAATTTAAAGTTAAATCTGAATATTTCTCTTTGTATATTATTGCAATATGAGACTACAATATATATACACTTCACTACAAGATAGAACATTAATTATCTATTCTCAGTCCTAGAAGTGTAAATACAATGAATACATAGATACAATGAATAGAACTCCACTGTCCACACCGTCCACTTATTATGATTATAATCAACAGAGATAAACCAAGTCAGTCAAAAAATCAGGATGGCTTGTGGTGCACTTACTATAATAAGCCATGACATACCCGTGAATGATGTTGGTTGCTTCATGGAAAACCTCCAAGCCGAGAGTAGGGGTAGAAAGGGAAAAAGACACGCAATAGTGGGAAAGCCAATGCTACGACAGTGTCAGAAAGCCAACCAGCATCTAGTAGTTTCAATTCAGAGGAAATTGAGCGGGTGAGATCACTTCTACACAGCCTTGAAAAACCCTTAGGTACTTGTTTTTTGACTTATTCAGGTAAGTTACCTTTTTTCGTTGGATTCAATGTCTCGGGTACAATTTTTACCAACTCCTAGATTATGGATTCTGGAGCTACAAACCATATGACCAACAACCCCACCATATTTTCCACCTATTCTCCATGCCCAAGCAGTAAAAATGTATCCACAGCTCATGGTTCCTTGACCACTGTAGCCAGCGTAGGAAATGTCCAACTAAACCCCATAGTGACCTTAAAAAATGTCCATCATGTCCCAAAATTGTCCACAAACCTGGTTTCTATCCAAAAATTAATTAAAGATTTGTCCTACAATGTGGTTTTTTACAATGATCATTGTGTTTTTCAAGACAAGGATTCAGGGAAGATGATTGGACGTGCTAGGGAGCAGGATGGTCTCTACCACCTTGAAGCACATTGTCAGCTAAAACAGGACCTAGGCCAAATTTGGACATCCATATTCCTTTACCTTAGAACTTCTTTCCGCCAATAAAGATAAAATCTGGCCTATTCACCGTAGATTAGGTCATCCATCCTTTTTTATTGTTAAGAGTCTTTTTCATTCTTTGTTTAAAAGTTTTAATGTTAAACAATTTCATTGTGATGTATGTGAAATGGCCAAACATAAACATGTTAATTTTTCAATTAGTAATACAAGGAGTTCTATTCCTTTTTCCCTTATTCACAGTGATGTTTGGGGTCCCTCTTCCATTTTTACTGTCTCTAGGGCAAGATGGTTTGTGTCTTTTATTGATGACTGTACACGTGTTACTTGGATCTTTCAGCTCAAACACAAGTCTGATATTAGTACTGTTCTCCCAAATTTTTGTTCCATGAGTAAAAACCAATTTGGGGTGGGTATTAAAACGATTCAATACCGATAATGCTAAAGACGACTTTAATCAGACTCTTATGCATTTTTTCCATAAAGAAGGAATAATACACAAATCATCCTGTGTCCATACCCCACAACAAAATGGGTTAGCAGAGCAAAAAAACGGTCATCTACCGGAAAAAACTCAAGCTCTATTGTTTCAAAGAAATGTCCCTAAGTCATTCTGGGGAGAAGCTGCTCTGACAACTACTCATCTTATAATTGTGGATGGTGGCCTCTGTTGGACGGTGGCCTTGCTCCCACGTTTTTCGTGTAGATATTGTATTTAGTGTTTTATTAATTTGTTGTTTATTTTCGAAGGTCTTTTAATGTACAGCAGCTCCCTCTCTATATGGGATCATTGTAAACACTTTGATATAGAAAATAATATATAGTTTTCCAAAAGCTCTCGTTATTTTTGACATGGTATCAGAGCTACAATTCTGAACCGTGGTCAACCTTTGCAATTCCGTTATGGCATATTGAGAATGTCAATCTTGTCTTGTGATCTTGTGGGAGATTTCACGGGTTCTCTGGTTCTTGGTTTTGCTGCTGTGTTTTGTCTCTTTTGGTGATTCTTGTCATTGCATCATGTCCTTATGATAAGTTAGATTCCTTTCATGTTCGTTTTAATGGAAAAAATTATTCTGCTTGGGAGTTTCAGTTCAAAATATTTGTCAAAGGGAAAGAATTGTTGGGTCATATTGATGGGAGTAATCCAGCACCTAAGGGTGTGAAAAGTTTGGCTAAATGGGAAAACAAGGATGCCCAAGTCATGAGCTAGATAATTAGCTCAGTTGAACCACACCTGATTCTCAATCTGAGGCCATACAAAACTGCTACGGATATGTGGAATTATTTAAAAAAGGTTTATAATCAAGACAACACAGCTAGGAGGTTTCAATTGGAGCATGAGATTGGTAATTTTACACAAGGGAGTCTTTCAATTGAGGAGTATTTTTCTGGTTTTCAAAACCTTTGGAGTGAGTATACTGACATTATTCATGCTGGAGTTCCTGCTGAAGCTCTCTTTGCTGTCCAAAAAGTCCATGAAACTAGCAAGAGAGACCAGTTCTTGATGAAGCAGAGATCCGATTTTGAAGTCACACGGGCTAATCTGATGAACCGTGTGCCTATACCATCTTTGGATGCTTGCCTGAGTGAACTTCTTCGAGAGGAACAACGTATAGTCACTCAAGCAGCAATGGAACATAGAACTAATGTTAGTGCCCCTGTTAATGTGACCTATGCAACATAAGGACGGAATAAAGGCAGAGACATGTGTGCTGTCCAATGCTATAGCTGTAAAGGCTTTGGGCATATTGCAAAGGATTGCTCCCAAAATATTCTGTAACTATTGCAAGTAGCGAGGACATATCATCTCAGCCTGTCCCATTCGCCCCGAAAGGAAGCAAGGAACTGCTTATCATGCCTCGGTTGGTGCCTCTAGTTCTGGTGCAGTACCTGTTTCCGCTTTTGGTGCAGTACCTCCAGCAAACTCACACACACTTACTCCTGAAATAGTATAGCAGATGATACTTTCTGCATTTTCTACCTTTGGGCTCTCAGGTAATCCTATTTTTCCCTCTAAGTCTTGGTACGTTGATTCTAGAGCTTCCAATCATATGACCAATACTGCTGTCTCTCTCTTTAATGTGCGAAATTATTATGGAAATCAAAAAATTTACATAGCTGATGGGAATTCATTGACTATCAATGCTATTGGTGATATATCTCCTTCCTTGACAAATGTTTTTGCCTCTCCTGGTCTTTCCACAAACCTTATTTCTGTTGGACAATTGGTTGATCATGATTATAATGTCCAATTTTCTCGTGGTGGTTGTATTGTGCAAGATCAAGTGTCTGGGAAGATAATCGTGAAGGGACCTAAAGTGGGACGGCTCTTTCCTCTGCACCTTCCTTCCACAATTTGTTCTAGCTCTCCTTTACTTTCTCTTGCCTATATTGATGTTAGACATAATAATCAAGTGTGGCATAATCGTTGAGGTCACCCAAATTCACATGTACTCAGTACTTTGTTAAAATCTAGTTTCTTGGGCAATACAGATTCTTTTGATGCTCCTTTTGATTGTACCACATGTAAACTTGGAAAAAGTAAAGTTCTACCCTTTCCTAACAATGCATCTCGTGCAATCCATTGTTTTGATATCATTCATGGTGATGTTTAGGGGATTACACGTGTTGTTTCTCATGCAAATTATAAATACTTTGTTACTTTCATAGATGACTATAGTTGTTTTACTTGGGTGTACGTTCTTCGGTCCAAGGCAGAAGTTTTTTTTCAGTTTTTAAGCAATTTGTTGCGCTTCTTGAAACTCAATTCTCTAGCAATGTAAAAATCTTGCGATCTGATTCTAGAGGAGAATACATGTCTAATGAGTTTCAGAACATCCTTCAAGAAAAAGGGATTATATCTTAGTGTTCTTGTCCATCAACACCACAACAAAACGGTGTTGCTGAGAGAAAGAATCGTCACCTTCTTAATGTGGTAAGAACCCTTTTACTTGAATCTTTTGTTCCTCCTCGTTTGTGGTGTGAAGCTCTTTCTACTGCTGTATATTTGATAAATCGTTTACCTTCTCCTATATTAGATGATGTTTCTCCCTTTTTAAAGTTGTTTAGGCAATCTACTTCATACTTCGAACTTCGTACCTTTGATTGTGTTTGTTTTGTACATCTTCATGCTCATGAACGTCAAAAACTTACTGCTCAATATGTTAAGTGTGCCATCCTAGGATATGCTATAACTCAAAAGGGTTATGTATGTTATGATCCTCATGCCCATCGTATAAGAATCTCCAGGAATGTGGTTTTCTTAGAACATCAATATTTCTTTTCATCTTATGTTGAACAGCCATCTTCCCCTTTATGTCTTATGCCAAACTTTTTTGATTCTTCAACAATTGTGGAACGGTTCAAGCCTGGTTTGGTGTATGAAAGACGTCATCATCATGAATCTGGCCCTATTCAAGATTTTGGTTCGGCACCTGATCCTGTCATTGATGTCATACCTCTTCGCCAGTCTACATGACCTACTCGACCCCTTGATCGGTATGGTTTTTCCTCAATTGTATCTCTATATGCTACATTGTCTCCTATTTCCATTTCCACTTGTTACAAGCAGGCTATGGAACATGAATGTTGGAAACAAGCAATACAAACAGAACTTCAAGCCCTTCAGGACAATCACACTTGGGACATTGTGTCTTGTCCACCTACAGTCAAACCAATTGGGAGTAAATGGATTTTTTCTATAAAACTTCGTTTTGATGAGTCCTTGGACAGCTATAAGGCTCGTCTCATAGCCCTTGGTAACAAACAAGAATACGGGGTTGATTATGAGGAGACATTTGCTCCTGTTGCCAAGATGACTACAGTTCGGACCATCATGGCCATTGCTGCTTCTCAATCTTGGCCACTGCATCAAATGGATGTGAAGAACGCCTTTCTTCATGGTGATCTCATAGAAGAAATATATATGAAGCTTCCCTCTAGTATGACTACTACTTCTCCTCACAATGTCTGTAAACTAAGGCGTTCTCTGTATGGGCTGAAACAGGCTCCTCGGGCTTGGTTTAAAAAGTTTCATACTACGCTCCTTAATTTCTCCTTTATACAAAGTCAGTATGACTACTCCCTCTTCATCCATAGGTCTGCCACAGGGATAGTACTCACCTTGGTTTATGTGGACGATATTATCATTACTGGAACCGATAGTGGATTGATTACTAAGCTCCAGGAGATGCTGCACGCAACCTTCCACATGAAAGACCTTAGCCATCTTACTTATTTTTTAGGATTGGAGGTACATCATAGGTCCAATGGCCTTTTTTTGAACCAGCAAAAGTATATTCAGGACCTTATCACTTTGGCAGGATTGGAGGGCACTACTTCAGTTGATACTCCTATGGAAGTGAATGTCAAATATAAGAAAGATGAAGGGGATCTTCTAGCTGATCCTACACTCTATAGGCGATCGGTTGGAAGTCTTGTCTACTTGACAATAACTCGATCCAATATCTCATGCAGTTCATCACGTCAGCCAGTTTATGTCCTCTCCTCAGCATCTCCATCTCGCCGCTGTTCGTTGAATTATCCATTATCTCCTAAGGTCACCTACTCGTGGATTATTCTTTCCTACTACTGGCTCCTCGCTACAACTTACAACATACAGCGATGCTGATTGGGCTGGGTGTCCGGATACATGTCACTCTACTATGAGTTGGTGTATGTTTCTAGGTAATGCCTTGATTTCTTGGAAATGTAAGGAACAAGATCGTGTTTTCAAATCATCTACTGAGGCTGAATATCGTGTCATGTACTTTGTTTATTCTGAAATTGTGTGGTTGCACAGTCTTCTAGAGGAGCTGGTTTTTCACAAACTCATTCTACCCCTCTCCATGCTAATAATACGAGTGCTATTCAGATTGCAGCGAATCCAGACTTCCATGAATGCACCAAGCATATAGAGGTTGACTGTCATTATATCAGGGAAGCCTTGGATAGTCGAGTAATCTCTCTTCCCTACATTTCCACAGATCTTCAAGTAGCTGATGTCTTCACCAAAGCTATGACAAGCCAGCGACATCAGTTCCTTGATGGCAAATTGTTGCTGATTGACTTACCAGCATCAATTTGAGGAGGGGTGTTAATGCCAACTGTTGGATGGTGGCCTTGCTCCCACGTTTTTCATGTAGATATTGTATTTAGTGTTTTATTAATTTGTTGTTTATTTTTTAGGGTCTTTTAATGTACAGCAGCTCCCTCTCTATATGGAATCATTGTAAACACTCTGGTACAAAAAATAATATACAATTTTTCCAAAAGCTCTATTGTTATTTTTGACATGCTCTCTTGTTATTTTTTACATAATCTTGTCCCTAAAATTTTTGGATGTGTATCTTTTGTCCATGTTCATAGTCCAAACATGGGGAAACTTGATCTGAGGGCTCTAAAATATATCTTTGTGGGTTATTCTTCAACCCAGAAAGGGTACAAGTATTATCATCCTCCAACCAAAAAATTCTCTGTCTCCAGGGATTTTACATTCACTGAAGAAGAGCCCTATTTTTTCCATCCTTATCTTCAAGGGGAGAAGTCAATGAAGGAAGATAAGAAAGATTTCCTGATTGACTTGTCCTTACTTCCTGTGTCAAATGGTCCTTCCCATAACCTTCCTGTTGTCCTTAATCCTCCTCCTAAAGTTACTGTTGAACCTGTGTCAAAACCTGTGTCCAAAACCATTCCTGACCCAGTGGCTGAGTCTGCTCTTGAGAATGTAAGGTATGGCAAAGGCAAGGTGTTCACAAGAAGGAAGATGGCTGTTCCCAAACCCGTGCAGGCCCAATAGTCCAACTCAGAGCCTTCGAATGAGGTAATAGTATCTAACCTTTATTGCAAGATGAAACTGAAATTCATTTGGATAGTAGTGACCAAATTCTTCCTATAGCCATCAGAAAAGGAACCAGAGAGTGCACAAAACGGCCACTATACCCTCTTTCACACTTTTTGTCCTTTGAGAATTTTTCACCATCCCATAAAGCCTTCCATATAAGCCTAAATACCATTGCCATCCCTACCACCCTACCCAAGGTCTTGTCCAATGGAAAATGAAAACAAGCCATGAATGAGGAGATGGAGGCATTGGAAAAGAATAAAACCTGGGAGCTAGTGCAGTTACCGGCAAGAAAGAAAATTGTAGGCTGTAAATGGGTGTACACCGTGAAAAATAGAGCAGATGGATCCATAGAGGTATAAGACACGATTAGTTGCCAAAAGGTATACCCAAACTTATGGAATTGATTATCAGGAGACTTTTGCACCAATTGCAAAGATGAACACAGTTCAAGTATTACTGGCATTGGCAGCTAATTATGGTTGAGATTTACAGTAGTTTGATGTCAAAAATGCTTTCTTAAATGGAGATCTCAAAGAAGAAGTCTACATGGAGGTCCCACTAGGATATGGGAGGAATTTGCATGCCAATACTGTGTGAGTTGAAAAAGGCCTTATATGGCCTCAAGCAATCACCACGAGCGTGGTTTGGAAGGTTTGCTAGAATTATGTTGGCTATGGGGTATAAACAAAGCCAAAGGAATCACACACTGTTTGTTAAACACTCTACTTCAGGGGGAGTCACAGCTCTCTTGGTGTATGTTGATGACATAATAGTAACAGGACATGATGCTAGGGAGAAACATATTCGGAGTCAGTGCTTAGCCAAGGAACTAGAAATTAAAGCATTAGGAAGGTTAAAATACTTTCTAGGAATTAAGGTTGCTCATTCTAGGAAAGGTATATTCATCTCCCAACAAAAGTATGTTATGGATCTCCTAAAAGAAACAGGTCATTCAGCCTGCAAACCGGCAAGTACTCCTCTAGATCCCAATATGAAACTTGGATAGGCAGAAGAAAATGCTGCAATTGTTAGAGAAATATATTAGCGTCTAGTTGGAAGACTTATTTATCTATCCCACACACGACCGGATATTGCATATGCAGTTAGTGTGATTAGTCAATTCATGCACAGTCCAAAAGAATCTCATTTGCGAGCAGCATATCGAGTATTATAATACCTTAAGGGAACACCAAGAAAATGCATTTTATTTAAGAGAAATGGAGGTGTGGTACTCGAGGCATACACTGATCCGGATTATGCTGGATCACTAGTTGATAGAAGATCAACTACAGGATATTGTACTTTTCTTGGTGGAAATCTGGTGACTTGGAGAAGTAAAAAACAGAATGTGGTAGCACGATCCAGTGTGGAGGCAGAATTCAGAGTTATGGCTCAAGGTGTGAATGAGCCACTATGGTTAAAGATTATTCTTAAGGATCTGAAGATCAAGTGGGATGGTCCGATGAGACTTTATTGTGATAACAAGTCTGCAATCAGCATAGTTCATAATCCAGTACAGCATGATCGAACAAATCATATTGAAGTTCATAGACATTTTATCAAAGAAAAATTATATAGTGGTCTAATTTGTATACCCTATGTATCTACACAAGGTCAGCTTGCTGATGTACTTACAAAAGGGTTGAATAGTCCATCATTTCAAACGATTGTATTCAAGCTGCGAATGGAGAATGCATATTCACCAGCTTGAGGGGGAGTGTTGGACGGTGGCCTCTGTGGACAGTGTTCCCACGGTTTTTAGTGTAGATATTATTTTTAGTGTTCTATTAATTTGTTGCTTATTTTCTAGGGACTAGTTTTTAATGTACAGCAGCTGCCTCTATATAATCTTCATTGTAAACTTTCTGTTTTTAGTTGAGCAATAATATACAGTATTCATATTCTTCAAATTCTAAAAAGTACTAAGCATGCAGATCTGAAACCTTACAGCTTAAAAGGATGGAGAGAGGTCACAGGAATATTCATATAAAGGTTACACAGGTTGTTTTGCAGTATCCATGCATCTTAGAACAGGAGATATTGAAATTGAGGATACAATAATTCAGAGTTTATAGAACAAGAATTATATCCTATTATTAAAAATGTTCATACCTGACGATTATGCACATATTCCAAATAAGAAGGAACATCTGGATAGCGAAATTGCTCACCACTTCCAACTTTAAAGGCCTTCTGGTAGCAAATAATATCACCATCCTCAAGCTGCCCAGAAACAAAAGGGTGGAAGCAAAAGTCACAAACAATTAGGTGTGCCCAATAGAAGCCAATCTAGGTTGGAGTCTTGGAGATGATTGATTGTAATAAACACCCAACCCAAAAAAAAATACTTCAGACGACACTAGAAAACACTGGAAAACAAATCTACAGTTAATCACGTATAATTTATACCTGACTGGCACGGAATGTGGAATTCTTGTCAACATGTTCACACATGACATGAGGTTCAAATTTTATTTCCTGAATGTGCATGACATGATGACAGAATGTAAGCATTTTTGCTCTCCCTTTAGATTGCAATCATGGAAAATAATGATACATGAGATGCAGCTTGACTAACCTCAAAAAGTTCAATTTCTTCATCAAGAGCAAATCCCGCCATTTCATTTAGTCTTGTCAATATATCCATGGGCTTCCCACTAGCTGTCACATAAAACCTCCCAATATACCTGAGAAACAAAAGCAAAGGTATTTGAGTAATTAAATGTAGTTTCACTCTAAAGAGTAATAGGAAGAGCATGTACCGAAGCTTCTCAAGTGAAGGGTCATAAAGTTTAAAGAATAGCAACACATCTTCTTTTGACTTCTCCGGAGGAGGAATAGGCCGGAAATCCTAATTCATTGTGCAAGGCAAAAATAACAAATCCATGTCAATTACAAGTCAGTTGAAAAGAAAGAACATATACGTTTTAAAAGTCACTAGTCACTATCAGATTATCAGGAACAAAGATGAAATTATAAAGAAAAACAGTACCTGCCCTATTTCCAATTCCAAAAATAACTTCAGCTCTGCATTATTTGCCTTATTGGAAACTTCTCTTAACTGTCCAACCTACAATTGACAAGTGTCACAACACAACTCACACATATCATGATCGGCAAGATAATCATAAAATATACTCAATAATGGAGATAGCACTTTGAACAATGAAACTTTCACTCCCACTCTCAATCTCACTCTGTTTACTTCTTCTTCTTCTTCTTTTTTCAGGTTTACAGTGAAACTCAAAGAAGTCAATAATCAATGTTTTCCTAGAGCAGCGATACACAATTATTAGTACAAATAAATTTAACAAAATGAACATTCTTCATTTGAAGTTCGAGGAGGATCACAAATCTGTGTGACAATAAATATACGATACTACATTTCAAGAACCATAGTCAAAAGCCCCATCATATAAAAAACAAATAAACTTGAGAACATGTCAAAATAAGAGAAAACTGTCCTATTCATGCAACGAAGCCAATTTTATATTCCCAGCACAAATATAAAGAAATTTATTTCCCTTCTTCATTTTGTCTCAGTGGACATGTGGAACCATTTCCACTAGTATGCACGAACAAGGCATCTATATTATGGTATAAAGCAGACCTTCAAATTTCCTTGAATACTAACAACAATCAAAGCCTTTTCCCACTAGGTGAGGTCGGCTACATGGATCAAACGACATCAATGTGTTCTATCATAACCATGTCTTCAGAAAGGCCCTTTAGTTAGTCCTTTTTAATGGTTTCCCCTATAGTTTTTCTTGGATTCCTTCTACCTCTAAGTATTGAATTATCCTCCATCTGATCTACTCTTTTCTTACTGGGGCATCTAATGGTCTTCTCCTCACATTGCCAAACCACCTTAGACAAGATTCTATCATCTTTTCCTCGAAAGGTGCAAACCTACTTTCTCTCAGTTATGATAGCTGAATGGCTTAGATTGGACCGGAATCGACGAAGACGGAAGAGCAGGAGGGGAGTCACTGGTATCCACAACAGGTGCAGCTTCCGGAGTAGTAGGATGAGGACGACGGTGATAAGTGAGACGAAATGGCTCCATGGGGTACTTAGGAGCAACAGGGGCAGCCTCTTGTATATGTGAGACAGGTGGACTTAAAACGAGAGAATCGAATACAGGAATAGGCAAGACTTGAGAAACAGACTCCGACAAGACTGGTGAGGCAAAGAAAGGTGTATCCTCAAAAAAGGTAACATCTGCAGAGATATAAGAACGATTTGTTGATGGAAAATAACATCTGTACCCCTTTTGAACCCGAGAATAACCAAGAAAGATACACTTAATGGCGCGGGCAACAAGTTTGTCGAAACCTGGAGCAACATTGTGGACAAAACAGGTGGAACCAAAAACACGAGGGAGAACAATATAAAGGGGTGCCTGAGGATATAGAATAGAGTGAGGAACCTGGTTATTGAGAACAGAAGAAGGCATCCGATTTATTAAATAACCTGCAGTGAGAACAGCATCACTCCAAAATTTCACAGGAACATTAGAATGTAACATGAGAGTACGAGCTGTTTCAACGATATGACGATGTTTGCGCTCAGCCACACCATTTTGTTGAGGTGTGTGAGGACAACTCGATTGATGAACTATACCGTGCGATGCCATGAAAGAATTAAAAGGGACAGAAAAATATTCTTTGACATTATCACTGCGTAAGATATGAATAGTTTGTCCAAATTGATTATATATTTCAGCACAAAAATTTTGAAAAATAGTGAATAACTCAGAACGTTCTTTCATTAAAAATAACCAGGTACAACGAGAGAAATCATCGATGAAAGTAACAAAATATCTATATCCTAAGAAAGAAGAAGTACGACTAGGACCCCAAACATCAGAATGAACAAGACTAAAAGGAGACTCAGCATGACCTGTAACCTTGCTGGGAAAGGATGCCCGAACATGTTTTCCAAAGCTGACATGCCCGAACAAGACTATCACATGCCTCACACTAAAAGAATTAAGAGTTCCACATCGCCTGCCTCAATCTTCCGGGTGCGGTTTATATACCTGTTGGGCCACTCCTCTTAATGCCAATTGGTTTTAAGTTAGAATCTAACATGGTATCAGAGTCAAGATCTCATCTTCCTGTGTCGCCTATTCTGTTAGGCTCGCCTGTTTCGTCAGGCATCTGTGGAGGGGGGTGTTAAGAGTCCCACATCGCCTGCCTCAATCTTCCGGGTGCGGTTTATATATCTGTTGGGCCACTCCTCTTAATGCCAATTGGTTTTAAGTTGGAATCTAACACTCTCTAATGCATTCATTCCTTATCCTATCTTGTCTTGTATGTCCACTCATCCAATGCAACATCCTCATATCTGCAACACTAAATTTATGCTCTTGTTAGCTCTTTACCGCCCAACATTCAATACCATAAAGCATCGTTGGTCCTATAGCTGTGCAGTAAAATTTTCCTTTAAGCTTGAGAGACACCCTTCAATCACAAATAACACCTGAAACACTTCTTTATGTCATCCACCCAGCTTGAATCCTACAGTTTACATCTCCCTCTATTTCTCCATCATTTTGTATGTTAGATTCACGATACCTAAACCATATGACTTGTGGTATGGTATTCAAATTTCCTTGAATAATTAATAGGAGAAAAAAATAAAAACATAAAAAGAAAAAAATACAGACGATTAAGGTTAAGAATAAGATATTATACTTAATATAAATTCATGCCTGCCACCCTGCAATCTATGGACACAAAGCATTGGAATTTGGGTGAAGTACTCACAGATTGTGTTTCTTCCTGAGGTGTCAATGGTCTATTTGGCCGGTATGTGTGATTTTGGCGCTTCGCCCACAACCAAAAACGTTGGTACATGACAGGTATACCAAACTCTCTAGCAACCTCTTCCTGATAAAAGCTTAATTGTCAGAAATATATGAAGAAAATATAGAATCAAATTCTGTTTCATCAAATATCAGAAGAATTACAGGTTAATCAACAATGTCACTAGACGCTAAAGTGGACAATGACTATGAAATTGAAAACTATGCATACTATCAGCAAAAAAGGGCACAGCATTTAAAATGAGAATTCCAAAACATTTAAGCAGCTATGAATCATCTAAAAATACAGTAGGGGCCCATAGTTGTTTTAGCTGCTCAAAAGAACTGACCAATCCCTAGTTTAGACAAAATTTATTCAGCAAACCCAAATATCAATTCTAGGCACCATATATAAAAGGAATATTTCAAAATCACATTAATTTTACTAACAATACTATGATCCCACCAAACAGAAAACCAGTACAGGATTGTTTACTACTATATTTCCTTGCCCCTGTGAAAGAAAGATCTTTAGGAATATAAATGAAAATTAAGTGTAGAGGCAACAGATTCAAAATCGTCCAACCAGAGTTGTCAATGGCATATAGAAGCAAAAAATCTCATCTGCCATAGTTTTCATGGCGGATGACATGGTGCAACTAAGATGAAGCAAGGTGGCCATATCAGGAAAAAAAAAGAAATTTTATAGACTCAGAAAGAGAAAGTAAATAGAATGACCAAATAGTGTATATCAAGAATGATGAACATAAGAATAAGAACTTCAACCAAATTAGCCAATCATAAAGGATAACACACAGTCTCGCAAACTCAAATATAAAAGTAGAAAGAAAGAACACATAGTCACAAGACAATTACATGCAAATAATGACATCATTAAACAGGAAGGTAATCAAAATCGAGATCCTACCTAGGATCGGGACTGGGGGTTTAAACATGTAAAGCATGAGATGGTAACACGGATTGTATGATCCTACCTAACATAAAAAATTATATTCGAGCATACATATAGGCATATATATAATAACATAAATACGCAAAATAAGCATTGGATTCACTTTCAGTAAGCAACATACTTGTAATTATAGGATTTTGACAAAAATACCCAAGGAATCAGAGTCACATTTATAGAAATCTCCTACTTCCATAACCAGACATCTTAAACTTGCAACAGTGCCATGTGTGTATGCATGAAGGAATTTGATGCAGTCACGATTTTCCACTTCAGTAATTTATATCATAAATTGATTCATGTGACTAAAAGATGATATCAATTGCCATTTGAAAATGAAAGAGTTCATAGCTACTGAGAAAGTGATGGAAAAAGAAAATGAAGGAAAATGTTCAGAGAGAGAGAGAGAAAAAACTGAAAATGTAACTGTCATTAACAGAAAAGGTGAGATCTGAAATTGATCTCAACTGTTTTATACAAGAGCCTAGATTATTCAAGAGTATCTAGAAGCTAAGCCTAGAAGCTAACTCTAACCTAAAGTCGCAGCTGTATCAGTAAACAGATAACAGAATTATAACTGTCACAACAGTAAAGCTATTAATCATAACATACTCAAATAGAAAATAATTCAAAATGAGGAAAAATTTGCAAGAATGGCAAAAGAAATTGACAATAGTATAGATGGCCAAACAATTGAAAGATGCTATGCAAATTGGATGATAAAACAATAGTTCATACCTTAAAAAGGATAAAGGGAATTTGTTTTCGAATACGAAAACTTCGCACTTTATCATGATCCACTAGATCAAAGAATATATCCTTTCCAATCTGTTCGTACAGATCTGCATCGCGTGCAACCTGGGGCCAACAAATCAATAACTTATCATTGAACCAGCTCATGGGACCCATGCATACCATAGAAAGCATGTAAAGGTAGAGAATTTTGAACTGGGAAAGGAAAGATAGAGTTGTAACCTTTATGATGGTGTACAAGTGAGCCTCTGCCTTCTCCTTCCTCTTCTGCTCTTTTTCTTCTTGTTCTTTCTTTAATCTTACCTAAAATGAAAAGTTGAAAGTGAAGCATTTTTACATCGGAAATGTAACACAAAAATCATATGACATCAGCAAGTCAAACATCTTACTCTAAGGTGTTGGGCAATGTCCTTCTCATCCACATTACAAATTATCTTGTCCTTGTCACTGTCGCGTATATAGACAAGCATATATGCATTTGAGTACCTCGTAAATTTAAAGGGAGAGTTGTTGAACCCAGGGTTGGTATGAGGTAACTGTAGATAAGAAGAAAAATGAAGAAAACAACAAAAAGATATGATGACAAAGTAAAAAGAAAATTCACTAAGACAAACAATGTTATCCAACTATAGATGAGAGAAGTGCCAAAGCAATGTTAACAGAATATTACCTCTTCTTCACCACCATACTGTTCTTCTAAGGCCCTCTTTGCATCTTCTTTTGTTACTCGTTCATCATCAAATTTAAACCTGAAACAAGAAGTTATGTTGTGCTTTAAAATAAAAAAACAGTAAGATACAATGAAAAATAGAAATACGATCAAAACAACTAAAAATAAGGGAATATCTATCACGCTAGCCATCCCTCCTATCAAAAATACAGATAGGATCAAAACTATAAAAAATATACATACCAACTACTTAGCCCAATGAAATCCAGTGTTAAGAATGAAAATATAAGGGGATATCTATCACGCTAGCAATCCCTCCTATAATAGACATTTTTTATCGTCAAAGAATGAACGTAGTACAAGGGAAAATTAATTAACAAATTTTTTTTGATAAAAAAAGAAATATTATTAGATGAGAAGAAGAGAGTACAGAGAAAGAGGATAAGGAATCCTCACAAAAAAAAAGAAGGAAAAAGAAACAACTAAAACCTATGTGGGAAAGTCTTGCAACAAGGCATGCCAATCCCTTTGCATGTCTACCAAAGAAACACCACTAAAAAGACCATGAGCAGAACGCCACAGGGATGCCAAAAGAGTAACCCTATCCCAAATGAAGTCTAGAGTCAAAAAAGAGTCCTTGAAGATTCTAGCATTCCTTTCCAACCAAATACACCAAAGAACAACATAAATAGAGCACTGCCACAAGATCTTTGCTTCTTTACGAGCACCAAAACCTCCGAACTTGGTAAGGAGAAAAAGATGCAAATCCATCGGGCAAACACAAGACTCTCCAAATATCCCAAATAGTCTATTCCAAAGATAATTAGCCGCAGAACAATGCAAAAAGAGATGAGCCCGAGCCCCGTATTCCAAATCTGAACCACACATAATACACATATTTGGAGACAATGCAGAGAGAGGCCTACATTTCTAAAGCATGTCATTACTGTTAATCCTGTTAAGAACAGCAATCTAGACAAAAGCTTTGACCTTTGAGGGAACTTTGGATTTCCAGATGAGTTTATCCAAGAGAAATCTATCCCTGTTATGAGATTGAGTCAAGAACTGAAAATAAAATTTACAACAGAAAACTCCTAATGAATCAAGGGTCCAAGTTCTTGAATCAAGCACAGAAAAAAGATGAATAGCATCAATTAACATCAGGAGAGACTCTAACTCACTAACCTCTCCATCATGCAAGTTTCTAAAAAAATGGAACTTCCAAGAGAAGTTATCGTGAGAAAAAAATTGGCAAATAGGGACATTATGTAAAGAAGATAGGCGAAAAAGTCTTGGAAAAGCCTCAAAAAGAGGGACAGCACCAATCCATATATCTTCCCAAAATTTAATACGAGAGCCATCACCTAGATGCAAGGACAAGAGAGAATTGAAGGAAGGAAGACCCTGAGAGATAAATTTCCAAGGACTAGCACGAGAAACTCTACTTGCAGAATTGGTGTCCCACCCATTCGGATGCAAACCATACTAACTTCGAATAACATGATGCCATAAAGAAGAAGGTTGTAGAGGAAAACGCCAAAGCTACTTAGTTGCCAGTGCCTTGTTCTTGGACACCAAATTACCGAGACCCAACCCCCCCTCCTTCTTAGGTCTACAACAAACCTCCCAACTAACAAGGTGGTCTCTACTAGAATCTCCCGCCCCCCGACCCGAGGAAGTCCCTCATAACTCTCTAATTTCTCAGCCATAGCCACAAGAATACGAAAAAGGGAGAGAAAGTAAAGAGGGATACTAGACAAACAAGATTGAATTAGAGTGATTCGACCACCCAAAGAGAAAAAGGCACCCTTCCAACAACCTAACCGCTTAGAGATCTTACAAACCACCGGGTCCCAAATGGAAACAGCACAAGGATTACCTCCCAAAGGAATCCCAAGGTAAGTGAGAGGCCACTGAAGAATTTGACAACCTGCTAAAGTAGCAAAAGTGGACAAAATCTGATTGTCCACATTCACACCCGCCAAACCACTTTTTGCCAAATTAATCTTAAGACCAGACATGACCTCAAAGAACCTCAAAATAGTCAAAGTATTATCAAAAGAATCAACATCAGGTTCCAAGAAGAATATTGTGTCATCGACAAACTGAACATGAGAGACTAAAACCTCCTCTAAACCAACAGTTAGCCCCTTAACCAACCCATTATTTACAGCTCTAGACACTAAACGGCTAAGCACATCGACCACAATGGTAAAAAGAAACGGAGATAAAAGATCTCCTTGTCTCACTCCCCTTTGACCCTTAAACCAATATTTAGGTTCCCCGCTCACTATGACTGCAAAGGTGGAAGAGGATAAGCACCCCGAAATCCAATTTCTCCATCTTGTCCCAAACCATTTCCTATCCAAGACTTTGTCCAAAAAACCCCAACTAACACGATCATTAGCTTTCTCAAAGTCTAACTTAAAAACAATACCATGTTTTCTCTTGGATCTAACATCATCCACCACCTCATTAGCAATGAGAGCAGCATCAAGAATTTGCCTTCCCGGAATAAAAGCACTTTGGCTCTAAAAAATGGTATCAGAAAGGACCTCACTCAACCTGGAAGCAAGAACTTTTTGTTATGATCTTATAAACACTAGATAATAAACTGATGGGTTGAAAGTCCTTTACTTTAATCGACCTATCCTTCTTGGGAACAAGAGAAATGAAAGTTGAGTTCTGTTGGAAATATATGTAATTAGGTGTAAATTGTTAGTACAGTTGTTAGTCCCACATCATGTATATTGTGTAATTATTTATTACTTATTGAATATATATTCAGTCTCCGTTGTGTAGTTGAAACACACGGTTCAGTATATGTCTTTCTTTTTCTTTCTCTCTCTCAACATGGTATCTAGAGCCTAGAGAAAGGCAAATCCTAGAACCGTGCCTACCCGGAGGACCCACTGTCCCCCGGTGCCAAAAATTCTTTCCGGCAACCCGTGTCATCACTCCGGGTACCGGATCTCCTATCTTGTGCTCCTTTCCCGGCCAGTCTCAGCCCCTGCCGCCGCCGCTGACGTCCTCTCCGGCCACCACCGCCGACGTCCTTTCCGGCCACCGCCACCACCGCTCGGAGCGCCTCCCTCTGCTCGGCCCGATCCCCGAAGTACAGGCCCAGCCGCCCATCCACGCGCCCACACGCGCAAGTACAGTGGGCTGCGTTTCGCACCCACGCGCTTCACTCCGGCCGCGCGTGACGGCGCGTCAGGCCTTCTTTCCGGCCGCCGTTCGTCCCACCGTGGTCGCCGGCCTCTCCTCTGTTGAGCCCAGTCCTCCACTTCCCCAACCGCACCCATAAGACGTGTCGTACACCTTCCGTATACGTTTCAGGTACTGTTCATTGCGTTTTTTGGGTTATTTGTCATCTGATCCATGGCTTCCTTGAGTCCTCCAGATGCTCCGAAGGTAGAACCTGGTGTTTTCAGTAATTATATCAGTGCCTCTCTTTCCACTGACAAATTAGATGGCACTAATTATGATTCTTGGGCCTCCGACGTCAAACTTTGGCTTACCGGTCAAGGGTACGAGACTCATCTCACTACCACGGTTGATTCTGTGCCTGAAGCCGACCGTCCCAGGTGGAAAAAGATTGATGCTCAGTTGTGCAGTGTGCTTAAGTCCACCATCCACTCCTCTTTGAAGCAGATTTTTCGGGCTCAGTTGACCTGTGAATCCGTGTGGGCGCAGGCCAAGGTCCTCTACACCAATGATACTCAGCGATTGTATGGGGTTTGTCATGATCTTATGAATCTTATTGCCCCAAGGAGGTTTGATGGCTCTATGTCTACCTACTTGGGCAAACTTCATGGTGCTCTCCACGATTTCAATGAACTGTTGCCTCCAGCAGATACCCCGGCAAAGGAACTTGAACAACGGAACACCTTCTTCATGCTTTTGGGCCTTTATGGTTTACCTGCGGATTACTCCACCATCCGTGATCAGATTTTGGGATCTCCTACTATTCCTACTCTTTCTGCAACGTGTTCTACCTTGCTTCGGGTTCCAGCTAAGCACAGTACTGATTCTCTTGTTGCTCCCATCACCGGTGACACATCTGCCCTTACCTCTCAGACCAACAGTCGTGGCCGTTCTCGTGGGGGTCACTCAGGTTCCAAACCTCGTCCGAAATGTGATCATTGTCATCGTTTGGGTCACATCGTTGATAAATGTTGGACTTTACATGGCCGTCCTCCCCGTACTGCTAATGTTGCACAGTCTACTCCACCAGACACTCTTGAGCCTTCTGAACCACCTAGAGCCTCTCCGGCTGATTATGCAGAATTTCTGAAGTGGTTTGAGCAGCGTCAGTCCTCTGGTTCCACTGTTTCTGTTGCGCACACCGGTACTTCCTATGCTTGTCTCTCTCAGTCACCTTCCCTTGGCCCTTGGGTTCTTGATTCTGGTGCATCCGACCACATTTCTGGTAATAAGGCTTTGTTTTCTCAACTCTCTACTTCTGGTTATTTGCCTATGGTTACTTCAGCTAATGGTTCTCAGACACAATCTCAAGGGATTGGCACTGCTAATCCCTACCTTCCTCACTTGTTGATTCGGTTCTCTATATTCCTGGGTGTCCTTTTAATTTACTTTCTATTAGTCATTTAACCCGTTCTCTTGATTGTTCCATTACTTTCACTAAAAATTCTGTTTCTCTGCAGGACCGGAGTTCGGGACGAATGATTGGCACCGGATATGAGTCCCATGGCCTCTACCAGCTCTCCAACCCTTCTCATGTTTGCACTGCCACAGATTCCCCTCTTACCATCCATGCTCAGTTGGGTCATCCTAGCCTTGCCAAACTACAGAGAATGGTGCCGAGCCTCTCCAAGTTATCGAGTCTTCCTTGTGAGTCATGTCAGTTAAGGAAACACACCCGTAGTCCGTTTCCTGATCATTTTGGTACTCGAGCTGCATCTCCTTTTACCTTAGTTCATTCTGATGTATGGGGTCCTAGTCGTACTATTTCTACTTTAGGGTTCAAGTATTTTGTTACCTTTATTGATGATTACTCTCGATATACTTGGTTATTTTTAATGCAAAACAGGTCTGAGTTATTCTCCATATTTCAAAAGTTTTACCAAGAAATTAAAACTCAATTTGGTGTTCCTATTCGTACTCTGCGTAGTGATAATGCTAGTGAATACTTATCTAATCAATTTCAGACTTTTATGGCTTCTCATGGCATTCTTCACCAAACATCTTGTGCCCATACACCTCAACAAAATGGGGTAGCTGAACGTAAAAAATAGACACCTTATTGAAACAACTCGAACCCTCTTACTCCATAGTCAGGTTCCTTTTCGTTTTTGGGGTGATGCTGTCCTTACTGCATGCTACCTTATTAATCGCATGCCATCCTCTGTGCTTGATAACCAGGTCCCTCATTCTGTCTTGTTTCCACATCAGCCTCTTCATTCTCTTCCGCCTCATGTCTTCGGGTCCACTTGTTTTGTCCATAATCTCTCTCCTGGTCTAGACAAACTTACAGATTCGATCCCTCAAATGTGTCTTCCTTGGTTACACTCGGTCCCAAAAAGGTTATCGTTGTTATTCTCCTACTCTACGACGTTACCTTATCTCGGTGATGTTACTTTCTTCGAGTCTATACCCTTCTTTGAGTCGTCTCCTTCGCCTCCCGAGCCAATCTCTACGTTCCTTCCGGTTCCTCTTGTCCCTGTCCTTTGTCGAGTCTGAGCCGCCCCACCCTCTACCCATACAGGTCCCCAGCACCACTGACCGTTTCTTCCACACTTATCACCACCGACCACAACCTCCTGTACCCCGTGTCCCTCCTCTGGATACTGCTACTGAGGTCATTGTAGACTCTTCTCCGGAACTAACTCATTTACCAGCTCCGGCACTGTCAGACGACTCTGATCTCCCCATTGCCATGCGAAAAGGTATCCGGTCTACTCATAATCCTTCTCCTCATTATATTGCTTTAAGTTATCACCGCCTCTCTTCTTTGCACTTTGCTTGTCTTTCTTCCTTGTCTTCTGTTTCCATCCCTAAATCTCCAGGTGACGCCTTGTCCCATCCCGGATGGAGACAAGCAATGATTGATGAAATGAGTGCGCTTCACAACAGTGGTACTTGGGAACTAGTTGCTCTTCCTCCTGGGAAATCTGTTGTTGGTTGTCGGTGGCTTTATACAGTCTAGATAGGTCCTGATGGTAAAATTGATCGTCTCAAAGCCCGTCTTGTGGCGAAAGGGTATACACAGATTTTTGGCTTAGATTATGGGGATACCTTCTCTCCTGTGGCTAAAATGGCTTCTGTCCGGTTGTTTTTGTCCATTGCTGCCATTCGACACTGGCCTCTTCATCAACTTGATATTAAAAATGCATTCCTGCATGGTGATCTAGAAGAAGAGGTATATATGGAGCAACCTCCTGGATTTGTTGCTCAGGGGGAGTCTTCTAGCCTGGTATGTCGTCTCCACAGGTCTCTTTATGGTCTCAAACAGTCTCCTAGAGCCTGGTTCGGACGATTCAGCACTGTGATTCAGCAATTTGGTATGATTCGAAGTGAAGCAGATCACTCTGTGTTTTATCGCCACACAGCCCAAGGCTGTATTTATCTAGTTGTGTATGTTGACGACATTGTTATCACTGGAAGTGACCACCATGGCATATGTAAGTTAAAACAACATCTCTCTCTTCACTTTCAGACCAAAGACTTGGGTAAACTTCGATATTTCTTGGGGGTTGAGGTAGCTCAATCTAAGGATGGTATAGTGGTGTCTCAAAGAAAGTATGCTATGGATATCCTTGAAGAAACAGGATTGTTGAATGCCAAGCCAGTTGATACTCCCATGGATCCAAATGTCAAACTCCTACCAAATCAGGGGGAGCCTCTATCGGATCCGGGAAAGTATAGGAGATTAGTTGGGAAGTTAAACTACCTCACTGTTACTCGGCCTGACATTTCTTTTGCAGTCAGTGTGGTTAGCCAATTCCTAAACTCTCCTTGTGAGGACCACTGGGATGCAGTGATACGGATTCTCAAATACATTAAGGGAGCTCCCGGAAGAGGTCTCATCTATGAAGATAAGGGACATACTCAGGTCATTGGATACTCAGATGCTTGACCAAGGCGGTTTCTCCTACTTGACAAACGATCCACTTCAGGTATTGTGTACTCATTGGAGGCAACTTAGTTTCCTGGAAAAGCAAGAAGCAAAATGTTGTTGCAAGATCTAGTCTTTGAAGCGAGAATATCGAGCTATGGCCTCGATCACTTGTGAACTCACTTGGTTGAAACAACTCCTCAAAGAACTTCAATTTGGTGAGGTTATGAAAATGACACTCATATGTGACAATCAAGTCACTTTGCATATAGCTTCCAATCCAAGTGTTCCATGAAAGGACCAAACATATCGAGGTCGATTGTCATTTCATCGGGGAAAAGATTCTATCGGAGACATCATCACAAACTTTGTCAACTCAAATGATCAGCTAGCGAGATGTCTTCACCAAGTCCCGAGAGGTCCACGAATAAGTTATTTATGTAACAAGCTTGGTGCATATGATTTATATGCTCCAGCTTGAGGGGGAGTGTTGGAAATATATGTAATTAGGTGTAAATTGTTAGTACAGTTGTTAGTCCCACATCATGTATATTGTGTAATTATTTATTACTTATTGAATATATATTCAGTCTCCGTTGTGTAGTTGAAACACACGGTTCAGTATATGTCTTTCTTTTTCTTTCTCTCTCTCAACAAGTTCATGCAAACTCCAATTTTACCATTAAGGAAGAATTCAGCAAACACCCTAAGGAGGTCAGGCTTGACAATATCCCAGCAATTTTGAAAGAAATCAAAAGTAAAACCATCAGGACCAAGCGCTTTGTCTTTCCCCAAACTAAAAACAGCCCTACGAATTTCCTCCTCCTCAAAAGGCGTTTCCAACCAACGAGCCTTATCCGAAGCAATGGGACACCAATCCAAATCCTCAATGAAAGGCCAAATAGGCATATCTTCAGCGAACAACTCAGAGTAGAACCTAGAGATTTCAGCAGCAATGACCTCAATATCTCTAACAACACTACCATCCTCAAGTTCCAGCTCCTTAACTAAGCTCTTTCTACGCCTTCCAGAAGCCACCCTATGAAATAACTTGGAATTAGCATCCCCATACTTAGCCCATTGAAATTTCATCTTTTGTCTCCGACTAGATTCTTCCCTAACCAGAATTTCATCTAAATCTAATCTTAGCTTCTGCCTCCTAGCACACAGAACCTCTAAGAGATTACCCTTTAACTCCAACCTATCCAATGAGTCAATCTCTTTCAAAATATTTTCTTTTCTAAACCGAATGTCCCCAAAGACCACCTTATTCCACTCTTTCAGCTTTTCTTGAGAAGTTTTAATTTCCTCATAATTTTAAAAACTTCTCAGCCCTCAACAGAAGCTATACTCCAAACTTCCTTAACAAAAGTGATAAAAGAGTGATGACAAAGCCACATGTTCTCAAACCTAAAAGGAGTAAGGCCCCATTTCACCTTACTTGATTCCAACACGATAGCAAAGTGATCATAAATTGAACGAGATAAGCTCTCTTGCACCAGATCAGGAAAAGCATCCTCCCAGGTAGAGGTAAATAGGAATTTATCCAACCGAGAAGCAACAGTGTATTGCCTTCTAGCTGACCAGGAAAACCTAGCATTGGAGAAGGGAATATCCCTAAGACTACACTCTCTAATAAAACTGTCAAAACCCCTCATAGAAGAAGTGAGACGATCGCCACCAAGCTTTTCGGCTGGGGATCTAACTACATTGAAATCCCCACCCAAACACCAATGCAACCCACAAAAGGAAGACAAAAAACCTAGCTCGTCCCTAGAAGAAAGAACGCTGTCTAGGATTATTTGGGACATAAACCGAGGTAATCCACCACTGACCTCTCCCTTTTACATCTAACAAGACAAACACTGAAAAGTTACCAAGGATGGAATCAACCTTAGAGGCAAACCTAGTGTCCCAAACGATCAGCATACCTCCCAACGCTCCAAGAGAAGGGAAGCACTCCCAATCCTTAAATCTAGAATCCCATAGGTCCCCAACTAGTAAAGCATCCAGATCCTCAAGCTTGGTTTCTTGAAGCAAAACTACGTCAGGTGTAGCTTTGTAGATTATCTCCCTAACTCTCATACGTTTCAGGCAACTACCTAACCCTCTTACATTCCAGCTAAGAATCTTTATTAACAAACTTACCATCCCACTTACCAACCTTCCCTCCATAGTTAATGGTAGAAACCAAACGATCCAATTCTCTAGTTAACCTATTTTTCTTACGACATAAGTTGTCGAAGAATCAACTGAGAAGCTAGACCAGCCCTTAGAATTGACCACCTTGACCCCCAACTCTTGAATTAAAGGATGAGAACTTAGATTGTCCCTAACACTACTAGCATGGCAACTAAGATTTTTGACACTTTCCTCAACTTTGTCCCTTTTGGCATTGGTGAGTAAGCTAGAAGAAGAGGTTGGCATCGGAATAGGAAGAAGCTCATTTCCTTGAAGAGAGTTCTCAATTTTTTCACCTGAAAAAACCACGGAAGATTGAGCACAAAAAGGAATAGGAGGAGAGACAAGATCAACTGCAGAAAGAGTTTGAAAATTGAGGAATTAAAATGTGATGAACACTCCCTGGATTAGACAAATCTTGAGTATAAACATAGTTATCCTTAACAAAATTAACATCAATTTCAAGACCAGAAGGAGACCCCTCATCCTCTGCTCCAAGTCCTTGTTCAAAAAGTTCGGGAATTCTTGACAAGTCCATCTCAGGTTCACCTTCATCTTGAGAGGAGAAATCTGATTCAGATGTAGAATCAGAAATTTCTAACACCCGAATACCCTCCCGCTTATCCCCACCCTTTGATATCTTAGGTTGCATATTCATCAAAGGAGAGTGTTGAATAGGAAGAAAGGGAACACACTCAACAACCTGAACAATAGCGGTCAGAGGAATAGTGGGAGAAACAAACTTAGCGGAAACGGCCGCACCCAAAGCTGTCCTAGCACTCTCTGTTTCATCATGACCTGTTGTATCCAAATCACCCATAAGATTTTGCTCATTGCAACCATGCTGAGAACCTGGGAAAGGAGGAGCTAGAAGGCTTGAAGAGGTTCCCATCGCTAGCCTACTTGAGTTCACCTTAGGAACCCAAATTTGCCTAATCTTTACAGTCCTTTCTCCAAACCGATTAGATGGTCCAGCTGCTGAAATGGTTTGAAGATAAGTCAATTTCGGTCCTAACCTAGAAAAGACACCCAACTTAGGTCCTAATCTTGAGAAAACATTGCCTTTGTGCCTCTTGGCTTCAGTCCCTTCATTAACCCATTTCACAAACCTTTTCCCTCTCGGGTCAACGTCAATTCTCAAAGAATGACCAAATTCATTCTCCTTAAAGCCTAGCTCTTGCCTTCATACCAAACCCTTAACCACAGGTTTCACAATACGAGCACCGCGACAATCTTCACTAGTGCCTCCACTCTTGACCGCATCAGAGTAAGATTTTCCCTTGATCAAAGACTGTTGTATTATCGGAGAGCGCTGTTTGGAATGTTTCGCAGCGCCCTTCAAAGGATTTGCCACCAACAATTCTAATAAAGCCCTCCCGAAATGATTCCACCCTACGCACAAACGAACCTCAGGGACAATAACCGAACTCCTCCTTCTGTTACCAAAGAATTCTATCACCAACACATATCGACCTCTCTTATTTCGACCTCGGAAAATAGAGAAGACTTTGCCCTCACCTTCGAAACGTCATATGAAGGAGGGATTAGCGATCGAGGCTTTGTCCTTGAAAGTGGATAAGAGCCAAAAAGAAGCATCTCTGCCCATTAACAGAGATTTTATAAACCTACAACCCCTCTCTATCACTTGTAAACGAAAGAACTTGCCCTTATCTTCAAGCACCAAGTCAAACCATTTGGCTTCAATGGCAATCAGCTTAACACCTCCCATTAGAATTGAAGTTTGTTCATGGGCATGAAAAGTTGAATAAGATAAGCCAGTATCACTGTTTGGGATCGAAGGAAGCTCTATCAGAGCAAAAGGCTATAAAGAACACCACAGACCAAAAAGATAGACTAGAAAATGCCAACAAGGGTCCAGAGAGTGGCCGGAAATACGCCGGAGAGGAAGCCGGAGAAGCAAGAAAACAAACGGACAAATCACGCTCCTCACGCACAGTGCGTGGGCCGGAATGGCAGACAGAAGAGGAGGCGCTTGTGGGCGCGTGGAGGGATTTCCGACAACTAGCTTGCTCCGGTGGTTGGGCTCCAACGCTTAGACAAAAAGACGTCCTCCACTATATAGAGAGCAAGCTCTAGGGATCTTGCCTTCCTATAATTAGTAATTAGTTTATTAATTAACAAAATTAACCCAAAAAAAAAATTATATCAATTAACAATTTTATCCAAAAAAATAAAACAATTAACAAAGAAAAACGGCTAAAAGTTAGCACTTCGTAAGGACACCCAACAAATCATCTAAATAATCTTCCAATATCACTGAAAACGTCCAGAAATGGAGCTTCCTTTCTTTCCATCTCAAAGCCCTATGCTGTGTACCTTTAAAAACTTCTTTCAGTTCAGTGTAAAGAGCATAATAAATTATCATTAAGAAAAATTGATTGCAAAGAAATTGTATGTGTGGATTAGTGTGTTGACTAGTCATGTCTACTGTTCTAAAACCACAAGCACTGAAGCACATCAATACAAATCTCAAGATTTTTTTTGTTTCCAAGAAGACAATATGGTCCTAACTCACCTATCACATCAATTTTCATGACAAATAAACAAGTGCAAAATAAAAAAACAACTAGAAGAATGGAACAATAGATATATAAATACTGGAAGATTCAAAAGATTCCTGGAAAGGATGCATACCACTGATTTGATAGAGTTGGCCTAATATAAGCATAGTAGTGTCCGCCATGAACCCCACCACTGTGAACCAAAACACTGAAAACAAATAATGATGCAGACAAGATCCATCAGTATATTATCAATTAAAGGCAAAACACATCAAAATTAAGATACAGGATTGTGCCTGCTATCCAAATTCTACATCAATAATTCATTGTGATGAATTTTTATTTTAAAAAAAGAATTGCACTTCAATTTCAAACTTCACACTTTTTTATTGTACCAAGCAAATGTGGAGTGATTTTCATTCGAAATTCCACCTTCCCGTTTTCCACCCATTCAGACAAGCATAGCCCTAGTTTCATGATGCAGCATATCATGCATTTCCAAAAGAGGCATTCAATAGGGGAATAAGTTGACACCGCAGATACATGGAAGATTTCATTGCACAGAACTTCATCTAATTAAAATCAATGGAGTGAAATTATCAATACCTGTGAAGTGTATAAAGGTTGCGAACGCTTCTATCTGCTTCGGGAGATAGATACTTGCCATTGTCCCTATCAAGATCTAGTTGCAAGGGGAACTCATAGCGGTCATTGATCTGTTGGCAATCAAATTAATGGTCATTCCAGTTACAGGTGTCAAAAAGTAAAAGAATATTATAAAAATAGAATAATAAAACAAGAAGAAAAAAAAAAAGATTATCATCCATGGTATCCATGGGTCAAATATAACAACTAAGATACAAAAAATCCATATACATCTAAGACAGAAAACAACTACATAATTTATTTCAAGTAATTGATACTTGAAATCAGTTCACCATATCAGGTTCTAAACAAAGAGAGGTAACCCAAAAGAAAAAGAAAGAAAAAAGAAAAAAGAAAAAAAAAAGAGAGAAATCTTTCAAAAGTCAAGCCTCACTTCAGCTGGGTAATGGCTCCCATAACAGGATTTTGGAAGACTATCGGTTACGGGATTTACCCTACTCAACAGCTTTTCCTAACCTACATTAACATTCTTCCCTGCACTATTCCTCTATAAAGCTTTTCTATCACACACAAGGTTCCAACTTCCGACAATTCTTGGGACCTCCATTTCTTTTGAAACCAGAATGAAACAAAAGCAACTGAATTGGATCACTTTTTATTGTTGCCATACGCAGTTCACTTGTCTTCTGAAGCAGATAGAGAAAGAAACTAAAAAGCAACAAAGCCAAAATGGTTCACAAATGCAACAAAGCCATCTAAAGACAAGACATAAACATTTTTAGAAAGAGATGACTGCAGTCCGCAAATTTGCATATAAAACTATCCTGGATGTTAAACCCAGTCAAACCAATTTAAGAAAGATTATTATAAAGAGCAAATCAACCTCAGGCAACACTAACAAATTCATTAGCGCTACCAATCCCCAAAGCCTTGGAACAGAGAACCTTTTTTTTTGTGTAACAAATTGCTCTCACAATTTCAGACCGAGGGTGGTGGTTAGGTAAAGCCCTTCCCAAAGAGGCAACTCCAGGATTTGCAACAAAGAAATTCATACAAGAAACCCCAACTAATCCCCTTGTACGCCATTCTAAATCAATCTTAACCACAAACTGTACTTCTTACAAAAACATAATAATCTCTGCTCACTCGCCACGAGCAAAAATAAAATTTTGCATACCTACCACGGAACCACTCTGGTTCTCAGATATGGTATCCCCGAGACTTCACTGAACCTCAAAAGATTTTCATTTTCTTATTGCCACTAGTAACCAAACTAAAAGAACGAAATGCTTTCACCCTAACTGTTAGAAATTAAAATATCTACTAAATATCTCAGAATTTTTTTAGTGTATCTTAGAATATTTTAAAATACCATAAGAATATCTTAAAAGACAAGATCAGGATGTTGCAGAGATAAGGATGTTGCAGTGAATGAGTGAACATACACGACAAGATAGAATTAGGAACGAATGCATTAGAGAGAAAGAGTAGCACCTACTGATGAAAACATGATAGAATCTCACCTTACGTAGTTTGACCATGTGAGGAGAAGACCATTAGAAGCCCAAGTAATAAGAGTATATCAGATGAAGAATATCCCAATAGTTAGAGGTAGAGGGAGACCAAGAAAAACTATAGGGAAAACCATTAAAAAGGACTTAGAACTAAATGAACTTTCTAAGGACATGATTTATGACATAACACAATGGTGTCTATGATCAATCTAGCCAACTCCACCTAGTGGGAAAAGGCCTTGGTTGTTGTTGTACCATAAGAATATCTTAAAAGATCATTAGAATATATTGTGGAATCAATTATTCATTTAATTGAGGAAACAATAACAATCTTAGGAGTTAATTCCTAATTTCATTATGTTTACTTATTTAGTTAGGTTTAGGAGTCTTACGGTAATAATGGGCTTGGGCTTATATTAGTAACTTATCCATGTCATAAAGATTTGACAACGTTTTACGTTGGCTGTCGACTGCCTAACAGAATCCTCTTCTTTTATCTAGGCTTGGGACCGGCTATGTAAAGATTTGCAACAAAGCTCAGCATAGGCAGAGTATAGCCTCAGGTGGTTTGGACATATAAGGAAAAACCGTTAGAAGCCCCTGTAAGGAAAGTAGATCAGGTGAAGGATAGCCCAATAGCTAAAGGTAGAGGGAGACCAAGAAAGACTATAGGTGAAACGATTAAAGAAGATTTAGATTTAAATGGCAATTTTGAAGACTTGGTTTATGATGGGACACAATGACGTCGTTTGATCCATGTAGTCGACTCCACCTAGTGAGAAAAGACTTGGTTGTTGTTGTTGTTGTTGTTGGCTTATATTAGTAACTAGTATTTGACCTAATTCTTAGTATAAATTGGTATTAGTGCTTTACATTCTAAACACATCATACCAATCTGATAGAATATTATTGAGAGATTCCTTTCTCTCTTTTCTTCCTCTTCCCTACCTAAACCCTATAACTTAAACATGGTAGTCTTTATGAACAAGTAGTCAAGAGTTCAATCCACCCCACCCCCCAAAAATTCTTCCATAAAAAAGTTTAATTTAACACAAGGTAAAGTAAGCTAGCCTTTTACTTATGGGTAGGAGACTAGTGTTGTCAAAAGCGGCTAATGCGGTCACCTAGGTGTTGAGGCGAGGCAGAAAACAGCCTCTTCGCCTCAGATGGCTTAAGGCGAAGCGGGTTTAATGATGCGGCCCTGATGTGGCCGCATCATGCATTTTCGGCCAACTTGCTTATTTTTCTTCACTTAAAATGCTCAATAACCAATGAGTATCTAATGTAAAGGGGTATTTCAATCTACTAATACCATCTGAACTTAATATTACCTAGCAATCCAAGAAAAAAACCCTAAAAACAGGATCTGAACTTACCGGATGTGTGTGACTTACAGTCTAGAAGCTGAAGCTCCCTTTATCCTCTGATTCCATGCTCTTAATCACAGCCTCATATCTATTCTTGACTGAACTTACTGATTTTCCCCCTTAATCTCCCTTTATTCTTGCCATTGTGTGTCTCACTTGGGCTCTTGACTTGCATTTGGTCGTATGTGCACTTACATTATTGAGTTTCTAGTATTGTCAATATGGATTACATTATGTTTTAAAATTATTGTCATGACTTAATTTGCATTTAAATCTTAATTAGGCTATGATTTGCCAATATATGAATAATTTTAGTTATTTTTTTAAATATCCGCATCACTTCAATGATGCAGTTGCATCGCCTCACCGCATCATAGTGATGCAGTTTTGGGGATGGCCGCCTCAACCTGCTTTTCGCCAAGTGACAACACTGTAGGAGATGTTCCTTCTACTTGTGCCTTTCCACACCTTTATTGACATTCTTCTTTACATAATTCTCCTATCCATAAATTTTATAATGTCCGTTAGAAATGGTACTGTATTGAGAAAGAAACAATATAATGAATAGTTTTTTATTGAAGTGTATCTCAATTAGGAATAGAAAATACCCAATTGAGGAAGAATGAATTACAAGAATACAGGACTTTGAGAGCCTGTCCTCTCCCTACAAATTTCCAACTGAATAACCGAATGTCTTTTCCTCTCTTTTTCCTATTATTAATAGCTAATCAGTTATGGCAAGTAACAGATAGCCTAACTGTCATCTAGTCTACTGGGCCTTGGCCCATTACTCTTTTTATTTTTTCTTACATACACTTTCCTAATCGGGGGACTGTTCCTAACAATACTCCCCCCCCCAAAGTTTCACCTTGTCCTCAAGGTGAAAGTGAGGGAACTGCTGCTGGATGACATCAAAAAATTCCCATGTGGCTTCAAATTCAGGGAGGTCCTTCCATTTGATGAGGACTTCAGCATTTTCTGTTGGACTGTCGCGGCTTGATAGCACTTCAGCTGGTTCAACTTGCATTTCTAAGTTCTCAGAGAGCATTGGGGGCAGTGGTTGGGGTGTGACTGTAGGTCCAACAGCTTTCTTAAGGAGAGAGACGTGAAAAACTGGATGGATTCGACTATCCTCTGGTAGTTGCAGTTGGTAAGCCACCTGTCCAATCTTCTTGACCACTTTATAGGGCCCATAGAACCTTGGGCTTAGTTTTTCATTCCTCTTCTCTGCTAAAGATTTCAACCGATATGGTTGTAATTTGAGATAAACCAAGTCTCCAATCTCAAAATGGAGGTCTCTCCTATGCTTATTAGCAAATCTCTTCATCTGGTCTTGAGCCTTTAAGAGATTACCTTTTAAATCATGTAGGATCAGATCTCTTTCCTCTGTCAACTTGTTCACTTCTTCTACGATTGAAGGTACTGTGGTACCTTTAAGGAGGAGAGGTGGGTCACATCCATATAAGGACTTGAATGGGGTCAGCTTGGTAGAGCTGTTGTAATTTGTATTGAACCAGAATTCAGCCTAGCTCAACCACTTAGGCCACTGCTTAGGTTTGCCTCCAGTTAGACACTTTAGATAAGTCTCTAAACACTTATTCACAATCTCGGTTTGGCCATCCGATTGAGGGTGATATGCTGAACTAAACTTGAGTTTGGTACCTGCCAAGCGAAACAATTCAATCCAGAAGTGACTGAGGAAGATTTTATCACGGTCTGACACAATTGAGTCGGGAAATCCATGTAATCGGACTATTTCTTGGAGAAAAAGTGCTGCTACCTCCTTAGCTGTGTAAGGGTGGCTCAGTGGTAAGAAGTGAGCATATTTAGTAAGTCTATCAACCACTACTAAAATGCTATCTTTACCATGCGCCTTAGGGAGTCCTTCCATGAAGTCCATGGATATGTCTGACCAAACCTGAGTAGGAACCGGTAGGGGCTGCAATAGACCTGCCGGTGAGAGGGTTTGATACTTGTTCTGTTGACACACCTCACAAGCAGCTACATACTGTTGTATATCACCTCTCATGCCTTCCCAAAACACAAAGGCTGAAATTCTCTTGTAGGTTCTAAAAAAACCTGAATGTCCTCCTATTGCTGAATTGTGAAACTCAGAAAGTAACAAAGGAATTCAGGGAGAGCCACTAGGGAGAACCAATTTACCTCGATACATCAGCTTATTATTTTGCAATGAAAACCCAGTATGTGCATCCGGGTTTTGCAATAAATCCTGAACAATCCCTCTCAGTTTGGGGTCATTTTGCACCTCTTCTACCCAGTCTTGTAAGTCCTGAAACTGAACCTTTGAAATGGCTGCAAAAGTCATTTTTCTGGATAGAGCATCCGCTACCCCATTCTCACACCCCGGTTTATACTTGATGTCAAAATCAAACCCACTCAGTTTAGAAGTCCATTTCAGCTGCTCCTCACCCCATAAACGCTGATCATTCAAAAAACGAAGGCTTCTTTGATCAGTATGGATAGTGAAATGTCTGCCCATCAAATAGTGCCTCCACTTCTGCACAGCCATAACTATAGCCATTAGTTCTCTTTCATAAACTGACTTCATTTGAGCCCTATCTGACAACGCTTGGCTGAGAAAAGCCACGGGCCTCCCCTCTTGAAGCAAAACTGCCCCCAAACCTTTGCTAGAAGCATTTGTTTCAACTATAAAAGCCTTCGAAAAATCAGGGACTGTTAGTACAGGCAAATCTGCCATGGCTTTCTTTAAAGCTTCAAAAGCTTCTTGGGCCTCCATATTCCACTGAAAACTACTTTTTTTTTAGTAGTTGTGTTAGAGGCTTTGCAATACTGCCATACCCCAACACAAATCTTCTATAATACCCAGTGATCCCCACAAACCCCCTTAACGCCTTGACATCTTTAGGAACTGGCCATGAGTTCATCACTTCCAACTTCCTCGGATCAGCTGCCACCCCTTGAGCTGAGATAATATAACCCAAATACTCAATTTGTCTTTGACCAAAACTGCATTTTTTATAGTTGGCAAACAACCTCTTCTCCTTCAAAAGTTGCAAGACTGCTTGAAGATGTCTCTCATGATCCACCTCACTTCTACTGTAAACCAATATGTCATCAAAAAAGACTATCACAAATTTCCGCATATATGGCCTCAACACCTCATTCATAAGTGATTGAAAGGTTGAAGGAGCGTTTGTTAACCTGAAAGGCATTACCACAAACTCATAGTGCCCTTCATGTGTTCGAAATGCAATTTTTGGGATGTCCTCCTCCTTCATTCTAATTTGGTGATACCCGGATATAAGGTCCAATTTAGAGAAAATGACAGCTCCTCCCAACTCATCTAACAATTCATCAATTATGGGAATAGGGAATTTATTCAGAACTGTGATCTTATTTAGAGCCCTATAGTCCTCACAAAATCTCCATCCACCATCTTTTTTTCTAACAAGAATAATAGGGCTAAAGTATGGGCTCACACTAGGTCTTATTATACCCGAAAGCAACATGTCATCTACTAATTTCTCTATTTCAGTTTTCTGGTAATGGGGATACCTGTAGGGCCTCAAATTTGGAATTTCAACTCCTTCCTTCAATACAATAGCATGGTCTTGCCTCCTAGGGGGTGGTAGGCCTTGAGGTTCTGAGAACACCTGTTCAAATCCTGCTAAAACATCCTAAATGCTCATTGGAATGCTGTTCCCGACATTGGGTTCTTTCACTAACTCCTTGCATTCTAAGTAAAACCCTTGGCCTTCATCGTATAGGGCTTGAACCACTGCTTTAAAAGAAGCTGCAGTTCGGGATAGGGCTGGTTCTCCCTTTAGCACTAAAATTCCTCCATTGTTGGGCACCTTCAATGTAAGATCCCTGAAATTGGCTCTAATCTCTCCCAATCCGGCTAGCCACTCCATTCCCAACACTACATCCACTCCTCCTAGATCGAAAATGAAGAAGTCTTGCTGAATTTTCAGCCCTTGAATCTGCAACAATAATTGGCCACAAACCCCTGCTCCTTTGATCTTTCTGCCATCTCCAACCTCTACTGTGTAGATTGTTGTTTCAGTCACTAGCCACTGTTTCTCCATCACAAAAGAAGAGGAAATAAAATTGTGGGAGGCACCACAATCTACCAACACTGCCACCCTTTTTCCCTCAATTTCACCCCACATCTTGATAGAATTCTTGGAAGTTAATCCAGTTATGCTATTCATCGATAGCTGTAATGATTTATGTTCCAATTCCTCCCAATCTTGGGATCCCCCTTCCACCTCTTCATCAGTATCTTCACTCAAAATCAGCACATGTAACTGTTTATTTTTACAAATATGCCCAGGCCCAAACTTTTCATCACACCTATAGCATAATCCCTTTCTTTTGTTTTATTCTAACTCAACCTCTGTTAGTTTCTTGAATCCCCTTCCCCTAAACGACCCAGTGGTTTTGAGACTATTGGATTCATTTACAGAATGGGTACTTGTGTTACCTGTTGGGCCTTGATTCCTTGTTCCCCCTTCCCATGTTACTGTTCTTGATGAAGGATGACTTTGAAATGGACCTCCTCCCTTAATACTCCAAGAAGCCCCTTTATTCAACAGCATGTTCTTCTCATCTATCCTTTGGGCATAGTCCATCATTTCAGGCAGAGTGCCCAACTGATGCAACTTCAATTCAGCCCTAATTACATCTTTCAACCCATTCAAGAAAATTCCCTTCAAGAATTCAGGATCAGTCCCCTTCAATGGTCCTGCATATAACTCGAATTGCTCTCTAAATTCCTCCACTGATGCTATTTGTTTCAAACCCATCAACACTTCATATGGGTTTTGCATCATGGACGGTTTAAATCTCCTTATTATGGCTGCCCGAAAATCTTCCCAACTAGGAGATGGTGTACAGAACTCCCACCATTGGAACCAAGTCAAGGCTTTCCCTTCCATAGCCACCATTGCAGCTTGTATCTTTTCTTGTTCAGTAACTCCCTTCAACCCAAAATACCTCTCAACTCTATTGACCCACCCATACGCATCCTCACCCGCAAACAGGGGAATCTCGAGTTTCCGCCATTTATTACCCTTCCTCTCTGATCGCGATTCATCTCTCTCCTATATTGCTTTCTTCTTCATCGCTGGATCCAGAAAATCGTCTATGGTGACCAGTTCTTCGGTGGTTGCGATCCAGATTTTCCATCACCTCGTCAAACCTCCTCCGATTCTCTTGCCTATCCACTTCCATGCTTCGTAAGAGATTCCCAAACCCATGCTCCAACGCGTCCAATCGAGCTTCCATTCTTGTTCTTGTATGAACCATCAACGAAATTCACCCGAGGATCGAGTGCTTTGATACCAATTGTTAGAACTGGTACTGTATTGAGAAAGAAACAATATACTGAATAGTTCTTTATTGAAGTGTATCTCAATTAGGAATAGGAAATACCCAATTGAGGAAGAATGAATTACAAGAATACAGGACTTTGAGAGCCTGTCCTCTCCCTACAGAATTCCAACTGAATAACCGAATGTCTTTTCCTCTCTTTTTCCTATTATTAATAGCTAATCAGTTATGGCAAGTAACAGATAGCCTAACTGTCATCTAGTCTACTGGGCCTTGGCCCATTACTCTTTTTATTGTTTCTTACATACACTTTCCTAATCGGGGGACTGTTCCTAACAATGTCCAAGATAATGTTTTGTCATGGAACTTCCACTTTTTCATAATTTAAATGACAAGGAATATTCTGAATTGGAGTCCCCTTTGGGCCTCCTTGACTCTATTCATTTATCTTCTCACCCAGATAAAAGGTTGGTCTGGGTTGTTTTCATGTAAATCTGTTTTTTCAATTCCTCACTCATTCGTTGAATAGGGATACTTTTTCTTCTTGATAAACCCTTGTGGAAATCCAAAGCTACCTCAAAGGGCAAGTCTTTTATTTGGATTGTAGTAGTTAATAGAATTAATACTAATGACATGTTGCAAGCTCGTAAGCCAGTAGGCCACATTAGGCTCTTTCCCCCAATACGTGTGTAATGTGTGGTGCTTGCTCAGAATCTGCTGCTCACCTATTCTTACATTGATTTGCAGTGGTTTCTTTTTTGGGATGGGGAAGCTTTGTTAATATGATTTTTTCTTTTTTCTTGATTGTTTTCTGTTTTGTTCTTTTCTTTAGGAGGATTCCTTATCCTCCTTTCTCTTTGTCATTTTTTCTGTCTTAAAAAAAAATCTTGTTTTATCCAAAAAATAATAAGCTAGTGCATTGTACACGCTTCAAACCCAGAGGGTCTTGCGTGAGAAGGCTTGATAGACAAAAAAAGACCATTCATCGCTAGTTTTTTGTTTTCCTTCAGCTTTGTGGTTTCTTTTCAAGGATACCTTATCCTCTCTTGTATTCCCCTCTACTTATCTAACAAAATTTCTTTATCTATCTAAAAAAAAGCATTCGAACCTTCACCTAATAGCTCCAGCTTCTGGAATAGTTAGTCCTTGAGAGAAAGACACACAATGGAAAATGCTCCGCTGGAAATATGCACAACCGAACCTGCACCGAAAAAAGCTTAAGCTTTTGGGATAGTTGGCCCTTGACATGTGTGACCTCATCCCGTCACTATTCTGCTGCCGAGTTTACAAAATGTGCAACTACTACATATGGTATCCTCTATTTTCACCTTGCTTTAATCATTAGTAGCTTTTCATATTTTTCTTGAGACTTTTTGGCCACTTGCCAGCTTCTAACCAAATTTTCTTTAGAACTGGCCGGCTTACCCATTCTTGTTAAGCCCAACCCTATTTGATCCTTTTTCTTGCTGGAATTTCGTCAATTTCATTGCTAGAAAACACATCCGCGACTGCCAATGCAATTTCATCCTTTTTTCAGTCACTTTTACCAGCGACTACATTAGACTAGGTAGGTATTCAGTATCCAGCCATAGATGTTGCCTATTGCCTTGCTTCTCACCACCCTCTAGATGCTGTTTGGTTGTGGATAACGTGTGCTATTCCCTGTTGACTTTGTAATTTCTCTATTTGGTTGGATATTCATCTTGTTTGGTCTTCATTCACACTATCTGGCCACTGTTAGGCCTGTTTGGCCCTAATTACTTTTCAATATAATGGATTTTGTTTTTAATTACTTTCAGCCCTGAGACTACCATCTCGGTGTCCTCTTATAAATCTCCATCTTTGATGAAGATCTTCCCAAGTATGGTAATATTGTTGGTTTTCCAATGCTAGCATGACATTAAAGGGTAGAGCGAGAACAATAAAGTTGCAAACTTTACTCAAAAATAAATCATTCCTGTGGTGACATATCTTCCTACCAACAAATGATACCCACTTCTCTTCTTGCTAATGATCATACTTTCAGTGACTTTTCTACCCATTAACAAGTCATACAACAACAACCAGTGCAGTCAAAGGCAGCAAAAAGCGCGCCTAAGGCAGACGCCTTTGGTTGGTTCAGGCACTGCCTCTTCAATGAGGCGTGCGCTTTTGACGCCTTAATGGCGCTTTTATCATTTGGCAGAGGCGCTCCAGGCAAGTGCCTTACTTACAATTAGTTTTTTTTTAAAGACTAGGATTAGGGAATTAGTTAAGCCAAGCAGCCCCAGCCCATGAAAAATTAGGTTTTACTATAAAAAAGAGTGGTAGCCAAGAGTCAATCACAATCTATACTGCCCCAACACTTGAGCTACATGAAACAAAGGTGAGAGGAAGAAGAAACTGCCCCACCGCTTGACCATACTGCCCCACCACTTGACCATATTGACCCACCACTTGACCAAAAGACATCCACTACAAAGTACAAGCACCTTTTTTGTGGTGAACTTTAGGAACTTTAGGGCTGCCATACATCTATTTTGGTTATGAACTCTAGCTTTAAAACTTATATCAACTTATTATCATGCTTTACCAAGGATTTTGATGTTTAATGGTTATTATTAAGTGTTTAATTTATATGATAAATTTAAGCATAATACTTACATATTTTACTGTCTTTTAACGTCTTTCTTTAGTGAGGCACCTTTTGGCGCCTCTCGCCTCAAGGTGTTATAAGACCCTAGCGCCTTAAGGGCGCTTTTCGCCTTTGACTACCTTGACAACAACAAATGCCTTTTCTCACTAGGTTGGGTCGGCTAAATAGATCAAACGGCGCCATTGTATCCTGTCATAAACCAAGTCTTTAGAAAGGCAATTTAGACCTAAGTTCCTTTTAATGGTTGCACCTAGAATTTTTCTTGGACTCCTTCTACCTTTAGCTATTGGGCTATCCTCTATATGATCTACTCATCATATTGGTGCGTCTACTAGTCGTTTTCTCACATGCCAAGCCACCTCAGGTGAGATTCTACCATCTTTTCGTCAATATGTGCAACACCTACTTTCTCTCTAATGCATTCATTCCTGATCTTATCTTATCTTGAATGTCCACTCATCCATTGCAACATCCTCATCTTTGCAACGCTAAGCTTATGCTCTTGTTGGCTCTTTAATGCCCAGCATTTAATATCAAAAAATATTGTGGGTCTTATAGTTGTGCGGTAAAACTTTCCATTTAGCTTGAAAGGCATCTTTTGTTCACAAACAACACTTGAAGCATTTCTCTATTTGATCCACACAACTTAAATCCTATGGTTTACATCTCCCTCTATTTCTCTATCATTTTATCATTTTATATGATAGATCCAAGATACCTAAACCGTGCAACTTGTGATATGGTGTGATCTCCAATTTTCACCTCTAAGCTAGTGCTAGCATGTTTCTTGTTGAGCTTACATTTTATATACTCCGTTTTACTTCTACTTAATCGAAAACCATGTGCTCCCAAAGCTCTAGCTTACCATTTATCCCCTCTTGAATCTCCGACTAAGACTATATCATGGCACTTGGATATGCTCAATAAGCACATCCAAAACAAAGGTAAAAACATAAGAGCTCGAAGTTGACCATTAGTGTTATCCGATAGTCATAGGAAAATCCTTAGTGACCCCATCAAATGTTTGCACACTAGTTTTAACCCTATCATACATATTTTTGATAGCTCGAATATAAGCGATAATGCGACACGAACTCCTTTCTTTTCCAGAGTCTTCCATAAGACCTCTCTTGGCACCTTATCATAAGCCTTTTCCATATCAATAAAAACCATGTGTAGATCTTTTTACTTCCTCTAGTACCTCTCCATCAATCTTCATAAAATGTACATCCAAGGTATTCAAAGGCGAAAAGCGCCCTTAAGGCACTAGGGGCTTAAAACACCTTGAGGCGAGAGGTGCCAAAAGGCACACGCCTCACTAAAGAAAGGCATTAAAAAACAGTAAAATATGTAACTATTATGCATGAATTTATCATATTAAATAAACACTTCATAGTAACAATTAAACATTAAAATCCTTGGTAAAGCATGATAATAAGCTTTAAAGGCTAGAGTTCATAACCAAAATAGATGTATGACAGCCCTAAAGTTCCTAAAATTCGTATAGTTCACCACAAAAAAGGTACTTGTACTTTGCAGTGGATGTCTTTTGGTCAAGCGGTGGGTCAGTATGGTCAAGCAGTGGGGTAGTATGATCAAGCGGTGGGGCAGTTTCTTCTTCCTCTCACCTCTATTTCACGTAGCTCAAGCAGTGAGGCAGTATAGACTATGATTGACTCTTGGCTGCCACTCTTTTTAATAGTAAAACCTAATTTTTCATGGGTTGGGGCCGCTTGGCTTAACTAATTCCCTAATCCTAGTCTTAAAAAAAAAAAACTAATTGTGAGTAAGGCGCTTGCCAGAAGCGCCTCTGGCAAATGATAGAAGTGTCATTAAGGTGTCAAAGCGCACGCCACATTGAAGAGGCAGCACCTGAACCAACCAAAGGCATTGGGGCCTTGCAGCGCCTTGTCTTAGCCCCTTAGGCGCACTTTTTAGCGCCTTTGACTACATTGGGTCTATCGCTCCCATGGTTGACCTCTCTTGGTACTCACTAACGAGTTACACCAATCATAATTTCTCTTCCCACCATCAAATCATACTTGTGGTGCTTTCTATGGGCTGCAACTATTACCAGCCCATGCAGTTTAGTTTCTCTATGTTCTAGAACCTTGCTTTGGCTCTGTCAAGTTTTATTGTGTTCTCTTCCAGCCACAATCTGTTGCTCAAGCCGATTTGAAATGGATTCAATTTTAAGGGTTTTTGGGTCTCCTATGCCTCTTTAAAGCTAACAAATGTTGTTTGGAGAAGTTTGGGTCTTGCTGTGCATAATTGCTTGCCAAAAATCTTACTTCATCTTTCTAGCGATAATCCTCCTTGGCCATGCAGCATTCCAACCAGCTCTACTTGCTATGCATCATTCCAACTATCTTGATGAGTTATCTTTCTAGCAATGCTCATCTTGCATATTGGATCTCCAGCGTCTCCAACATCCTTGAGTTGTCTTTTAAGCTATGGTTTATGGAATCCACATTATTTAGAATATTATATACTTTTAGTGTGTTTAAATGTAACAAGCTTAAAGCTTAGTAATCTTTAGCTTGCATGAAGGTATTAGAATATCTACAAAATATCTCTTTGAATATTTTTAGTGCATCTTAGAATATTTTGGAATATCTTTACAAAAAATATTGTGGATTTAATTAGTTAACTAAGGAAACAATCTTAGGAGTTGTTTACTAATTTCATTATGTTTCCTTATTTAATTAGGTCTAGGAATCATAATGCATTAATAGGCTTGGGCTTATACTAATAACTCTACACTAATACTTGACCAAATTATTAGTATAAATAGGTGTTAGCGGTTTGTATTCTACACACAATATATCAATCTAATAGAATATTATTGAGAGCCTCCTTTCGCTCTTTTCTTTCTCTTCCCTATCTAAACCCTAAATTTCAACACTAACAAATGAATCCTTCTTTGGCACAAGAGTGATGAAAGTAATGCATCACTCATGTAGAGAAACCCATCAGAATATTAGGACTCTGTGTTTTAGGAGTCTTAACAATTTAGTTTTATTGGATTTGGCTTGTACTAGTTGTACTACAATAATACTTGGAACTTGATTATTAGTACAAACTTCTCTTTTCGTTTGTTTACCATCTTTTCCCGATAACTTCAACATGATATCAGGATAGTACCATCCTCTGTAACCTAATTTCATCACTATTCTATTGCCAAATTCTCAAAAACTTGAAACTCCTTTTGTCTTCTCCCATGGTGTCTCTATTACATGACTGTCTCCCTTCCATTGGTTGTGTCTCTATTATTCTTTTTTCCTCTATTGGCCACTGAATTCTTAGTTTTTCCTCCTACCCACAGATGCCACACACATTTCCAGCCACTAATGCCAACATTAGTGGCTATGTTCACCTTTTCCGGTGTATTCTACTCCCATTCGACTGCCATCACTGGTTCTTGCCCTTCCAGTGTCCAATAATCCCACCATCACCCTCGCTGGCCTCCAATCTGCCTGCTGGTGGAAGCTCCTGTCTGACTAATCGACCACACACCACCTATCTTCGACATCGTTCCATCCGAGAGCTCCCTAGATCAGATTTCCCTTACTATTCCAATCCAACCCACCCCCTTGCACCTCTATTGCACCGCTCCAAGAGGTGTTGTTTGGCCCTCTCTCCGCAAAGTGGAGCCGTGTTTGGCTCCATATCAGTCTGATTCCCTGTGTGTTTGGCTCTGTTCTTGCCCGGGTTGCTAAATCCCAACTCTTTTAGGCTCGTTTCTTCCTTGTTGGGTGCTGTTAGACCTGTTCGGCTCCTATTCCTGTGTGGGATACTGTATTCTCACTTGTTCTGTTTTCCTCAGATCAGTTTATTCGTATTTGGGTTTCTCTCCACCCACTTTTGTTTCAATTGTTGGGCTCTATTAGGGATGTTGGGTTCTTATTCCTGCATTGGTTGCTGTGTTTGGCTGCTTGTCTCTACTTGACACTGTAATTACATAGTTAGCTGTGTTATGTTCCAGCTGCAAGCTGTTTATCAAGCCGATTCAAGCCAGATTCTGTTTATCTAATTCCATCCATCTACTGCACGTCTGGCTATACATCATTCCAGCCACCAACTGCTCATCTAGCTGTACATCATTCCAGCCATCTACTGCTCTTCTAGTTGAGTATCATTTCAGCCATCATGTTGCTGTATTGTATCTACAGCAGAGTTTGGAATGCCTCATTTTGCTCTGTTGTCTCTCGGGCTATATGGTTCATTGCATCCTTTATATTCCTAAGTTTTTCCTTTATTGTGTTTCAGTAATAGAGAACTTAGTAAGCTTCAGCTTGAGGAGTCATCAAGACAGAAGGGTTCCTTTGTTAAATGATTTCAAGGAGGGTTTGTTGAAAGAGAAAACTAGCAGGAGACAAAAGACTGATGCAATGGGCTAAGGAAGGAGATGTAAATTCTAAGCTTTTTCATAAGGTTGCAACAGGGAGGAAAAGGAAAAGTATGGTTAAAGAATTGGAAATTGCAAATGGTCAGCATGTTCGAGATAGTGGAGAATTCGTCAAGACCTTTCTTTGAGAATTTAGATTGGTGTGCTATCACTTAGGAAAAGGCTTCGCTCCAGAAGACACCCTTTGAAGAAGAAATAAATAGGCCTATTCGGAGTATGGATACAGAAAAGGCTCCAGGACATGATGGTTTACCTCTGGATTTTTTACGATTGTTGGGATATTATTA